>CM053756.1:23437196-23547418 GCA_028658305.1 Pachyuromys duprasi | reverse complement strand
ACCCTATTCAGGGAAACAGGGACTGTTTCAGTCATGATCTTGATGGCTGACTCTTTGACCCTCCCCCATACAAGCCGGGGAGTGACAGACTGGCTAGATTCCAGGGGAGGACATTGCAGCCAGCCCTGAGGAGTCAGGATAAGCTGGGGTTGGATGGAAGGGAAGGAGGTCCTCCCCTGTTGGTGGACTTGGAGGGGGCGGGGAGAAGGGAGATGAGGGAGGGAGTGGGAGAGTAGGAGGGACTGAGGGAGGGGGCTATGCCTGGGATTCAAAGTACCTAACCTGTGATTGAGATAAAAATAAATAAATTAAAAAAATAAAAAATAAAAAAATTATAACTTCTGCAAGTCTTGGGAAGTCCATTGTGTGCCTTTCTGAGGGACAGAGGCTAGTATAACAGAGGGGTTCTTAAGAAGAAGCCTCATTCCCTTACAGGAGTATGCCCAAGATAGGGCGTCATGAGGAGTCATGCACAGAGGCCTGAAGTCCAAGTTTTCAGCCCAGCTAAGCTAGGTGCCAGAGCTCCTGACTGAAATGTAGAGGGAAAGCCTCTTGCTCTTCTCTACTCTCAGTGGCTTCACTTCTGATTATTAAAATATGGTCTTTCCCCAGTCTCAGGACACCTTTCTCCAATTTACAATATCATCTACCTGGACACAGTGTCAGGTCGCTGGTGAGGGACTCAGTTTGTGCTCAGCTTAAATGACAATCAGAAGATAAGTTTATGTGCTTCTGGTCCAATAGTTGGGAGCAGTGGCTTTCACAAACCTCTACTCAGCTGTCATCGTATTTACACTTATCCATTCATTATAAAGGATTCAATTTAGCAATGGTCACATGGGGAACACAGAGCCACATGCAGCTTCTATGGTTCTAGGCACACCACACTCAGCACTTTCACAGAAGTGTCCTGAACCCTGACCTTTTGGGTTTATATGGATGCCTCTTTACACAGTTCATTACTTCATTGGCCATTGGTGATGTACTCTACCATATCTTGTCCCTTCTCTGGGAATTTACCCTTCTAATCACAGGTTGCCTTGACAATAATCTCTCACCTGAGGCTAACAAGGGTCCCCCCCCCCATTTTCATTAGCACACCAAAAGGCACATCACTTTTGGCTACTTCAAAGGCTCTAGGACTTTGTGAACCAGACATGAAGATATATAAGTATATCTTTTCTTTTCATGATCACAGTGTCAGTTTTTTAGCCAGTCTTGATCATTTCCCTAGAAAGTTTAATCAGGAGAATGAGAGCAAGAACACTTTACTCTCCCAGCATGAGTTCAGTCTGGTTACTGATGCACACATTAGTAGTAAAATTTCAGCCAATGGAATACAGTCTACATGGGTGAGCATATTCCCTCCTTGCTTGAGCCTGTTTGCTTGGAACCTAGCTCATAGATACCTAATAAGGGGTATCAAGAGTCAGATAACTGAATGAATACAAAAATCTGCAGATGGCATTGTGTGCTTAGACTCCACACAGGACAGCCACTCTCTGGGCAAGATTCTCCCATCATATCGATCCAAGTTTTTCTGCTGTGTCACACTGACCCCAGCCATCCAGCCCTGGTACGTGGTGCTTGGTTGTGCCAATTTATCATCTACTTGTAAGTATCTTTGAGCTTTTATGCTACCCCAAATGTGCTGGTTAGTTTTCATCAACTTGAAACAAGCTAGAGACCTTTGGGACAAAGGAACCTTAATCAGAACTGGGCTACAGGGAGGTTTGGGGAGCATTTTCTTGATTAATCATCAATACAACTGGACTCAGCCTACTGTGGACTGTGCTATCCTTGTGTAGGTGTCCCTGAAAGGTATAGAAAAGGTAGTTGATGATAACCTTTGGGAAAAAGCCAGTGAGCAGTATTTCTCAATAGTTTTTGCTTCAGCTTCTGCCTTGGTGCCTGCCCTGACTTTCCCAGGTGACGGACGGTGCCTCAGATTGCATAAACCAAACAAATACCTTCCTCCCCAAGTTGCTGTTGGTCATGGTTCTAATCACAGCAATAGAAGCTAACTAGAACACCCCCTCTGACCCCATCAAAGGCATGCCTGAGCGCACAGCATTAGCAGGGAAGTAGTGGTCCACAGAATGAGAAGAAGGGTAGGCTAGACAAGCCCTCTGAGAACACATTTGAACACTGACCCCTGCTATTCAGCACACTGGGCCTGTGTTCATGGTCACATGTTCCAACCAAAGGAAATATTTGACTGTCTTCTCATAATGGCCATATTCTGGGTCATAGTATCGATCGATGTTCCCTTGGGACATTTCTCAAGAGCCAATGACAGCTTTGTCCTCCACTGGGGCATCTAATTCCTCTTCTCTGATCTTTATTGTGCTTGATCATCTGTGGTGAGCACCAGCCCAATCAGATGTAGGCTCTAATTGTGTTCATGTAACTGAAGATGGAACTGGATTTTACAGTCAAGTCTTTACTTACCTATTAAGTATAGGCAACAAGAGGCACTCTATAAATGTGTTTGGAACTACACAACCTAGTTCAAATCCTGGTTCCAATCTACCCTGAAACACTGATATATCCATTCTCTTATATACAAAATGGGAACAATGACAATATCCATTTCTCAGAAGTGTCCTGGGTAGGAAGTAAATCAATAAAATTAAGGTATTTGAAGTGCTGAGCACAATATAAGTGGCTGAGCTGTTATTATTAATCTCATATTAGAAGGCAGACACTATTTTATTTCTATTTATACTGGCCTATTAGTTATAGCTGTATAAATCTCCCTATGTCTAGATTTAGTTCAATTTCTGCTATCTCTCTCTCATAATTCTGTTCATAATCATTTAAGACTATAAAGAGCAATCAGGAATGCTTGTATACATCATATAAAATACCAACCTGATTTTAGTGCTGGCTATGTACTTAAAATGTAGAGCCTAGTGTCTTAGTTATGGTTTCTATTGCTGCAATGAAACAATGTGACCAAAAAAGCAAGTAGGGGAGAAAAGGGTTTATTTGGCTTACACTTCCATGTTGCTGTTCATTATTGAAGGAAGTCATGACAGGAACTCAAACAGGGCAGGAATCTGGAGATAGAAGCTGATGCAGAGGCCATGGAGGGGTGCTGCTTACTGGTTTGCTCCACATGGGTTTCTCTGTCTGCTTTCTTATAGAACTAGACCATCAGCCCAGGGATGGCACCATCTACAATGGGCTGGGCTCTCCCCCATTGATCACTCACTGAGGAAATGCCTTACTGCTGGATCCCATGGAGGCATTTCCTCAACCTAGGCTCCTTCCCCTCTGATCACTCTAGCTTGTGTCAAGTTGACATGCAGAACCAGCCAGTACACCCAGTTAGCCACAAACATTTCTTCCTTATCTGAAAAGCTTTACAAGTGTCAGTGAATTGCTTGCTAAGCAAAGACATGATTCAATCCTGACCCATGGTATAAACAAACAAACCAACAAACAAACCAAGTCATGGTGGTGCGTATTTGTCATACCAGAGTTGAGATGACAGAGAAAGGAGGATCCTTGGGACTCACCGGCTAGCCAGCCTAGATTATCTGGCAAGTTTCAGGCCGGTAAAAACCCCGTCTCAGACAATGTGACCAATGATGCCTCAGGAATGACACTCAAGGTGACATCCCATATTCCACTGTTTTCCGGATAGATGTTGTGAGATAGCCCATAAGTACCTTAAGTTTAATGGTCCTAAAGCCAGGTATTTTGCTAGGACCTGTAAACTGCGACCTATCTGTCTCTACAAATGTCCCGCCATCTTCCCAGTTGCTCAGAGCAGAAGCTAAATGTCCCATCTCTTCTCCCTCCCTCATTCTGACATTCAGTACTCATCAGCCCCTGACTTCTCTAGGTTCACCACTCTTCAGTCGTCACTCCCCTGCTGTCTTCATCTTGCACCAATTTCTGAGCTCATGGCAGCTGACCCTGCGACTATTGTAGGCATGCTTTCGATTTGGTCACTTGAAAAGCAACATGGAAAGATCTCTGCTAGAGAGGACCTTCAACAAGAAAATCCCAAGCATGTCCCTGCCTTTATAAACCTTTAATGGCTCTCCATAGTTTTCAAAACGAAGCTCAGTTTGGCATTCAAGGCCCTTCATAAGGTGGCTGCCACTTCACCCCTAATCTCATACCTCACCTCTGTCCCATCCTGTTCTCTGTATTCTAGACAAACTTGACTTAAAGATCCTAAAGGAAGGCTGTTCTCCCTCCAGGCTCTCTTTCCCCCTTGCTCATTCTTTTCCTGGACACTCCCTTTTGTTTAAATACCTCTGAATGGCTGCTCTAAGCCCAGCTTAGCTTTCATGCCCGAGAGGCCTTTCGCCAGGGCCACTCAGTCTTGGACTTCCTTACACTGTGTTTTCACTAGAGTTTAGTTAATAGGGGCAAAGGCTTCCTCGTTATCTTGGACTTCAAGAGCAGGAGTGGTCTTGTCCTTTTGTGTTTTGCTCATTTCTTAGTAACTGTCAACTGTATGCCACACAGATGTTTAGACTCCAAAGAGAGCTCACTTGGTAGTGAAATGAGGGAGTTAACCTTGGAAGAATGGCCTTTCAACCCACAAGCAACCTTTTGGAGTATTTGTTCTTTTCATTAATGAAGTCAGTCCACACGCACTAAGCAAACAGATTACGATCCTCCGTATAAAGATGTACTGGGGAAGTCATGATTGAATGGGACACATTCTTAGCCACATTCCTTTTGTCTTGCCCAGGCTTAGAGTGTTTCAAAATCTCAGAATCTTTGGCCAGTCTACTGTGTCACTATGGGTTTGTATCTGTGGGGGGCAGTGTTAAGAAAGAGTGCAGGGAATAGATGGTATACAAAATGTGTTTAATTTGATGCATGCAAATGTGACTCCAGGCAGGAGAGCAACATGACCAAAAGACTTATCTATTTATATTAACCTGATCATCTCCTTAAAAATGGGGTTTCCTAACTGATTTCATAGGAAATAGAAATGGCATTTGCATTATCTTAAGAGGCAGATAGCAGGGTGTGGTGGTGCATGTCTTTAACCTCAGCACCTGGGAGGGGGAGATAGGTGGATCTCTGTAAGTTGGAGACAAAGTCAGATCCAGGACAACCAGGGCTCTTACACAGAGAAACCCTGTCTCAATAAACAAAGCAAAAAACAGAGGCAGATATAAACATTTAAAAAATGGCTCAATCATTAAATCTAAAAATAAAGTTTTATGCTTCCAATTATTTTTCTGCTGGCCCCTTTCTTCCTCTTCATTTAGGAGATATTTTAATTCTCACCCCCAGTTCCCTGTCACACAATTGCACTGTTTTTAAGCAGGTATAGAACTGAAGGCGATGGAAATGGATGGGAGCTGAGCACTTCCTGGCAGCCAGCGCCTGCAGGAGTCTTACATTTATTTTCATCGCAAGAAGCTTCTGGGAATGCACTTCATTTTCTTTCTAAACTGCAGGTCAAGGGCCTTCTGATGTTTTCCAGCTTGCAGGCTCATTTTGGGAAATATGTCTCTCAGGAGCACCGTACTATGTTGCAGTTAGAAGGTAGGGAACGAGGGGGTAGACAGATGGTTCAGTGGATAAGAGAGCTTGCTGCTCTTGCAGAGGACTTGGGCTTGGTTTCCCAGCACCCACATTAGGCTACTCACAAACACCTGTAACTCCGGCTCTAGGAGACCTGACACCCTCTTCTGGCCTCTACAGGCATCATCATCATCATCACACATACACACACACAATTTTTTTTTAAAAAGAAGAAATGGAATTCAGTAAATGAGGTGTTTCAGATTCTCAAGGTAAAAGTGAGGCATGTCCATAACTGATGAGCATGTGTTTAGGAAGTGCCCTGTTAAACTAAAAGGCTAAATTCTGAATAAGTTTCGTACCACATCCTTTTGAAGATGGGCAATTTGAAGTTTAATCCGTTCATTTTCCAACTTGGCATACGATCAAAGTGAGGTTGCAAATGCAGTGTAGAATCCTTTTACTTATTTCTTCCCATGAAATTGAAGTGGCATTTGTGTTCTTTAAAGAGGCAGATACGAGCAGCTTTTATGACTCCATCATTAAATCTAAAAGTGCAGCTTTTCTGCTTCTTGTGCTCTCCTGTCAGCCCGTTCCCTCCTCCCACTTCACCTTTCACTTAGGCTCTGTGAATATTCTTCCCAATCAAATAACATGAAACAGGGTGGGCCTGAACAACAGAACTGCATACAGATTTCTCACGTTCAACTTCCTTGATACTCAGAATTAAAAAGATTGCCCCCGCCCCGACACACATTTAGGATACAAGATACCTAAATGAAAGCCTTCCAAACTGAAACATGACAGTCAATACCAGTGAAGGCTGAACCACTTGGGAATTCATAAGATAGCAAATATATCCAGTTGAGGCTTTACTATGTTTCTGTCCTCTGTAAGCCCCTTCTGTATATGCTCATTTCATCTTACAGTAAACTCCTGAGACATGAAACAGGGAGAGAGAAACAGGGAAGGGGCAGAATGAATACTTCGTCTAAGGGGCCCAGCCTAAGCTGTAGACTGGAAATTCATCACAGAGAATCCAGCACCCAGCCTTCTAGTCTGAACTTCCAGGTTAGCCCACCGATGGCAGAGGGAAACAGGGCCTAACCCAGCTTTCCTCTCTTTGGTTGCATCTCATCCCAAAGCTGGACACAGCTTTTGTCCTCCCAGTTTTGCTGGTGCACATCCCTCACAAAGAACTTGCATGGAGTCCTAGGAGAATTGACTGGGAACCAGGAAGAAGCTGTGTCTGTTAAAAGAAAGAGCTGAATCGATGCGCTTCAGGTGTGAGGTAGCTGGCTCCCATGGCAGATCTAAGTTTAGTATCTTGAGAACTTCCATACTGATTTCCATGGCAGTTGGATAACTTATATTCCCAGCAGTAGCATCTAAGGGTTCTAAGCACATCATTAAATGACAGAAAAATCACATAAATGTATAAATAATAAGAGTGGGAGTTTAACATGGGCAGTTCAGACTCGAAGCAACTGAACATGATATTGTGGTGATGAAACTGCATTTCTTCCTCAATATGCATGTCGTGCCCATAGGCGTTTAATGTTTATTTCATGCTTTTGACTTAGGGCTCAGACCCTTACCAAGTAAAATGATGTTGACTAAGAATTACACAAAGAATCACTTCCCTTTGTGAGGCATAAATGAAAGTGTGGAGCGAGGCAAAGAAGCTGGAGAAACCAGTAACTCATAGCCAGTGACCACTGTAATTAGAATTATTACATAATGCATTGTCCAAGCCAGGAAATTGAAGCTGGGGGTTGCTATTCATTATGCTGTGATCTCAGAAATGTCCTGGCACAATGGCTCTGTGTTCCCCAGCTGACTGATCTTCTGAGCTAGGGATCCCTGAACTATGTCCTTTAGCTCACTGGAGAGATCTGGTGGTCCTGCCTACAAAAGGGGCTTCTCTGCTGATTTTAGTATGTACCAGTGTTTTTCTACCAAAGGCTGCTTATCTCAAGTCGAATGAGTGACGGACTATGTTTCAATGGTGGTTGTACTGGCTGGTTTTGTGTCAACTTGACACAAGCTAGAGTCATCAGGGTGGAAGAAGCCTCCATTGAGGAAAGGCCTCCATGAGACACAGCTGTAATGAATTTTCTCGTGAACAGTGGGGGAGGGTCCAGAGCATTGTGGAAGGTGCCATTCTTGAGCTGGTGGTTTCGGGTTCTATAAGAAAGCAGGCTGAGGCAGCTATGTGGAGCAATTCTAATAGCTGCACCCCTGCATGACCTCTGCACCAACTGCTGACTCCAGGTTCTTGTCCTGACTTCCTTCAGTAATGAGCAGCAATATGGAAGTTTAAGCCAAATGAACCCTTTCCTCCTCAGCTTGTTTTTTGTGCAATAGTAACCCTAAGGCAGTGGCTGAAATTCCTGGGTGGGCTAATGGAAAGAATACTGGTCATATTTTCAACTACAGAGTCTGGCCACTTAGCACATCTTTTGGCTACTTCCCAAGAGCACACAGAGGCTTTGATTTTTTTTTTCAGTTTTCAGAAATAGCAGGAACCAGTAACACCTACCAGACCTCCCTGAGGATGAGCACTGTTCAACAGCTTCACATGGCGGGCCTGGGGAGAGAGCTCAGTGCTTGGAACTCAAGCTCAAGCCTCACAACCTGCGTGGAGAACACCGGGTGTTGTGGGGTAGAGTTGTAATTCCAGGGCTGGGGAGGCAAAGACAGGAGGATCTCTTGGGCTTGTTGGCCAGCCAGTCTACCCTAACTGATGAGCCTGAGGTCCCAGTGAAAGACCCTGGGTAGTGACTGATGGCCTATGCACACACACATACACACACATGCATGTACCTGCGCATACTGCACAGAACAGTTTTAATAAACACACTGTTTCTATTAAGAAGACAGGTTTACATCATTGCCTGTAGATGGGAGGCCACTACCACCAGCAGCAGTACTACCAGCACCAGCATCTTCCCTACACCCTCGAATGCTGTTGAATGAGGACCGTTTCAGGTCCCAAGCCCTTGTATTTACTAAAGAATTCACAATTTCCATTTCAACAGATCCACATACCATCAGCATTCCTTAAGTCTAAGGTTAAAAAAGATCCCAGACTGGAATCATTTTGAGACGTAAGGGTTTGCTCAACACGGTGAATGAGTTAATTTACAATTGTGCCACCGGCAGTTACGAGGACTCTGGTTGTGTGTCAGGGCTCTTCATCTCAGCACTAGTGAGTGCATTTAGAATCATGGGCAACCAGTGTTTGGTACCTCAATGTCGTAATCAACAGATTACATTCCTAGCATCGATGGGCAGCCCCTTGGATATGGGACACACAGTATTAGAAGATCCCAGGTCCAATTTATGTAAATGGTATCTGAGCTGATGAGCAGTTGCCAACACAGCCTCAGGTAAGCCTAGGGCAACTCCTTTTTGTTTCAGGTCACTTCAGGGAGGTGCCTCTGAGGGTAGGCAGCATACCCCTGAGAAAGATACAGCCCTCTGACTTTGTGACATGGAAATGAACATCAGGTTTCCAAATCTCACTCAGCTCTGCTTGTTCTCGAGATCCCCACCAATTAAGTTACTCATTAGCATGCCTAGGACCTCTGTGCTGAGAAAGGAAATGGTAAAAAACGATATCAAACCCTTACCTGAAAGTTGAACGATATAAAACACAGATCAGAGCGGCCACATGGCCAAGGGTGGAAATGGCATTAGACCTTGGGTGGGACTTCATGCATAAGTAGGAGAACAGCAAAGTCATCGTAGCAATGTTTAAAATCAAGGACCTCGGAGCTGGGAGGTGGCTCAGTGGTCAGAGCATGCACTGCTCTTGCAGAGGGCCTGGGTTTGGTTCCCAGCACCTAGGGTTGTGTGAATACTAGGCCCTCGTGCGGTCCTGTCTTATCGTCAGATATCCTCACCAGTTGGAACTGGAATTTTCTATTTCAGAAAGTACTATTTCATCCACTTCGTGGGGGTATGCCTTACCACTAGTGTTATCAAACAATCACATCTATCTCATTCCTAGAATGTCTGAAGTCCTTTCTATTCCTGTTGAAGCCACTGGCCTTTGTGTCATTAACACCAAAAACCTGTCCTTCCAGGTTCCCAGTTATCTGTCTTACTCTATCAAATGTCTTCCTTAGGTTCCCTCCCACAGATCCCTTTGGTTCTGTCCTGGGCTTGCTGCCTCATGTATCTACTTATCCCGTTCTTCTTTGGATAATATATTCTGCCATTTTGGAGAGGGGCAGGCATATTTGAGTTCTATCTAGTCCCAAGGGTAACAGGAAGTAGGCATTTTGAGCTCTTTAATAGCCAAACATGGATATATTTCACCATCACACAAGAACAGCTTGATCAGAGACCCCAGGTTTAAGGTTTGGTTTGGGGCTAGTGGAATGGCTCAGTGGGTAAAGCACTGGCCTGGCAAGCATGACAACCCGAGTTCAAATCCTGGTAACCCAAATAAAAGTAGAAGAAAAGAACTCCACAGAGTTCTCGTCTGCCTTCCATGTGCCCTGTGACATTTACATGCACACATCCCACTCAAAAACAGTAATTGAAAAGAGCCACTGTATTCTAGAATGTGTGTACGAAAATACGCAGCGTATGGCTGTATGGTATTGTTTTTCTTTTTTCTTTGTGTGTGCGTGCGTGTGCGTGTGTGTGTGTCCTGGAGGTAGCACCTAGGACCTTGCATGTGTAAGGCAAGGCAAGCACACTGACAACAGCCCCCATTTCATCCCTAGAATCGGTCATCTTTCTAACCAAATATCTTATACCATGGCCTTTTCTGTGAACAAAGAAAAGCATAACTAGACTCTGATTTTTGTCTTTGGGGGAAATCACAGATATCCCTGTCCCCTGGAGTTCAGACGTATGAGCACAGCGTATGTAGGGATATGTTTTTACCCTATTTCCATTTCCTAGGATACAGGTTAGCAAACCACAGTCAATTTTTCTGTCTGTTTATGCAAATAAAGTTTTGTTGAACCGTATTTATGTTCCTTTTTACATATTGATACTTTGGAGAACAATGCATCATCAAGACATATGGCCCATTAAACCTACAACATGTACCTATATGGTTTTTTTTAAAAGAGAAAGACAGCATGAGTGTGTGCGCATGCGCACATGTGCACACATGCGCCTACATACTAGTACTTGCAGAGACTAGAGGAGGATGCTGGATTCACTGAACTGTTATTCTTCCTTTCAGACAGGGACCGGAGCTATGCCAGTGTTCCTCCTGCCTCTACTCCATAACCCCAGAGCTGGGGTTATAGGCCCTCCCATGACCACACCCAGGGTTTGTCACAAATGCCGGGAATTTGAACTCATATCCTTGTACTTGAATATCAAATACTCCTACCCACCAAGCCATCTCCTCAGCTGACCTGTCTGGGTTTTGCTGACCCTTCATGGAGAGCAACCAGGATTTCCATTTGGCTCGTGATGTCTTTTCCCATATTTAATACTGTAGATGGCTTCTTCTCATTTTGCTCCTGCTGTTTCAGAGAGACTTCATTAGTGATAAATCAAATTGTGGCAGTTTGAATAAGAATGGCCTCATAGGCTCACATATTTGAATGCTTAGTCATCAGGATGCAGCACTGTTTGAGAAGGATTACAGGGTGTGACCTTGTTGGAGGAAGTGTGTCGCTGGGGTTGGGGTTGAAAGTTTCCAAAGCCCATGCTAAGCCCAGGTGTCTCTCCCTCTCCATGTGTAGATCAGGATGTAGCCTACTGCTTCTGTGCCATGCTTCCCACCATGATGATAGTGGACTAAACTTCTGATACTGCAAGCAAGTCCCCCAATTAAATGCTTTCTTTTATTAGAGTTGCCATGGTCATGGTGTCTCTTCACAGCAATAGAACAGTGACTAAGACACAAATACTTTCTAAGCTTCCTATTTCAAGTCAGAAGCACACCAGGGACTTCTTGTTGAAATTATGTGAGGTTGAAATGCATGAAATTGCATTTCATCAAGGTCAAAAACCATTAAATATTGGATTTTTTTTTTTTTTTGCAGTTCAACCTGGAAATAAGAGCACAGGGAAAAAAACAAAACCAACAAACCAAGGAATTCTTTCACAGTGCACTTTAAAGCGATACAAATTAAACAACTTCTGAAAAAGGCACAAACATATTCCAATTTTGTGATAATGTGAACATTTTTTCACTGGACACAGGTGTTCTGGCAGGTTTTGGTGGCCTCATCAAGTGTTGGAGTGCACACAGTGACTCAGAAACACAGGTACTGGATCATAGCTTGATGAACCTATGGCATCTGTAAGAGAGTGGAAGAAAGCTGACCTGCCCTCTGCTTGCATAGTTCTTGAGTGTATTTTCTCAAGGAATGGTGACCATGGCGGGGTTATTCGTTTTTTGGAGAGGATGAGAGGCTGCTCATGCAAAATGTTGGCTATGGGCAGCTCATGCTCACTCTACTGTCCTAACAGCTCTCTCGTCTTAGGCGATCATTTTGGACAGGGAGGAAATGAGACCAATAGACATTTAGACACTTGTTTTCTTTCGTAAAGATAAGAGTATCTTTCTGCTGTTTCATCCATGGAAATTTTTTTCTCATTTTTTCATTCTTTGAGAATTTCATATATGTGTACAACAAACTAGGATCATCTCTCTTCCCCATTTCCCTTCATATTTCTCACTATATCGGCCCCCCAACACATACTCCCTCCCAACTTCACGTGGTCTTCTTCTTTGACAATCTGCCAAGTACAATTAGTGCTGCCCATAAGTACACAGATGTGGGGCAATCCACCCATGAGACCTGGGATTTTCTCTCTCTCAGCAGATACCAGCTGCAGGACAGCTATTCCATAAGAGATGGGGTCTACGAAGCAGCTCCCCCATCTACGTGGGAATTTTGACTGACTTGATCCTGTTTGGGGAACCACAGCTATTGTGAGTTCAGGAGTACAATAGCCATGTCATGTCTAGAAGATGACCTTTCCAGACAGTCACTCTTGGGGTATTTACTTACAACCATGATGGGGTTAACATCAGCATCAGGGTAGTATGTAGCACTTCATACACATTGCTCATATGTAAACTGTCTTTCGTGCTGGCTAGTTCACTGATGTAGGCAAAGTGTGTCTGTCCCTTTTCAGATGAAGAAGCGTTTAGGAGCTGGGTGGTTATCCTCTGCTGAGGTCAAGCTTTACATTTAACTCGAGGTAATTTGCTACCCGAGTTATCCGATCCTGGGGGGAAAAGCTTGTACAGCATTTCACAAATGCATGGCCCTGCATATAGGAATGGATGCAACATCATTTAGCTTAGGACCGTTACAGTTTTCCAGAACCCCAAAGAGCGGGTACTCAACACTGAGTCAATCGACCAGCTGTGTAGTACATTCTGGCACAGGCCTTTTCCTTAAAAGGCAAAGGTAACTGACAGGTTCTCTTCAGAGAGCAGTAAGAGTTTTGTGGAAGTAATAAAAATATGAACGTGATTTGTGTGTCTTTTTGGCGCTGGGTTCTGGGCAGTGATTGCCTACAGTCAGCTCTGTGAAAGGTTGGCTGTGAGATGCTGATAAAGATGAGCGTTTCCGCAGAGCGAGCCGCAGTATGGAGCTGCCTCCGCTCCGAGCAGCAAGAAGCACGTGCATGGTGGTGATTTTATCATTTACTTTCCAGCGTCATCTCAGCCGCCTTCCTGGTCTCTGATTGACACAGAACCTCATCCGGACAAGGAGCCATCCAGCCTGCAAAGCTTTGATAACAGAAAGAGACCTCTTCTCTTTTGAATATTGATTATGATTTTAGAGGGAAGTGTGTACTGATTAAGTCTTTCGTTAAACCCTTATCCAGGCAGCTCAGTGTGGACCTTTGGCCTCCTCAGTTACAGAAGCAGAAAACAAAAAGGCCAAGTCTTTGCCTGTCAGTTAAAAAGCTGTGGTCTGGCTGCTAATATTAAAATATTTGGGAGTTTGTTTTGTGAGGCCAGTTTTAACTACCAAAATAAAATTTGTAAATGTCTAGATAACAAGGGG
The DNA here is from genome assembly GCA_028658305.1 of Pachyuromys duprasi. Lineage (NCBI taxonomy): Eukaryota > Metazoa > Chordata > Mammalia > Rodentia > Muridae > Pachyuromys > Pachyuromys duprasi. The sequence goes on along the minus strand of CM053756.1, from coordinate 23,533,904 downwards.
TCTAGACCCTATTGAATCTTAGCTAAAACCTCTCGAGGGAAAGGAATGGGAAGGATTCCGGGCCCATCTGCCTGAGATAAAAGACTGTACCCATGCCTTGTTTCCTGGAGGAGGCGAAGGCCAAGAAGACTACATCCAGCTGTTGCCATTTTTTATTAATTATTATTATTTATTACAGTTTATTCACTTTGTATTCCAGCTGTAGTCCCCTCCCTCATCTCCTCCCAACCCCACTGTCCCTCCCTCTTCTTCCCCTATGCCCCTCTCCTAGTCCACTGATGGGGGAGGTCCTCCTCCCCTTCTATCTGACCCTAGCCTATGAGGTCTTATCAGGACTGGCAGCATTGTCTTCCTCTGTGGACTGGCAAGGCTGCAGCTCCCAGGGGGAGGTGATCAGTGAGCCTAACACTGAGTTCATGCCAGAGAAAGCCCCTACTCCCCATACTAGGGAACCCACTTGGAGAATGAGTCTATGAGCTACTCCTGAGAAAAGGTTTTAGGTCCTCTCCATGCATGGTCCTTGATTGGGTTGTCAGTCTCTGCAGATGTGGAACAATAGCCTGGGCATGGCTGTGTGGCAGCCCAGGCAAAGGCCTTGAGACAGCCTGAGTGCATTCTGGTGCATAGCTCTGGTGTCAACAGGCGCTACAAAGTGTTTATGAGTTGTTTCTAGATGTACACAGATACAGGAAGAAGAGGAGATCCAAGGAAAATTATGGCCAGAAAAAGGAAGATGGGGAAGAATCTTCCTTTCCCCTTCCAAACCAAGGGGAAAGAATGCAGATGATCAGAGACCAGGGAATTATACAGTGATGGATATCCATCTGGCTAAACTTAATCAAGGACACTCTTTCCCAACAACCACACCTGAATACTTTGACAATGTGCAAGGGTTTTCAATTCAACATCTATCTAGAAGTGTACTGACCCAGAAAAATTGTATGATGACTAGGAGAAAAGCCAGAAGTGGCTCAAATTATGGTTTTAAAAGCAGCTGGTACAGTATCATGAAAAATACTAATTTTGCTAAGAACAAAATAAAAATCATTACTTTTGTATCTCTGAGTCTGTGGTCCATAGCTCTCTGAAAATCACAACAAGGATGCAGTTATCACGTGAAATAGTTGGTGGGTTGGCTCTATTTGAAATTGGCACTCCATCACCTTTCAAACACAAACCTTTTCAAAGCCATTTAAATGACACACAAAACTCACTGTTGTTCTTTAAGCAGTTTGTCACATAAGATTACAAATCTTTTTTTAGAAAATCATTATTAGCCTGGCACAAGCATCTTCTACTTTGCTATTCTTGAGCAAGAAAAACCACTTAATTGTCCAAGGCTAACAATTGAATGGAGACATGGCTTCTCTACATGGCTTTTAGAGCACAGAACCTTCCCCACTGTTAAAGTCTGATTAGGTCTCATGCTCAAACCCTGCAAATAATACTGGCTAAAGGGTCAGATAGGTCTCCTTGTGGAGTTCCTGTCCCCTCCAGGTCTTTCTATTTCCCCCTTGTTCCTGTGCTCTGCCCAAAGTTTGGTTGTGAGTCTCTGCATTGGCTTCACTCCCCTGCTGGGTGGAGTCTTTAGAGAACATCTGTGGTAGGTTCCCATCTTGTTCCTTCTCTTCAACTGCTTCTGGTGTCTATTCTATTTGATCTTCTGAATGAGAATTGAGCATCCTCCCTAGTTTAGCTTTTTTAGGTCTGTAGATTTTAGTATGTTTATTCTATATTATATGGTTAATATCTGCTTAGAAACAAGTACATACCATGCGTGTCTTTCTGCTTCTGGGTAACTTCACTCAGGATGACCTTTTCTAGTTCCATCCATTTGCCTGCAAATTTCATGATTTTCTTTCCAACAAAACAAAAACTTCTGGGCCCAGGGGGCCCTGCAGAAACTGATACTTCAACCAAGAACCAAGCATGGAGTAGACCTAGACCGCCTGCTCAGATGTAGCACATAGGCAACTTAGTCTCCAAGTGGGTTCCCTAGTAAGGGAAGCAGGGGCAGTCTCTGACATGAACTCAGTTGCCTGCTCTTTGATCACTTCCCCCTGGAGGGGTGACCTTACCAGGCCACAGAGGAAGAGGATCTAGGCAGTCCTGATGAGACTTGATAAACTAGGGTCAGATAATAGGGGAGGAAGACTCCCCATTTTCAATGGCCTAGGAGAGGAAGGAGGGGGAAGAAGAGAGGAAGGTGAGACTGGGAGGGGATGAGGAAAGGGGCTAAAACCAGGATACAAAGTGAATAAATTGTAAATATATATTTGTATATATACATATTGTAAATATATATAAATTGTAAATATATATATAATTGTAAATTGTAAATATATATATATATGTAATAAAATTTTTAAAAAAGAGTCAGCTAGGACTTAAACATGGCCTGTAAAACAGAATTCCACAAGTGTGAACACTGTATGGACGTCTACCATGATGGCATCACCATGCAGAAGAATAGGTTCCTTCTTCCAAATGAAGAGGATTTTAGAGCAGACAGCGGTGAAGTTAAAGTTTCGCTGTGTTTGGGAAGAAAGCATGCAGGATGTCAAGATTTGATTTATGGGTTGAGGAGATGACCCAGTGGTTACATTGCTTGTCATCCCAGCAAGAGGGCCGGAGTTCAGAGCTCCAGAACCTATGTGAATGCCAGGTGGGAGTGGGGGCCTGCATATAATTTCAGCCTCAGAAGTCAGAGAGAGAGATTCCCAGGGAAGAGAGCTAAGAGACTAGCCATATTAGCAAGCTTTGGGTTTGGTTGTGAGCCCTTGTCTCACCAAATGTGAGAGAAGAGTCATTGAGGATGACTCCAAACACCAGCTGGGGCTGCTACATGCACACACGCAGGAAATTGGGGGAAAGTGTGTGATTTTTCTTTTAAACTACATTGCCTAAATAGGCCCTAAGAGAACTCTGGATGGCAGTAGCCGTTGGTTATAAAGTATATTTTGCCTTAGCACAATCTGTGAGAAGAGGTAAGCCCTCCCACAAGAGAAGCAGCATCCGTACAAAGGAGTGCATGAGGTAGCCATAGGGTGGGTTCCGCAAATCCTCTGTGAGACCTGTCCATCCATCTGCACCCACTGCAGGAGGGATGCATTTCAACTCCACTCGCCATCTATCCGTTGCTCTCTTGGACCTTAACACCTATGCAAGGTACAAGGCCTTCCCAACAAAATGCTACTTTGGGAAACCTTTACATACAAAACCCTTCCCCTGTTTGAAAGGACCCCTCCCACCCTCTCACAAATAAGGAATTTCAACTGTAGTCTCTCTACACAATAGCCTCTGGGTTTCTGTATCTGGGAACTCTCTGGGCTCCAGCAAATCAGGCTTTTGGCTGAGCAGCAGCAAAAATTTATCTCATCCTGATGGAGGCTAGATTTCTCAGATGATTTCAAGGAGTAGCAGATGTGAGTGTGTCTCATTCTGAGAGCTGGATAGGGCCAGAGACAGCTAAAAGCTGATGGGGCAGCTTGTTGCAGCCATTGGCTGATACGTGCGTTCACTTACTCCATAACTAGATGTAAGTTTTATCTGGGTATTCCCGTGGCTCTTGCATGGAAATGGGGCACAAATGCAGCCTAAGCATAGAAAGGGTCTGCCTGAGAGGATATGGATAAGTTTTCATTTCTTAAGGATTTAAAACAGAGGTTGATCAGAAAATGAGAGACTAGCAGAACTGCCCTCGTCTACTGACTTCCTGTTTCCCAGTCTTTTTGCTTTCTCTCTGGACTGTTTGCCTTCTCTTTGGCCAGACCTCTCTGTTCTATCCCAAATGGACTCTAATTACCACACTGTCACCCAAATCTCTTCAATGTTCTGGCAGGGAGCTTGGCGATCTAGATAAATTAGGACTGTGGGTGTAAGTCATTGTGCCACCTGGCTTCCCTTGGGAGACTAATTTACAGGGTGGAAATCTGATTGTAGATGCAATGTCATCAGCTGCTTCAAGTTCCTTCTGCCTGGAATTCCCCACTATGATGGACTGCATCCTTGATCTGTGAGCCAGAATAAATCCCTCCCCTTTAAGTCTTTTTTTTCAAGTGAGTATTTTATACCAGCAACAAGAACAAACTAAAACAGAAATCTACAAAACACACTTAGTCTTTGAAGATTATCCCACCAAAGTCCCTTAGAGCAAGAGAGTGTATGAATACCATATCATGTCCTGAATTTGGTTACCACATGTCTTTAGTCTGTAGTATTCATTCCTATTGGGTGGTTTAGAGGTCAAGTCTTTTGTAAAATGTGCCTTTGGGGATGTAAAGCATGGCTCATCTGTTTCCTCATGAAAGGTATATGTAGTGCATCTCTGGAAGGCTGCCCCAAATATTTTAAATACCTCTGTCCTTTATGTTTAGTTTTTAATGTCTAACCCACTCCTAAATCACTGTTCTACCCACATTCTACTCAACTGTATACCTCAACTCAGGACAGTTACTGACACTCAACTCTGAATAGGTGCTAGAGCCACCAAGGTCATACCAAACCAAAACGAGGCAGAAATTCGTCAAGCGAGGATGTTTGGCAAAGCTTCTCTGATTGTTGTGACATATAGCTAGGGATTCTTTTGTTTTCCTCTTTGAATGGCTGCTGGGTTTTCTTGGTGGGATGTGACAACTCATATAGTTGGGAGATCATTCCATTGAGCCTATCTCGTTAAAAATTGATCAATAAAGACTAAATGCGCAAAGAGAGCTGTTACCTTCACTGTAGCCCACATCCCAGGAATGTGGAATTAATCATCGGCAAATAGACACATGTGGGTGCTTTAGCCATAAAAAAAAAAGGGCCAGAGATATCCCTTAAAGACACACAAGCAGAGCAGTCTGGCTATGAAATATTTCAAACTCAGATATTTGTGGCTATATAATGCTTTGTTGTGGCAGGTCATTATAGGGTACAATCTACACACCCCCTTCACTAACTGCAAGAAACATCCCACAATTATGACAATGAAAACGGTTTCTAGGCATAGCTAACTATCTCCTTTCAAGGGAGGAATTATCCCCCAGCAGAGAAGCACAGCTGGATACTTCTTTGTATCAAACGATTCTTTACATCTACTTCCTTGTGACTGCATTCTAGTTGGCCAGTAAGATCATCTATATCAAAAGTGTATTAGCTGCTTTTCCATTCCTGTGATAAAACACCATGACCAAAGGCAACATCAGAGAGAGAGAGAGAGAGAGAGAGAGAGAGAGAGAGAGAGAGAGAGAGAGAGAGAGAGAGAGAGAGAGAGAGAGAGAGAGTTTAGTCTAGCATATGGTTCCAGAGAGTTAAGAGTCCATCACTTGCTATGGCAGAAGCAGGGCATCGAGGAATCATATTCTCCATTGAAAACAGGAAGTAGAGGGAGCTAACTGGAAGCAGACTGAGTCTAGGACATCTCAAAGCCTATACCTAGTAACATACTTCATCAAGCAAGGCTGCATCTCCCCAGACAGTGACACTAATAGGAGGCTGAGCTCAAATGCTCGGGCTTATGGGGGACATTTTCATTGAAAACACCACAAGGGGACAAAATATCTTTGTTGTTAGCTGTTACTGTTAGCTTGGTTTTGGGGATATATTGCTTGTGGATTTTACTTTCTCTGTTACTTCCTGTTAAGGGGCTTTGTCCCAGGGACTTTGCTTTTGTGACCCTCTCTCTCTCTCTTCATCTGTAAAGTGGGAAAGATACGAACAGCCCTTCCATGGGCTTGCTGTGACAGTTTAATAAGACTGTGTATAAAATGCGCTGGTATCTAGCAGTCCTCCAAAAAGGGGGGCTAGGCGAGCCTGTGTACAGAAAGTGGTATGTTCATACCTGGCGTTGCACGAGGCACTTTGTAGACGTCACAGGCTGATATTATTGATCTTGTAAATCACGGCACAGTGTGGTTGGTCAAGGACTCCCCATGGGTTAATGATGGAAGAAACCATGCTTGCTCCATTCCTCAGCTTTGAAAAGTTAAGGGGAGCTCCGGGGAAGCGGACACTCTTTGCCGGATTAGCTTTGGACAGTGCTGTTAATAGGCACAACTTGGCGGTATAGGTGAGGTGATTTATCATTCTGAATTAGAGGTGTAAGTACAGTGCCTTTCAATGGAACATTTAGGCACTGACACCCTAAAGTGTGATCTCCCAAAAAAAAAAATTAAAAAGAAACAGAAAACAACTAGAGATATTTTAATCTATCTCTGCAAACTGTGTTCACACCAAACCTTTAACAAGATATCAAACCTTCATGGCTAAAAGGTCTTTTGTTGAAGATATGGAAAGATAAACACAGTAGAAATGAATACTCTAGGATCTGAGACAGTCGTGATAATAAAACGCACACAGTAGGGTGAGCTAAGTGCCCAAGAATACCTAGCACAGAAGTGATCCTCAGGCACCAAGCAGATGTGTTCGAAAGTAAGAAGGTTGGCTCTTTCTATAGAATCAAACATTGAAAGGGACCAACGAGACCTTGGAAAATGAACTCTTCTGCCGAGAGGCTATAGCGTCTCACAAAATAATAGGCCGGGGGGTGGAGGGAGGTTCATTCATCATATCATGCCATCTAGTCCCTGAAGTGAAGAAGTTGGGAGAGCTTACACTAATGTCCTCTTAGAAAAGGCATTATGAAGCTGGTTGTCCATGCTGCAGGAAAGTTTGTGGTTGCACCCACACACAACGAGAAAAATGTGCTGCTTTGCTTAGCTTAGCTTAGCCTACGTGTGTGCATGTGTGTGTGTGTGCACGCACACACATTCTTTATCCAAGAACAGAGCTTCCATCTTCTAGGGATATTCACTGGGAATTAGCTTGACATTTTTAGCAGGTGCATCTGGTTCCTAACAGGTCGAGACATATGTCTCGCTTATGGCATCTGTCTTTAATTAATAGGCCCAAGACTTCAAGGCTGGCTCTCTCAAAGGCAAAGCCTTGTTTGAATTCTCACCCACAGCTTGTCTTTGCACAGGAATGCCAGGTTTTCCTACCAGAAACACGGATCCCTGCAGTTTGTGGTTGGGAATGTGTTTTCAACAACCTCCGAAAGATGTGAGCAGCTAGAGATCCCGAGTCTTCCAAAAGCGTGTTCACAGCATACGAGGCTGCTGGTGGGCCTTAAGGAGGAGAGTCCCTGTAGCACATGCAATGTGTGATCTGAGGAACTGTGCTGGAGAAGGGAAAGACCCCATGTGACATAACAGCTTTAATTAACACAGGAAAAGTGGTCTCCTCTTGCTGAAAAGAATGCTTAAGGGAAATAACTGAGCTAAACGTTTTCCTCATTCTGATATTTTTGTGTTTATTCTTATTAGTGATTCTAATCCATTAACTAGAAATAGTACATATTGAGGGGCTACTTCACAACAGACATGCCAAAAGTATTAAAAGGTATCACATTATATTTATATAGACTTACAAAGCAAATATTATTTCAATTAAATTGCCTTGTAAACTGATGCCTGAAACAAAAAAAAATACATATTAGTGGGGTAACATGATGTGTCAATCCTTGTAAACACTGTGTGACATTTCATACATGCTAAGCATATCTGTTCAAACATTTATCATCTCTTAGGTAAAGTCATTGAAAATCTCCCAGCCTTTCAAAGATTTATTAATTTTATGTGTATGTACATATGTGAGTGTATGCTACATGTGTGCAGGTGACCACGGTGGCCAGAAGAGGGCATAGGATTCCCTGGAGTTGTAGGAAATTGTGAGTCACTCCCCATGGGTGCTAGGAACGGAATTCAGGTGACCTCTAAGAGATTCAAGTACTCCTTTCTGCTGACCCAGCTCTCCAGCCCTGTTTTCTAACCTTTTGAAATGAAGTGTATATGATGATCACCTAGAGTCTGTAAGATAAATATTGTAGCTCCCATTTTATAGATGAAGAGAAAAAAGCTCAGAGACTTAGTAACTATCTCCCTCAAAGTCCCACAGCTAAAAATAAGTTGCATTTTATATCCAAAGCCCTGTACCCTTAGCCACTCTGCTGCTCTGCCTCATGTTACCACTTATGACGATTGTCAGAGTTCACCAACTATAACAGATGCACCCTGGGCTTAGGGGCCATTTCTCTCTGGTACAGTTCTGTTTCCCAAAGCCTGGTAATTCTCAACACCTAAACTCAAAACATCTAATTGCATAGAGAACTCTAAGAACACATATTTGAGAACAAAGTATTATCTCTCCTAATGATTTAATACGCATATTAAAAAATCACTCAGCCAACATGCAACTTAGCTTACCACCCAATTATTACAGCTACAAAGGGCCTAAAAAGTGTCGCATAGGTGGGCCAGGAGAGAATGGTGCAGCCTTCTTACATTCTTATTTTCCCATGGAGAGGTCTTCTCTCTTTATCTACCGAAAGGATTTGTGCTTCCTTCTGCATCACACTGTGAAACTACGCTGCTTATGGGCCACTAAACTAGAGCTCAGGAGGTGTGATCCATCTTTATGATTCAGTGATGGGGACATAAGTAATCTTCTACTTGAAGTTACTGATGGGCTGAAGCGGACAGATCAATTTGGCAGAGAGCTGCATGGAGGCCCTTCCTGGCTGTCAATGCAAATAGAGTTTCACAGTCTCTCTCTCCCAAAAGCCAATTCCAGAGGCAAAGGCAGAGTCCTGGCTCCTTGTCAAGCTTGTCTTCTCCAATAAATATTAAACATCTGAAATCAAACCTAAGCCTCCGTTTTAAAGATAAGCAATCTTTAGCTCAGAGCAAGAGTGGTACTCAAGATATTCAGGAATGTTTTTTTTCTCCCGTTTGTGCACTGCTCAGGGTCAGGGTTGGCAGGAAAGCAATGAGCCTTTAGCAATGAATCATGGGAAAATTAAGAGGTACCACAAAGAGGCTATGATGTTCAATCTTCATTGTCAATCCATGAGCCAGTAAGCTCTTTGTTTTTTAAGATTGATCTTGTTAGGTATTTTGTCATAGAAACAAGAAAAATGAGGAATATTGGTTCAAGTGCTCCAGACAGTTTTGGATAAAGACATTTTAGTAAAGTAAATACATTTTACTAATTAGAACAGAAGATATAGGTTGATCACTATATGTTATCACAGTGCTTTAACAAGGAGAGAATAAAGTTGGGTCACACTTATGACATAATGGTATCACTTTAAGCATGGAGGTACTGAGGGGAAGGGAAGTCATGGGTCTGTGCAGGAAGGAGCTGGGAACAGAAGGAACCAGCATTGCATCGATTGCAAGCCCTTTGACTCTATATGGTCTCAGGAAAAGTTACTTCTCCTCCGTGGAGGAGTTTGGACTCAATTCCAGAATTTTTCTAAGGAAGTTACCATTTGGAGGTGGAAAGGAGACCTGGATTAGCCACGGTTGCCACTTGATTAACTCTAAATGCAAAATGTAATCATAATATTGAGTTGAAAAATTAGGAGCTTAAAGGTGGTCATTTGGGTCAAGATAAGAATCTTGACATCTGGGTATCACCACCCACAAAGGTCTACAAAAAGATCTCACAGATAGAGATGCTGCTGTCTTAGTCAATGTTTTACTGCTGTGAGGAGACACCATGACAGAGGGCAGCTCTTATAAAAGAAAGCCTTTAATTGGAGGCTTGCTCACAGTTTCAGAGGCTGAATCCGTCATCATCACGGCAGGGACCATGGTGGCAGGAGGCTGGAGAAAAAGCTATATCCTGATCCACAGGCAGAGGAAGAGAAAGAGGGGGAAGGGAAGAAGAGAGAGAGAGGGAGGGGTAGGAAGAGGGAGAGGAGAGGGAGGGAGGGAGGGAGAGAGAGAGAGAGAGAGAGAGAGAGAGAGAGAGAGAGAGAGAGAGAGAGAGAGATTGAGAGAGAGAGAGAGAGATTGAGAGAGAGAGAGAAAGATCTGGGCCTAGCATCATTTTTTTGAAACTTCAAAGCCATGCCCTCCAAGCCCCCATGACACACTTCCTTAACAAGGCCACACCTCCTAATTCTTCTCAAATAGTACCACTCTCTGGTGGCTAACCTTTCAAATACATGCGCCTACGAGGCCGTTCTTATTCAAACCTCCACAACTGCCATGTTCTTCTTGTCCCAGACCATGACTATCTAGCAGGCAGCAATCTATAAACACTGAGTCCAAAACTGATAAGAGAAAGAACAGCTTCAAGAAAACTCTACAGAGCAGAATGTGCGGTTAGTAGGCAGCCCCAGATGACCATGTATGGGAGTGTTATAGCAGACATTTGGGAAAGCGGGAACTAGGCTTGGTGTCACCAAAGCCTTTGTTGATGGGGAAGACTGAGGCACCAGTTCTGCGGTGATGGTGCTCTGTGGAGCCAGCCAGGCAGAGGGTCCACCACTCTACCCACTAGCCAAACTCATGCCAAGCTCACCCTGGAACCCTGCAGCCCTAACAGAATTCTTCATGGCAGTTTAATTGGGAAACGCAGAATGAGATGTCACTACTGAAGAATTATGGTATTTGGGAAAGTATTAAAATCTCAGCCTTTATGGTGTGTCTGTAAGACAGCCCAGTCTATCATGTCTCCCTTATCCATTTGCTCTGGGATTAGTTGCTGAAACACGGGTTAGCATTTGGTTATGCAATGTTTTATTATCAAGGCATCTTGTCTTTGTTTTCTCAGGTTATGTATTAGTTCAACACTGGAGACTGGGTCTTAATTGTTTTATACCCACATGCAAACCCCAGAACCCACTGAGCCTCTTGCTTGGGTGTCTTTGTTAAAATTCAGACTAATGGTTACACCAAGTTCTAAACAAACATGCACATTAAACATAGAACTTAATCTTAGATTTTGCTCATATTATTTGAGGTGGAGCCTAGAACTCTACATTTCACAGGTTGCTTAAGGATTTGACGCTAGTAGCCCCAGGCTGTACTTTGAGGTACACTGTTCTCAGGGCACAGTTTTCTGGGAGTGTAAGGGTTAGCTGGGAAGACCTATTCAGAGTATTCATTCTGAAGCTTCAAAACCAGTGGTTCTAGTTCCATGGGCCTGGGATGGGTCCAGATCCAGGCAATCTGAGGGTCAAACTTGAGAACAACCACCCAGGTGAGTACTCACTGAGAATGTACTGACACACAGGTTAAGCCATTTGAAGATAACTACATCCCGAATTCAACTATGGAAAATTGTCTTCCTTACACTTTCTTGAGGCATCTCTGCAGTTAGAAATATGAGATTTTGGCTGTCCCATCAACACAGGCATTAGATAAGGAGCTCATTCCGGAGTTATTGTTTTGAGTCTTTGAGATGGCATATGAATGATTCTCATATAGTTTCTGTGAGAGTTAAGGATGAGCTATATGAAATTCCTGACGTATATAATAATGTGAACAAGAACTAGCTATCATTGGGCATTATAAATAATGCAAAAAAATCTTGTTGCTGGAAAATAAATACATAAGGTTTCCAAAAATGCAGTATCTTTTCACTGCGAAACAGATTTCCAAGGACATCTATCAGGAATACAGATAGAAAGAAGGGGCAAGGATCAGATGCATTTTGGTCAGAGCAAAGATGGGCCCTCTTAGGCTGGAATGGATGCCTTAAGTTCCTTAGACTTCACAGTTGGCATTAAAAACCTCAGTATGCAAATACCCTTTGAAACTGCCCAGCAGTAATCTTAGGATATTATGCCATAGCCAGTGTGGTATTTAGAGCAGTGCCCATCACAGTGGTTTCCTGATTTCTACAGAGATGAAACAGCAGTGGTACCGAAGAGGCCAGGGGATGGACTTTTCAAATTTTCCTAACTCTGTACTTCAAAGATTGGTTGGCCCTAAACCACTAAGTGAATTGATCAAGAAAATTGTAGCCATGCAGCTTCCTCTAAGGGAAATGTGTTTTTAAAAAGACGCTTGCCTTCCTAACCTAATGAATACATTTGAGAAAATTCTTATTCTTTTGCAGCTTTCACCAACTTGAGGGAGTTGGTTTCTTCTTTTATTTTTTTCTCTTTTTCTGTTTTGCTGTAATTACAAGCCAAAATATTACCTGCTTCTCTCTAAGAAATGTAATTTGTATATTTGTATGTTTGTGTGTGCTTGTGTGTGTGTATGAGGCCCCTGTGTGTGTATGTTCGTGTGTCTGTGTCTCTGTGTGTGCATCCATGTCTCTGTCTGTCTCTGTCTCTGTGTGTGTGTGTGTGTGTGTGTGTGTGTGTGTGTGTAGGCTAGAAGTCAACATTGGGTGTTTTTCTCAATTGCTCTCTATAACATCTTTTGCATCAAGATCTCTTACTGAACCGGGAGCTCGCCACTTCAGCTAGACAGGCTTACCACTAAGACCCATGAGCCCTCTGGACTCTGCCTCACCTGTCTTGGGATTACAAGTGTGTGCCACCATGTCTGCCTTTTTTCTAACATGGAGTCTGTGGTATAGAATTTGTGTCCTTCTCCTTTTGTTGCAGGCACTTTATGACTGAGCCATCACCCAGCAGGTAGAACTTTAATTTAAAAATTCTTGATAATTTGATTGAATACCAAATGATATGGGACAATGATACAGAAACAATTCCGCACGGGGAGTTATACAGAGTATTACTAAATAACATGGAAAATGTTTTCTACCTGACAAGAAAGTGTTTGTGTTTATTATTCACCCCTCCATCCATCCTTTTCATCCATCATCCCAGCATTCTCTACGTTCATAGCATCACGCTATGTTCTCCTTAGAATTAAGCCAATCCAATGCTGTGATAACTGGCCTACTCCAATTATAATTGCTATGTTAATATGTGTATAATAATAATAACAGTAATAAGATTTAGAGCTAATCAAATTTATACCAAAGAATTTCTTTTCTGTAATTTCATGGGTGATTATTGTAGACATATTGAAAACCATATTTTTATATTGAAAGGTTTTTAGTTGGTTAACAACTAAAATGCAAGAGTGCTACCCACCTGTAGCGAGGAGGGGGCAGGACATGTTACTATACTATCAGAATAAGGAATTCAATGGGAACACTTCCTAGAGCAAACGCAGATGTTTTTATATGGAGATGATAGTTTCCTCCACTTTTCCTGAGCATGTACTGACCATCTGCCACCTACTGGCTATTGTTAGCTCCCAAGCAGTAGCAATGAAGACAACATAGTGTCTAAGGGCTGAGAGGGAAACTTGAAACCAGAAGCCAACAGAGCACAGAAGAAGGCCCTGATCTGAGGCTCACAGGGAGAGAGTATTTCTCACCGAGTATTTCTCTTCCTCATTGTGGTGTTAAAATAGCCTGAGAAAAGCAATGTACAAGGACAGGTTGATTTTGGCTTATGGTTCCAGAAAGATGGAGTCCCTCATGGCAGAAAAGACCAGTTGAAGGAGGAGGAGGAGGAGGCTACGAGACTAGCCACTTAGGCTTTATCTGCACTCAAGAAGCAGATGATGAACAGGAAGTGACATAGAGTTATCAAGCCTCAAGGCCCACCCCCTGTGACCCACTTCCTCTGACAGAGCTCCCTCTCCTAAAGCCTCAGCAGCTGGAGACCAACTGTTCAAACATATGAGCCTATACAGGCCATTTCACATTCAAACCAACGACAAGAGGCGGGTCTCGAACAAACATAAAAGTAATTGGGAATTATCTAGAAAATGGGGGAAGGGCAAGTTTGGCCATCTAGCACGGAATGCAGTTTAAGGAATGTACAGGTTATTTTGAAAGCTGAGGAATGGTTCAGAATTGACCTCAAGTGCATTTGTGAGCATCTTGGCCCACAGCGACAGACAGTCAAGGGCAGAATAACGAGGGAAACTGGGCAAAGCTGAGGGATTTCAGCCTTGCTCTGAGACTTGTAAGGAGCAAGAAAAGATGTTTAAGAAACGTGTACATTTCAGAACAGAGCTAAAAGCAGAGCACTTAGGACTTTAATCTAAAGCCAAACTCAACCTAAATAGGTCTCCCAATTCATTATTTAAATGTACACATCTACATGTGAGATTGCTGCTCTCATGCACCAAAGAATAATTTTTCTGTTTTCTGGAAAACGGCTAGGTAAGATTAGCAAATACATACATACATACATACATACATACATACATACATACATACATACATACACACATACATACATACATAAAATTCATTGTCCTTGACCCCCAAATTCTACCTTTAGCACTGGGTCTCAATGAAATAATGAGCATTGACATTGGGAGTTAAAGATTTACGTACAATATTCTTTACTTGGTGTCAATTAAAATGTTTTTTTTTTCTTAAATGGATATGTCCATCAAGGACCAGCTAAAGAGGGCTATTATCGTATCAGTTTAAAGGTTGAGGCAGGGGGCTTATGAGTTCAAGGCAAATCTGTGTAATTTAGTGAAAAACTGCCCCCAAATGAAACATTCATAAGAAGGTTGTAGCTCAGTGGTAGTGATTTCTTAAGGTGCCTAACATCTGGGGTCCAACCCTAGTACCATTAAAACAAACAGGCATAGACTCTTCAAACACTGTACTATTTAACAACAGAGGCTGCTAGGCAGAAGGTTCCTTAGAAAGAATACCCGTCCTGCTTGGTAAAAGGGTAGAGGAAGAATGAGGAACCAGATGATGCATGGGGTCTTGGGACAGTAAGGAAGACAGGATTATTTTAAGCCTACACATGGTTGGTAGGAGATGAAGAAAGGGGAAGGAAAGAGGGAGAAGGTGAGAGATGGGGGGAAAAGAGGGTAGAGAGATGCCCAAAGAGCTTGGTTATGATAGCTCTAAGGAGATGGCCCAGCCTGTAAAGGGCTGCTGAACCCGAGTTTGGATTCCTGGAACCAATGTACAGAACTGCTCCCAGTGGCTCTGCATGTGTGCCTTGCGTAGGGGCCTGGGGTAGGACATGAAGATGGGAGGAGCTCAGGAGCTCATTGATCAGCTCATGTAGCTCAGCTGATGAGAGACCCTGACCCCAAAACTTAAAGATTGGGAGCAATAGAGAAAAGATTTTGATCTCTGGCCTTTTCACACATGGGTACACATGTACTTTCACACACACGTGCACATACCTACACAAACAAGTCCATACAAACACGCCAAGAGAACAGCACACATGTACAACACACATATGCAAAAACTGGTTTAAAAATGCATGCAGTTTGGAAAAACCTGAACCACAGTGGGCCTGCGCAGTGTTTTAAAAAAAGCAAAACAAAACACTAGAGAGCTTTTTGATGGACCATAAAGACTTGACAAATGCCATAGACCTTAGGACCTTTCCTGGGTGACACGCTTTGTCATCACACGATGCTTTGTCATTCCCTTCTGACTTACAAATAGTGATTTTATGCAGAGGGATTAGTTAATCCTTAGGATGGCATATCTGACCTCTGAGATGATTAGTAAAGCAGGAGCTTGGATGAGCCTTTGACCTCCCTTGAGGCTGAACTGACTTAATTCATAATTCTTTGCCAAATTTAACTTCACATTGTGTTACATTTCTAAATTTAAAAGAACTTATCCCCACCATAGGTCATTAAAATGAAATCATAAGGGAGGGAGTAGCTGTAGGAAATATTTAAGTCATCTCTCTGGCCTATCATTGAACCTCTCACTTGTGCATAAATATCTCTTGTAGAAATTACTTTGGTCTTCTGGAAATCTCAGGAAGAGGTAAATGGAGCAAAAATGCTAGCAGTCACCTATAACAAGACTCATCCCAACATTGAACGTTGTTCTCATGTAGTTAAGATCTAGTTCTCCAATGCATTGTCCCTGCTTCCAGCATCTGCTTTTAATAGAGGTCACAGAGAAGAGGTTCAAAGCCAGGCCTTGAAGACGTCTGACCCTGTGTCTTTCTGTTCTACCCAGATATACCAAGAGAGGGTTACTCTAAAAACCCCACTTGGTTCTTCTTCCTCACAATGTAAACTCTTCTCATTTTCTTTCTTATTTCTGACCTCTCTTCAGAGGAACTTCGAGATAAAGGCTCAGTTCCCATAAAGCCTTTTTTATTATCTTTTAGGGGCCTGATCCTGAACTTGTGTGTTTCTATAGAACAGACCCCTCCAGGCACCTGACGGAACATGTTTTCCAAGACAGGCTTTCAGCACGGAGAATTCTTCAGACACTGATTTAGTGCATATGAGTTCTGCCAGGCCAGAGAGAGGAGAAGATGCAGTCAGTGCAGACAGAGTAAAGAAAGAGGCTACTCTCAGGCAGGGAAGGTTTAAGAGCACAGCTTCCCGGCCTCAGTGTGAGCAATGGGATGGAGAACCCAGCACTTTCCCTACAGCTCCCAGGGAGTTCAGACATGGCATCTAACCCATAGTCTGGGTCCTTATTGAGCTGTGAACTCCTGTAAGGTCCAGAGAACTGAAAGCAAAGCCATCATCCAGAAGAGCTATGATTTTTCACAAGCAGAGGCATAGAATATGTGCAGGTGCGTGCATGCATGTGTGTGTGTAGATAGTTTTGATTCCCCAAAGAATTCAATGGAATTCTAACGTACTTGTACATTCTAACCCATTGGTCACTGTGGATTGAGTACCTCCACTAAGGAGAAGTAGTAACTGTCTCCAATACTTTGTTATGGTGAAAGAATTTCCTGCTTCTCATGTTTCCTATTTACCAACGCAGAGAAACATCTTTCAGAATGCTTCCTACTAATGCTAAGTAAAATACTGAATTTTAGTTTCATTTGAAACAGATTGCTCAAATGTAATTCTTGAAGTCCAGCACATTTCACTGGGAAAAAGGGAAGAGAGAGAGTCTGAGGGACAAATGAGGGACGAAGTGGGTAGAGATGGAAGAGGAGCACCCTGGAAAACTGTCCATGTGCTTCACTTCCCAGCAAAAGTCAAGTTGGCTGAGAGTTGCGGTGAAGTCCTGAAGGTCCAAGGCACACCAGAAGGGACTCATTAATTTATGTAAATGACATTACAGAGGCCATTATGTCTCCCCGTGATAGAGTTCCTGGCATTAATATTGTGGTGTCTGAAATGTAATTATCTTCTTGGTGGCTTGGAAGGCAGTACAGATGCTAAAAATAAATAATTTATAAAAAGCCTCTCCGTCAAATACTGTGCAATATAATACATGCCTTCCCAATTCACACTCCTGGTGGTAAATATGATTGATTTCATGTGCTTGTCAAAGATGTCACCCGGGATAAGGCGGTAGTAGCATATAAATCCTCAGCTAATTAAAAGCAATGTTTGGGGACTGTGGGGCTGGCCATGAGGGCAATGAAAATCACAGCTGGTACCAGGCTTTCAGGGCTTTGGCTCAGCGTTGCTGAAGTTACCTTTTGGATAGATCACATTCTCCTTTACATCCCTTTACATTCTCCTTTCTTTGAAGGATGCCGCACACTGTCTTTGAACGCTAGAGCAGAGACAAGACAGCATGGACTCACTGCTTTTCTCAAGGATCTCTTTCCCAAACTAGCAGTGCAGTGCAATAGTGATGGACACTTAGACCAGCCATCTTTCCATGGGTGACATCGGGGAAGCTGCAGTTTATATGTAATGTTGGTAAGAGTTACTATGAGCCAGCACTTCCCAGATTTTTTCTAATTTTTGATAAAATTTTATATTCTCAGGAGTCAAAACATGCTCTCTAACTTTAGTGAATACCATTCAAAGCATTCTTGAGGGGCTCTGTTGAGAAGCTACCAGATTTAAAAGAGTAGAAACCAAATATAACACGAACTTGCGGGTAGTGACCTGAGGGTGGTTTCCGGGGACAGTGGCATGAAGGTTGCACTGTGTCTCTGAAGCAAGCTTTTTTAGGAGGTATAGTTCTTCACTGAGAGCTCGAATTGCTCACTTGTAGCAATGACGGTAGCAACAATAACAGTGAATTGCTGTTTTTTTTTAATTCTCTATGAAACGCCACTTGCCTTATGCGCTTCCTCAATATCTCAGAATCTAAAAAGTACACATTATTCCAGTTCATTTAATGAGAAAAGCAAGTCTTGGAGAGATGGCACAGGGCTATGTGGCTTCAGGACGGTAGCTGGAAGTTTCTTTGCAGGATGCCACACTCTGTCTTTAAACACTAGAGCCAAGACAGACAGCACGTACTCACGGCTTTTCTCAAGGATCTCTGTACCAAGCTTGCAATGCAATAGTGATGGACCTTCACCTTTCCTTGGGTGACTACTTCCTTAGGGAAGCTACGGCTCTGGATCACAGTCAGTGTGTCTTTGAAATAAAGAGTCCCTAGACCCCTTAAACGAAGATCCCTAGCGTTGGCTTAGATTGATTTTATTTTAAGATGGCTTGAGTATGCATGAATGCAGAACTTGCTAGAGCCCTATTATTTTTAAAGCCCAGAAAGTTACACAACAAAGCCAAATGTTCAAATTAGACACATGTTCCAAGTCAGCACAATTCACATTAGCATACCACAGCACAGATTGGGCTCTGTCTTCTTTACGTAAGATGATTCAACTGTGCTCACATCACCACGCTAATCTAAGAATAGCTTTTCCTCCTTTTCTTGGCGGAAGCTTGAGCTACTCAGAAGACTTTATCCCCCCTTGGGCTCTCTTTATTGGATTAGACCCAATGCTGACATCATCTCCTAAAATAACTGTTGTACATGACTGTGCTGCAACCCAGTTCAGGTGCCTTGACCCTTCTGCCTCATTGTGCTCATCTGTAAAATGGGGATAAACCCAGTAGATCTCATTAAGTTTTCGTGACTGTTGATTGACTGAGTTAGCAATTGACATACTACTATTAATGCCTTGTATCCCACAGATGTTCAGCATTTATTATTTTGTAGAATCAATTATTAAGAAAAATGAACACAGTAACATCAAAGCAGCTTTATGGCTGATTCTAAGATAATAATGTGAATGAGCTGGAATCTAATTCAGCAGATGCTCTTAACTGCCGAATCACCTCTCTGGCTCCTCCAGCTATTTCTCTATAACAGCTTTTCTCTATTAACAGATTCACAGATCCAAGAGAAAAAAAGATTAGGAAATAAAATAGAATTAATTCCATTTTGCCTCTAGGCTTACATGGTCTATACAGCTACCAAATCAAATTTTTAATCTTTTAAATTTTTATTTGAAAGGTTGTACTAAGCATTTCCTTAGATGAAATTCAGAGAAAAAAATCACATAATAAGTGATGAGGACTATTAGACGGAAAATAGACACATATTCTAAGTAACTGAGAACAACTTGATTCTTGGCACTGGTGAGGCAGGCATTTATATTTCACCATTAAAATGGCCACTTACTAAAAAGTTCATTTAGTGAGAAGAAGCAGCTGAAAGGGAATCCTGTTTCAAGGCTTTACAGTAAAAGCCAAACCCTATAAATCAAACAGAAGAGAAATGCTGTTTAAACTATAATGACCACCAAAGGGATAGCCAAGATTGTCATTTAAACCATAAGTACCAGAAGGAGGAGGAGGAAGAAGAAGAGAGGGAGAAGGAAATAAGGAAATCAAGCAAGAAGAAGGAAGGAAAGAAAGAAAGAGAAAGAAATCAGCGAGAAAAATCTGCGTGGGAAATTGAGACATCTTGTCTCACAATGAGAATCTGGGCCGTATTTCTTTCCTGTAGGAGGAAATGAGAATCCAGACTGTGGTGTTAAAATGGAGTAGGTGTAGACGGAGGAAAAATATTTATCAACATGTAGTTAACACCACTGGTTTTCAAACACAGAGATGTGGGGTTGTTTCAACAAGAGCAGATCAAGTACGGTTGCCTAACAGAAAAGAGCAGGATTCGATAACTGAAAATGCTGTTTGTTTCGGGCCTCGGTGTTTGCATCTGTGCAGTGGGGCCAAGACTTCCTAGGTGGCTGCTAGAAATGAGATGATGTAAACAGGGTGGCTCTCCAGTCAGCCATAAATACTTGTGTTCAGGAACCCTGAAAGCTTGGCTACGAGAAAATGATTCAAATAGACATTATATTTCCCAAGCTAGGACCATCAGCTCTCCCGGGCATTGGATACATTCCTTCATCCCAGCAGCCCATCAACACGGCCAGCTGATAGCCTACTGAAAGCACAGTCTATCTCTGTGGACCAACACTGGCAGAGATGGTATTTGTAACCCACTGGTGAATACGGACTATAAGCAAATGATCTATTAGAGCTGATAGGATAAGGCAGAATGGTAGACTGATGTGGAGTGACTTAGGGAGTTAGGAATAAGTTACTTTAGCGTTCATGGTGAGAGGCCCCCTGGAGAACTGGTGAAACCTGAGGGACAAGAGCCAATCACCCAGAAAACCCAGGGGAGATCTTCAAGAAGAGAACCTGCCAGAGTGCCTTGAACAAATAAGAGAATAAACTCAGATCTGTGGACAGCAGATCAAATCACACAGGCCTCCTAGGCCACAGTGGTGACCATTTCTGTTGATTCCAAGTGCAACAGAGAGTGAGGGAAAGGTTCCGTGCATAGAGAAACATGACCCAGCTTGCATTTTTGAAAGATCACCTTCACTGCTGAGACTGGATTACACGAGAGTCAGTGTTGAGCAAGGGGCCCTAACTCATGCAAATAGTTGGGCATGGCTTGGCTGGCAGAGTACTTTCCCAGTACACACAAAGCCCTGGGTTCTGTCCGAAGCATTGCATAAACTGCATGTGGGTTGTTCGTGCCTGTAATTCCAGCAAGCGTGAGGTAAGGTGAGGATGCCTCTAAAAGTTCAAGGTCATTCTGTCCCATATAGAAAGTTTGAGGCTATCTTGAGCCCCCATGTTAGTAAAAATAAGACAGAGAGTGAGTGTCTAATCTCGTTTCCAGTGTCACCTGGAGGCCAGGATTGGAGTCCCCGAGGAGTATTTCCACAAGAACAGGTGAAGTAGACTTGGCTACAGAAACTAGCATTATTTGACCACTGGGAATGTCTGACAGGCTCTGTGCAAAGGAACATTATGGAAGAAGGACAGGCAGACCGTAAGAGCCAGAGGATGGGAAGAGAGATCGCAAAGCCCATCTTCCAAGCAGGATGGCAGCCATGAACCTACAGCAGCTGTTTGACTTGTCCTCGGTGGATCCCTAGATCCTGAGCATTCTTGGCAGTCAGCTATCGGGTGTGTGTGTGGGGGGGCAGCTCACAGGGACTCTATCACATAGTGTTGAACTGTTGGTAACTGACAAATCCTAGGAATGGGAGGGAAGAGATCCAGCCGTGTTCCCACTGTTGAGGCCCCAGGATCTGATGGTTAATTCCAAACTTAGGATCACAAACATGAACCCGATAAAAAAGTCTGAGGGACACTAAGCAAAACCCAAACTGGCAAATAGGGGAATGAGAATTGCAGCAGGTAGGGCAAGGACGAGTAGGGACAGGGAAGAGACAGGAGAAGGATAGAAGGACCAAATAAACTATATATAATGTGCATGAATAAAATTATAAATCAAGTAAAAGGACAAATAAAGATATCATGAATAATAAAAACGAAAGAAACTATTGTAGGGTCTGAGGGGAGGTGCTGGACAGAAGCTAGTGTGAAGGGGGTGAGGAGTACAGGTTAGAGTTGGGATTGGTTTGCTGAAACGGTGTGTGATGCAAGAGGCTGGCTGACAGGCTGATTTTCTAGGATGGACAGACAAGATGGTAGGAAGATCAGGTTTTCATGGGGATAACCCAGCGCTTGATTCTGGCCAGGGAAAGTGAAAATACTGCATTAGAAAACACCGAAGCAAAGCTGAGTCACGTTAACTGTGCCACCCGGGCGAGGCTCTGCAAACTGGGCTGCCAAAGTCACCAGGGCGGCACGGGTTCTGCCATTCGGCAGCCCCGTTGGGATTCTGCTGCAACTGCAGAACACACTCCTGCATTCTCCCAATAAGCTGTCATTTCTGCCTAAGCTTGCTTTTCAGCTGGTATTACTCAATAGCCCCGCAGACCTTTAGAAATCCGTGGTGTTCAACAAGATCATTTCTAAGGTTATTTCCTGCCTTGCTACTTTATGCAACTGAGCATTGTTATTTTCGTTGCTGTTCTTGTTAAGTCACTACCTACGGTATCTGCTGAAGCAGGCGGCCCTGGTGGTGAGCTCAGTGGGCATGAGCTACAGGGAGAGCAATGGCTGACCAGGAGTCAGCCCTGGCTTTGGGAGAGGTACCTTGGTGGGGGTAGCAAGCCGGGGACTGCAGAAATCTACTTTCTTCCTTCACCTCACTGCTGTCAGGGCTCAGGCAGCACTGGCAGACCTCTGTGTAGGCTGTGCAGACTGCCGAGTTCTTTCCCCTGTTTCCAAGGGCCCTGTGCCATTGAGCAGGGCAGGAAGAACACAAAGTATGTGTCTTCATCTGGGTCTTGGGAGGAAAGGAAATCATTAGAGTCATGGACCCCCAAGGTACACAAGGTATCCTTGGTAACCAGCCATTTCATAGACAAGGAAACTGAGGGCAGAATAGGTTACTTTCTAGACTTGGTTACCTGGGAGAGGTAAGCTTTGAAGTCTAGGTTTCCTGGGTCTATGCCTAACCTGTAAGGTAATGCTGCCCCTTTCATTTCAAAGGATGTCCTGGACCCCTTTCCTAGCAAAGTAGATCTATTTCTATCCAAACTTTGATCCTTTTAAATTTATTTTTAATTGAGGTCTAAGATACACAGACAAAACACACCAGCCTGGCTGGGTAGTTAACTTACAAGAACTAACCACCCTGTAACTGCCACCCACTTACAGTGCCTTAGAAAGTTCCGATGCCTGGCCAGCTATGAACCACCTCACCCAGACCTTGGGGAAGACCTTCTGGCTTCTGTCACTATAGATTAGTTTTGCCTCGTCCCGGAACTCTGTATGTCATTTTAAAGTCTGCTTTCTTTTATTCTACATTATAACAGGAGGTTATATATTACTACACATAAGCTCAGTTACCTGTTCTCCTGGTATGGACATTTGAACACACTCACTTTTGTGAGTGAATTTCTATGAACATTTTTTTTTTTTGTCTTTGTCTTCTGGTAAGCATACATGCTCATTTACCTCAGCAAATTCAATCACAGGGTAGACATATATTTTGTTCTGGAAGACACTGTGAGTGGTTTTCCAAGGCAGTTGTAATAATTTGCCCGCCTGTCGGAAATGCATCCGGTCGTTGCGTGATCTTGTCAGTGCTTGGCACTGGCTGTCTTTTTGCTTTTAGCCACTCCGTTGACTGTGTAATGGTGTCTCGGGATGATTTTAATTAACATTTCCCTGAAGACTAATGTTTCTTTTTCATTTAGATATCTTCATTTATGAAATGTCTGTTCATACATTTTGCTCAGTTTTTAAATTGATTTTTCTCTTTTTACAGTTCCTCTGTATAATTCTGGGAATGCATCCCTTGTCCAATACATAAAACATCATTGAATGTCTTCTCTCATATGAAGCCTTGGTTTTTTCTGAGTGATATTTTTTAATGAACAGGAATTCTTTTAACTATTTCCTTTTATTCATTTACTAAGTTTGTGCTCATGCTTGTGTATGTGTGCCTGTGTGTGTATGTGTGTGTTTGTGTGTGCGTAGGGATCATAGGACGATTGGGGGGAATTGGCTCTCCCTTTAAACCGTGTAGGATCTAGGGATGGAACTTAGATGGCCAGCCTTGACAGCAAGCACCCTTGCCCACTGAGCCATCTCTTTGGCCTGCCTTCTTCATTTTGAAGTCCAATTTTTCTACCGGTTACATTTAGCATTCATTGGTCTTATTTCAGAAATTGGTACCTACTCCAAACCTTGCTTCTTTTAACTCCAGAAGACCACAGCATTTCCACGTCTCCTGATGACTCAGCAGGTCTGTGAGATGCTGGTAACTAAGCTTTTCCTTGGCCACAGGAGATACAGGGGATGAGAAGGGAATAAAGAAGTAACAAGTGGTAGGGAGTGGAGGAAAGGTCGGAATCAGGGCATGACACAGCATGCCCATAGTCCCAGCATTTGGTGAGAAGAGGAAGCTTAGGAGTTCGACACTAGCCTCTGCTGTATTAGACCCTGTCTCAATTGCTCACCCTAGAGCCAATAATAACAAAAATAAATACTGAATTAAAACCAGAAGGAAAGTCTTTTTCTTTTTGAGAGAAATGACAGGCCAATGATCAAATCATGTGTCACACTTAACGTTTTCCACTGGAAGCATCTCCAGGCTTTTGTGATGAGGTTCAAAGCCACCTTGAATAATTACTATAATTTCCTGACTATGCATGGAATAGGGGATCCTGAAGAAAAGCGTGCAATCAGAAGGGGTACAAACAACTTATGTCTTTCTTGTGGAGTGGCTGTGTTAGATAATTCCAGGGCATCACTCCATATTCCTCTGTTATCTCCCATCAGTACAATAACCACTTAGTTCCATGCATATTCTGATCAGTTTTATATACTTTGCAACTTGGGGGCTTCTCCTCCATGTCTGTCTCATTCCAGGTCAGGCTTCTCTGCTGACATACCCTAAGAACTCATTTGCCAAAGAGCAAGAAGCTCCTATGTAGTAAATGTAGCTTTTTAGCCTTTATTTTCATCTTTAGCTACTTCCTTTGTGGGTTCTTCATGGTTTCTTCTGTCTCCTAACATCTTCGTTGGCTCATCTCAGCTTCTCCTGGCTCAACTGTCACCATCTGTCTTCTCTTCTTATTTTGCTAGCCCAATTCACTTTCAACTGACTCTTATTTTCACTCTGCTCAATCTCTTTTCTTCTTGTCTCTAGCCCTAAGTAATCTCCTCCACCCTCAATGGCCATGACTGAAAATTCTAGAACAACGGCTGCCCTATAAAATCCTCAATATCCCTACTCTTCTGTCTCCTGGATCCTACCCCTGGCTATTCCCAAATTCTACAACTGTCCCTGCTCTCAGCCTGTTGTTGTTGTTGTTGTTGTTGTTTTATCCTCACCTGTTCCCAGAAGTCCAAGAGCCAACTGACACTGAAGGGCACATGGTCATTTCAAGGGCCAGGCACAAAAAATTTTTTTCATACTGCACCCCTATAGCATCTGGGAGCCATGCACTTCCTTTCTCTCCCTGGACAGATGTTCTGCACTGTGCGGTATAGTTTCTTATGCTTTCCATGCAATTCAGCAACCAATTACAAAAGCGAAGATCTGCTCCAAACCTGCCCTCACAGGTGTCAGCCCTTCCCTTGTGTTCCTGCTACTCAGCCCCCACCCCTGTTTTGTGTTCTCAGTCATTACTACGGAAATTGCACTTAGCTTTGATGTTTGGCTCAGCTCTCTGGAGAGCTACTATGACAATAAATAGGACTTTTGCTTAATTGATGTAGTTTCATCAGATTTCCAATGTGGGTCAATTTTTACCCTGTTATAGCTTCAAAGGAAAACTCACACCTTTTAGTATGAGTAGCTAACACCAGGCAACTACCTTATTCATTTATTTCAGAATCAATGAAGCTCTCAAAAACGCAGGGCTAAAAGTATTACTCCGTAGACAGTTGATGAGGTGGGGCCAAGATTGGGATCAGCCTTTAGGGACATTCCTAGGCTAAGGCATTAAACTTAGTTAGACCAATTTGATCTATAAGAAACATGCTAAGAAGCTGTCTGTTACACAACTGGGACCCCATTCTGTTCTCAGCTGGACTTCCTTGGTTACAATCTCTTCTTTGGATACTGTCCTAGCTCCCGGTGATTCATGAGGGCTCAGTCCACACTGCTGAGGTGGTCGGGAGGGGGCCATCGGCAGGTGCTGCATAAGGTAGTAAAGGCAGTACGCTGTGGAGCGGCGGGTTTATAGCAGAGCAGCGCTATTGTGTGCACCTCTCTCTCCTCTCTCTCTCCTGGTAGAAGTGAACATGGTGAATAGTAAGTAGTGAGTCAGCAGAAGGTGACATCTGAGAAAGCTGTATGTCCCCAAGGGTGACCAGCTCTCTTCAAAGGAGCCAAATGGCGAGTGTTGTCAAGAGATGGCTCCATCTGAATCCCTCCCCGCTAGCCTTCTCCAGGTCCAATGACCATGGCCATGACTGAACATTCTAGAACAATGGCTGCCCTATAAAACCCTCAATATCCCTACAGCTCCAGGGAGCTGAACTTTCACAGTTCACCTGAATACATGCTCTCACCACAAGCTTATCATCCTACCGTCAGCAGAAGCACTTCTAAAGGAAGTGAGGCACCAGGAAAAGGGCAGAGCGAGGACAGAGAGATGACAAGGAGGATGGCGATGGTGACATTTACATAGCATTTGGAAAGTCAGCTCTCTCCGTTCACAGAGCCCACTGGTATCCCATTTTATCCCTGCTGCTCTCACACTTCCCATACTCTGGTTGATGTGCCAGTCTTCTCACTAGAGAGCTCTATTTTTGAAATTCTTGAGCCTCGGTGCGGTGCCTTGCTCACGGTAGGGATCGTGTTTCTGGAGGGCTCCAGTCTGCAAGCGTACAGTCTTCTCAGGAAGCCTGCCTCCCACTGTCAGGAAGATATCTAGCTGGCCCTCCTCTCCTCGTTTCCTCCTTTATCATTTTCTTCCTAACACATGTCACTCCTGGTGTATCATTTAACTTTATTGCTTTGCCTGTCATTTCTCCTCTGTCACTAGAGAGTGCTCAATAGAAAGCATATTCGTTGCTTTATTTGATGAAACCTCTTTATATGAGAGTACAAACGGGAGACCATGAAAAGAAGACTCCTCCTCAAGAGAATGGAATCGCTTGTCTGGATGGAGACCTAACATTCCAGCTGGGCCTGGTCAATCGCCTGGCTAAGGGACCACCCTAAGGAAGGCAGGCCTTCCTGAAGACATGCTAAAGAGATAAACAGAGCAACCAATCCTTTAGTGAGATACTGTATTTTTCCTTCCCAGAACTCCTGTCCCTAGCACAGTCCCTATGAGTAGCCATGATGTCCTGGCTCAGTTAGATGTAACTATTTTCTGTTCATCTCTTTTTTCCTTTGTGTTCAGATGCTGGCTGAACTTAAATATTTTTTTTCTGATACCTTGGGCTTCCTTACTGCTTTTCTAAGGCACCTCCCACCACTACCACTGCCTTGTGGCTGCTTCTTCAGCATGTGTCTGACCTCTGTACCTTCTTCAAGTAAGCAGGGTAGCTTCCTTCCTTCTCCTACATTCTCTTTCCCTGAGAAGCTTGCCTGACCTGAGGGGTTGTCTTTTAAACACTAATAAAATTATCCTTAAGTTTCCATTTGAGTCCATTTTTAAGTTATTTTATTAATGGGACTAAGATTCCCTAAGGAAGGCCTCTGATTTCCCTAGCATGGTCAGAGTCTAAGTCAGGTCTGGAAAATAATGGATACATTGCCCAAATGAAGAACTTTTCTCTTTAGATCTTTTCAGTGCTTATTGCCTACTCTTGTAATTCCAAATGTTCATAGAAACTGTATTTTTTTAACAAGCATTGTTTTGTAGTCCAGACTGGCTTCAAATTTATACGTTTTGTTTGTTTCTTTGTTTTGTATCAGCCTCATGTGTTTGGGGAGTATGCGTGTGTGCCACCATCCCTAGCTTTAAAAACAGCATCTATAATTCATTATTAGCTATTTGTTTTATACTTTTGTCATGTACAATGCTCAGTGATGGAGAACAAAGATGAAAGAGAATAGGATCCCTGGGTTTAAAGACATTACTGTTTGTGTTAGAAGGCTACTGTACCACACTGCAGTAAATATGGTGAGAGAGTTAAATGTGAAGTAGTAAGGAGGAATGGAGGAAGAGGCTGGAGAGTTTTACAGATCAACCAGGATTCTTATAGGAATCAAAATCCTGAAGAGCCGAGGCTTCATGGACACATGGCACTCACTAGAGTTATATAAGGAAAGAAGAAGCAGGGAGTCATAGCGAAGATGGGAACAGTAGACCTGAATGCCTGTGGTCATATAGTGATGTAATTGCTTCAGCACTGATATTTAATATCTATTCAGCAGATATTTTCTGTGTTCCTATTCCATGTTGATGTGGGGATTAAGTCATAAAAAATTCTGTTTCTATAAAGCTTGAATTCTGGTGAACAGAAATAAATCATGGGCAAAATGGATAAGTGAATTAAAAGTATTTGAAAAATAAGTGCTCTGGTTGAAAACAGGAAAAGAAAGGAAGCGAGGAGATCCATGGGAATAAATGTACTGCCATATATGAGGTTCAAGTGTTTTGTTTGTTGGTTGGTTTGGTTTCTATTGCTCTTTTCATTTTTAGATCATCTTTCAGCATCCTCTCCAAGAGGCTGGTATGGTTAGCCTATAGTTTTATGGACTGCTTTAAAACAAGCAGGAAGGGGAAAGAGACCTTCATGTATTAAAGTCATTATAACATTAATTACACTATTAATCCTATGAAAGCTCAAAGCAACTGTCCAATAAACAAATGAAAAGACCCACAACATCAAACATAAGGCAAGAATGGGGGAGGGCAGACATTTAGGGCTAGGAATCTTGGCTTTCCAATCCAGTTTTGCTATGGACTGGCTGATGTGAGCAGGTCCTTTGTATCACAAAGCCTGCCTTTCCCCAAGGATGGAGTAGACTTTGCTATCAGTTGGTGATTTAGACCTGCTGGAAGAGGTAGGTAAAGGGGGGAACAACTAAGTCAGCTAGACATGAGTTATGGGAGGCAGGAATTTGATCGGTATCTTGTGAACAAATAATCTAGAGAAAAGTCACATCTGTTAGTCATCAGAAGTAGATCTGGTAATAGAGCGAGAACTGAATAGTTGTCATCAAAGAACAAAAAATGTTTTCCTAGCCAAAAAAAAGAACATACTTACTCTGTTTTCTTAGAGCCAACTGAGACAAGTGGATCATAGTTGTAGGGCTTCAAGAAGAAGAAGAAGCCCTGAAGGATCGTAGGACTTCAAGGTTCTACAAAGGCTAAGTAAAATAAAAGCGGGTCAATAGTAGAAACATGGGGTGAACCTATTACTTAGAAGTTCTAAAAAATGATGTCAGAAGGCCACGATACAGTCATAAAGACCACCCATTGTTAATAGACTCTACAGAATGTAAGGGTTCACCACAGAAAGGGGCTAGATAAAAAACAGCCATTTGTTGAGTTCCTACATGCCTTAAGTACATGTTTATTCAAGTTGAAAGACCCTAAGGGATAACATTATTTTATATACTCTGTGAAGAAGATAAACATGAGTCAGAAATGAAGACAACTTCCTAACACTGATAAATACTAACTTTGGGGGACCAAGGGTACAAAGCCAAAATTAATTTTCTCTCAATTGCCCACTAACCATCATTCTACAGATTTTTTTTCATAGTGGAATGCCTAAGACTTGCTCAAAGCAAGTTTGAAGTCTATAACCAGTTAGTGTTCTACTTTCTGGTTGTCACAGCCCATCCATCACAGTGGCTGTTATGACAGTGAAGGGTAGGAAAGGCTGACAATGCTTTAGCAGTACCTATAATAACAGAATACCAATGTTTATTCTAGATAATACAAGCCCTGCACAATAGCTACAGAGGATCCAGATGGTACTCGAAGTCCAATGATCTGTTACTAAAGCATCTACAAAACTGAGCGAACTACCCAAATGGACAGCAGCCACAGAAAGCAGTGGGTGAGATGCCCACAAGGCAAGAAAGAGCAAGATATCAGTTACTTTTCTCATGGCTTCTACAAAATGTCCAACAAAAGCAACTTAAGGAAGGGAATGCTTAATTTTGTATCACAGTACATTGTAGTGGGGAAGTCACAGTAGCAGGAGGCTGAGGCAGCTGGTAACCTGGCACCTCCAGTCAGGCAGCAGAGAGAGAGAAGGAAGCTGGTGCTCAACCTGCTTTCTCCCATTTACTCAGCACAGGACCCTACCCCATAGAATGGTGCCACCCACGATAAATGTGGGTGTAACCCCTTCTCAATTTATCTAATCTAGAAAAATCCCTTATAGTCATACCCTACCTGGAATCTGTTTCCTAAGTGATTCTAGATTCTGTCAAGTTGACTGTTAATTTTAATCATCACAGACAGCAAACACCCGGGTCTACAAGTAGAGAGGGACCTGACTGAGCTCTGATACAACCAACTGACCTAGAAACAGTAGCCAGACTGGAATCCTGGAATGTGTGCTTTAAGCCTTCATCAGCTTCTTCCACTTAGGTGTAAAACTAGGACTTGACTGGACAAGTCTTTTATTTGAAGGATGCATCTGTTAGTTGCATAGAAATTACCACCGGCCTTTGAATATCTACTTCATCTTCCTCTATGTATAAGACAATCCTGATTTTTGTACCTGGGCATAAGACCATCTAGAACAAGCTGATGTTCTCAGAGTCTCTTGCATACAGATGAGTCCAAATGCCACACTCTATCCAGTTGGGGATGAAATGGTATATGCAATGTTTGAAGTCTGTTCTTCCAGGTCAGGGTGGGAGGGGTGTGTCTCATCCCCTTGCTACCTCCTTCATTTCTGCTTCTCTCATCCAACTTTGTCCTGCATCTATTCAGCATGGACCACTGAACATGTACCACTGTGCTGCAGAAAGACTAGGGTATGCTGTGATGGTTAAGTGAACCATTGATCTTTTCCTTTGTATATGGCCAACTTTGAGAATGTTATCCCATAAGAATATGTTAGTAGTAACAATTGGATTTCTGCTGGGTGATGGTGGTGCTTACCAACACATGAGAGGCAGAGACAAGTGGATCTTTGAGTTTGAGGCCAGTCTGGTCTACAGAGTGAGTTCTGGTAGGGCTACACAGAGAAACTGTCTTGAAAAAAGAAGAAGAAGAACGAGGAGGAGGAGGAGGAGGAGGAGGAGGATTAAACTTCTGTGTGTATTTGTGTTGTATGTATGTCCCAAGAGCCATTTATCTACATTTTTATTTTCTTTTTAAATATGAAGAAAGTAACAAATAATAAGATCTGTATCATTCTGCCTCCAGAATAGCCTAGAATATTCTAGATGCAGCACTAGACATGACTAGATTTCTCTTCTTATTGTTTGAAATGTGAAGGGCACCAAAGCAGAATGGCTGTATAAATAATGCCTACCTATAACTCCAAGACTCTATTTAGTCCCCAGAGCACAGAGAGCAGTGCCTAGAGCCCTGGTTTTAGATTCCTGATCCTAGAAAACCACGAAGATCTTGCGCAAGTCACATTAACACGTGCTCCTCCCCCACAAGGCCCATTGAACAAGAACCTAATATATCCTCCAGATGATTGCCTTCCTATTTTAATGTCTTCCCTTATTAGAAAGGCAGAAGAATAACTAGAAGGCAATCAGCGTGCTTCACGGATCCTGGTACTCAGGGGCTGAGTCTCACAGGCTCTCACCATCTGGGATGCTGAGGCCATTTCTTGTCTGTTTCCCCCTTGGCAGCATTAGCCACAAGTCACGATATGAGCACCAAGAACTTTCAGTCTGCTCAAGTGACAGATCTCTGATCTCCCCAAAATGCTGCCATACCCCAGTCCTTTTGAAGTTGAGGGTGCATTCCAAACTCCTTCCTAATGTAGGGCCAATTTTGGTATGATGTCATATCGGGCCAGCTATCTACTCCCCAGAATCACCCTCCGTGGCATTCCTGGCCTCTTACACACTCCTCCTGGGGTACCATCCCTTCCTCCTGTCTTTGCTTCACCTGGTGAATACTTTCCTAATGTATAAAACTAACTCCATAATTATCCCTCAAGAATGCCTCCTTTTATTCAAGAATACCAGCTGACAACCACTTTCAGTTCCCTACAAAACAGAGCCAGAGCAAAGCAAGGCATTTGTTCATTTCTGTGTTTCTATTTCACTGCTCTACCAGCCTCGGAGGTTGGAACGATGACTCCTGTTCCACCATTCCTATGGATAAGTACCCCCTCCTTCATTTCACTTGCTCCATCGTAATTGTGAAGGTGTGCAATTCCTTAAAGGCCCACCACATGACCGATCACGCTACCCTCCACTGACTGATCATCTTCATCCCAACAAAGTTGTATTTTCTTCTTTCCTGTGGGGAAATTCATCAGTAAGAGTAACCCTATTTGTCTGTCTCCAAAGACCAAGCCACTTTCCCCGCCATACCTTTGCAACAAAAGTATGTGCCCAGTTGTATCCAAATTGTGACACACTTGAAGCAAAGACACTTAGTCAGTGACATGTTTGCCCTGAAGGCACTCTGAGTTGGATCCCCTGAACCTAGGTGAAAATGCAAGGTGGCGTGATTGCAACCCCAGTGCTGGAGAGTCAGAGACAGATGTCTGTGGCTTGTTGACCAGACACCCTAGCATTCCTTGTGAGTTCCTGGGCAATGAGGGACCTTCTCAAAGGAAGTGAACACCATTTCTGAAGATAACACACAAGGTTGTCCTCTGGCTTCCACAGACAGGCACACAAAGGCACATACACACACACACACACACACACACACACACACACACACACACACACCCCTGCACATACACACTTAAAAGATGAGCAAACTTGATTCTCTCTTTTGTTATATAATTGGGAGAGCAATGCCAGGAAATGATACTGTTGAAAGAATGTGGCCATAAGGTAACACACTTTCAAACAGTTCAATTCTTTCAAGGCTGAACAATCCTTACTGTTGTTAATAATATGCTTAGTTATCTAGTGCACCATTTTGCTGACCACACACATGGAGTGCCTCCTTTCAAAGGGAGAATATAAAATACAGCATCCACTCTCTTTCTCATCAATAATTCAGATTTACTGCTTATTCATTCCGACATTGGACGGTAGGGCTTTTAGTTCAAATTTTATTTTTAAAATATTCCAGAACTGAAAACCATTTTTTACAACACAAGTTAGTAAATGTTTGAGGAGAGTGGTCCATAGCAGTATTTTTAGGGCAAGATGCCTATGAAGCAAAAGAGAAATGGAACTCAGTTTGGGTAATTAATCTAATTTCCAGCTATCTCCACGGTTTTAAAGCAGAAATGAGATCTGAAGGTCAATATTGAAAGTATTGTAATTACAGTTTAACATTACTATGATGAGATCAGTCTTTAATTTCCTTTAACATTCCTGCTCGGAAGGAGGTGTTTAAAGATATTTTTGAATAAATGGGCTCTGAGCTTAACCTCTCCTTTCCTTAATGGGTATCTTGCCTTAAAACCACTGTTATTTTCATGTAAGGTTCTCCCTTATTTAAGCAGCTTAGGTTTGCTGTTTCTGCCCAGCCCTTGCCGAGAAATGGGGTAAGTATAGCCAGGTGCTTAGAACTGCAGCCTACTGTACTTCCACTTACAGTGTCTTATGCTATGGCCTACACTCTGAGGGCAGGCCCAGCACAGGATGAAGAGAGTACCACTCCTGAGGTCTGCACTCTAGGGAGAAATAACACATAAACACACAAAATGCCGCCTTGTGACTGTTCTGAAGCAAAGCTGATAGAAGAGTGGGTTAGTATGCCGCTTTAGATGTGGCAAGTAAAAATTCATGGCTCTAGAGGCTGGGGATGTGACACTGTTCTGATAGAGCCTGCTGGGATGCAGGATTCCTGGGTTCCATCCCAAGTGCCGTACACACTGTGCATGGTAGCACATGCCATTCCAGGCCAGCATGGGCTACTTAAGACTGTGGCCTCAGAAAAGTATCAATGGTAAGGCAGAAAGTGAGGAACAAGCCATGTGGATGTATACTGAGCTGGCTCAGTAGGATGCAGGGCCAGGGAGAATACGGTTAGATACAGTAAGACAGCTGATATAAGGTCTTCTCAGCCTGGAGAGCCCCAACAATTACTTGGGTTTCCTTCTCTATCTGGCAGGAGCCATCAAATTTTTGGCTTCCATCTTTGCTGGGGCAAGGGTTCTATGCCTGTTAATTTTCAGTTCCATCTAGCTACTTCCCCTTCAAAAAGTATCAAGAGTTGCCTTAGACCATACTGTTTGTTCTGGGAAGCGGGGACACCTCTTGTTTATCCAGACCCCCAATTCCTGCTATCTCATGGTCTAGTGGGGGCCTTGCCCGTGGAGGTGTAAAAGGATTAGGAAGATTACAACCAAGAGAAGAGAACACACAGAAAAAAAATGTCAATACCCTTATGTTACCTGCCCTTGACTGTAATTCTGTTGGCATGCAGAGGCAGTGACTTCTATTGCAAGGCTCTGGGAATCTCAGTGTCCGTGAGGTGAGGGCACTGCTGTACTGGTGCACAAAGATTTGTTCACAGTTGTAGCAAAGAAATTTGATGTGGTACAGGTTAGGTAGGTAGATAGATGGATGGATGGATAGATAGATAGATAGATAGATGGATGAATAGATAGATAAATGGATGGATGGACGGACGGACGGACAGACAGACAGACAGACAGACAGACAGACAGACAGACAGACAGACAGACAGACAGACAGACAGACAGATAGATAGATAGATAGATAGATAGATAGATAGATAGATAGATAGATAGATAGATAGATGGATAGATAGATAAATGGATGGATGGATGGATGGACGGACGGACAGACAGACAGACAGACAGACAGATAGATAGATAGATAGCCTTGAAAAGAAAACTCAAAACCCAAAAGAAGTCCACTCACAGCAGTGGAGTGTCACCCCACTGGCCACCATCATGGTGGATCTAGCTGGCTGCATGGGCATTCCCTTCCTCCCTTCACCCGTTCATGTGCATCCCTGTTGAAGCTGTGCACATGGTCAGAGAGAATGACCTTCTCAGAAGAGAACTGATACTCTATACTATAACAGTGTCTGCACTCCCATACTGGAATCTCCACAGATGTTCTCAACCATTGTCCATCTGTTCCCTCTCCTGGCTTTCATGTTGCCTCGTTGTATCTCTAATTTTCAATTGAGGAGACTGAGTCATAAGAGCATCCTTGCCTTCAATTACACCACCTATAAACAGTTAACTAGAGAAGTCTGACCAGGATGTCTTATTCTAGAACTTTCTCACAACTTTGTCAGTAAAGTAGTCTTCTTCAGAGGTTAAAATGGCACTGTTCTTTGGGGGAACACTGGTGAACACAAAGGCCAGGAAGGGGAATAACACCGAGGAACACAAAGGCTGGACTGTTTAGTGCACAACAGGTCTGCTCATCTCTTTATCCAGAGTTGAGCTGAGTATGTGACCCTGGAAAAACCTCAATACATATTTGATGAATGAGTGAATGAATGAAAAAGGACTTCATATAGTCCTGACAAAAGGCAAATGATCGATATATTGTTGCTATTCTTAACCTTCCTCATTGCTTATGTATCCTGTTCTAGAAAAAGATGATGCTCTTAGTCAGTCCAGAAAAGGTAGTGAAGTCGCAGAAGGAAAAAATCGATTCTATTAGATGTACTGTTGATGCGCCTATAATAATATACCAAGAGATCTTAATTTGTGTCATGAACAAAATCCCAGTCCAAGTCTTCTCCCTTGAGAGCCTGAAATTTGTTTTTCTGGGTAGGTTTCACAGGGAAAAGCTGAATTCTAAATAATATGGAAAGTGCTAACCTCAAAGTGAAACACCATTATTCCTGCCTCCGTCATCTTGTTCTACATACAGCTCTTCGTAGCTCATCTGTCATTGAGTCCATGGGAAAAACATTGGGTGGAATACTGTGAACCTTGTGCATCAGGCTCACATCAAACCCCAGCAAACCTCCTCCCACCTTAATGTGTCTCGGATTCTTTTGCCTGCTCTTGGGACCCTTTTCCTCCTCCTGAGTTGCCTCATTCAACCTTAATATGAGGATATGTGCCTAGTCTTATTGCTTCTTGTTACATTGTGTTCAGTTGATTTCACTGGGAGGCCTGTTCTTTTCTGAAGGTAAATGGAGGAGCAGTGGGTCTGGGGAAGAGGGGAGGTTGCAGGGGCCTGGTGGAGAGTTGGAAGAGGAGGTTATGGTCTGGATGTGTTATATGGGAGAAGAATAAATAAAAAGAAAAGAAAAAGAATTTATAACAATATTCTCAAACAGATCACCAAACACAAAATTTTATATTATATACTTTACATATATATGTTATGTTAAAATATAATAAAATTATTTCTAATACTAGGTTATATAATAACAAAATATATATTTTAAACAAAATCTCATACAGATGCCATGCCTTCAGTTGTCATAAACCCTTGGAATGTTGGGCTATTCAGTACAGAACAGCAGCATATAGTAAATGTGTTACTTTTAACTTAAACACATCAAGTAACAATAAATACTTCTGAGGTCATCTTCTTCCTGATACATCAATTCCAAGGCTCATCAGAAAACACTAAACAGACCATTATGATTTACGAGCATTTCTTTTTACATGGAAACGTGAAGGAGGCTCCAAGGACATTCTGAGTTCTTCATTCAAATCTGGTTTTCTAAGAGAATACTTTTAGCAAAGGCGTTCTGTTGTTAAATCTGACACAAGGGTTATAGCCTATAGCTTGCTCTCAGCCTATCAATGTCATTGGTTATGACAGCATGCTTTGTCTGTCTCTGATGTAACAGGTGGCTAAGAAATCCTCCTCAGGGAGGCTCTGCAATTTGCACAAAACTATCTTCCCCTTATTTGCCACTTTGTTTTGGGGCAAAAGAAAAACTTGAGTACTGTAATTTTGAGTTTGTTGATAAATCTTAAATTATTTCTGAAATGTTATCAATTCTAGACCATGTTATTCATCGTCCATAGCAAAATCCTGTTTTTCTAGTGGTTTAGAATCTGCTATATGCATGATACCCTTCACACATACACACGTGCACGGTGCACACACACACATACACATGCGTGCACACACACACACACACACACAGAAACTTCTAGTTTTCATAAACTAGAGCTGCTCTAGAAATGTGAAACAAACACCATTTGTTAACACCAGCATTGCTCAGTTGCACATTTCGGCTACTGAAGAGTTGGTATGAATAACTCTGGAGAGTTTGCCATTTCTGAACACTGAGCTGCATACAGTGCGAACTGAGATAAGTCACCATCTAGATGCACAGGTTTTGCTGATTCTCAAAGTGGTTGTAGAACCATAAGATAATGGTCACAGCCAGACCTTCACCTAACACTTGCAGAAAGCTTCAGAAGTGGTCCTGAAGCCCCACCTGCTCTAATAAACATCCACCAGCTCCTTCTCAAGGCAGCTCCTGAGAGCACACACCTACGCGCTCATTTGAGTCACTCTCTTCATCATTGTACTGCTCTCACCAGATAACGCAAGTCAGTTGAAATTCCCAGTGGTTCAAACTCTGAAGAGATGGCATTGTACTAAGAGGCTGCAAAGTGCTGGTTTCTTCCAGAACCCACTCAACTGCATGACACAGACTGTGAGTCAGTCACCTGTACTGTTAACAGACCGCATAAAACAGCTTCTTTTTTTTTCCCCCAGCATGCTTATGGAGCATCTGGGATGGTTAAGATATATGTGCAAGGTCGTATGGGTTGGGAAGATACTGGGAAATGCTCCAAAGCAGAGAAGACAAAGTAAGACTTGCTAGTGCCCTTAAAATGTGATTGTTGGTGACAATACACGTGTGCTCAGAGGGCATCCTATTAAATAGAGTAGGTACACAGAGAATGGCTATAGCACGAATGAACTTGTGCATTCCTGGAATCTAAAAATCTCTCATGGAGGTTCAGGAGCTTTTGGTGAAAGCATAGTAACCTGAGGTCTGGTGGAGAACATGGAGAGAGGGTGGCCAACGTACCCAATCTTACAGTTAGGAAAGAGGGCTGTGGCTGCTCCCTTGTGTATAAGGTATTGTACGTCTTAAAATATCTAGTGGAATGAAATCTAAATATTTCCTGCAAAGAAAGGTTTGCTATTTAATAGGATGGATATGCCAAGGAACCTGTTTAAATGCACATTAAAATATTACATAAATATACAGTTATTATTTGTCAGTATAAAATAAAAATAGAACAAGAATGGAAATTCGGAAAGAATTGCATTTTTAGATTGTACTCATGTATAAGGAATTTTTATAGCGGTTGGAGAGATGCCTCGATGGTTAAGAGCACTTGCTACTCTTTTAGTAAACCTAGCTTCAATTTCCATCACCAAAATGCTGACCATAACTGTTTTAAACTCTAGTTCCAGATCCAGGGATCTACACTGACCTCCATGGGCTCGGTGCACAGAAGTAGGACACACACATACACTCAGACATGTACATAAATATACATTAGTGAGTCCCTGACGAAAATGGCAAGAGGTTAAAAAAAAAAAGTAAACAGAATGGGTTCCCTCTACCTGGAATGATTTTGCCTAAGATCTGCACATGACTTCCTGGACAATTTCTTTTAATGACAGCTAATAAGTTACCACCTCCCCAGAGAAGCTTTCGCTGCCTACATATTCAATAGCATCTCTTGTTCCCCCTGCTGTTTTCCCTCATGTGCTAACTTACTGTCTGCCTTCCACATGAAAATGTGCACTCTCTGAAGACAGAGGCTGCCCATCCCATCCCTCAGTGCCAAGAGCATTATCTGGGAGATAACCATTTACACATGAGCTCTTAAATGAATGAACAAATGGTCAAGGCCTGGAAGTTATTTTAAATGTCTATAGTTCCTATGACAGTTATTGTGATTCTTATTTGCTCTAGTTAGTAAACTAGGGCTCTGTGAGATTTCTGACTTCAATACAGTTGTTCACAGAGGCACGGATGGATATCTATGGAAGAGTCAGAAACCTCCTAGTCTAGAGAAAAAAGCACCACTTCTTCTTCTCCTTCTCCTCCTCCTCCTGCACTTCCTCCTCTTTCCTCCTCCTCTTCTTTTTGGTGAAGGAAGCAACCATTGCCAAGAAGAGGAAGCTCCAGGTCTGCATCCTTTCTGGGAGAGAAGAACACTATACAGAGCCACCAAAGCTCTGGGAATGCTGCCCACCCACAACTTCCAAGAGTGTTTACTGTCCACCCAGAAGAGGCAGATAAACTGCAGGTATGAACAGATCAAACAGTTTTGGACAAGTGCAGCATTTCTGACAGCCTGAGTATCACAATTGCATAGATTAAGTCTTAGCTTGAGGCATATAGATCAAAGCCATTAAGCAGAGGCAACTGTTGGCTGACCTTGACGTACCAATTTATGACCAGCGGAGACAAGATACTGGCTTAATATGATGGCCTATATTCAGGTTCCATTCATACCAGATATTTTAGAAACTCTGGGCACAGGGCCTGGGTATCATCAATATTTTAAAAAACCTTTCAGAGATAGTAATGTTCAATCCAGCTTAAGAACCAGAAGACAGTGAACAGAAAATTTAATTATTACCCCCCTTTTTTTTAATGGGGTTTGGCTCTTGGTGAAGTGGGATGACTATTTTCAGAAATATGAGAACACTAAAAAAAATCATTATGTCCCCCATACACATATCCTCACATGACAATTTATCATAACATATTCTTTCTAGTGATGACTGCACATTTGTAGATCTTCATTCATGTTCTTGTGCTACTAAATAGCTAGGTTCACAAGCCCACTAATGATGGGATTTTCCAGAGAAGAACAAATATGGCTGACAACCAGTGGTCCAATTTTCTCCTATACTGTCACTCTAGCAGCTTTGAAAATCTTTGTCTCCTTCGCACCCAGATAAAACCCAGGTTGGAGTGGCTTTTCCGAGACACCATGAAGAAGAGTATGTGCTCAGCCTACACCTCTCTCCCCTAAACCACCGTACTTGTAGGAATGTCCATTGGCTGCGTCTCCTTAACATGGTGGTTTTCCTATAAGGATTCCATAGGGAAGGGGAGACCTGGGAAACCATGAAAAAGGCTGAGGTCGAGCAATCTGCGTGGAGACCTCCAATATCATTGGCCTCAAATATGTTTCTAAGAGTTATTTATCTCTTAAAAATTGTTTAACTATTTCATGAGCATGAGTATAGTGCCTGCATGTATGTCTGTGCACCACCCGTGTGTTAGGTGCCCACGCAGGACGAAGGAGAAAGCTGGGTGCCCTGACACTAGAATCACAGACATTTGTGAGCTGGGTTGTGGGCACTGAGAATGGAACTGAGCCATCTCTCCAGTCCCTGTTTAGTTTCTCTTTGATTGTGTACAGGGGAAAGCTGCTGTTGCTCTTAACTGCTGAACCATCTCTCCAGCTTATATTTATTTTAATTTGTGTGTGTGTTCACACACATGCACACATGCACATGTACATAAGTACAGGTGTCCAGAGGGGACTGGGATTCTTGGAGTTGGAGTTACAGGCGGCTGTGATGTGGGCGGTGGTGAGAACTGGTGTACCCTAACAGCGGCACACCGTAGCTGCTGAGCTGTGTCTTCAGTCCCATTGTCACCAAGTATTAAGAGCCTTGAAGAATGGAATTCCAGACTCGACTATAGACTAGTATTGGCACCTACGCGTGAATATTAAACTTGGGCACATTTTGGCACCTGAAGTTTTATATCTGAGCCTCCTCAGACACCACCTAATAAGTTGTAGTCGTGATCTCATAGATCCCTGTAAGACTCATTTTTACTTTATTTCCCTCTGGCTTTGGTAAGCACAATACAGATCTGGATTTGAGGAGGCTGTCACTGCTACCGGTTAAATGACCACATGTCCGAAATGGCAACCCATGTTTTCTTGATGGCGGTGGTGATGCTGTTGGTGGTGGTTGTGGTAGTCTGTGCGTGTGTGCACACACACACACACACACGTGTGCACGCTTGTGTGTATCACTGGGAGAGGGAGGGAAAGCACTTTCTGTGTTCTGAATTATCCCTGTACCCTATGCTGGATTTCTTTGGATAGTTTATTGGACTTCCCTGTGCTTTCAGAGAATGTTGAAGATGATGGCCACAGTGACAGAGAGAGCTGACATTTATTGACAACTGAATATAAGTTGAGTGTTATATTTATTTTTTTCTCTGCATGAGCCAACATGGAGGGTCGGGGAATTAACTATCCCCATATTACAGATGAGAAAACTGAGGTGAAAAAATCAGGATCTTCTCCACAATAAACAAAACTATGTGGCTCAGAGATGTTGGTGGAAAGAGTATGTAACCCATCCCTCAAAAAGACCTCTGGGCCCAAACATTTTTGGTTCTGTTGGTCTCCTTGTGGAGCTCCAGTCCCCTCTAGGTCTTTATATCTCTCCCATCTTTCATAAGATTCCCTGCACTCTGTACAAATTGTGGTACATGTCCACAATGGAATACTTCTCAGCAGTTAAAAACAAGGAAATCATGAAATTTACAGGCAAATGGTGGGAACTAGAAAAGATCATCCTTAGTGAGGTAACCCAGAAGCAGAAAGACACACATGGTATATACTCACTTATAAGTGGATATTAGACATGTAATATAGGATAAACATACTAAAATCTGCACACCTAAAGAAGCTAAGCAAGAAGGAGGACTCTGGTAAAATGATCAATTCTCACTCAGAAAGGCAAATGGGACAGACAATGGAAGAGGGAGAAAACAGGGAATAGGACAGGAGCCTACCACAGAGGGCCTCTGAAAGACTCTACCCAGTGGGGTATCAAAGCAGATGCTGAGACTCATAACCAAACCTTGAAATCCCTCTTATATATGTATAGAACATGGTTCACTGCAGGTAAATATTTACTAATAAACATTTTCTTCACGATTGTGTTTTTGAGCTTCAAAGAGTTGAGAGCAGCTTGTGAGATCTCTGGGACAGGATATAGAGAAAACAAACAAAACAAAACGAAGGGAAAAACCTGGTGAGGACAGAGTGACTGTAGGGTTTTAGTCTCCATGCCAATCCAGCAGGGCTGGAGGATGACATTAACTGATCCACAGTGGACTTTACGCTAGCTCTAACCTTGACCTGGAGGGAGCCTTGTGGCCTCTGTCCTCTTAGAGTGCCCATGCCACGGCAAATCGGAGGAACTGAGTCTCTCACATACATTTCCATTCAGGAGACAAGACAGGCAACCCCAGACCTTCCTATCTGAGGTCTTCAAGCCTTCCTATGACAGGTGGTAGAGAGCTGAACAGACACTGGTTGGGGAATACACAGATGCCTTCTTCACATCTGAAGAACAGCAGGCCAGAAGACTGAACGCATCCCGAAAGAGTGTGCAGGGCTGCAGCCTCGAGGGACACAATCAGGAGTGGGCTGGTGACACATTGAGCTCCACCTGTGAGGCTCCAGCATGTCACCTGCACTCACAACATTAAAGAATTTGAGGCTTCGGTGAGTAAGGGTTAGAACCTTGGTGGCCCGTGAGTGTGTAGCACAATCTTCCCTTTCTTCTTTCTGCTTCAACACAAGCCACTGTCCTCCCTTCTCAAACTCTCTCTCGCTCATTCTCTGTCTCCCCCTCCTTTTCTCTCTCTCTCTCTCCCTCTCGTCCTCTCCTTCCTCCCCTCTCTCCCTTCTTCCACGTTCCCCCCCTTCCTCTGTGTTTATAAATAAGAAGCTTGGCTAGTTCTTTTTTCTACCGTGAGAAGGAAAGAGTCTCCCTTTACAAGAGCAGAATTTTTTTTTTTTGTAATAGAAAACCAAACTGAAAAAGAAAATCCCCAAGAGAATCATTGCTTTGAGAGGACAGTTGCCCACAGCAGACACAACTGATGCATGGCAAAGGGCTAGTGTGTGCATGACTGTAAGCCTTAGGATGGAAAGATGGATTTCTGCCTGAACTTTCTTCACGGACAGCTGTGTGAGGGAAACGACTTGCCGCTTTTGCACCTGACAAGAGCAACTTTAAATGCTGCTCTCTGACTTCAGATTTCTACACACTGGAGACGGACACTGCGGTAAAACGGCTTTTGTTCATTCCGAGGACCACATCACAGGGTATTTAAGTGACATGTCATGGCTAGGTATTGTCCCATTGTCAGGGCACCCTCAATGTCCTGGTGATGGTGTGTACTTTCTTCTATCAATCAATGATTTAAAACCCTTCTCAATACCCAGGACCTACAAATTACCCGTACTGATGGAGATACTGTAAAGAGAATAGGAAAACATGTCTCCTGGGAAAGAGGTGGCCACAGATTACTTAATACAGACAATGAGAGTAAACCGACCATGCAATATCCAGGCACATTAAATTCGACATGCTGATCTTTTCTAGCTTATTCAGGCTAGCATCACTAAGCACTTTCACTTCTCTTCATGGTACCAACAATAAAACTACAAATGATTAACCCAATTCCTATGTCCCCTGTACTAGAACAAGCTTTGCCAAGTAGCCCCGGGAACAGCAACAATGAGAACGAACACTGCAGCTGCATACCTTAACCTCCTGATTGGTAAAGACCTCGACATCCACCACACAGGCGACCAGAGTGGAAACATCACAGTCCATGCTAGGGGCTGGCATTCCCCCCTTTCAGAATTCTCAGCGAAGAGTTAGGCAGCCTCAGAGTTGAGAGTGAAGAGAAGCCTCTGCCTCTGGATGGATGCTGTTGAGGCCAGGTCCCGGTGCTGCCCTGCTCCTAGGGGGTGGGGCGCAGTCCTGTTTGGAGGCTCAGGCACCTGGAGCCTGCTCCTGCTGCAAGCAGCCTCTGAGGCAGCCGAGCAGAGTAAAGAAGGGCCCCGGCTCTCTCATGCCAATGACATCATCACAGAGACCGACACACGCTGAAGCTGCTCCCCCCAACACACACACACACAAGCCTTTTATCTCTAGGCAGTGCAGTAAAGCAAATTGAACATGATTACGTGCTAAATCTGAACTCAGACTAAATCAATTCAGGCAGCGTTCTTGAGGAACTGAGTCATGGCTGTTGTTTCAGCTTATGTCTGCAAAAAGCAGCAGGGGGTAAAATCTGACAGCAGAGGTTCCGCTTTGGGAAGGGAGGGTGAGAATCGCTGGACAGAGGAATCTCCCTAGGTTAATGTTTGATAGTTTTCTGCCCACGACGATAAGCAGGAAGTTGGGGCATTTTGCAGCTTGCCTGGGCTCTGTCCATTGCTCCGTACCACTCAGAGCAGCCACACATGTTCTGGGCACCCGAGTACATGCCAGACATGGGCTGAATAGAAATCCACTAGTGGAGGAAATAAACGGCTGGTCGTCAGTCACTGAGTTAGGCTGCTGGGTAAAAGGAGGAAATTAGAGGTTTGTGCAAATTCTATTTGAAGAGCCCGTAAGTACAGACAAGGGACTCAAAAGCACCCTTCTAAACTCAGCATTCCGGGCTGTCTCCAAGGTCATTCAGACCAAATGCGCTCAGTGGGGAGGAGTTGCAGTGGCTGTCACACCCAGGGACAGATGGCAGGGTCTAATGGGCAAACTCACTCATGTGGGTCTTGTCACAGCCTCTGGGTTCTGCTTTGCCGGAGACTTTGAAGGGACACTTATCCTTGCTTTCTCTTTGCCCTGATTGTGAGTCCCTGAAGGGCAGGGATGTGGCTATCTTGAGCCTTTCAGAGTGCCTGGCACAGAGGATGTTACATGCATAATAACTAAATCAATCAAGTGGGAATAGCCTTTTGTTTTTGTTTTTTCTTCACAGTAGGAGTGAGCAAAAGAAAAATACAAGACTGGTTTAAACCGCATCATTAGTCACGCAGGTCTCCTTAAGAGAACACACCAACACCCTTAGAGGATCTATCCAAAATAGAAAGGTAGGCAGCTGCCTTTCCAGTGGCCAGCAGGATATCATGGTTTAGAAGAGATTGGTGCCTTCCAGTACATTGTTGGATAAAATTTTCTAATTTTGCCCACAGATGAGGAAGGTGGAGTGGCATTTTAGGCTGGGGGCTGACATTTTGGGCTTGGTCTACACTGGATCATCTTTGAATGTCAGCATTCCTCTGAAGCAGGCATTTTCCACACTAAAGGTAATTCTTCTGCAAGTAAATATGGAGACCAGGGAAAGTGTGTGTGTGTGTGTGTGTGTGTGTGTGTGTGTGTGTGATTACATGTTGTCCAGGCACTGTGGGAAATATGGAATCATATATTCACAGAACTCAAAAAAACACTTTCTGAGGGTGACTGTGTAAAATATTCTGTACCAGGTGTTCTTAAAGATTAAAAACAAAAACAATGAGAACAATTTCCCTCATCATCTAGGGGCTTAAAATACGAGAGAGATGCTCATACAAAGCAGAGGTGATGATGGCCAAGTGGTCCAAG
This sequence comes from Pachyuromys duprasi, assembly GCA_028658305.1. NCBI lineage: Eukaryota > Metazoa > Chordata > Mammalia > Rodentia > Muridae > Pachyuromys > Pachyuromys duprasi. Next base: position 23,489,075 of record CM053756.1, on the reverse strand, counting down.
AGGCAGGGGGAAGACTGGAGGGAGCGTAATGACGCTGAATGTTAGTCAGACGTAGGTCAAGGTGAAAATGGGCACCAAGAACTAAGATCTGGCCTCTCCTCTATTGACAGGACCCTGGCAGACTGGGAAGTGAGGTATGCTTATCTCCCCTGCTAAGATACAGCTGACTAGAGATATCCACGGAAAAAGGAAAGAGAAAGACATTTTGCCTAAGTCTCACGGAAAGTTAAATTTGAAGTAAGTCGGGATGTAAATCCTGAGGCTGCAAAACTTTGAGGGCCCCTTAGCCTCTACCTGGTCGACTGTGGAATGTGCAGGAGTTTGAATAAGAATGGTCCCCACTCCCACCCCCTTACGCTTGTAGGAATGCTTAGTGAGCAGGGAGTGGAACTGTTTAAAAGGATTGGAAGAAGTGAGTGGCCTTGCTGGAGGAAGTGGGGCGGTTTTAGAGGAATGTGTCACTGGAGGTGGGCTTTGAGGTTTCAAAAACCCCTGAGCTGATCTCTCTCTCCCTCCCGCTCTCTCTTAGCCCACAGAATATAGCTCTCATCTACTGCACCAATGCCATGGATTCTTTCATGTATATTTCCTGCAATGATAATAATGGACTAAGCCTCTAAAACTGAGAGCGAGTCCCCAGTTAAACGCTTTTCTTTTTTTTTTTTTTCCTAAGAGTTGCCTTTGTCATGATGCCTCTTCACAGCAATAGAATAGTGGCTATGACACAGTGCTAGGGAAAATTACTAAGAAAGTCGAAGGGGTCTGCAGATACATAAATACAACTAAAACGTAAAGTAGATCCAAAAACAAGAATGGCTTTGAATACCATTGGTATCCACGTAAGAGGCTGAATAAAGGTGTATTTTTTTTTAGATCTCATGGCATACCTTAGAGTTTACCTTTATTATCGCATAGCTAGGGGAATAAGGAGATGGCTCAGTGGGTAAAGAGTTGGCAGCACAAGTTTGAAGACCTGAAGTCAGAGCCCCAGCCCCCACATAAAATCCGGGTGCCATAGTGTACATCTGTAACCCAGATGCTGGAAGGCAGCAGCAGGTGGATCCCAGAGGCCACACTAGTGAAAATGGCTGGCTCCGGGTTCCATGGGAGACTCTGTCTCAAAAAGTAAGGTGGTAAATGATAAAAAAAAGACATCTATATCAACCTCTGGCATCCAGGTGTTCACACATAACACACACACACACACACACACACACAATTTTAAAATAAAATTTAAAAAATAGCAATAGCAATAGCAGCACGCAGGTAAATGTCTAAAAGTTCTCTATAAAAAAATCTGATTTTTAGGGTTTCTAATTCCTGTTGTGTATGATTTCCAGGGTCTCAATGAATGCCTAACCTTTGAGAGATACCCTAACAAATATGTAAACATCTGAGTAGCTAAACACCCGTACGAATGCTAAGAGGTGAGCAGAATAATGCGGCGGAGTTGAGCTAGGGATCCCAGTGAGAGCTCATCCAGAGGGATGAGCATGGTTGCATGCAAACTTGGACTTCTTCCAACCTCTGGCAGCTGAGCCAGGACACAGCTCTGTTCAGGAGTGTTCTTTCCAGCGGAAGCTGCCAGAACCTTCTGGAATTCACCCAAACCACTGTTCTTCCAGTATCCATAGGGAGAAGCAGGACACAGCATGACATAGGCGTCTTAGAAAGCACGCTTCTTCTGTTGCCTCTGTCCACGTGGGTCCATGAACGGAGAGACAGCTGAGGTGGCAAGCTCACCGCCACCAGGCAAGAAGAGCTGTGCACCTTCAATCCAGAGGTGGTCTTGGAAGCGGCCGTCACATCTGTTTTGTTAATGAGCACAGAATTTCCCATTAATGCTGTGGTTTATGAAAAGGTGAGCTCCCTTTCTGTGTCCTCTTGGACTCCTAAAGTTTCTTGTTATTAGGGAGAATTTCAAATCTGGTTGGAAGTCGAAAGAACACAGCAGCAAGTCACCATGTTCTCACTGCCCAGGTGCAAGCATAATTAACTCTAGCTTGGTCTTGCATCCACTGCTCTGAGTGGTGTCCCTGGAGCATCACTTGAGGACTTGTTTGGCAAGGTAGACTCTTGGTGGCCTCTAGCACTGACTCCGACACTTATTTGTACTTTCATCTGCCCTGAAGGTCATGCTTAAGTAAATTTTGATCTAAGAGCCTGGCTTCTGGATCTATCCACTTCCGCATTCCAATTGTCTCAAAAACAGGTGACCGATATATTATTCCAGACGTAAATATTTCCATAGCCTACATCCCTACAGGGGCCTCTTTTGCAAGCACAGCGTCTATCATTACACCTTCCAAAAGAAAAAGAAAAATGTCCTTGGTGTCCCCAGCAGTAGTCTTTAGTAACAGTCAGTTCTCCAATTGTACAATGTTCTAACCTCTCCCTTCTTCCCCTATTTCCTCTCTTCCTTTCCATCTTTCCCTTTCCTCTACTCTCCTCTCCTTCCCCTCTTCCTCACCTTCCTCCTCACCCACCTTCTCCTCCTGCTGCTATTTCCTCTCCTTTTCTTGCTTTGTAACTCTTTGCTTATTTAAACTGGATCCAAGTTATCGTGTCTCTCATGCCTCTTTTAGCCACACTGTCTACGGTTTTCTTCCATCCCTCTTTTTTCCTTCTTCCTTGCAGTGTGTTGTGTTGCTGGTAAAACCAGGGTTTGTAGTTTAGAATTCCCTCCATTGGGATTCTATTGATGAGCTATACACACTGCCACATGGTGGTGAGTTTCTCCATTCCCTGAGAATGTGTGTTAGACCCTGAGCTGTAAGAAACTCATTTGGGGAGGTCTCTCCATAAACCTTGCAATCAGCAGGTGCTCGCTGCTGGGTAGATCTCTTTGTAATGTCAGTAGCCTTCAATTTCAATGCTTAGACCTGCTCATGTACTCCTACCTGTATTTCTTTTCATGTATTCCGTGGTTTGCTCTCCTACTATACTCCGAAGATCATGGATAGTGTTTTAACTATATATAAACTCATGGATTATACACTTTCAGTGGCTTCTAATGCACTGCAGTTTGATCTTACTGGTGTGCACACAGCCCAACTCTGTCTAATGAGGTTGGCTCCAGAGTACTTCTGACAGATGCCAGCAGTGTTTGAGGGAGTAACTCGCCTTCTGGTATGACACGATGTTCCAGTCTCATCTTGTTCATTTCCTGTCCCAGATAAAGGAGTCAGACATTTCCCCAAGGAGTCCTGGTTCCATTTACTAAGTACTTCAAAATATTTTAAGATCACAATCAGCATGCTTCAAGGTGTTCATTGTACTGTGTTGGACATTCTTTATAAGCCTTTCCACTGGGCAGAGCTAGGAAATACCTAAATATATTTTGAAGTTCAATGATTACATATGAGCTTAGACTTACAATGCCAACTTCAATAGAGGACACTCATGATGAAAGTTGTCATCTATCTATGCTCTCTTCCTTCTCCATCAAGTATCGTAGTCTAACCAACAACATAGTCAGCAGCTGTATCTCATGCTGGTGTGCTAGCCAGCAGCCTCAGAATGCTAGGATAAGTGTTACCAGGAAGTATTTAAGTTTTCTATCTACTTATTTTCATCTTTAGGGTGTATCCCTTAACAGATATACAGATTATTATGTGTCCTTTTCAGTTGGAATCAAACCTTTCTCAAAACAAGCAGATGCCAAGTTTGGTTTACTTGTTTTATTTCATTTCTTGTTCCTAGAGATTGCTTTTCTTTTTAAATTCCTTTTTCTTTTAATATATATATATATATATTGTATACTTTCCACGCATCCAAAATATAAACCAAGGGGCTGGGAAGGTGGAGTTAGGGTACCTTAAGGGCTTGCTGATCAGTCATCCTCGATGAATCATAAGAAGGGCAGGAGAACAGAATTTCACTTTTGAGTGTGGGATTTTTGTTTTCACTTTAACTGAGATCAGAAAATGGGGGAGAGCTATGGTGTAGAACAAGATGAAGCATATATCAAAACAGGGACTAAGAGGACAAAATGAGGGAGAGTAAGGTGAAGAGGGTGGGAGGGAGGGACCCGGGGAGAGGATGGAGGAGACTATGATTGGGATGTAAAGTAAATATATAAATTAAAAATAAAAATTTTAAAAATCCCTAAAGAAAAAAAGAAAAGAAGGAAAGGGAACCTGAGAAATTCAGGAAAGCAAAAAAAAAGGGGCTTAAAGTCTCTGGTTTGCTGTTTTTAAAAACCTGGTTTAGTATAAACACTGAAAATAATTGGTAAAGTTTCCAATCAATAAATGTCAGGATATGTAAGAAACAATTCAGAAATAATTAAAATTTGTTACAATTATGTCACAGGCTCTTGTCAGGCTTATGATTGTAGTGTATTTTAAGGACATTCTGCCTAGAATGGAAGGTAAAGATGTCACGCTATTTTCTATTTGACCACTCCAGGATCATCTTAAGAAGAAACATACCCGATATATTAAAAGCCAGTCCCATATCCTCATTCATTTCAAAACAATACTTTATCTAGGCCAGTTATACAGCAGGAAAAAAGATGTGTAGACAATGTGAAGAAAGACAACATGCATAATTGAGGTTAAAAAAGTGAAAAGAACAGTTCTGAAACTACTGAAGGCATAACAGCCACGTTGTCCTTCAAACTAATTGAAGCCGCTAAGGCCCCAGAAAACAATTTCCAGATATATCATGAACTCTTAAAATTCTAAATCAAAGCGAGGCTAGCAGAAGCAGGAAGAGGAAAAGGCATTAAAAATCGAACAATTATAAGAACAGTGACTGCTATCAGAAACAATGGCAGCCAAAACACGACAGAACAACACATTTAAAATTAAAAAGTGCAAAGTGGTTAAATTATCAGCCCACATTTCTCCTTAAAGCAAAAGAAAGGACTTTCAGATATGAAAGCAAAACTTGAATAAACAAAATTAATGTCTTGTTCCGTGCATAGAAAATGACCCTAATGGTAGAGCAGTGGTTGCCTTGAACTATGTGTCTAAAGTAAGTTTCTGACAAAAAGCAAGAGGGAAAAGTTGGGGGAGGTGCTAGAGTAAGTTTTGTGAAGATAGCTGTGTAACTCCACACAGTTATTAGTGGTCACTAAAGGGTATTCTTAAAAGTAATGGACAAGGTACAAAAGGTAGACCTTGATAAAGTTACTAAGCAATGTAGAGAAAGGATAAAAACATTTTCAACAACAAAGCAGAGGCCATTTGCCTGTGGGACAGATAACCTCCTGGTAATGTCAGAACAAAAATTTTGTAGACTAGAAGCTCAGAGGAAGAAGGAGAAAACAGGCCGATTGTGGAAACTAGGACTAGAAGGAATGTATAGAGAACACCAAAAGGAGCAAATTCACAGGCAAATAAAAAAGCTTTCTTACTATATTCATTTTAACCACAGTTTTTAACTGTTTTGGTCAGTCAAATTAACAATAATGAAGGTTAGGGGCTCACCCTATATGGAAGTTAAACATATGATTAGAACACAAAGATCAAGGGTGTTCAAATGATGACTTTCTTACTTCCACAGAGTAATAATGATACTACTTCAGGTTAAATAATGGTAGGTTAAAGATATGTTTGTTATTGCTAAATTAAACCAATCACCAAAAAAATAGAGAAAGGAGACTTTAATTGACAAACCCATGGAAGGGAACATATGATACTCCAAACTCCCCCACAAAAAACAAGCAACAAAAACACAGCTAGTTTGCACAAGAAATGAAAAAAAAAAAAGGATAGGAATACAGAGAACATGGAATGAACAGAGTATCAACCCTAAGATGATTAACTGAATTAAAGAAGCTGATAATTACTTTAAATGTCAGTGGGTGGTAAACATTTAAATTCAAGGTAGAAATTATCAGACTGAATAAGTAGAAATAAAATAAAACTCTTCCCTTAAAAGGATAGATATCTCACTCAGGATGATCTTTCCTACTTCCATCCATTTGCCTTCAAATTTCATGATTTTCTTGTTTTTAATAGCTATGTAGTATTCAATTATGTAAATGTACCACAATTTCCTTATCGATTCTTTGGTTGAGGGATATCTATGTTGTTTTCAGATTCTGGCTACTACAAATAACACTGCTATGAACGTAGTTGAGCAAATGTTCTTATTGTATGGTAGAGCATCTTTTGGGTATATGCCCAAGAGTGGTATAGTGGGTCTTGGGGTAGTGCTAGTCCCACTTTTCTGAAAAAGTGACAGAGTGATTTCCAAAGTGATTATACAAGTTTGCACTCCCCACCCCCACAATGGATTCCCCTTTCTCCACATCATCACCAGCCTGTGCTGTCACTTGAGCCTTTGATCTCAGCTGTTCTAATGGGTGTAAGATGGACTCTCAAAGTCATTTTGATTTGCATCTTCTCTGATGACTAAGGACATTAAATATTTTTAAGTGTTTTCCACCATTCAATATTCCTCAGTTAAGAATTCTGTTTATCTCCATTTAATTGGATTGTACCCCATTTTAATTGGATTGTTCGGTCTGTTGGTGTTTAATTTCTTGAGTTCTGTATACATTTTGGATATTAGCCCTCTGTTTGGATGTAGGGTTGAGACACCCATACTCACTTTTAAGCAGATATTTGCCATATAATACAGGATAACCATACTAAAATCCACAGATCTAGAGAGGCTAAATAACACGGAGAATAATAGGGAGGATGTTTAATTCTCATTTAGATGGGAAAATAGAATAGACATTGGAAGTGGTTGAAGAGAGAGAATAGGGATAGGCGCCTCCAGTAGATGTCCTCTGAAAAGAGCCACCCAGTAGGGGATCATACCTAGAGAGGCTAAATAACACGGAGAATAATAGGGAGGATGTTTAATTCTCATTTAGATGGGAAAATAGAATAGACATTGGAAGTGGTTGAAGAGAGAGAATAGGGATAGGCGCCTCCAGTAGATGTCCTCTGAAAAGAGCCACCCAGTAGGGGATCATAGCAGGTGCTGAGACTCACAGCCAGACTTTGGGCAGATTACAGGGAGTGTTATGGAAGAGTTGGGGGATAGGAGTGGACAGGAGCTCCACAAGGAAACCAACAAAGCCAAAATATCTGAGTCCAGGGAGCCCTGCAGAGACTGATACATCAACCAAAGACCATGCATGGAGAAGACCTAGATCCCCTACTTAGATGTAGCCTACAGGCAGCTCAGTATCCATATGGATTCCCTAGTAAGGAAAACAGGAATTATCTCTGGCATAAACTCTGTTGCTTGCTCTTTGATCACCTCCCCCTGGTGGGACAGCCTTGCCAGGTTACAGAGGAAGAGGATCCACACAGTCCTGATGAGACTTGCTAGGCTAGGATCAGATGGTAAGGGAAGAGGGCTCCCTCTTTCTGTGTTCTAGGGGAGGGGAATAGGGAGGAAATGGAAGGGAGGGTGGGACTGAGAGGTGATGAGGGAGGGGGTTACAATCGGAATATAAAATGAATAAATTATTTTTTAAACTATAGATGTCTGTAATCTACAGACCTAGACTAAAAATAGAACAGTAAACATATGCAATTAGGAGTGTCTGTAGTGATATCACTGCAGGTAGATAGACAAAGAGACATGATTAGAAAAAGAGAATACACAGATCTCAATTTTACAATCAGTAAAAAAACAATATAACTGTTGATGTGAATGCACCCACTGATGAAATCTCCAAGTCCAAACAGTAGGATATGAGAGAATAAAACAGAAAAAAAAAGCTTTGCACTTAAAGTAAGGTGTTTTAATGCCCGCCCCAAGTTACTAGAAAACATGTCAGCAAAGATAAGAAGATTTACACAGCTCTACCAGTAAACCTAAGCTCATTGATATTCGTAGAATCATCCAACAGCTAAAGAACATAAATGATTTCCATGCGCACACAAAATGCCCACTGCTGTGTTTGGAATGAAAAAAAATATCCCCCATAGGTTCATGTGTTGAATGCTTGGTCTCCAGTTGATGACGCTGTTTGGAGAGGTTATGGCCCGTTTAGGAGGCAGAGCCTTGATAGGGAAAGTACACTACTCGGGGATGGGTTTGGGGTTTTATAGCCTTGCCTAACTTCCTGTTCTCTCCCTCTGCTTCCTGTGTGTGGAAAAAGTGTGTTCGCTTTCTTCCTGACTGCCAATCTAGCCTTATGCTTCTGCTGCCATACCTTCCCTGCAGTGATGGACTCCATCCCCTGTGAAACTGTAAGCTAAAATAAGCCCTTTCTCCTATGTGTTGCTTTTCTCAAGGTATTCTATCCTGGTATCAGGGAAGTAAGTAACATTTAATAATTTTTTATGTGAGAAGGTGAACATTTGCATAACTCCTGACATGAAAAATGTGCATGGGATTAAGTTAGAAACCTACAAAATAAAACACTGAGTAACCCCAGGCCTGAAATAAAACTATCTGTTCTAAGACACCTTTCAGTCAGAGAAGTCTCCTAAAAGAAAACATTTAAAGAGTATTTGAAACCAAATGATAATGACATAATTAATCTCAGCTAAAGCAGTACTGAGGATGTATTTTATAGCCTTGGGTTCATATCAATAAGAAGAATGCAAAAGTCAATTGGATTGTGCACCAATACCAACTCATTCAGATAACATAGAAAAGGGAACTATTTCATTATTCACTTTACAAGTATAGCATAATAAGAATGCTGAAATTTAGTAAAGTCACTTAAAAAATCTTTCTGAAGTGATGACAACTGTAGAAACATCTTCACACAAATTAATAACAACCTAAGTATTTTTTCAATAACATAATAATAAAATATTCCTAACAGTTTCAATTTAACTTGCACCAAGTACTGAAGACTAATTAAGTAATCATGTCTGTGGGTTGAATCACTATGCATCTTCTGTAAGTATGTTCTCAAAGGAATTAATGCTATAGGGGAAAACATAAGTTGTATGAGATATGCATACATTTATGTCTCATTGTTGTAAGAACACACATACATACAAGAAGCCTGGAAAGAAATGAATCAGTATATTAATGATGCTTAAGCCCGGAGTGAAGGAATCACCATTGATTTTTGTTTCTCTTTTTATTTCACTTTATTTTCTGAATCCCAGTGTCATATAATCAGACCACTTTAATTACAGGAGAGAATAAAACTTTAATTGGTTGTTTAAAAGAAAATTTTGGTGATCCAACTTATGTAATTCATATGGTGGTATTTCCCTGAGAATATATGAAATGAATGAGTCTACACCTCTATTTTCTATTGGGAAAACTGAGTTCTTCCCATCTAGGGTGGCCCGCTCATAACCTGCATATCAGGTAACACACCAATGACTGAATTAAGTCAACATTTTCATCACCTTCTTCCCCACAATTGTCTTCTTCCTGAGATCATGCCATACAGAGCGTCATTTCACCATATCATCATATCATATCATTGTATCAAGCATATGGAAACTCCTCAGATTTACTCAATTATTTTAATCCTAAGAACCCAGAAAACTTGTTCTGTCTTAGTCTATTGTACTAGTTCACTTCCTGTTGTGGTGACTAAAGTCAACTTAGGAAAAAAGGAATTGTCCTGCTTACACCTAATAGTCCAAAGGGAAGCCAAAGACATGGACCTACGGTAGGAATATGGATAGTGGAACTAAAGAGACCATGGGAAAAGTTTGCTTACTGGCTTGCTTCCACAGCCAACTCAGCTTGCTTTCTTATACACTCTGGAACCATCTGCCACAGGGTGGTATTACCCACAATGGCTGGGGCCTTCCAAATCAATCATTAATGAAGACTATGCCCCACAAACATAGCACACAGGCAAAACTGATTTAAGTTGCCAAAAATAAATCAGCGTGTTCATAAATTCAAATGTAAAACTTTAAAAAACGATGCTCCCAAGCAAGTATTCCATTAACGATCTCAGTAAAAACATGGATAGTTTTTCTGTCCCTCATTAAATTTTAATATTTTCCTATGTTCTCTGCAATATAACAAAGTATTGAAATTTCAGACAGTCAATAAAATTAAAATTAGCACCAGCACAAGAAACATGCTTGCTTCACTATCAGAGAATTCTGGCCAAACAAATAAACTGACCAGTCCTCAGAAAAATCTGTCCTGCTCTGCTCTGCTCAGGGGTCATCTCAAACCCAGTGTTTGGGCCAGCTCACTCAGAGACATCTGTGTAACAGAGATTTTCTTGGAGAACAAAAGCTGTGTTTCTTTCTTGGCATGCTGATGAGTCAATCAAGCCTGTGTGAGAATAAATGAACAGGATGTCTCTCACGGAGCACAGTCTGAGGAAGGTGCCTGGGTTAGATGCGGGACTCCAGCAGAATGCTAGTGTGTGATTAAAATGAGCAGCCGTTGTTTGCCGCTGTCTAGATTTCCAGCCACAGCAATACAGCCAAGAAGCTGGGGTCATGCCCATATCATTTTCTTTCCTATTACGTATTATTACTTTATTTTTTGTGTGTGTACATATGAGGGTGTGCGCGTTGCCTGGCAAGAGTGTGAAGGTCAGAGGGCAACATCTTGGGGGACTTTGTTTTCCTCTTTCACTATATCTCCAGGGTGGAAAACAGGTTGTCAGGCTTGGGAACACATATATTTACCTGCTGAGACTTCTCGGCGGCCTTTATACCACTTTCTAAGTTAAGATCAAATGACCGTTTTGTGGTATATCTAAGGTACCTGAACTCAAAGTCAGTAGGCAATAAGAGAGTGCATTTTAATTCACCAAGTATTTAATAAAAAGGGGGAAATTTTACTTTTAATAGTGATATTAGTATGTTGAAGCACAACCACTATGATTTAATATGATATGCATTTGTTTTTATAGTTAAAATGTGAAACAAGAATTTGAGACAATGGCTTCTTTTCTTTGTGAAATAGAAGACATCTTGGAGCGGGGACATTTTTAAAAATTGTATTTATTTATTTATTTATTTACTTACTTAATCACTTTACAGTTTAATATCAGCCCCTTCTCTCCTTTCCTCTCAGTCCCACTCTCACAACCCCCTCCCTTATTCCACACTCTCCTTCTCGCAGAAGGGGAGGCCTCCAAGGGGTACCAACTCACCCCTGTACCTCAAGTCACAGCAAGACTAAGTGCATCCTCTCCCACTGAGGCCAGACAAAATAGTCCTGCTAGAGGAAAAGCATCCAAAGGCAGGCAACAGAGTCAGAGACAGCCCCTTTTCCCACTCTTAGGGGACCCACATGATGACCAAGCTGCACATCTGCTACAAATGTGTAAGGTGTCTAGGTCCAGCCCATTCATACTTTTTGGGTTGGTGGTTAAGTCTTTGTAAGCCCCCATGGACCGCAGTTAATTTGCTCTGTAGGTCTTCCTATGGTGTCCTTAATCCCTGCTCTCCCCGTCCTTCCTCCCCCTCTTCCACAAAACTCCTTGAGCTCAGCTCTTGTTTGGCTGTGGGTCTGTGCATCTATTTCCATCAGCTGCTGGATGAAGCCTCTCAGAAGACAATTGTACTAGGCTCCTGTCTGCAAGCATAGCAGAGTATCTTTAATAGTGTCAGGGGTTGGCTCTCTCTCGTGGGCTGGGTCTCAAAGTGGACCAGTCATTGGTTTGCCGTTCCCTCAATCTCTGCTCCATCTTATCCCTACACTTATTGTAAACAACTTTTGGGTTGAAGGTTTGGTGGGTGGGTTGGTGTTCCCCTCTCTCCCCTGAAAGTCCCACCTGGCTAAGTTTGCCACTTCTGGTTCCATATCCCCCGCTCAGAGGAATCTCAGTGAGGGTCACCCCATAGACTCCCTTGAGCCCCCAGGGCTAAGGCTTTTCATTCTCTGAGCCCATGTGATGCTGGAGCCCCACACTGGTCACCCTAAAGCTTTTCCTTGTCTTACTGAAGACTGCTTCTGGGGCCCTGGACATTCTGCCAAAGAGACCCGGGCGTTGGATCTTTTCCACTTTCATTTTGATGCTGTGATAAAAAACGTAGCCCAAAGCAACTCGGAAAGAAAAAGGGTTGTTTGGCTTACACTTCCAGATCACAAACTATATCACCAAGGGAAGTCAGGGCAGGAACCTAAGGCAGTAACTGAAGAGAGACCACAGACAATTGCTGCTTGTGGGCACACTGGGAGATTCACGCTCAGCTAGCTTCATACACAGCCCAGAACCACATGCCTGAAGATGGTGCCACCCACGGTGGGCTGAGTTCTCCCGCATCAGTCATTAATCAAGACAATGTCCCACAGACTTGCCTACAGCCCAACACAATGGAAGCATCGTCTACCCATATCCACACTTGATTCCCACCAGTTTGAAGTACATTGCTAAAAAAAAAAGAAAGAAAGAAAGAAAGAAAGAAAGAAAGAAAGAAAGAAAGAAAGAAAGAAAGAAAGAAAAATCCTTATTTGTAATAAAAGAAAACTTACATTAGGAAGAAGTGTTTTTTTTTTTCCCAAATCAATAATTTTAGAACAAATGTCAAATTTTAGGAGCATTGGTTCACAGATATTATCATGTGTTTTATGTTTTACAGGTTTCAAGGATTTTTGTCATCCGTTATTATGTAGAGTACTATAGGAGTTGCTAATAAAGCAGGGAAAAGGAAGGAAACGGTTGTCAAGAGCTCCTGGTCTTAGAGCTGGGAGGTGGCTCAGTTGGTAAAGCACTTGCCTTGTAAGTACAAGGACCTAAGTTTCATAAGAACATAAATGGAGTGATAATAGACTACTGAGAAAGCTGATGCAATAGTGCTGGTTTTCATCCCAGACATGGACATGCAGAGGCAGGCAGATCTCTGAGGCTCCAGGCCAACCAGCTTAGCTGCTTGCAGTGAACACTGTGTATCTCAAGATGAGCGGCACCCCCTCTCTGAATTATACCCACCAAGCCTGCTGACCATCTTCAAAGCCCATCTCATATTTCCAAATCCCTCTTCTCCCATCTCTAATACAAAGCATCTTTTTTTTTTTTTTGTCTCTTACCTAGTCTACTTCCAGAGCACTCTGGCTTTCTGCCTGGCTTCAATAAACTCTATATATCCATATCACATAGAAGCCAGACTAATCAAACTTTCATAAAACCATTACCACTCCACATCATTTGATGTTCTCGGTCATTTTGATGTTATTGACCCATTCTCTCCACTTATTATCTTCATCCCCCTCACCCGTATTATCACTGTAGTGGTTTAAATGAAAATGGCCTCCATAGCCCATGGGGAGTGGCACTATTGGGAGGTGTGGCCTTGTTGGAGTAGGTATGGCATTGTGAGAGGAAGTATGTCACTGGGGGCTGGCTTTGAGGTCTCAGTAGTTCTATTGGGGCCCTAGTTGTTCCCTCTCCCTGCTGCCTGTGGTTCTAGGTGTAGAACATTTTTTTCAGCATTTATTTTTATTTACTACAATTTATTCACTTTGTAGTCCACCTGTAGCCCCCTCTCTTATCCCTTTCCAATCCCATCCTCCCTCCCTCTTCTCTTCCTGTGCCCTTCCCCAAATCTACTGATAAGGGAGGTCATCCTCTCCTCTGACTCTAGCCTATCAGGTCTCATCAGGACTGGCTGCATTGTCTTCCTCTGGAGCCTGGTAAGGCTGTACCCCTCAGGGGCAGGTGATCAAAGAGCTAGCCACTAAGCTCATGTCAGAGACAGCCCCTGTTCCCATTACTATGGAACACACTTGGACACTGAGCTGTTATGGGCTACATCTGTGCAGGGGTTCTAGGTTATCTCCATGAATGGTCCTTGGTTGGAGTATCAGTCTCGGAAAAGTTCCATGGGCCCAGATATTTTGGTTCTGTTGCTCTCCTTGTGGAGCTCCTGTCCCCTCCAGGTATTTCATAAGATTCCCTGCACTCTGCACAAATTGTGGTACATTTACACAACAGAATACTACTGAGCAATTAAAAACAAGGAAATCATGAAATTTGTAGGCAAATGGTGGGTACTAGAGAAGATCATCCTTAGTGAGGTATTCCAGAAACAAAAAGACAAACATGATATATACTCACTTACAAGTGGATATTAGATATATAATATAGGATAAACATATTAAAATCTGTACACCTAAAGAAGCTAAGCAAGAAGGAGGACTCTGGGTAACATGATCAATCCTCACTCAGAAAGGCAAATGGGATAGACATTGGAAGGAGGAGAAAACAGGGAACAGGATAGGAGCCTACCACAGAACACCTCTGAAAGACTCTACTCAGCAGGGTATCAAAGCAGATGCTGATACTCATAGCCAAACTTTGGGCAGAGTACAGGAAATCTCATGAAAGAAGGGGGAGATAGAAAGACCTGGAGGGGACAGGAGCTCCATAAAGAGACCAACAGATGTAGAACTCTTAGCTACCTCTCTCTCCAGCATCCCGTCTGCCTGCACGCCTTCATGCTTCTTGCAATGACAATAATGGACTAAACCTTTGAACTGTAAGCTATCACAAATGAAATATTTTCCTTAATAAGAGTTGCCATGGTCATGGTGTCTCTTCACAGCAATGGAAACTAAGACAATCACCTATCACAACATACATTTTCTCATATTTTGATTGATTTTCTATGGTATATGGGATCCACGAAGATAGGAACATTCATGAGTCCATTCAGTGTTGAACCCCACAGCATCTGTAGTACTGTATGGAAAAGAGTAGCTCTTCACTAAATATTTGATGAATGAATTAATGAATAGAGGAGAGGTAGAAACTGCCAGGATGGCTCAGTTGGTAAAGACACTTGCTGTCAAGCTTGCTGACCTGAGTTTGATCCCTGAGACAAACATACAAGCAGGTAAAAACTAAGCCCAGCTATTAGTTCTCTGGGTACCACTGATGCTATACTATGAACAGATAATAGATAAGAATTAAATATTAAACTTTTAAAAATGAGCAAAACATGTTATTAATCAGCACAAAAGAATACTGCATCTCCATGTGTGTTCCACTTCCAGCTTTCTTGATTAATTGATTGGTTGATGATTGGTTGATTGATTGGTCAGGACAATGTTCATTGATTTGCCACTGGCAGTGCTCAATGCAGTTGATAAGGCTGGACCGAAGCACCTAGAAAACAGCCAAAAACAAAGATGGCTGCTTCTTCATCTGGGAGGCCCAACTGGGTCTGGGGAATTCAAAGCCACCAGCAGCATAGTTAGTGGTGAGAAAAATGGATCTTTGTGAGTTCCAGGTCAGCCTGGTCTCCATGGTATGTTCCAGGGAAGCTAATGAGTCTCAAAATAAACAGACAGACAGACAAACAGGTAAAAAGAAAGACCTAGGGATCTGGAAAGATGGCTCAGCAGTTAAGAGCACTGGCTGCTCTTCCAGAAGACTCAGGGTTCATTTCCCAGCAGCCACTTGTCAGCCCACAACCATCTCTAACTCCATTTCCATGGAGTTCAACACCCTCTTCTGACGTCTGCAGGCACTAAAATATATTCAGGCATGACATCAATTTACAGAAAAAATAAATTAACAAAAAAGGTCAGTTAACCAAAGAGTTGAGAGTCAAACCCGAGGCTCCTAGTGGATTTCATCTAACCACACACCACTCCTCAATTTGGAAGAGTATAGGTCTTGAACTAGTATGACTCACTTGAAGTAACTTGACCTTCAACAAGCCACTTTCCCAGGTTATCTCCTGTAGGTAAAGGAAGCATTGGTGTCTGCATTTTCTGAGAGGCTCAAATGAGATAATAAAAATGGGTAAAGTGAGAAAAGGGGGGAGGCACCTCTCACAGAAAAGCTCAGAACTAAAGGACCATCCTGAACAGAAGCACTACCGGCTACATGCAGAGCCACGCACCCAACACAGGCCCAGCTGTGTGAGGCCTCCGCATGCTTGTTCTCACGGTGTTCCCAGATTTTTATGTTTTCAGGGCACAGGATCCTTCCAGTATTTGAGGATCCATAGCCAAAGCTTACTGTTCCATTGAAGGTATTTCTCTGTGACACTGAGTTTTACTTCAGTTTTCCTGAGGTTTACATGTCAACCTGTTAACAGCCTAGGATTCAAATAGAAAAGTCTCCAAGCCTGGAACTTGACTTTTTATAGCCGACCGATGAAATCTACAAGCATGACAGCTGCGGTTGTTTTGTCTTGCTTCTCCTCTAACCTCCGCAGTCAGGACTTGAAGGAAGTGTCATCCTTGAAAGTCTTCAGTATACCAATGTTCTACACTTCAAAAGGCTGTATCACAAGATATACAAGTGAAAATGCAATAGCTCCTCTGGTAGGCAGCGCACATCACCACATTGGCGAGGCTGGCAAGCTCAGTTTCAGGAGAGTGGCTCAGTGGGACCTGGAATATAAATACCATGGCCGTTGGTGGCCCGACACACCAATATGGGTCTGCATACAGTCATGGATGGTCCAGGAAGTTGATACTACAGGTTTATTTTGTACTTTCTAATTTACTGACTTTTATTTGGATGTGTTCCTTTGGGTAAGTGTGTGTGTGTTTGTGTGCTAGTATCCTCAGAGGCCAGAAAAGGGTGCCAAATTCCCTGGAGCTGAAGTTATAGGCTTGAGCAGCCAGATGGGGTGCTGGGAACTGGACTCTGCTCCTTTATGAAAGGAGTCAGTGCCCTCAAATGCCGAGCCATCTCTCTAGCCTAGACTTTGTTTCTCTTTATTAAATAGGGTGAAAGAGTGAAGAGATCAAGAAACTGCAAGAAAGGTAATAGTTTTCTGTGGCTCCCAGGTGCCTGGATTTCCCCTCTGTGTCACCTGGAACTTGGTGTTCTTACACTACCTTTGTTCTTTGCCTCTTCCTGCTACTCAACGTTTGTCTCTAGAGCCAGAAAACCTTGTTTCTGATAAACTGAAAGTCACTGGTTCAGCTGACAAACATTAGTGCCTTTCTCAGAATCTGTCTAGATCACAGCAGCCAGTACAAGGTTTAAATGGAGCAGAAAGGTAGAGATTAACCCAAATATTAAAAAAAGCCTTTCTAGTGAAAGAAGGAAATCGAAGGGAGATCTTCACCCAAAGCTCTGAAATCAGTTATGACAGTCACATCCGTTCACGGGGAAGGTTAGACTTGGTGATTTTCCAAGAAGCTGTTGTCTTAATCATACAGCTGATCTATGCTAATCAGCATGTTCAAAGGACTCCACCCAGGGTGCTGCAGGTTCACGGCTAATGAGGTGCAAAAGGGTGGATCAATAAAGAAGAATTAACTGCGGTTTATAGCTAAATCTCTGAGAAGGATGCTTTTCCTCCTGGACCCCATCCTGTTCTTTTTTTTCCCCCTCCAAGGACTAATTTTAGAGGTCTGGGACCAGAGCTGAAAGCGGCATCTTTAGAATAAGGTACCTCCTCATTGTCCCCTTGCCTGGACAATCACAGCTCCTACCATAGGCTCTCCAGGACCTCCAAGGGCACTCACAGGACAAGCTACTTCAGACCAGAGCCTCTCCCCCAAACATTAGGCATGAAGAAACTTCTCAAAATCTTTGTCAAGCACGCATTATGCCCTGGAACATTCTGGAAAATGAAAGCTGCCTGAGACACCCAGACTCCAGGCCAGAAACAAGAAGTTATGAGGGTAATGCTGGGACACCGAGAGCCTTAGAGAGACCAGAGGAAGAGAGAACTTGTTACTGCAAAGGAAGCTGTCAATAGAGAACATAGGGAAATCTCTGAGGACAAACCACCTCTGCATCAGCTCCTTCGTTGTAGTCTGTGGGTGTATCTGGGGGTGGAGAATTCTGAGGCATCAGGATACGTAAGTATCCAGAAACAGTGGTTCTGTCTGACTTACGGTACCGGGTGAGGGCTTACAGGCCCATAAGAATCAAGCCTTAGTCACAGACAGTGTGGCAAAAATGCCTCACAAACATCTCAATGAAAGTTTAGCCCTGAATAAAGAGGTCTCTCCTTCTTTTGTACAGCCAGGGAATGTTCTCATATCCAGATGGAGGCTGGGATGGAGCTTCTTCTCATTGCAAATATCCCTAGATCACCACAGTCAGTATTAGAAAATAGATGCTAGAATGGGAGGGAAGGCCTGTATGTCACCCACACTGTATCTCTGATTAATGCTCATTTCCACAGTTTTAGAGAGAAGAACTATGAAAACTTGCTGGGACAATGCATAATTTCCCAGGTGGCAGAGAAAGGAGCACTGATTTATTTATAGAGGATAGTGGTAGCTAGTGTGCATTTTCAGCAAGATCAGTGGGTGGGCTGATACACACACATACACACATACATACACTCACAGACATACACTCACATATATACACACATACACACATTCACATACAAACACACATGCATTTACCATGCTATCAGGATTTAACCACTTTACTTTATGTGTACCTGACATTTTCAAAATTCATGGTGTTTCCTTTTCATTGCTGATATGGACCTGAATTCAGGTCATAATAAACCTTTGTTTATTGCCTTGGGAATGGCAGACATCTTCCTGACTTAGGTAGGGTCTATACCAGGACATGTTTTGTGCAATTTTTAACTGTCATTTTCCCCCAGTGAAGTTTTCTTTTGAATGTTAGCCACTTTGGTCTCACAATCTCTCATTAAAAGTTTGGAGTGTTTAGGATGCATGCCTGTGAGAGTGTTTGACACTTGTACAACGCATCTGTGTGGGTTATGTGGTGTGTGTGTGTGTGTGTGTGTGTCCATCCATGTAAATGACTGTGGCTAAAAGGAACTATACATCTCACTTTGGTTAGAGGTTTTCAAGAACCTTGATGAATTGGTAGACCAGTTGGACCTCATTTGGCTGAGGAGGTGGTTCAGTCAGGAGCTTGCTGCTCAAGGGAGAGGGGAGACAGATCCCTGGTTGTCATCAACCAGCCAGTCTAGCCTATCAGTGAGCCTCAGGTTCCATGAGAGATTCTGACTCAAAAAAATACGGTGTGGAAGATCGGAGTGATGACTTATGCCCACCAGCATTGCTACTCCTATGCCAATGCCTTAGCTTTGACATTCATCTGCAGTTACAGCAGTTATTAGCACTGGGGCAGAGGAGAGCCCAAGGGACCTCTTTGTATTGTCTTTATAGTTTCCTGTGGCTCTGTAATTATTCTAAGATAAAAAGTTTAAAATTTTCAAACCACAGACTAGACCCGGTACTCATTAGGTAAGAGTCTCTGGAGGAAGAAATCCAGACTCTGTCTCTTCAAAGCACTCACATTCCCAGGCAACAGCAAAGTGAGGCCTAGGTAATCTGATGGTCGTGGATCTTACTGAACTGGCCGCTCTGTGTTCAGTCCCCATCTACAAAGGTTATCGTATTTATAGGAAGAAATGGCTTATTAATTATGAACCAAAATACTGTGAGTTCTCTAATATTGTTGACAATAGTTTGTCTATGCACCAGGCACCATGCTATAGTAACTTTATCAGTAATTCCTAGATTGTATCTCCACAGACAGCAGATAGCCCTAAAAATCTCTCTGTGACTACACTGGCAGAGACACTATACATAAAAACTTCAGTACATATCTTTATCAAAATATACATATCACTGGGAGACAAACATAAGGGGATCTCTGTGAGTTTGAAGCCAACCTGGTCTACATCAGTTCTAGCTCATTTGGGAATGTGTGTGTGTATCTATCTATATCTATCTATCTATCTATCTATCTATCTATCTATCTATCTATCTATATAGAGAGAGAGAGAGACAGAGAGAGAAAGACGGAGAGAAAGAGATAGACAGAGACAAAGACAGAGACAGACAGAGACAGAGAGAGGCCCTGATTGCTTTAATAATTTATTCTATCAGTGTTCACATACATTTAATCGAAGCTCTTGACATTTTTTTTTATTTTATGAATTGAGCCATGATAATATTTTTCTAGACATCTATATTTAGAAATGAATCCTTGTGTGCTGAATGATTTGGGATGCTCAAAGGACAGAACCTTCAGGAATGAGAAGCTGGAAGGGGTGGATGGGAAGTTTAAGGTGCATTACCAATCAGTTGTGGTAAGTATATCTTATTCCTACGATTACATCCTGTTTAATTCTCACAAAAATAGGTTGATGGCGTTTTACCAGGTACAGACGCTAGAGAAAATCTCAAAGATCGCAATGTTTGCCTAAATTCCCACAGCTAGTGGGAACAAGAGTCAAGGCTCGATTGCATGTGAGTCTGACTCCAAAGCACGGTGCCTTCCCCCTTCATGCCACACAAGTCCTGTCCCTTTGTGCAGTAGAGAATCTCAATCCAGCAACATGGCTGCTCTGGCAAAAGATCACATCCAAAGGCCTTCTAGGTCTATGTGATCCCGCTGGAATACAGACTCACACCTTTTATCCCTCTGGCTAAAATACAGACATGCCCTTAGTACACACCTTTAATCCCAAACAATGATGTCTAAATGAGGGGCTGGCAAAGTGACCAATCAGAGAAAGGTTTGACAGAATGAATCAGAGAAAGGATATGCCTAACTCTCACTAGAACAGACAGAAAGCAGAGGCTACTCAAAGAGCAGTGCAGGAAGAAGAGGGGAGTTGAGCTCGGTGCAGTTCAGGTGAGTGCAGTCCTGTAGTTCCGTTCAGTTCCATTCAGTAAATGCAGTCAGCGCAGTGCACTTTGTGGAGTACAGAGGCAGTGTTCCCAAGCAGAGCAATTCAGTCAGAAGCCAAGAAAAGGCATTTTGAATCAGTGATCTTGGAGAAGAGTTTTAAGCCAGAATAGCTGAAGTTGAACCAGCCAGCCATAGTTCAGAAAGAGCTAGAAAAGGTGAGCTTATTCAGCAGTAAGTTCCCTGAATAATGCTTACTCAGCATTTCAGCCTTAGAGGTTGAAAATAGGTTAGCAGATGGAGGCTGGAAGCTGAAGCCTTCAAGGTCCAGGCTTGCGGAAGATTAGATTGCATGGAGGGTAGAAGCTTCCAGGTCTAGGCCTAGGGATAGATAGAATAGAGACAGAAAAGCTCTGGGCTCAGCCCAAGCCATGTGTTCGTCAAGTTTGGGTATGCCTCTCATTTCATACACTTATCAGAGGAAATAAAAACATTTACATTGTGCCATCTACTGATGGACTGTGGAAATGGCTAACCTTCCTAGCCCAGGGTGTCTCAGTGCTTGCTGTGGTAAAATTCCCCAGGGAATCTTGTTACAATGCCATTCTGAGAAGGGGGTCTGTGGTTCTGCATTCTCACCTCCCAGGCAGCACAAATGCACCTGGACTCGACCCAGCTTCCCACACCAAAGTTTTAGAAGAGCTCAGTTTACAGGAAGCCTGATATTAGCTAGAGGAATCAGTAAGCTTCCAAGGGAAATCCTCCAAAGAAGGTACCATTGGCCTAAGAAATTAGGGAGGGAAGAAGCGAGGCTTACAGGATACACTGTTTACACTCTGTGTTTCGTGGTCAACCAACCATTTTCGGTACAAAATGGCCAAACGAACCAAACCTATACTGTTTGAATCTAACAAACATTCACTTTTCCACTGGGGCGAGGGTGGGGGGGTGGGGTGGCGTAGGACAGGCTGGTGAGTTACTTGTTGGTAATAGACAGGTTAGTCAGTAATGCCTGTGTGTGTGTGTGTGTGTGTGTGTAAGAGAGAGGAAGAGAGAGAGAGAGAGAGAGAGAGGGAGGGAGAAACAGCACAGGCGACTGTGAATGTCTGACAAAGGCATTATTTCCTCTGAAGCTGGAGTTAAAGTGGTTATGAACTGCCTGGCCTAGGTGCTGGGTTCTCTGCAAGAACAGCAAGTGCTCTTAACCACTGAGTCATTTTTCCAGCCCAAGCAAACACTTTCCATAACATGCTTTATTCACGAATTGGGTGCTAGTTTTTCTTGGTGTGAAGTAACACTTAGATTCGTGGGTGTTTGGATTAATGGGATTTCCTTGGAGGAAGGGTTGCTAGGAGTCTGTTTGTTACTGCAGAGCAATGATGCCAAAGGTTCTATTGCAGGGATTAGAAAGATTTGGGATGTCACTGGCGCCATGAGTGGGGATTATGTTAATCCCAGGGTCATTTATCTTTAACTGGATTAGATGCTGAGAATTCACATATTTTTATCTGAACTTTTCAAACACTTATCATCAGGGTTGGGAGATTTCAGCTGGGATAAAGTTTTAAGAGACAGAGGGAAAACATCAATAAACAAGACATTTGGATCATAAACCTTTGGTCAAGTTTTGAGAGTTGAAAGCAAGTTCAGAGCATGAAAGGACTCTGATGAATTTGTTTTGGACATTGTGTTAGGATGGATTCTGAAATCCAGCATCAGGTGACACCGTGATATAGCAGATCTGGTTGTCCTGAGCTCAGTTTTAGGGTTGTGACTTACCTATGCCATGGACATGTACCATGGATGCGTGCCATTAATGGAACTGAAGTGACTTAAATGGTTTTATACTTACACAGGGAAAGTTACCTTTTCTTTTTCTGCTCAGGAGAAGTGAATCAAAGCATCATGGGTTCAGCTTAGCTATAATAAATGGACTGATTAGGATTTTCTGCATACTGGGTACTTTCCCTCCATTATAAACTTAAACAGTACATCCTCTGTAATAAACTGGCATCAGCGCATGGTCCTCTAAGGACATTGTCAAGGAGACCACACTTGTACATTAACACCAAGTCGTTATACAGGAGGCTGCTCTATCCTCTCTGAAAGCCTTCAGGCTGCTAGCAACCCAATGATGCCATAGTTCTGGGGATTCAGTTTGGGTTTGGGTATTTTCTTTAGCTGACTGGGATTTGGCTTCCAGATGGAAAATTCAAGACACTCAAGGTGGGGTACACAGGGACTGGCTGGCTCTTTTTCAAGATCTATCTATCATCTATCTATCTATCTATCTATCTATCTATCTATCTATCTATCTATCTATCTATCTATCTACGGAATATGAATGTTTGTCTGCATGAATGTGTGTGTACCACATGTCTTCAGTTCCCCTGGAGACAAGAAGAGGGTGTCTGATCACTTGGATCTGAGTTGTAGACTGTTACAAGCTTACATGTCGGTGCTGGGAACCAAACCCTGCTTTGTTTTTGTTTCGTTTTGTTTACAAAAGTAGCCATATGATACTTTCTCGGTGCTCAAAAAAGGCCCCTCACATTGCCAATAATGTTTCCCTCATCAGTCTTTTCATTGCAGCTCAGGGCTTTGCCGATTTCTAATAGGGCTGTTCATTTGGCTTCTTTTATTGAGTGTATCTTAGATTATGATTCTACATTCTAAGTGTATGCATACTCTGATTTAGCTCATTATAAAAACTGCAGCATAATATATGATATTTGAGCCATCTGGCATTGCTTTGGTGAGAAATAAATCCTCTTTAACCGATTTTCATCGAAATAAACTTCAATATATAATCATATGTCCCTTACCAAAAAAGAGGGGCTAAACTATGCTCATGAGAGAAACTAGAATAATAAATAAGAAATGGTTAAGAACCAAGAAAATTTTACATATAAGCCCAAATTTACCGGACTGGATGAGAATAGCTGAAGCCTCTAGCAGCATATCCCTGAAACCATGGGTGTTTATAGTTAGTAGGCCAGAAGAATTTCTGTACTTAAAGGTGGTGTGGGGGATTTGGGGATTTAGCTCAGTGGTAGAGCGCTTGCCTAGCAAGCACAAGGCCCTGGGTTAGGTCCTCAACTCTATAAATATTAAATAAATAAATAAATAGATAGATAGATAGATAGATAGATAGATAGATAGATAGATAGATAGATAGATAAATAAATAAGGTGGCATGGTTATCTTTGGAAGTAATGGAGGTTTAACATGTATGACTATGCAGTCTGCTTGAAAGATAACTTTTTTATGGTTGACCTTAGTATCCCACACAGAGTAGGCAAAGGAGACTCTAGGGACCTTTCATATTCAAACCCCCACAGACTTCTACTGAAAATGTTGGGGCTCACACCATGATAGAGTTAAAAATCTGACCACGGAGCTACACCATTAACCTGAAAGTTAACTATTTTTATGCACTCATTCCTGTTTCTTTATTTTTGTGTGTATGTGTTGTTTTTTATGTATTGCCTGTATGCACAAACCCACGGGCCTAAGAAGAAGGTGTTGGACCTCCTGGAACTGGGCTCAAGGGCCTGCTGTGAGCCACTTTGCTGAGCTCTGGTCCTCTGTAAGAAAAGTAAGTGCTCTCCACTTGTGAGCCATCTCACCAAACCAAGGGCTATTAAATGTTATTAAGGGAAATTACACTTCTCGCGAATATAAGTATTAAAAATAAATATACAAAGTATAAACAATGTAAAGTCTTAGGTTATCAATGAGGAAATAAATAACATGTTAAAACCAGGTTAAAAGAGACTGAAAGGGCCACAGGCTGTTAGGAAGGCTGGAACGGACTGATTTCAAAGTGCAAACTGGCTTTCCCTACTGTAGGACAGAAAATTGAATCTGCACCAGCCTCGAGTCTTAGGTAGCTCAAATGCAAGAAACCTATGAGGACTGGAGGATGTGGGCAATTTGGATAGGGAGGTAATTCAGTGCCTCTGGCTCCTTGTAAAGACTTCCCTTACCTTTTTGGAACTTTTCAAACCACAGATTTTCCCTGTAACATGTAGACTTGTTGCATAGACCTCTCCACTTCCTGCTAGTTACAGTTAGCCTTTACAGAGAACTAAGTAAGGGGGAGAGAGAGAGAGAGAGAGAGAGAGAGAGAGAGAGAGAGAGAGAGAGAGAGAGAGAGAGTGTTGTTGGATGTGTGAAGGCATCTTAGCTTATGCTCCACAGGCTGCATTTGCCTTTTTGACTTACTGAGATGGTAGGTCAGCACTCACAGCCAGGATGGCTCTTCCAACATCACAGATAAGGGAAGAGGAAGCTGTTGGAAGAAAAACCTGATGTTTGAAGTTAGTATACAAATCCTATTCTATTTATGATGGCTGAACTGGGGCATGTTCAACTTTGTTATGGTATGAAACCACTTTATTTTTAGTAGAAGTCTGTTGAATATGAAATGGACCCCTTGGACTCCATTTGAGCACTTGGTCCCCAGCTGTTGGTGGTGTTTGGAAGCTTTAGAAGGCAGAGCATTGCTGGAGGAACTACATCACTGAGGGAGGGGCTTTGAGGTTTTAGAGCTGGGCCTCACTTCCTGTTTGCTCTTTCTACTCCCTGACTGCCAAGCCTACCTCATGTTGTCATGCTTTCCTCACCGGATAGACAATATCCCCGTTGGAGCTATAGGCCAAAATACATCCTTTCTTTACAACACTGCTGTTTTTCAGAGTTCTGTTACATCAACAGGTAAATAACTCCTACAAATCTATACTTTGAATAGCCCTATTTCAGGGGAGAGGTGGATAGTGGGAGCTAATCACAGCCCCCAGTCACCCACCGAATCACAAGGGGAAACAACAGCCCTCAGTCAGCCACCCAGTCACAGTGTGTGGGGGGGGGAGGGCAACTGGTATTCTGCTGTGCAGGGGGTTGCTAATCTAATGTGAGGTGGGCAGAGAGCATGTTAAACCATAGTTCGTCAAGCGTATCTGTGCAGGGTCAGTGAGTTGCATAGTTTGCCAGTGCTCCAATACCTCATAGCCTGTGAGCAAATAAGTAACCGAACCTCACACCATTGAATCTAGGAGCTTATGTAAAACTTGAGGTGCCCGCTCAGCCTCACTCAGTTTGGTCGAAGACACTAGAGGTTATCACACAAACTGAACCAGTAGCTTCTCATCCAGTTGTGATTACTGTGTGCTTGCTCTTGTCCTCTAGAGATTCCTGCTGCTGGAACCCCTGTAAAGAGTTCCACTACTCAGAGCTTCCAAACTACTAACCCTGAGACGGAGGTGTCCATGTTCTCCGGAGTCTCTCATGTATCAAGGTTTCTAGAAGAAATGACCTTTTAAATACCTGTTTGGTCAAACCTTCTTCCTGGCTGTACTTTGAAGTTACCAGGTCCACTCCAGCCTGTTCCCTCTGCCTTGAATGTTCTTGCTCCAGGTGCCAGCATGCACTGTACAGTCCCCTGTGTCAGATCTCTGAAGCCTACCCTAGCCATCCTTCCTAAGATTGCACCCCCACCTCACTTCAACACACCATCCTTCCTCCACCTGGTTCATTTTTCTCCCTGGCATTTATTTTTACACAGCATTGCAAAACCACATATTTATCTTATTTCTTGCCTGGCTTCCTGCACTGCAATGTAATCTGCAAAAAGGCACTTTTTGTCGACTTTGTTCACTGCTGCATCCTGTGTCTCATGCCGAGCACACAGCAGGTCTTCTGTGGGCATCTGCAGAGGCTGAGTGAGAATGTGAAGTCCCTCTCAAGTATGTGTGTGTGTGTGTGTGTGTGTTTGGTGCACTCATGAAAAAAAGGAAGGAAGCAAGGAAGGAAAAAGAAGAAAGAAGAGGAAAGAAAAGAAAAAAAAATTTTCATTGTATGTACCTTTCTCCAGAGTTGAGAACTGATTTGCTGGCCCTGAGCTAAGCGTCCTCGCCACAGCAGCCAGCCCACACACTCTCCTCCCAGCAGACACCTCTCTGCTTTCCTAGCCCAGACTTCACAACTTGAGCATTTCTCATAGTTCCTATAAGGAATGTGGCAAAAAAAAAAATGTCTCCTCATGACTTTACTTTGTGGGCTCAAGTTCGACTCTACTTTTAGCTTCATGAGTTTGATCGTGGTTCATTTCTTGCAGGTCATCATGACTCATCAGATAAATCGCATTTAGTTGTCTGATGAGCAATAACTAGTTGAACTTCACTTTAAGGTGTTCCAGACTGGTACTATAAATAAACACCACTGAGGCGCTGTGACTCTCCTGTTGGTGCCTCTCTCTGTTCTGTGCAATATGCTAGCTAGATGCTGTGCCTTTCAGCTGAGCTTTTACAAGGTCCCTCCCTAAGCGGGTACCATTAGTATCCCCAGTTCGAATAAATACAGTGCAGGGAGACTCAAATGCTCGGGATTCTATAGCTGGGATGTGTCAGGTCTGGGCTGCAACTTGGGGGACTGAGGTCAAGACTATGGAGTTGCAGTTGTTATTTTCTAGGACCAAAGCAAGGACTCGGAATGATACAGCCTGACTCCTTCCCCCTGCTTGGGTTGCTGACTCAGGGGGTCCAGTATCCCCTCCTCCTCCCTTTCTCCTCAAATCACAACCTCAAATAAATCACACTATTACATACACTGATCTCTGGAGAAATCAAAACACTTCCAAATGGCTCCTGAGGCAGAAGATCTAACACGTGGACTTTCACACATTTTCCTGACACCCCGAAAAGAGGCCGTTTTTCTCAGTTTCCTCCAAACAAAACTCCTGGAGCTCCCTGCCCCACCATCCACCCACTTCTCAACTCACAGATGAAGATGATCTCCTTGAACAAACTCTACTTAGGATTGCTCGAACCTTTCTCCTGGGCCTGGACTTCCTTGTCGTTCCCTGCATCAATCAGTTTTATCAGAAATCTACTTCAGTTGGTATTCCCAGAATCCCATCTTTCACACTGGCTACCCTGACATGTAATCATGTTTCTCTTCTTCCGTGGTCCCCCAGATGATGTCCCATCACTCTGGCCTGCCTTCAGCAAGACCCTGTCATATCAGTCTAACCAGAACCCACTTTTATATATATTTCCCTTCTACTTATTAGCTCTATTACAATTAGCTAATTATAAATTGCGCCGGATTGAGAGCTGAACACAATCTCTCTCTTCTATAATAAACTCACTACACTATGGGATTTTTATTGTGGTAATCCACTCTTGAGTAAAATGTTCTGAACATTTTCTTTAATACCAGACTACCTCTCTGCCTAAAATAGACAGATTCTCCTTTTTCTTTATTTTTTAGTTATCTTGGATATCTTTTCTGTCCATCCATCTAGGCATATGTCCAACAATTAGAGAAATAACACATATTTAAATGTGCCATGTGTGCAAGGAATCTCTATTATAAGGGGCGAGGGACTCCAAGTTGGAAAGATACCAGCATGGCAACTTGTAAATTCTTCTTGGTGCATTTCAAAGATGGCTTTAGAATCAGGAGAAAAAAATCTAGACAGAATGTACTACCAAGGGTACACTTTATTTGCTTATTTTTCTTTATAAGCCACTGATGAGTCTAGGCTTTACAAACACATCAGCAGGTAGAATTACCATCCGTGTGTTTTTGTTGGTTTGTTTTTATTTTTCAAAGCCGCAGATTCCAAAGCACAGCTGCTCCTCCCAGTGAGGACTCTAAATATACAGCAACAGCCTGCAGATTACAGGAGACAGTGGCCTAGCCAGAAAGCTCCCGAAAACCCCGGTATTAAAATTGTGCCACTCTGGAACTTCAAAGGCTTGGCTGGTTAAGATGAACTCAAAATGTCAGTTCAAGATCAAGTTAAATCACTTTGCAATGCTGACTTACTGCTGTACCTCCAGGTGGACTGTCTTTCTTTTACCTTCTTCTTCATATAGCTGCATCACTTGTCAATAGTCACATGACCTAATTCAGATGCCATCTCCAAAACTATGGACAGTCTTTTCTGACTTAATTTCCCTTATACTTTAAGAAACATAGAATGTCAGAAAAGAGAATAAGATTCATGTCTGCTAGTACTGTTTTCTTTCCCATTTTTTTCTATACGCAGTGTTTAACTCCCGGTTTTGATCACAAAGATGCCAATTAATAGTGGTATCTTTAAGTACATGTGTGAGGGAAATGATAATATTTTAGAAATGCATATCGATTGGCATTTTCTTTATAAATTCTTCCTCAGATCTGGCTAATACCAAAAACTTTCTTTTCCTCTCTAAATTGCATGGAATAGCAAGACATGGAATAGCAAGGTATCTATGAACACCTAGATAGTAATTACTTACAGCTTTGTGAGATGTGTTGATTCTATGGCAACTACTCAAAACTGATATTATTATTTTTTGCCTGATGTATACAATAGCCATGTGTGCATGTGCCACACATGTGCCACAGAGCACCTGTGACAATGAGAAATCAGCCTGGAGTGTTGAGACTTGTCTTCCACCTTGTTTGAGGGTCTGTTTGCACTACTTCGGCCTAATTTTAGCTCGTGCTGTAATTCTAGCTGATAGGCATCCTGACCTATCACCTCTGCTGTAGGATCAGATCCCCACATAGTTCCTGCAACTCCTTGCACATATCACCTAGGCCATCAGCTTGTGCATCAAACTTCTGTCCTTTGCAGGTTGCTCTTCATTTCATACTGCTCAGAGCTGCAGAGCAAGGATGTACCATACACAGTCTCATTAGGGTTGAAGTCAGAACTGACTTTATCAGTCCAAT
Source organism: Pachyuromys duprasi (assembly GCA_028658305.1). Taxonomy (NCBI): domain Eukaryota; kingdom Metazoa; phylum Chordata; class Mammalia; order Rodentia; family Muridae; genus Pachyuromys; species Pachyuromys duprasi. The sequence continues at coordinate 23,459,932 of CM053756.1, read as the reverse complement.
TAGTGACGTGGGATCCTACTGCATTTTCACCCTTGGCCATGAGTTCTGACAGTCCTCCAGTTACAATGATCGTCGGCTCTGCTCAGTGTCCAAAGAAGCCTTAGTTTCAAATAGTTTGGGGACAAAATAAGAATGGCAGGGAACCAATGATGCTCCACCCAAGTCTTCAGGTCACTTTATTTATATGGATGGTCCTGACCCATTGCACCCTGTTTCCTAGGTAGGTGGTCCTGGGTCACATAAGAAAAATAACTGAGGAAGCTGGAGAGGGCAAGCCAGTGAGCATCATTCCTCCATTGCTCCTGCCTCGGTCCCTGCAGCCAAGTCTCTGCTTGAGTTCCTGCCACATCTTCCCTTCATAAGTTGAAATAAACCCTCTTCTCCCCAAGTTACCTTTGGTCATGGTCTTTGACACAGCAATAGAAAGCTAATTAAGGTAAGCAGTAAACCTGAGCACTTGGCTGTGTCCTGTCATAGACCCCGACAGAGAGCTAAGGCTCCAACTCTGCTGTCTTCTCCCTCTGGCCTTCAACTACAAAGTCAAGATTTCCAAGGACTCTCTTTTCCAGTGAAGAACCTTGAGGTTCCTGTCTTGGGTAAATCACTATGTATTTAGAATTTATTGGAGATATGTTAGCTCAGAAATTGTCCTTTCAATTGATCTTGGATATTGACATCTTCAACATAGCTAACAGACTCCAAGGGGTTACAGCCACCATCCTAATTTGGGCGCATTACCCTGGCATTTCCTGGTCATTTGTGAGCCGAGAAAGCATGTCCCCAAACACAATGCCCATTACCAGTAATCAAAAGAAACTCTTTCAGGTGTGTGGCTCCTCCTACCACCAAGTGTGTAGTCTCAACTGCCTTCTTGGAACTTTTAAGAAATTACTATTAATTTTTTAAGCTATATGATATGGCCGGTGTCAGGGTAAATTAAAATTAAGTCTCAAGTCAAAATATGTAAGAGCTGAGAAGCTTACATTTTGACTGAGAATTTTCACACAGTGAAAATTGGCTCCTACCATGCATGGAGAGGACCTAGATCCCTGCTCAGATGTAGCCAATGGGCAGCTCAGTCTCCATGTGGGTCTCCGAGTAAGAAGAACAGGGGCTGTCTCTAATGTGGACTCTGTTGCCTGCTCTTTGATCACTTCCCCCTGGTGGGGTAGCCTAGCTAGGCCATGGAGGAAAAGGATGCAGGGAGTCCTGATGAGACTTGATAGGCTGGGGTCACATGATGGGGGGGAGGATTTCCCCTTTCTGAGGTCTAGGGGAGAGAGATAAGGGGGAAGAGGGAGTGAGGATGAAACTGGGAGGAGTCAAGGGACGGTGCTACAATCAGGATGTAAAGTCAATAAATTATAAAAATATAAATTAAAAATATGGTTCCTAAGTAAGGGAAACTATATTACTACTTTCTTTTTGCATTTTTCTTTATCTTTAAGTAATTAATCAAAGAAAATGGGGGCATGTAACTATCCTCGTTTATTGCTACAAGCAAGGGAGAGAGGACCAACAGAAACAGCAGGAGAAACCTGACCATATTACGGTAGACCTTTGACCTTTGACCAAGACTCTTGATGTATGAAATGATAAATCAGTCTCTGCAGTTTCAATGTGCTCTCTCTCTCTCTCTCTCTCTCTCTCTCTCTCACACACACACACACACACACATACACACACACACGCACACACACACACACACACGCACATCTTCCTCTCTCTACTCCTTAGAACCATCATCTTTACATGCTTACCAGAGGTCTTAAAGGTGATAACCCCACCATCCAACAGACGCCATCCCCATGACAACCCTAAAACCCTCCTCCTACCCTGTCAGCCTAGCCCCCTGATGCCACCTGCAACGGCAGAACCTGTAACTGTTTGTTCCTACCGAGATATTTACAATCCTGTTCCTTAGAGCAGGGGCCTTGTCTCATTCTTTGTGACTTCCCTGTGCTATGGTATAGTGTTTTGTCCAGTCGCTAAGAGCTGAGGAGAGAGAGAGAGAGAGCTCAGTCAGGAATGCATTTGCCTCTCAAGTACAAGGACCTGTGGCCATCACCAAAACTGAGCCCTGAGCCTACAAGCAAGCAGAGCCCAACAGGAAGGAGGAAAATTGCTAGTGTGTAGTTGTTGGGAGCAAGTGCAGACCGTGTCTTTCAGATCAAGAAGTTCTGCCTCACTCCGACTTCATACTTTGGCTCATGTGGAACTTCGTCTAAGACATTTGGTAACAAGCAGGACCCTCGTCCTCTAGGACACTTTACACTGAAGAGAACAACGTGACTCTCATATGGCATGTCTCAGAACTGCTGCTATTTCTACAGGGAGATAAGCACCGAAACAGTGGGATCTAACTTAAAGCATTCCCAGACTTGGGATACACGTAGGGCAGAGGGCACATTTCTCAGCCTCTCCTCTTCTCTGGTGTTCCCCAGAGGTGGACTGCGTCGGACGAGGAGAGGCGTGTGCTAGGTAACCAGCACAGGTGGCATCGGGATGAGATACACCTGATACTCTCTCAGGAGGCAGCAGAGACAGAGCTGCTGGCTGGGCACTCGGGGAACCCCGAACAATCGCTCTGTGTGCAATCTGTGTTAATCTCTGTTAAGAACTTTTTAGTTCCGATTTCTTTTTCTTAAAGATCTCTGTCTCTCTGTCTCTCTCTGTCTCGCTCTCTCTGTCAGTCTCTCTGTCTGTCTCTCTGTCTGTCTGTCTGTCTGTCTGTCTGTCTGTCTGTCTGTCTGTCTGTCTGTCTCTCTCTCTCTCTCTCTCTCTCTGTGTGTGTGTGTGTGTAAGAGAGAGAGTATGTGTGTACGTACGTACATGTACATGTGTGTTTGCCTTCATGTGCCTGCAGAGGCCAGCACACTTTGGGTTACAAGCAGTTTTAGGTCACATAACATGGGTTCTAGGCTCAAACTCTGCTCCACTACAACAACAGTAAATGCTCTTAACCACTGAGCTATCTCTCCAGCCCCAATGGGTTAACAATTTAATGAAGGCCCCAGAGCCCCACCCCTCCCACAAAGAGCCAAGAGAAACAAATGTTCAGAGTGTGATGGTCAGTGGCCCATCCTGGAAGGCAGGAAACTTCTATAGTACTTCTTCCCACAGCTGACTCAGACTCACAGTTCCCAGCGGGATCCAGAGTGATTCAGCTGTGGATTGGAGCCCTGTATGAAAGAGCAAGGGGTGCGGCGTATGCTTTGTGCATCACAAACGAACTGAAGAATGCCAAGTGGGCAGCTGCCTTCTGCCGGATGTTAGCTAACCGAGCAGATTGCCTTCGGTGCACTCCTGATTTGTGCTATTAATTCTCTCTCTCTACATATATATATATATATATATATGGTAAAAAATGAGACGCTCATTTCCTCTTCTTATAAAGAATTTGCATATAAACATGAATGTTTATGTTTTTGAGACAACTTGAAACATGACCATTTTAGCAAGATGCCAAAGCAGGTTCTAACCCAAGGCTTACAACTTCTCTAGTCGTCAGCTTTTGGGCCATGGTAACAGTACCAGGTATGACATTACCTAATGTGGAACAGGCCTCAAATACAATCAGAAAGAGGCTAGAACACAGTTATTGAATCTTCCTTTTTTTCTAACTCATTGGAGCTCAGACCATTTCATGTAACCCCATTTCAATGTGTGCTTGTGTTTTCCTAAGGAATAATGCCTCTGACTGTGTAATAACTCTACGAGGTTTTTCTCCTCTTTTAAACAAAATGTCAGCAGTGGGATGGTGATTAAAACTTCACTTGTTATGGAATGAAGGAGGTAAGATTGCCTCTGGCTTCCTCCTTACTCCCATCTGCAGGTATCTGCAGGTTTAATAGAATGTCACTCCCAGATAGTCAAAGCTTCTGGAATGCATGTCTGAGAGTGGGGATGTGGTCATTGACCTTATCCCTCAAGATGCCACAAAGCTTCAGGAAATAATCGTTCCCCATCCACTGTGTCCTTGGTCTGTGCTGGGATCACTGGAAAAGGAGCTTGGCAACCCTCCCACCTCGGCCTGCAGCAGTTTTTCTGCAGTAGGACAGAAACTTTTGGAAGAATGCCCGCAAAACATCCCCAGAGGTATATATCAAATTCAAATGTGCGCTTGCTGGATCTATTTAAAGATTACCACTTATTTATTTATTTTTACTTTGGTATCATCAGAAGCAAATAAAGCTGCCCCTTCTGTGAATTTAGCTCAAACTGTGTCCCTTATTTAAAACCCCTGTCATCTGATCAGACTCTCAAGGAAGGTATGACGCATCTGTGGGGAAGAGACTCTCTTCACCTCCTGCTTGGTCTAGACCCTAGGCACCGCTGAAATTCAATATACTGTAGCCCCCTCTGCAGAGGTACATCAGTGGCTAAAGGAATTTTAAATAGTCCCACCATTGTTTAACCACACTAATATAAAAAAGAAAAAGAAAAGACTTCAGTCTTCAGAGTGGTTTGGTTTGGTTTCATTATTGTGGCTTATGTGTTCAGTGATTGCCAAATAGCCGGAGGCATTACAATGAAGCCGTACAGAGCAATTGTTTGTCTAATGTGGTGCTTAGATCAGCATCTTTAACCTCATTTGGAAATATTCTAGAACACAAGCACAAGAGGGTCTAAAGAGATAGTTCGGTGGGTGAAATGCTTGCTGTACAAATTAGATCCCCAGTAGCCGTGTAAATGCCAGGTAAGGCAATGAATCCTTGAGGTTTACTTGCCAGCTAGACTGGTTGAATTGCTGAGCTCCGGGGGGAGAGAGATCATGTCTGGAAAACAAGAGTGATCAAGGAAGGCACCCAACTCCACCTCTGGTCTATAACATACACACATACACACACAGACACCGGCATACAAGCACAAACACATACAGAGATATAACCACACATATACAAACAAAGAAAGAAATGCACCTTCTCCAGTCCCAGCCAAGATTTGCCGAATCAGGAACTGTGGTGGGTGGGGCACATGAGCCTGTCTAACAAGACCTCCACGGGACCATGGAAGCCCTGCAGGTGGAAGAAGAGCATCAGAGAGAATCAGGCATGGATGCTGGCCTGAGAGTAGGGACACTCGTATCCTGGTTCCCTGGGTGTGGTCTGCAGTAACCTGATTTCAAACCAGGTACATGGGAATTATACATAACACCCTTTTTCGCTTAGCAGGATTGTTATTCAGCTCTAAAGTGATAATTTGTGTAAAAAAAATCTTATAAATAAGGTAACATTATATGTTTCTCAGACTGAAATACCACCTTTGAGCGGGACAAATGCTATCCTGCTGATCGATGCTACGCGGTAGGAGAAAGTAAGTGTACTGGAAAGGTTAAATGCTGCATCTATCAACTGTGCCCCGAAGCACTCTGTAAGACAATAAACTAGCAATTCCGTCTTCCCCAGCTTTCCCATCTCAGGGACCACCCTGGGCCACACCACGCATTTGAGACCAGCCAAGGCTACAGCACAAGAACGCTTCTCCCTCCCAGCTCCAAGTGAACCCCACTCAGAGGTATTCATCTTCCAGCCCTTCTGTGGTTGGAGTGACAGAAAGTGCACGCCAGACTCCTCAGGAACTCGTGCTGGGACACGGTATTCCTCCTTCAAAACAGAGAAATCACTCTCTCCGAGGCGGTGTGGGCAATCCGATTTGTGCTCTGTTCAGCTCCAGTGGAAGAGCCCAGACAAACCTACCAAAGCGTAAGTCCAGGTGAGGCTGGGGAACCTATGCTTCCGAGCCAGGAGGGCTCTAGAAGCCAAGGTTCTCCGTGCGGGGTTCCTTAAACTTTCTCCATTTGCAGTCCCTTTCAACAAGTGAAAGTTTTAAGCAATCCAGTTGTATAGGTATAAAAATGGGTATATAAATCAAGTGTGTACTAATAGCAAGTCATGAAGCAAGATATACTGAAACAACGGGCGGGATGGCACAGAGAACTTTCTGAGAGATGGGCATTAATGATGAAAGGGTGAAGCAAACACATACCCAGATATTTGTCAAAACTGTATGGCTCTGATCTTACAATAAAATAATGAGTGGTTTCGCCCGGAAAACAAAGCAGGAAGTGAAGGGAGAAGAAAGTTGTGTGATCATCTTTTAGTAACTCTGAAGGAAAGAAGGGGCAGAAAACAGTCCAGACAGACAATATCCTAGTTACACACGGGTGATGCCGGCTGCTGCTATTCGCCCTTGCTCTTACTCTCCCCTCACACACATGATAGCAGTTCGAACGCTACCTGCTCCTGGTCTGCTGTTTTATGGTTTTCTTCGTACTCATCTTCAGGAGCTTCCCTGGCACTAGGTCCATCTTTTGAGGACCTCATAGTCTCCAGTTCTTCACCTGCCATCATACTGGCCACAATCGCATCATCAGCTTGGACACCCCCTCTCTCTACCCACTGTGCCGCCTCTAGGGATGGATCACGTGTTCTTTACCTGTACTCCCAGCATCCTCTGTGCTTCGTACTCTCATACCACAGTGAGTGTTGGACTTACAGAGCAGTTCTAGAGCTGATTAGCCTATGTGCTTGTGAATTCAGACTTAAAAGATGGTCCTGGCCCAATAGCTTTCCTGCAGCTGCCTCGGACTCATCTCTGTGCTTTACGGAGCCCACACTATTAGAGGCAGGCCGGCAGTTAGCTTGCTGAGTTCTGATGGGCATGACACTTCAGCCCATCAGATGGGCCACCGAGTGTCTAGCCACCATACAAATGAGGCTAGAACAGAGGTACAGGCAGACTGGCTAAACTGCTCTGTCAAATACTCAAAAACCATCCACCCACCACAATGATTATCCTTTACACAGAACAGCGAACAAATCGCCTCATTATCCAAGGCTGCAAAAACACAGGCAATCCTCGCGGAACTAATTCTGGTTACAGTGTTTACTTTCAAACCTTGGCATGATGTCCCAAGCAGAACAGCTGAGAACATGAAATGTGATCGTGGGTCATAAGAAGAGATTCTTATTGACCTAAAAAAATCATGAGGAGGATGAGGGTAGACAAAGAGGTCAGCTGCATGTGACCGTTGCCTGTGATGTTAGGAAATTGTTCCGATGGCACGTGACAATTTGTCCGGCTCTGTTAACAGTCCATAAACAGATGGGGTGACAAATATATAGTGTGAGCAAAACATTGTTCTCTCAGGATTAGCTGTTTGCTGTCTTAACACAGATGAAAACCCCAGAGCTGAACCTTCACAAATGGAAAAGCAAAAAGTCTTCTGTCTTTGCACATCGAGCCACTGATGTATCCTTCAGGGTCATAGGTCAAAGCTTGAGCCGTTCCTGATTGCTATCTTTTTATGGAGTGCACTTCTGTTCATTATAGACTTTGTATCATTGAAAATCAATTTAAAAAAAGAAAAAAATCTGTGACTACACACTGTCACTGCTTTCTCCCAGTCCAGCAGAGCCACGTCACCCCAAGACTGTGCAGGACTGTGGATTATCAGGAAGTGTCACTGCTGAGTGCTGGGGGAGGACTTTACAGGACCCTAAGCAACCAGAAGAGTATAGGAGCACCAGCAGGGTTCATGAGTACTTAGAGTCACTTTGGGAAGTATGAGGAAAGCTGTTTTCTGCGTCTCCTGATAGACAAATAGGGATAAGATAAGCACCCTCCTCGGTGAGGCTGCCTGAAGAACAGTGAAGGTCCAGCAGAGCAACAGGACACCACAGCAGCTAAATGAACAGCAGGAGGGACAGTGAGATTTCAGCACAGCCCCGGGAAGGCAAAGGTAGGGGGTTCAAGCCCTACTATAGTAGATAGCAGAGTAGCTGGGTAGGAAAGAGGCATGTTCTGTGTCAAGACAGCCTGGCTCCAGCCCAGCTCAGAGCTCCAGTCTCTGTGTCTCTGTCTCTGCTTCTGTCTCTCTCTATCTCACTCTGTCTCTCTGGAGTGGATGTGTATTATGGATACATTCATATGCGTGTTTATGTGGGCATAAGTATGCATATATTTATATGTTGAGGCCACAGATCAATCTTATGTGCGTTCAGTAGGTGTCCACCTTACCCAGCTTGGTTTCTTTCTTTGCTTCTCTTTTATTGTGTGAGAAGGGGTCTCTCATTGGCCTGGAGCATTTTCAGTAAACTCTGCTGCCTGGTCAGGGCGTCCCAGGGATCCTCCTGTCTCCAGTGTCTAGCCCTGGGACTACAAGCCCATGCCAGCGTGCCTGACTAATTACGTGGGTTCTGAAGGTCAAACCTAGGTCCTTACATTTGAACTGCAGTCCAGCTGCCAACTAAGCCATCTCCTCAGCTCCACTTTGTCTAACTCTGGGACCTGAGTGAGTTACATGATGGTCTGAGCCTCAGTTTACTCTGTTACAGTGGTTATCTGCAGTCCGGAAGGGAAAATGCCTGGGACACGAGATCTCAAAAAGTTGTTTCACTGCAACTTTGCATCAGGCTGTCAAGAAGACTGGGGTACCTGAGTGATGTGATCACCCAAAGCATTGTGGGGAGTCACATTGCCTGTTCTAGTATGCTAGGAGCTCTGTGCATTGTGGGAGGCAGCTGAGGAGCAGAGGAAGTTCTTTTTCGCTCCTTGCCTTAGTAGACAATTGGCTTTATGGCCTCAGAGTTTGCAGTTTGTATTTTTAGACCAAGAGTCAGCAAGGCTTTAGAGAAGACAAATCACTGAGTGCCCTATGGCCTGGGGACATTAGAAAGTAGAGGATGTACAGCCACTGAAACTACTAAATCTCAAAAGCATTGATAACCATAGCATGTCATCTTAGAGAACTCCAACGGATGGTGAAATAAAGATGGACAATGTGCTTAGCATGGTCACATCGGCACAGAGATGGGAGGAAGGAGCGCTGCGAAGACAGAGCGCCCCTTACATTCATACCTCCCACACCACACATACGTATGAACACACACATCTTACACACAGGTATGTAGCATTTACACACATGTACAGCACACACACACCAGGACACTGCCTTCAAATACCGAACTATGCCAAGCACTGTCAGTCGTGTGGAAGATGAATTAGCCCTCTTAAACCCGGCAAATACTTAACGCATGTCCGTCTGCTGTGTGCCAAGTTCTCCATCACTCGTGTAATGAATAATTAATGGCAGCTGGGGATCTCATTCAGTAGAGGGCTTACCACACAAGCAGGAACGACCTGAGTTCCAGACCCAGAGCTCATGTGAAAATAGCCAAAGTGCAGCAGCACGAACTTTAAGCCGAGGGATGGGGCAATGGATTCCTAGAGCTCCTGCTCAGTAAGTACCCAGCCAGAGAGAGAGACCTTGTCTCAAATAAACAAGGTGAATGACTCTCAGGGAATGACTCCTCAGGTTGTCCTCTGGCCAATACGCACACACAGACACAGTCACATGCAGAGACACAGACCACACCTCGACACATACAAACACACACAGACACACAAAGACATATACACACACAGAACACACCACACACACACACCATACAACACAGACAGACACAGCATGCATAGACACATACACCATTGGCTACCATTCAGAGCCAGGCACTGACATAGACACTAGGGTTGCAGCTACCACACTCAGAACCTGACACAGAGGAGATCCAATCCAGGAACCCAAGGGCTTCAGACTCTAATGCCACTGGAAAATGAGAGCAACAAGACCTTCCAAAAGAAAGGCTACTAACTGTAACAAACATCCTCTCATTTTAAAAAAAGACCATTTTATAAAGAATTGCAAAGAAAGACACAGTGTTCAGAGTAGAGATTCTTTGGGAGCTCTCCTGGTAGTGAGCCAGCAGGGGCTTGAGCCTGCCTGAGTCACATGGTAACTTCTAGATGGGCTATGCAGAAAGATCTGGTCTCTAAAAACAGACAAGCAAACCAAAAGGAACAACTTTTAGTTCGAGCTAATGCTCCAACTACTTGTGGGTTTGTGGGTTTGTTATCTGACTTTTCTGAACTATTTATTGGACCTGAAGCACCATGATATGGCTCGTGGGATGCCAACCCTCTCTGAGGATTTATACACAGACATCAGTTAGTAAGGGGTAGGAGAGATCTTTTCTTCAGTGGTGTAGCCACTTGTAAGGGCCACATGATCCTATGAACGACCCTAATAAACTCAGTTATGCAGGAGAGGATAACTGGTAATCGGAGAGAGGTGAGTGGAATTAGGACACATTGTGTACAAATGTGAAAATGTCCCAAGGAAATTCACCAACACGTATAACTAATATGTGCTAATAAGAACACTAAGATAAAAAAATATGACTAACTTGTGGAAAAGCGAGTGACTGCACTGAGTGGAGTCTCATAAGTGTTCAACCAAATGACAGCTATAGGAATAGGGACGTCGTTTGGGAGCAGCGCACTTGGCTAGAGTGTGTGACACTATTATTCCTTGGTAGGACACGTACAAGAAGAGGGTAGCTACTGTCAGTTAGACCCTCTTTCAGAGAGGAAATGGTGGGATAAAGGACATTTCCCTCTTACAAGTCCTAAATGCTCACTTACCCCACAAAGGGACAGCTCACCCTGTTTGGCATGTAGTACTTATCCTTGGACCTTGTTGCAATAGGAAAAAAAAATGATTCTTACCCAGAGCTACCAAACGTTTCTTTCCCTCTCTTGTGTGATTTGTTCTCCTTGCTCTACTCCTAGTTCCCTGCCTGTCTGCTCCTACCACTACTGCTTCTCCACAGAATATCCGACCACTTGCTTCCTCTCTCACCTCCTGGAGCCACCTCTGTGTTCCCATCCACCTGCTTGTCTGCCAATCACCCTACTTTCTCCCAAGCCAGCCTGGCACTGCCAGCATGACTGAAACCCAGAGAAAAAAAAGAACCTTTGACCTCAACACCAACAAACCCGGGTTTTCCAACAGGGATTGGAATGGAACCCAGGGCCTTGCTGTTAGGTGAGTGAGGTGTTCCAAGCTGTGTTAGGGCATGTCCACATACTGTGGGAATTTCTGTCTTGGAGTGTATGCCTCTAAAAGCTAAAGCTTGAGACATGAAAGATGGCTGATTGAGGGCTAAGCTGCCAGTCGCCTCTCGGTAGTTCATCTTTCACCTGATAGCAACAAGCCCAAGAGTGTTTGTTCAGAGGAACTCATTATTCTAACAGCTAACACTTCTGTTGTTTGGTAATGCGGCGCTGTTGCCATGCTATTAGCAGTGACGGGTTTAAGTCCTAGACAGGTGCATAGAAGCCTGGAATTAAAATACTCTATTCTTTGCGGCAGTAAATCTGGACAAGAAGGTGCTGAAATCACATCTGTCTGCAAAGGTCTTAACTCCAAGATATCGGCAGGGCTCCTCTGGATTTGCTGTCTGTGTAAGCTAAGCTATGACTGAATAAATCCGCAATTGATTTTGTTCTTTTTGCCACTGTGTATTTGTGTAGAGAAAGGGTCTCACAGTAGCCCAGGCTGGTCTACTGCTCCCTATGTAGCCCGGGATGCCTTTGAACACACGTTAGTCCTCCTGCCTCTGGATTATTTGGTTTTTTGGTTATTGAGTTCTTTATATATTCTGGATATTAGCCCTATATTTGTCAGTAGAATTGGTGAAGATCTTCTCCCAATCTGTGGACTGCTGTTTCATCCTATTGACAAAGTCCTTTGATTTACAGAAGCTTTTCAGTTTCATAAGGTCCCATTTATTGATTGTTGATATTAGAGCCTGGGTTGTTGGTGTTCTGTTCAGGAAGTTGTCTCCTGTGCCAATGAGTTCATGGCTCTTTCCCACTTTCTCTTCTAACAGGTTTAGTGTGTCTGATTTTATATTGAGGTCTTTGATCATTTGGACTTGAGCTTTGTGCAGGGTGATGAATATTGATCTATTTGCATTTTTCTACATGTAGACATCCAGTTAGAACAGCAACAATTGTTGAAGATGTTGTCTTTTTTCCCATTGTATGGTGTTGGCTTCTTTGTAAAAAAAATAAAGTATCCATAGGTGTGTGGGTTTATTTCTGGGTCTTTTATTCAATTCCATTGATCTACCTTTCTGTTTCTATGCCAGTACCATGCAATTTTTACTACTGTTATTCTGTAGTACAGCTTGAGATCAGGGATGGAGATATCTCCAGACGATCTGTTGCTGTACAGGATTGTTTTTGCTATTCTGGATTTTTTTGTTTTTCCATGTGAAGTTTCGAATTGTTCTTTCAAGGTCTGGGAAAAATTGTGTTGGTATTTTGATGGGGATTACATTGAATCTGTAGATTGCCTTTAGTAAGATGACCATAAACCAAATAACCCAATTAAAAAATGGAATACAGAGCTAAACAGATAATTCTCAATAAATGAACCTCGAATGGTGGAGAGGCACTTATAGAAATGTTCAATGTCCTTAGTCATCCAGGAAATGCAAATCAAAATGACTCTTAGATCTATCTTATCACCAATCAGAATGGCCACAATCAAAAACTCAAGTGACAACATTGCTGGCAAGGATGTGGAGAAAGGGGAACCCTCCTCCATTGCTGGAGGGAGTGCAAACTTGTACACCCACTCTGGAAATCAATCTGGCACCTTCTCAGAAGGTGGGGAATAGCCACACCTCAAGACCCAGCTATACCGCTGGCATACGCACTCGAAAGATGCCTCACCACACAACAGGAACATTTGCTCAACCATGTTCATAGCACCTTTATTTGTAATAGCCAGAACCTGGAAACAAACTAGACGTCCCTCAATGGAAGAAGGGATGCAGGAGGAAGAATGAGACTGAGAGAAGAGGGAGGGGCCTGTGACCGAGATGTAAATTGAATTAATTAATTAGTAAAAAAAAAAGTTCCTCCTGCCTTAGGTTGACAGATGCTGGAATGACAGGTATGTCTGGATTTGAGTTGCTTTTTATTGCCACTTAAGCCTGGACCATATTGGGAATTTTCTGGCCCAACGTGTCTGAGAAATAAAAGTATAGAGTGCTATAATCACTGAACATAGTTGCCTGGATAGAGAATTGGCTTAAAAAAGACAGGGCATTGGGGACTGTGTTGTAGAGCTCTCACTTTGAAGCTGCATCTATTGAGGCAAAGCCTTGAGATTTGGAACAGCAGCTGCCTTTCTGTGTTGGGTTTCTGTGCTGGGTGGGCTGCTGCTGCTGCTGCTGCTGCTGCTGCTGCTGCTGCTGCTGCTGCTGCTGCTGCTGCTGCTCAGTCCCTGCATGACTCCATTCTTCATTGTCTTTTAAATACTCCATCTAAGCACTAGTTTCTGTGAATCTGCCCATCTCTACCTGACCCCCCACTACTCCTGTAAGGCCTGCTACACTTTTCTCTTCTGTGAGATGGGAGTCACCGGAGCATTTTGAGCGGGGAGGGATGAGGGCCAAGGACTCTCCCTTTCCTTGATCTCTCTAGCTGATGTCTCTCACCGCAGTGAGGAGAGCAAGGTCACAGGTGAGTGCAGCAATCTAGATGAAGGTTGATAGCAGTTAGGTTCAATCGAAGATACTGAGAAATACTTGGAGTTGTTTATTGAGAAGAAAGTACTAAATGAATTTGTTGATGGATTGGATGTGAAGGCGGAGGGAAAGAGACGATCCTTGAAAACTCACTATTGCTATTTATTTCCGTGACTGATATAATATAAAAGACTTGAGGTTCTGAAGTTGGAGATAGGCAGTTGGCTGGGTGAATAGTGAATATGGTATTTGATAGGCAAAGATGCTCTGTCATCCAGAAGGCTTGCCAAGGAGCAGCTGAAACGCTAAATATGACTTGAGGGAGAACTGTCTAGGCAAGAGCTAGACACTAGAGAGTCAACAAGGAATCTGCAATACTTGAAGCCATGAGATCGGGTGAGGTCAGAGAGGAGAGAAAGAGGAGGCACAATGCTGAGCCCCAGGCCCTGTTAACGTATGGCCAAGGAGAGAAAAATACCCAAAGAATCCAGAGACCAGAGGAAGAAAGTGTTCTATCAGATGAACCAGCTGTGACTAGGGGTGATCTTTTGAATATTCAAGTCCAATTAATAAGTTTAATGGAATTATTTCACTCAAGGTGAAATTAAACAGGGCATCTACTATTAATTACATACTTCTTAAAATTAAAATCTCAAGGTTAATTTCTATGCATTCTAGTATGTCGGATTGTTTCAAATGTCTTTACCCACACCACAAATAAAATCAACACTGATGAGACAGATTTGTAGACACAGGATAAAGATAATGGGATTGGGTGATTACATTATCTTTCTGTTTTGTATTGTTTTGGGTTTTGTTCATAACACCTGTGAGGATGGTGTGTAGCTCTTCCCTGCACTCCTTCTTACAGGAAATAGGCTCCTGAGACTCCTGAAGCTAAGGAAACATAGGAGGCTCAGGAAGTGCCTGAAGCCTATGAAGCTCAGAAAGTTGCAAGTTCACAAGATTATGATAAGCTAGCTGAAGATCAGTCTGGGAGCTCCAGGTATGCAGATTTCTTGAGTTATTGCCCATGCTGGGGTTGGCTGAACTGTGACTCACCTGCATTTGTATCACCATGTATCTATAAATTATAGTTCTCCCATGCTCCTGTAAGTAACTGCAATAAATTCACTGGTTCACCAAGCGTAGGGAGTAATTATATATTGGTCAGTCAGATCGTTCTTTGAGGTGAGTAGATATTTATTCAGATCTCTCCAGGAAAAGAAATCACGCAACAGGATCTTAAAGTCAGCTCTCTCTGTCCTGAACTATTCCTGAACAAATAACCTTGGGTGGTCACCAAAGTCATTTATTCTCAGCTACTAAAAAGTGAGGACCATCATCTTCATTAATTTTATCCTGCTTTATTTGTAATATTGATATGTAAAAATCTTTTAAAATTTGCATTTAATATCCTTCAGGCAAAGGAACTCATAATTTATGTTACCAACAAAATTTTACACCTTTCAGACCTCAGCATAATTTTCAGCAGGTGAGAAACTGCAAGCAATATAAATATTCAAATAAGTGACTTGTTTGCTATACTTTTATATAAACACAGACATAAAGTCAATCAAATGTTTTTGTAAGAGAATACTTCATAATTGGAAAAGCTGTCCTCGATGGTTTAATAAGTGTGTGTGGGGGAGCTTTCATGGTGTTTGCAACAATATCATTTGCATAGAGAAAAATCGTATATTTAAATATTAATGGAGGTTTCACTGTGGGACGGCATTAAAAATAGCCTTTTTTAAGTTACTAAAATTTTAAGTGTCTGCAATGAATTTAGACTACATTTGCTGCAAATATAAGATGAAAATATGAATCTACTATGACCAAGTTTACTGCAGATTGCAGTAAAAATGAGGAAAGAGACAATCAGGTGAAACAGACAGTGTCTGCTTGGCTGATCCACATCATAGCCGCTGCACAAATGAAGACTGGCGGGCTTTCCTGCAGTGAAAGTGCACATCATATTGGCCCTGCCAATCCTGAAAGCCTCACCCGGTGCTGTCAGAACCCAGTTCACCATGCGAGCACTGAGAATGTCATCTTTTCACTTATAAATTTTATTTTGATCTTACACCTATATAAAAAGCCTTATGTAGAGAGGAGTGCACCTAGTTTTGTGTTGCAGTCGTTTGAACAGTATATTGTGGCAAAAAAAATTTTTTGAACTGGCATATGTAGAATTTGTTTTCTTTTCTTCTCCTTTTTTTTTTTTAGTGGGCATAGGTATTTTTGCCTGTGTGCAAGCATGTGTACTATGAGCGTGCCTGATGCCATTGGAGGGTAGAAGAGGGCATCGGATCCCCAGGAATTAACATGCAGATGGCTGTGAGCTGCCATGTGGTGCTGGAAATGAACCCAGGGCCTCTGTAAGAGCAGAAAGTGCTCTTAGTCACGAGCAATTACATGCACTTTTTTTTTTTTTACATTTCCAAAATTTGAGAAATATATTCTTAACTGAAACTGCTCAAGAGGCCACAGAAACGTTTCCGAGGCATAAGATCATTTGTTTTATTTGTTGAAACTCTAAATAAGGTTGTCACTAACATGTATGTGAACCATGTTCCAAAGGCTGTTGCTGAATTGCCTGTTTGGACCCCCAAGCATGTTTGCACACACTCATATTGGAATGCCTGGTAGGTTCTAGAGTCCGTGTTTCAATCTCTCTCAATGTAACATGTCTGGAACCAGGAGAAACTGTGTGTCCCCGTGCTGGGAGAACATTTGGATGAAGTTTTCCCTTCTCCTCTTATCGGGCCATGAAATACTTCACAGAATTGATTTGGGGCTCCGTAACTTAACATATTGCTTAGTTGTACCCCAGCGCCCCAAAACTAAACAAAGTTTTCTCTCTGATACTGTCTCCTGCTGTGAAATAATATTATCAGACATTGGCATTGCACCCCCCCCCAAGTTCTGTAACACTCTCTCTCCTTGTAGTCTGTCTTACTAAGTCCTCACATCTCAGCAAAATTCACATTTTGTAAATGTTCACAGAAAGTCTCAAGGAGATAAAATGACTTTCCCACTTGAAAACAGAAACAAAACAGCACTAAAGCAGGAAATACTGCTCCCTAACTCCCTCGCCTTCAATAGTAATCCACAACTATTCCTGTCTTCTAGGGCCTAGAGAAATGGCTCACAGGGTCAAGTCACTTGCTGCCAGGCCTGGTGACCTCAGTCCCCAGAGCCCACATGGTAGAAGGAGAATGCTGACTCCTGAAAGTTTTCCTCAGACCACCACATGCACATACACAGTTAACAAACAAACAAATAAATGTTTTTAATGAATTGCTCTGAATGGCGATAAACCTGGAAGTTTCCTTAAAGTATTTGTTCTCTAAGGGCGGTGATATTCCAACACCTGATCTGTAATATGGGTTGCAGGCCAGATGGACTGGTTTCTCCACACCGCTTTAATCAGTTTCCGTGAACATGATGGTTTTGCAATAGCAATGTATTCTTTCGTGGTTCCGGAGGCTAGAGTATGAAGTTGGGGTGTCAACGTGCTTGAGTCTCTCCAGTGACTATGGAAGCAAAATTATTATATTCTTCCCTTCTTATCACTGGTGGCTGCAGCAGACCTTGCCCCTCAGCCTGGATGGGGATGCATCACCCTCAACCTGGCCTACACGCTCACTTCATGTTGTCTGTGTACTTTCTACTTTTCCAGGCATGGGTTCTCTATTAGTCTCTAGGCTTGAAAACGCCCCCCCCCCTCTTGGTGATTCCATCTGAGCATCTTTAACTCAGTCTCCTATGAGAAGAGACCCTTCTCCCACGATCAGAGTCTGGGTGGACACATCTCTTAGGTGAGTTGATATCCAATCTACCGCACAGGGGTATCTGCAATGTGGACTTTCTGTGCTGGGGTGTCCTGAGCATCTCTGCACTCCCTCTCATTCTGCATTCCCACTGATTGTCTCCCAGCTGGAGGCCATGGAAAATCAGAAGCAAGCAAGCCTGTTCTGAAAACTCCTGCATCCACTGCCTCTCGTGACACCTCTGCCCTTTAGCTTCCTCTTTGAAGGTGATCTACCTATGAGATCTCCATTGCTGACCATTTAGAGGATGTATTCCCCTGGGCAGGTAGCCCAGCACCCACCCATTGCCTATACGCATTGTCTTCCATCCATCTATCATGCAAACCTACTGGACCAGGCTTCCAAGAGGGCTCCATACAGCCCCTGTTCTTCCTCCCATTAGCCTGGTCCCTCTAGCCACCTTTTTGTGGCAGCAGAATTTAACACCATGGAGATACTGTTGGGCAAACGTGATGGTCAAATTAAGAGCAGTTCTGCCTAGACACCAGACTCTCCCATGACTTCCCTGTTCATGAAGCTTTGACTGGCATCCTCCCCTACCCACCCACCCCCAGTCTTTTCCTTAGCATCAGCATGTGACCCAGAAATTGCAGGCTACTCCAGGCCTCAGTATACATACAAAAGATCAAACCTGGGGTTCTAGCATCTGCTGACCCATAGCATCAGGTATGAAAGTGTCAGCTGTTTGCAGCCTTCATACTTTCAAGGGAAGAATAATTTCTCTCTGAATGGGTCCCATGTTGCCCCTGATGGGAAAGGGATTAACAATATAGGCTGGCCACCAAGACCAGAAACACATATATAATTATGCTGAATCACTTCTGAGCCTCATTCTAGGTCCTTGTGTTACCAAGGAAGCCTGAGGCATTCTTCATGTGAAGATGTTTCCTCATGTGTACGATTCACACTAATCCTGAGAGCCATCAGAACAGTACATTTACAACATGGGTGAACACAGTCTACTATGTTCAGTCATGTTCCCTAGAGTTAAGTTAAGTATATTACCATGCTGAACATTGTGAGAAAGCCACTGCTCCTTTCTGTTCACTTTCCCTGGGGTACAGGTGTGCTCAGAGGTTTGTATGAGGACCTCGGAGACCCAGAATCATTCTTGTTCTGTCTATCCAACTCTGGCAGGGAGCGAACCACAGGCTTGCCTCATTCTGCTTCACTTGAGGAGCTCTGCTTGTCCGTCTCTGACACTAGGCTTTTGTCAAGGCCCAGAAGCATCTCCTTGTGGTGTGAATTTGGGCCCACCAAAGGTAGAGGCAGAAATTGTAAATGGGGTCAAATGAGTGTTCAAAGTTGTTTTGCAGGCTAACAGAATACTTGTATCTAACCGGACACATCCTTCAAGTCATCTTATGGTCATGTTGCATCCCTCATACAATATGACTGCTGACCATGTGTTGACCGTGAAGGACTACAAGAAAAAAGTTTGTAATGCAATTCCCACCCCTTAAAATTCTCACCCTCAGCTGAATCTATGGCTAAAGAGTATCAGCTGTATACATGTGGGAGTTAAGCATGCATATGTATACAGTTGGTTGCTATAGGACCTTTGATTTTTGAAAGTTTTGTAATTCAGGACTGACCCATGAGTTCTACCTTGCATGTTTAGGGCTCTTTGTTAAAAGGTCTTGTGGCTAAACTCATGTCAGTAGAGCATATGAACAAAGGGCAAACTCATAGACTATCTCTCATCATTATCTGACATGAAAGTCTTACCTTCTGCAGTTCCCCCACCCCCAAATATCACCCAGAATAAGTGTGTAGATGTTTAGCGTAAAATGCTAAAATTCTGGGCTAGGAGATGAGGACCAGCCCATTCCTTATTTCTATGGTAGGGAGATGGACAGGGCTGTGGCTACGTTCAGAAGAGGAACTGTATAAGAGAGAAACCATTATCCTTTTAATATAAGCTTTAGTGTCTTAGTATATCAATCTTTCTAATTTCTTAATACCTAAGAGTTACCTCAAAGGTTCAAAATAAAGATGATTTGATATCGTTATAAAATAAGTGAAAGGGTGTATTTTGTTCATGATGGTGTGTGTATTTATGTGTGTGTGCTTACACATATATGCACACACACTATTGTGTGTGAGCAGGTGTACACAATTGTATGAGTATGAGTGTGTGTATAGGGAAAGCCAGAAGACATTGGGTATCACTATTTGTGGGGCATCTAATTTGAATTTCAGACAGGGTTTTTCAGTGGCCTGGAGCCGAATATTAGAATTACAAGCGGTCACCATGCTGTGGTTTGTTTTTTTTTAATTTGGATACTGGGGTTCAAACTCGTGTGCTTATGTTTGCACAGCAAGCCCTTTACTGAAAAAGATATCTCTCAAATCTGGCAGCTGTTATTGAAATTCTATTGGTGCGGTTCAGATGCTTAAGATGTCTCTGGAACATCTTACTAGCCCATGTATTAAATCCTTAGATGCAAGCTGGATAAAAGTTTTCTAAAAATCTTAATAGGAATCACAAAATGTGTTTAAATTTAATATAGCTTGGAAGGATATTTCCAGGGTGTAAACCAAATATATGGATTTTTTTTCATCAACCAGTTCTCTTTAAACTCAATGTAGCTAAACAGTTAGGTGTGAAATGCTGCCGGAGTAGAAAAAGGCTAAATGGTCACTTAAGTCAGGGTCAGATCCAGGAACTCTGAAAGACAAGGCTCTAGGTAGACTGCTGCCTAGTACCTCGCTTGAAGGACAGAAAAAGCGCCAAGCCAGAGACGATGGGCAGGATGTTTACTTCGCTCCTCCACAAATGTAATAAGGGTAAAAGCACTTTCCAGAATTTTGAACACTTTTGCCTTCTGCAGAAAAAGCAATCCTGTTCTCACGAGTGCACTGCTGAGAATAAACAACAGGTAAACACACCCCATGGTTCCACCAAAAGACAGCACGTCAGTAGCTCACCACCTGCGAAGGCTCACACCGCCCTGGGGGACGTGGGTGAAGGGGCCTCCAAGTCTGAAAAAAAACAGGCACTTTATCTAATTTTCCCAAACAAACTAGCTTCTCTCAATTTCCATAAAGTCTGGCAGCTATTTATTGGTCTGTGCTTATTTCTCTCTTTGGCGGAAACCGTGTTTCTTAAAATGATACACCCGGATCTCAGCCATCGTCCTGCCTTCATGGCATTGATGACTGTGATGGGAAACCAAGGGCGGCTGCTGGACTTCCAGTCCTGGAAGAAAATATTTCTGTCAGGATTTCTTTTTATTTATTTTTTTATTTTTGATGCTTACAAATGAGTCAGAGGATGGCAGAGCTAAAAGCCTTGCTTTCCGCCTTCTCTTTGCTTTAACATAAATTGACTGTGGCTGTTTTGAATGATGCATTTCTGCTTATAGAGGCCACTTCCGTGGATGGCACATAAGTTATCTGGGAATTTATAGCATCAACCATTATCACTTAATGTCTTTCATGTTTGGGCACTCTGTTTGTTAGTTGTTCTTTTTTTTTTTAATTTTAGCAAGGGAGTAAGTGGTTTCCCTAAAATAAAAAATGGCAGTCTTCAACAGGAAAATAGATGCTAGGTGATTGAATGACATTATATCCAAAAGAAGAGTCCCTCTAAAACGTCACCAACTGTAACAGTGGCAGACTCCAAGGCCAATGTCTGAACTTTTGTCAAGAAGGGCCGACTTCTGCAGCCAACGCCTGGAAGGTGTGCAGCAACTACACCCATCGGCGCACACCACTGAACCACCCCGAAGCTGAGGCTAGGGAAGAGAGTGTGAAGGCACCAACACAGGGCTAGCTCCTGTTTGACATTTTCAGAGTCACTAACTTGAGATGAAAAGAGATACAAAGCTGATAGGATGGAGTCAGAAGCAGCACACAATGCTGTTTTTATTTTTTATCCATTTACTTATGCTGTTTTGTATATTTAATAGGTATGTGTGTGTGTGTGTGTACATTTATGTGTGTGGTGCTGTGCAGGTGTCATGGTGAGTGAGATGGAGGTCAGTGGAGAACCGTAGATGTCTGTCTTCACTGCTAACCTTGTTTGAGACAGTGCCTCTTATTGTCCACTGCTGGCTATGCCTGGCTAGTTGGCCTGGAAACTCTTCTGTCTCTGCCTTCTATCTAGCAACTTCTATCTAGGTGCTCTAAGGTTACAAATTTATATTACAATCCTTGACCTTCTGTAGGTTCCGGGGAGTCAAACATGGATGCAGAAAGCATTGTCTGTATCCACTACGCCAGCTCCTCAGTTCCACACTGCTACTTTTAAAAAGCATATATCCTGTGTAAGTGGCCACAGCTCATCTCAAGATCTAAGAGGACGCAAAGCCTTGGTATCTCAGCAGAGACAAAGTGATGCTTTCAGCTAGTTAAAAAGATGCTGATGCAACTTGCCAGAGAGTCCTAAGAAGAGTCGGGCAGAGCCAGCATCTGTAGAAAGCTCATACCCAAATGGCCTAAGAGCAGGAAAGTACAGCCCTCTGTTCACAAGATGCTGGGAGCATCGTACATTCTCAGGAAAGTATGCCTCAAAGGATGGAAGGATGTAGGTTTAGAACTACAGATGGACTATAAGGGAGGAATCTGGGGAAAGACTGATAATTACATACTACACATGTGCTGCCTGTATGCACCAATGTTCTATTTTGTCCCGGGGAATGTACGCTTGGGGTAAGTTATTTAACAGACTGTATGCTCAACCCATCAGGAGACATCTATCTTGATGAGTGATTTAGTTTCCTTTCTGTTGCTTGAAAAAACACTCAGTCCAAAAGCAACTTAAGAAAGGAAAAGATTAATTTGCTTTATGCCTCCAGGTCACAGTTCATCAATGAAGGATGTTAGGGCAGGAACTCAAGGCAGGATTCATAAAGGAACACTGCTGGCTGACTCCTTTCTGGCTTACTCATAGGCTCATGCTTAGCTAGCTTTCTGATACAGCCCATGAGAATCTGGGTAGGAATTGAACTGCTCACAGTGGGCAGAGCCCTACATCAATTAATAACCAAACCACCACACCGCCAGACATGCCCATGGGCCATTGTGAGCTAGAAAGTTCCTCAACTGAGAGTTTCCTATCAGAATGATTCACGCCTCAGAAAGTCGGCATGTAAAACTAACAGGAACACTAAGGCATATACAGCTGTGGTTCTTTCCTTGGACCAGGAACACCAGCATTAGTAACACCAAAGAGACTATTAGGCATCCAAATGATGGGGATGTTGGGCAGACCATCCAAGTCAGACTCCTCGAGACTATTTTTTAACAGATGGGTGAGTAGCTTAAGAGTAATAGATAAAACTAAAGGAGATGGAGAGGGGGTATTCATCAGTTAAGAGCATGTACTGCTCTAGTAAAAGAGCCAAGTTCAGTCTCAGTGCCAACTTCAGGGGGCTCACAACCACCTAACTTGAGCTCTATGGGGATCTTATGTCTGGCCTCTGAGAGGACCTGAATTCTTTTTTTTTTAATTTAATTTTTTTATTTTTTGTTATCAATCACAGGTTAGGTACTTTGCATCCCATGCCCA
>CM053756.1:23372596-23436696 GCA_028658305.1 Pachyuromys duprasi | reverse complement strand
GTCGATTCGTTCGGATGACAGTGTCCTTTGCTTTACAGAAGCTTTTCAGCTTCATGAGGTCCCACTTATTGATTGTTGATCTTAGAGCCTGTGCTGTTGGTGTTCTATTCAGGAAGAAGTCTCCTGTGCCAATGAGTTCTAGGGTCTTCCCCACTTTTTCTTCTAACCGGTTTAGTGTGTCTGGTTTTATGTTGAGGTCATTGATCCACTTGGACTTTAGCTTTGTGCAAGGTGATAAATATGGATCTATTTTCATTTTTCTGCATACAGATATCCAGTTGGACCAGCACCATTTGTTGAAGATGCTGTCTTTTTTCCATTGAATGGTTTTGGCTTCTTTGTCAAAAATCAAGTTTCCATAGGTGTGTGGGTGAGGACCTGAATTCTATACGTGCGCACATACACACACATACAAGCACATGCACATATACACACATTATAAAAAATAAAAATTTAGCCGGGCATGTTGCTGTACACCTTTAATGTCAGCACTTGAGAGGCAGAGGTAGACATCTCTGGAAGTTCAAGTCCAAACTGCTAAGGTCTATAAAAAGAGCATTCCCAGCCAATCAGTGATACACAGTGAGACCTTGTCTCAAACAAACAAGAACAAATACATCAATAAAATAAAATGGAGATGAAATTATCTTAGAGAAGGCTTTGGAGGTGTGCCTTTAGCAGGAGAAAAATCAAAAAAAAAAAAAAGAAAAGGGTCGGCTAAAGGCAACCTGCAAATCAAAACACCATTATATTCCAAATGATTATACCCCAAACAAAGAGCTGGCAGTTAAAGCGTTCTGCCCATCCAGGAAGGTGCAGCACTGAATTTTCAAGGTCACTGCAATGTTATGGTAGATGTTTCCAAAACCCATGATATTACGATGTTCAGAGGAAAAGCTGTTTATAAAACATTGCTAAGGGTTTCCTGGTCAGAGTCCTGGAATGAGAAGTGTTTTGCTTCCTACCCCACCACTGTCACATTCACTGACAGTGTTCCTGGGACTTCCTGGAGGGCAGATCACACTGCTCAGCTCCGCATCGCTTCACTCAGGTACCTGTTTACATGTTTGGAACACCTGATATGGGGCCAAACAGCTGTGGTGACTCAGGCCCTTTGTGGCTGCCCACCGCAGATGTGACCAGATACCAATCTGCTCCCGGGGCATCTGTCCTGCTCTGGGTGGCAGACGCTAATTAGCTGCAGCCTGGCCTCCCTCTAGTGCAAAAGCAAAGCTGGCTGTGTTGTCTTTCACGTAGAGAAGAGTCTCCACATTTCTGTGGGTGGCAAGGTCTAGGTAATTAAAACAGTCCCAGTCTGGAGTTTCTCAAAAAAAACTTAAAAATAGAACTACAGTTTGACCCAGCATACCACTCTTGGCATGTACCCAAGCAACTCCATACCTTACCACAGAGATGCTTGGGTTTCTGTGTTCACCCACGGCGCCAAGGAAATTGAGCCAGCCTAGATGTCCATCAACAGACAAAGAGAAAATAAAAATGTGCATAACATAATTGAATTTTACTCAGCTTTGAAGAAAATGAAGTTTGTAGGGAAATGGGTGGGTCTGGAAAGTATAGTAACTGAGGCTATCCAAACCCTGAAAGGTAAATACTGCATTTTTTCTCACATGAGAATCCTAGTTTCTAATGCCTATAGGCATGGGCACATGGGTACAAAAGTCTTTTTAAAAAACCTAGAAAGGAAACCAAGAGAAAATAAAAAGAGTTGCTGAGGAAAGAGGCAGGGGCGAAAGGTCACAGGTGATGTGAAACTTTAAAACAATACCAGAGTAAAGGTGGAGTAGGGATGGAAAGAGACAAGAGATAGATAGGAGCAGATGGCTAGAAGAGGGGGCGGGCAGAAGTCCTGAGAACACACTTTGTTTGACTGTGCCGTGATAGTATCTAAAGCTTTTGTCCACTAACTTTAAGAAATTAGTTTAATTAAAACGTGTTCCTACCATTGCTCTCGTTTTTCCAGTAGTGATGAAGACCGACGTGAACGCTATTCGGGAACATTTCATGCAGTGACAAGGATTATGGTGTGATTCCAGGTGACCAAGCTGAACAGAGCTGCCAAAGCCCAAAGCTACCAATGCCCACAGTGAAGGAAGCCCAGGCACTCAGACTCTTTTTTGTTTTGTTTTTTTAACCAGAATGGAGATACTCGGCCAAATAGAATAACAAAATAATAAGGAATAGAAAAAAAGGTTGGTTAAGGCTTGGGAGAGAAACAGAAACTTCTACCTCCTTGCTGACTGTTGTTTTCCCAGCAGGAGATGGGGAAGAAGCTGTCAGCCTCTCAAGCATATCCACTCTCATGCTCCCTGATACAGAAGGCTCTTGTCTGTCAAGGAAACCAAGGTGGAGCTAAGAAGCTGCTTGTCACTGAGTAAAATCCTGTCTTGGGACTCATTCCAGGGGCCATGAATTTCACGGGGATTTATCCAATGACTCAAACCCCAAGATCATTTGCTTCTGCCTAGGCTGTCTTTTTAAATTATCCTAATAAAATGGAACCTGTGTGTGCTGACTTATTTGCCTTCCCTGGGAGAGTCTTTAAGAACTGAAATCATAAATCTCAGTAATTTTGTCAGGAGACAGAGAATGCTTTAAAATAATGCCTCATCCAATTCAAGCCCCTTCAACTTCCTTTCTTTACCACTGAACGCGTCTGTATGAAAGCAATAACTAAAAAATCACATCGGGTAAGTACAGAAGTCATCAACTGAAAGGAGAAATATCACAACACAAAGTTCCCTCACATCATCAGCCTCCTTTAGAAGGTTTGTTAATTTCTCCACGAGCTTTAAACGCCACTTCATCAACTTGATCATCAGTTAAAGTCATGAGTTTAACCGACTTCTGTGGTGTCTTGGTCATAATGCGCATTACAAGTGCATGCAAGAGCCCTGGAATTCATTCCACGTCATCAAGAAAACAGAGGCTGGAACTGGAGAGTTGGCGTGGCCATTCAGAGAATTAGCTGCTCTTTGAGAATGATGGACTTCCAGCTCCCAGCACCTACATCAGTTGGCTCATAACCTCCTGTGACTCCAGCTCCAGGAAATCTTGACTCTCTCTGAATTCCTTGGATATACACACACACATACACACACAAATTAAAAAGTAAATATGTCTAAAATTTAAAAAGGAATAAAGAGTAGAGGCCAAGGGCCTGGAAGGAAGGCTCGAGGGATGAAGCACTTTCCATGCGTGTGCGAGGAGGTCGGCTCCCAGCACCCACACAAAGCTGGGGTGGGCATCGAAGCCCACCTATAATCCCAGCGCTATCTTGATGGGAAGGCTGAACTGGGGCCTCCCAGGCAAGATGGCTAGCTGTACTAGCCAACCTGGGAACCCCAGAGTTAGTGAGAGACTCCATATCAATAGATTAAGTGAAAAACAATTTTAAAAGGCATTCGGCATTAACATCTGGCCTCTACATACATACACATGTGTGGCCTCACACACATGAAAACCCTACACTTGAGCATGCGTGCACACACACATGCACATCACATACACCTCCATGCATAAAAAGAGAAAGAAACCAAGAGAGGTGGAGTGTAGTTTGCAGCCATAAATGCATTGGATCTTTTGTCCAGGATAATTTTAACTACAAAAGGGCACTAGCCATGTTCTAGCCACTCAAGTTTCCTTTCCTGCTCAGAGAAAGTCTGTTGTTTGCCAAGAACACTGCCAGTGTTCTATTATTCCTTCTCTCATAGGTCTTACCCACCTTTTGTTTGTTGTAGTTCAGGTTGTACGGAGGATGAGACCTAGGGATTCATGCACGCGCTTGGCAAGACTCCACCATCAGGATACATTCCCAGTTTTATTTTCTTTTTTCTTTTCTTCTCTCTCTCTTTTGCTGTTTTTGCAGGGACGCAGTATATCTAATGATTCAAGACAGTAGGGATCCCAAGGCAACTTCCTGTTATTCTGGGATGGAAACTGGGAGGGAGATGCTCAGTGTCAAGGATGAAGATGGGACAGGGAGGGACTCCTCAGTAGCTGAAAGCCTCTCTCTTATTCTCATGTGCTTGCTAGGGTGGGTGGTTCAGGGATCTTCTTACTCCTTGGAGGCCATGTAGCCCATGAGGTCCACCAACCCTGTTGCTGTAGCTGTATTCTCTGTCATACAAGAAAATGAACTTTACAAAGTTATCATTGAGAGCGGCACCGGCACTGGCAACAAAGGCGAACGAGTGGGTTCACTGTTAAAGTCACAGGAGGCAACAAGCTCTTCAATGTGGCCCTTTAATGGGCCCTCAGATGCCTGCTTTATGTCATCATACTCATCAGCTTTCTCCAGGTGGCATGTCAGATCAATGACGAACATATTGTGGAACATAGAAGGCTGAGCTAGTGAGCTTCCCATTCAGCTCTGGGATGACCTTGCCCACAGCTTTGGCAGCACCAGTAGATATGCAGGGATGATGCCCTGGCAGCTCCCATGGCCATCATGCCACAGCTGTTCAGAGGGGCTGTCCATTGTCTTCTCGATGGCAGTGATGGTATGAATTGTGGTCATGGGTTCTTCCATGATACGGATGTTGTCATAGATGACCTAGGCCAGGGGCCCCTAAGCAGTTGGTGGTAGAGAAAGCATTGGTGACAATGTTGAGTGAGTTTCCATACTTCTCACAGTTCATGCCCATCACAGACATGAGACCATCAACAGAGGGGGCAGATGATGACTCTTTTGGTCCCACCTTTCAAGTGGGCCATGACCTTCTTCATGGTGGTGAAGACACCAGTAGACTCCACAATGTACTCAGCACCAGCATCACCCCATTTGACATCAGTGGGATCTCACTTCTGGAAGATGATTTTGAGCTTCCTGTTGATGACAAGCTGTCAGCTTTGACCGTGCTGTTGAACTTGCCTTGGTTAGAGCTGTACTGGAACATGTAGACCATGTAATTGAAGTTTTGTGAAGGAGTCACTGATGGCAACAACATCCAGTTTGCCAAATGAGCAGGTAACCCCAGCATCTAGGCATCCAATATGACAAAATCCTTTCACTCTCCAACCTTCTCCATCATGACTAAGGGGCAAAGCTGTTTCTTTCAAATAATTTTTTTCTGATGCAGGGTCACTCTAAGCTACTCTAAAACTTAGTCAGCATTGTCAAGCTAGTCCTGAACATATTCTGTAGCCCAGGCAGGCTTTGAACTTGTGATCCTCCTGACTCAGACTCCTAAGTAGCTGGGAATTGCGTACAAGCCTGTGCCACCAGGCCCAGCTTTATAAATAACCTATTTTTTCTGTTGTGTATTAAATTTTTAGATGTGTGTTTATGTGAGTGTTATCATGTGATAGCAAAATTTGTGTGACAGATTGAGCAGATTAAGGGACAACCAGAAAGACGGCAAGGTATTATTTATGAGTGAGTAGCTAGTGAAGGCATCTGTGGAAAAGGCTGGCATTTAAGTTAGTGGGTAGAATAAGGAAGATCTTCCTTGATTCGTTACGGCTGGCACCATCCAATCAGCCAAGGCAGACAGAACAAAGGAGCAAAGGAAAGATGAATTAGCTCCCTCTTTTCCCCCTTCCTCTATTCACCCTTCACCTTCATTCTTCCTCATCCCTCTCTTCCCTCTCCTTTCTTTTCTCCATCTCCTCTCCTTTCTCCTTCTCTTCTTTCTCCTCCCTCTCCACTCCTCTCCTTCCTCCCTTTCCTTTTTGTTGTCCTTGAGTTGGCTTCCCATCTTCTCCTGCCCTTGTACAACAAAACTTCACATTTTCTAGCTTTTGGACGCCCATAATTTCTTTAAAGCCCACTCCCTACTTTCTGACTCTCAGACTTGCAGCCTCTGACAGTCACATCAGCAGTAGCCCCTTCCCCCAATCTGAGGCTTTGCAGCTTGGACTGACTGTGCTCTGCTGCTGTTTTGGTTCTGTGGCTTGCAGGCTTTCGAGTCTATCATGGCAGTCCTCCACATCATCATCACAACAAGCAGTCCCTCTAGCCCACCTCACATCCATGCATACATATATCATGTATGTATGTATGTATGTATGTATACATGTACCTTTCTATCTGTCTGTTGACCCATCGACGCATCCACTTATCTATCTTCTTCTGTCTGTCTCAATGAAGAACTCTAAATAATATTTGCCCCTAATTGACTTCATCCTACCATGGCACATTTTGAAAGGGATTAAGACGTTAAAAAAAAAAAAAATGCTGATCAAGATTTGAGCCTACAAAAGGAGACAGCATGTGAGGTATTTGATGGTATGTCTCCACCTTCTGGCCATGAGGGCAAACAACATATCTGAGACACTTAAAGGCTTTTGCAACCAGATCGGCTCTTACAAGAATGCTTTCTTCTACAATACTCATTTTTTAATTAAATGGTCTCGATAATGTTCTAGGTAAAAAGTTTACCTGGAATAAAAATGATTTTCTTACTTTTGAAAAAGTCCATCATAATAGCAAAGCATTGAACAAGGCCAATCCATCTGGAGTAATGTTACTGGGAAAATATTCAGTCAAATATGTAGAAAATATTTATTGGAAGACAATATAATCTTGAGCTGTTTATCAGTTTATCTGATTTGCCCATGGGGAAAAAAGTCCTGCTATGCCTTTGTCCTTGATTATGATTAAATCAAACCATCAAACACTCGGCGTTTTGAAATGTGAACACAATAAGAAAAGCCCAGGCCCTGGAAAGAGGCAAGACCCCTCTCTTCCCTGGCAGCTACTTCTAGATTCTATGAGCAGATCGCAGGAAACAGCCTGTCTGAAAATACGCAGGGCCTGCACACAACCCCATCAGGTACCATTGAACAGTTCTTACCCGATGTCATGAAGACGGTCCAGTTAGGCTAAATGGGTCACAAATAAAATCAAAAGTCATGAATTTAGAAAAGGGGGATGCCAGGGGGAGAGGAGAAGTAGTATGGGAGAGGGGATAAGGGAGGATAGAGGAAAAAGTAAGCAGAACTTATTATATACATGCATGAAATTGCCAAAAAGCAAAATTAACTAATAAAGAATAATATATATATATATATGACAAAATACCCAGTAAAGAAATAAACAAAATGTCGTATATACATGATGCGTTATTTTTAAAGGTTTATTTTTTATTTATGTATATTCATGTATGCCGTCCAGAGTTCATGTGCAACAACGTGTGTATGCAGGCACTCCTGGAGATGCAGGAGGTTGTGGAATGCCCAATAATAGGAACCAAACTGGGGTCCTCTGCAAGAACAGCACATGATCTTAACCTGAGCAATCTTCCTAGCCCCAAATATCTGACAGAAACAATTCCTGAGGATGACGATTTCTTTTTTTCTCCACAGTGCATTGTGGCAGGCAAAGCATATTACAAGAGTTTGAGACTTAGTTAAATTTTTGACAGCTCAACAAGGAGCCTGAGGGATGATCCTTCGATCCCGTGTCTGTAACTTCCATCTGCCAGACATGTCCCATACTTGCTGTCCCCAAGTGTTCAAAGACACAAGCCTGAAGAAGACAATCAACATCCAACAGCATACACAGTTTTTAAGAGGAAAAACAATCTTGAGATGTGCTAACACATGGATAAACCTTTAAGGCAATACGAGCGACATAAGCTAGACACAGAAGCAGAAATGCTGAATGATTCTATTTTAATGGGGACCTTAGAGTGATCCAGCTCAGGGACACTGAAAGCAAAATGGTGACCGCCAGGGTCTAGAGCAGCAGTCCTCAACCTGTCAGTCATGACCCCTTTGGAGGTCAAATAGCCCTTTCACAGGGTCACCTAAGATCATCAAAAAAACCCAGATATTTAAATTATGATTCAGAACAATAGCAAAATTTACAGCTAGGAAGTAGCAACAAAAATAATTTTATGGCAAAGCGTCACCAGAACATGAGGAACTGTGTTAAAGGGTCACAGCATTAGGAAGGTTGAGAACCACTGGTCTAGAAGCTGAGCGAGTAGGAAAGGTCGCTGTTTGAGGGGCAGAGCTTCCATTTCAGTTAGCAGAAAGGTTCTATAGATATGAACCTGATACTACTGAACTGAGCATTTGAGAACAGCTATGATGATGAGTGTTGTGTCATACATGGTTTACCACAAGGAAAGATGAGGGTCAGAGAGAACCATCAGAACTCTCTGGTCCTGGAAGGGTAAAAAAATCCAGAAGCTTCTGGAAGCTATCATAGCCTATTCTCTTCCGCATCACTGTTGGGACATTTTACCAAATGACAGCAAGGGTCTGTTATTGGTTTGGCTGAAATCACACCCCATCTCCCATTACATGTAAGTGGAAAAGTCATCAGGTCAGCTAGGACAGGGCTCCAACTAGAGCCGGGACTAGAAAATTTTGAACATGATCCATGCTAAAGTCCCAAATGTGTGAAGCTATCGCATCAGTGAGCGGAGCTGAGTATTACACAGGCATGTGTGGACGTTAACTATTGTGGTTTGAGTACATCTCCCAAGGCTTTCTGTGCTAGATGCCTGATGAAGAAAGACAGTGTTGGGAGGAAATAGTGCTGTTGGTGGTGACTGGGATTAATAGAGTTCTCGCGAGACTCTAGCTGTTATAAGAGAGCCAAACCAACACTCTTCCTCAGCTCTCTTTCAAAACATGCAAGCTCCAGCTTTCTCTCTCCCACACAAGCTTCCACTATGATGTCATTCACCTTGACGAACACATCCAGGCAGAGCTCTCCCTAGATCTAGTTTGATGAGGCTATTTAGACTTTAAGCCCTTAATGCTTCGGATTAAATAAACTTTCTTTGTAAGTAATCTAGTCTCTGGAGTTTCCTTATAGTGATTGAAAGCAGACTAATGGATTAGCTAAGTAGAAGCTATGCAAATTGTTACAAAGGCTGGCAAAAAAAAAAAAAGCCTAGGAAACAGTAAACATGTAAACTGGAACTGGCCAGTTTGAATATGCTAACTGACCGGCCAATGTACCAATGAACCTTAGGAATTCACTTGTCTCCACCTCCATAGCTTTGGCCTTGTAAGTGTGCATCAACACTCCCACCTTGGTATATGTGAGTTCTCTGGCCAGCCCTCATGCTTGCAAGGCAGACATTTTACCGACTGAGACATCTTCCCAGCCCATGTCTGTGTTTTTACTCCGTGTCTGGCACTCTTGGAGGGATGCTGGCAGCATCAATTGATAAGTCAATGGGCCACATACAGCTGAGTCAAAAGGTGTAATAAGAAACTCCCGATCAATACAGATCATGAACAACAATCTCCATAAGCAATCGATGGGTGAAATTATAGTCTGCTGCAGGCATGTTTTCTGTATCAAAAAAAAATACACGCTGAAAATCTGCTCAGCAGCAAAATGATCCGAAGACAAAAAGTCATGAAGAGACTTGAAGATGAGGTAGCTTGGCAAAAAGCAAAGGGTTGCACCCATGGCCCTGGTGCCTGCCTGGTGCCTGGTGCTTGCTGAGTTTTCAGCTGATCAACCGAGGACAATATGGGGTCTGCCCTCAGTGAGACAAGAATACGGGAAGCAGGTCTGAGTCACAGTCCCTGGACACCCTGACAGAAGCAGTTGAGGTTAAGAGCGCAGCTTTACTATGTGCGGCTGCCCAGACTGGGAGTTCTAACCGCCTGGAATTCAGTTACAACATGGAGCAAACAAAGCTACAGGCAAAACCCGCAGAAACTACAGTAAATTCTCCATTGTTTAAGGCTGAAACCGTTTTCATGTTGTTTGAATTCATGCTGGTTCTTTTGGCTTAGAGAATTCCATGATTCTTTGGCTCTGCCTTCACAGCCACTAGCTCAAGGTATTATTTCATGATCCTGCCCCCAAACGTTACTCCATAGTTTATTGATTTCAAGCTCTTCAGGATAATAAAAAATATGCTGGAAAGTTCCGTTGTTGTTGTTGTTGTTTTTAATAGTCCGTTGGCTAAAAAGGGAGGAGAAACATGTTTCCTCTATCAGCCTATTCATTGGTCCATAAACACAATGGCTACCAGCATGAAGAGCAGAGCAGAAGACACCACCAAAAGCCTCTCCCATGGAGGTTCTGAGGGAAATAGATGTGAGTTAGCTGACCAACCAATAAACAACCGTTAATCATTTTAACCAGATCGTCATTGAATAGAAAAAAAGGAAGATATTAGAGAGGGAGTCCTGTCTTTGAGGATAAGTAACAGATGCCAAGATGTGAGAGAAAAGTAGAACATGATTCTATAGCAAACATGAGGAGAACTATCCCACACAGAAAGCTCAGGTGGTTGGAACAACAAAACAGAGGCTGTGTAGTGAAAAAGTTAGGGGCAAGAAGGTGAAAGGCTTGTGAGGAGTTTGGAAGGACATGGGCAGAGACAGGACTTCCTGTTTTAATCTAAGTATGATTGGAAGTAAGCGGGTAGGGATGAACAGAGAACTGACAGTCATCATGGTTGTGTGCTGTGAAGTTCTCTCTGTACGTGTGAGGGAAGTGGGTTGTGCACAGCCGAGCAATCAGAGCAGGAATACCAGAGGGAAGACTGTGAGAGCAAGAGGACCAGGAGGGATGCTGAGAAACAGCGTAGTCTGGACACGACAAGAATGCTCACCCACGAACTCTCAGCAGCTGTAGCTGCCTGTGAAAGGCCTGCACCAGAGCAAACCAGTCTCCCTTCCAGCAGGGTCGTGGGAAGGGCTCGCAAAGCCCTGCTCCTACTTGGGAAGCTATAAGCAGTGGGTGATTCTAGCCAAGAATGTCGGTTTTCTTCAGGGATGTGCATGCGCTGGTAAGTTGCATATCTATCTATCTATCTATCTATCTATCTATCTATCTATCTATCTATCTATCTATCTATCTATCTATCTATCTATCTATCTATCCTAGTAATGTCCATACCACGTGCATCCCAGCACCAATGTACACACAAGCAACATAAACTGGACTCAATAGAACTCTCTCTCTCTCTCTCTCTCTCTCTCTCTCTCTCTCTCTGTCACACACACACAGGAGTGAATAGGACATGAAGGAGAGAGGGAGATGGGAGAGGTTGGGACTGAGGATAAGGGCAGTGAGGAGTGACTGTGCTCAAAATGCATTACATTCATGTATGAAAATCTCAAAGAATTTTTAAAGAACGGACACAAGCTATAGACTACTTCAATCAAGAGACAGTGGTGATTTCACCTAAGATGCTAGCGAAAAAGACAGAGTGAAGTGCACTCTGGGAATTTTGAAGAATAGATTTGCAGAAGGACTATGCAGAAAGGAAAAGGAACTGATGGTGTACTGAATGCCTCAGGGGACTGGGGTTGAATGGAAGTGTGGTAGGGCGAGCAAGCTTTTTAGTGGTTCTCCAGAGGAATACTTTTATCGCTATTGAATGTGAGACGTTACAGCATGTGGAAACGCCTAATGACATTTGTGTCACTTAGTGACAATTAAATCTGTGAATTGAGTTCTGAGGCAGAGCTAAGAGAGTGTAGAGATCAATGATGTTGAGGCAGCATCTATTTCTGATCGGTTTGTGATATGTTCTGGAGAGGTCAACAATGAGAAGGATGTAAAATGGTGACTACTGGTCCTAGTGACACAGAAGGCAGAGGTCTTAGGGTCTTCACTGATTTGGTGGAAGGGCAGGACAGGAATCCTCTGTGAGAGTAGTTGAGGACATGAATTAACAGCTGAGCACTTTCCATGGAGTGGGCAAAGAGTTGGAAGGAGACAGAAAGGGATGGGGTGGTTCTAATGAGTGTTGTTTTAAAAATGAATTCTGTCTAAATCTCCTAAAAAGATAAACAGGAAGAGAGAAAGTGGCTGATCCTGTGGACGGGAGGGCTCGTTGTGTGTACTATTTGGGATGCAAAAGAGGAAGGAAAAAGGCAAAACCTGGCCACTACCGAGTTCAGGTGACAGATTCAGTAGTGGGAAACGGTTCTAGATTATTTCTGAATTCTCAGCGAAGGCAATATCATCCAAGAGTGGCTTTCGAAAGTGTATGGAGTATGAAAAACCAGGATGTAGAAGAAAAATATGCAGCAACACTGAAGGCCAGCTTGGGTTGTACTCAGGACAAATGAGAACAGCTGGTCTACTTTACTCCTACAAGGTCAGACACAAGTGTGTGGATAACTTGGTTAAGCCAAGAAGTCTCCCCCCTGACAGTACAATGCACATTTTAAGAATATGAAAGGCATTTTGAAGGAATTTTATATTTGTATCTATATAAGGAGAATTACATTGGCAGGCCACTTTCTCTTAAATTTGTGCTTTTCCTTTTAAAATCTCTAGTTAATTTAGAGCCCAATGAATCATGAAGTAGCTTTCTGCATTGTTACATTCATGCTTAGACCCCTTTCTTCATATTAAAAACCTCTTCTCTTTGGCTGGGAAGACATTGGTTAAAGTGTTTGCTGTATACAGTGATGACATGAGTTTGGATTCCCAGGTGAGTGGGCGTGGCAGCCAACTGTAATTCCAGCCTTGGAAGGTAAAGATAGGATCCCTAGAGCAAGCTGGTTAGAGAACAGCTGTGAATACAGTGAGGCTCTGAATATAGTGAGACTCTGCCTCTGTGAGTAAGGTGAATGTCTGATCAATTGAGGATGGTTTCTGACATCAATCCTCAGCCTCCACATGCACGTTTACCTACGTGTTACACACACAAACACACACACACTAATACACACATGAGCTTGTGTCCATGCCAACATGGACACACACGTGCATACGAGACATACATGAAAGTGGAAAAAGATTTGTTAAGATTCTCCTTAACAAAAACTTGGTTGCAATCAAGAGCAATGAATAGGTTTAGTGGCATGAAAAACCTAACTTCTAAAATAAAACACCTTCACAGATTCCTGCAAGAATCCATGTGAAGTAAAAGAGGATCACAAAGCTTTAAAGTTTGTTATCTGATTTTTTTAAATAAGGAGAG
The DNA here is from genome assembly GCA_028658305.1 of Pachyuromys duprasi. NCBI lineage: Eukaryota > Metazoa > Chordata > Mammalia > Rodentia > Muridae > Pachyuromys > Pachyuromys duprasi. Next base: position 23,423,812 of record CM053756.1, on the reverse strand, counting down.
TAGCAGAACCAAAAAAATCTGGGCCTAGGGGTCTTTTCTGAGGCTGATACTCCAATCAAAGACCATTCATGGAGATAACCTAGAACCCCTACACAGATATAGCCCGTGATAGCTCAGTCTCCAAGTGGGTTTCCTAGTAAGGGGAACACGGACTGTCTCTGACATTAACTCAGTGGCTGTCTCTTTGATCATCTACCCCTGATGGGGGAGCAGCCTTACCAGGCCACAGAGGAAGACAATGCAGCCAGTCCTGATGAGACCTGATAGGCTAGGGTCACAGGGAAGGGAAGGGGGACCTCCCCTATGAGTGAATTTGGGGAAGGGCATGGGAAAAGAAGAGGGAGGGAGAGTGGGATTGGGAGGGGTTGAGGGAGGGGGCTACAGCTGGGATACAAAGTGAATAAAGTGTAATTAATAAAAAATTAATTAATTTAAAAAGTTAACTAGGTGTGGTACCTCACGTCTGTAGGACATGCTGAAGTGGATCATGAATTGAAAGGCAGAGTGGGCTGCCCATTTTGGAGGGTGGAGAAAGGGCTTAGCAGCTAAGAGGACCAGTGTTGTTAGGGCCACCAGGGTTCGATTCCTAGCACTTACCTGGCAGCTAACACTCATTTATAACCCATTTCCAGGGTATCTGCCACCATCTTCTGGCATCTCCAGACACCAGTCCTGCAACTGCTACTCGGAGATGAATACAGTCAAGACACTCATACACATAAAATAAAAAGTTTTTAATTATTTTTAAGAAGTGTCCAACTCAGGAAAAGAGACAATGATAAAAACTTTAGGCAGCATTTGATGGAAGGTTTTCAGAGATAAGCTAGAAAAAAAAAAGAGTAAAAAAAAAAGCTGTGCATCTTGTAAAGAATAGGTTACATTCTAATTCTAATAGCGAACATGTTAATTAGTACTTAAATCCACTAATTAAATTAATTAAGTTGGGAACTGTAGGCAGTTCTATTGAAAATTTCCCTGACACTTCTTTTTTGCTGTTGTTTTAATGTAAAACTGTGGGGACTGAGAAGATGCTCTGTGGGTAAAGTGCTTCGCTTGCTGCACAAGCATGAGGTCCTGAGTTCAAATCCTCAGACCCACCAAAGACCTGGGTAGAGACAGAATCTGCAGCACTTCTGGAAGGAGCAGATGGGTGGGTTCCAGCAGCTTGTGGGCCAACCAGCCTTGCTAGATCCACTGAGCTATAGATTCAAGGTGAGGCCATTTCTCAGAAAATAAGGGGGAGGAGGATTAAAGACAACTGACATTAACCTCTGGCCTCTATACCTGCATACGTGTGCTCACATGTGCGCATGTGCACATGTTTTTAAAACATAATTAATATTCCCCTCCAGTCCTGGGATATAGTTAAATCTTGGTGCTTACTTAGAAAATATTTAAAGGAAATCATGCACATGGGACGATATTGTAATGACAATATCATCCACGTGAGTTTCTTTATTTTTAATTGGGGGGTTAAAATTGCTTAAGAGCATGCAGTGCTGAAATCTCAGCATTTACTGGGGCTCGATGCATCCCTGAAAGACTCTAGTGGGATCACCAAATGGCCCTGTCTGATGACAATAGATAATGTTTAGGTAGGTATGCCAACACATGTCTCTGTACCTAGCCTTTTTCCAAGTGGCATCGTGTAAACATTTATGTTTATCTTTTCCATCGTCATACACAAAAACAATTCAGTCTCCCGCAGCATCAGCAGCATGATGCCCCATCATTTGAAAGCGTTTTCATACTGCGTTTACTTTGTTGTTTTCACTGGAATGAATACATTTACTGCTAACTTTCCGCCGTCTCCTTAGAATACATGTGCACATGGGGGATTGTGTACCATAACATAAAGATGTGATGGTTATCAGATGGATTTTTCAGGAGATTGAGACCACTTTACAGTTCTTCCAGCACGGGCACACTGCAGGTTCTCAAGTACTGAGTATTATTTTTACTCAAGTCACCTATTCGAGAAATTTTTTAAAGAAATATATCTCACTGTTTGCATTTGCATATCTTGTTGCCAAACATTCTTACATGAATTTCTTCTTTAAGAGCCCTGATTTGTTTCTAAGCTTCCTGGTAAAGCACGGATGCTCCAATTTCCTGACTCTATAGGTCATTGATCCAATCCAACATGCTCAGACCCTATGCTGGGCCAGCACGCTATGCTCTCTTAAATAACAGTATCCTATTAGTTGCTTTTCTGTTGCTGTGATAAAAGAAAGAAAGAAAAGAAAGAAAGAAAGAAAGAAAGAAAGAAAGAAAGAAAGAAAGAAAGAAAGAAAGAAAGAAAGCCAGCCTGATCAAAAGAAAATTAAGGAGGGGGGTGTTTTGGCTTATATTTCCAGGGGGCTCCTGTTTTTAATGTCAGGAAAGACATGGAATGCCAGCAGAAGCAAGAAGCTGTCTGGAAACATGTCACCCACACACTGGAAATAGAGAAAGCAGGAAGTGGGGTGAGGCTATGAATCCTCTAACCCAGCGATGTACTTCCTCTACCTAGGCTCAGCCTCCACAAAGTCTCCAAACAGAGCCACTAACTGGAGTCCAAGCATCTAAATACCAGAGTCTGTGGGTGACATTTCCCATTCAGACCACTCCATTCTCAAAGGCTCATGGTGCTGGAGTAAGGGTAAGGTGTCCACATTCTAAGGCCCAGGCACTGTGCCGTATGATTTACACAATGAATTCTTTTACAATAGTACTTTACTTCAGAGACTTTTAAGCCCATTTCTCTGATGAAAAAACAAACTGGGGATCATGGAGAATTTTTCCCTTGGCCCACTGTCACATAGGTAAATTAACAGCCTGGAACTCAAGTACAGCTGTCTGGAGCGGACACTGTGCTCATTGACACAAATCCTCTCCCCACTGTGTGTGTTCATGCAGGCAAGCATGTGTGCCTGTGTGTCAACAGGATGCTGGGTCCCCTGAGCTGGAGTTTAAAGGGTTTGTAAGGTGCCATGTGGATGATGGAAACCAAACTTAGGTCCTCTGCAAGAGCAGCAAGTACTCTTAACCACTGAGCCATTTCTCTGGCCCCATGCACAGCATTTTACTTGGGTTCTGGGATCAGAACACAGGTCCTCATGTCTGCACTTTATGAGCTGAGGTGCCCTCCCAGCTCCTAATCCTCACCTGCACTTTGGTGGTGAGTGGACTTTAATATTCTCTGAGACAATATGTCATTAACCTTATTTGAAGCAAAGGCATATAAATATAATAATTAGACACTGACTCTGTGACATAACTTAAACCTTCGTTACTGCCTATTAGGACAGGATCTGAGAAAAGTGACCTCGGTTTTGAAAGGGAACAACTTAACTGTTCCTCTCTCCGATGTCATCAACAGATTTTTCTGGGTTATAAGCACTCTTAACTTTTCAACTGTCCCTGGATCAAAGGTTTAACTAAGGATTTATCCTCAGCTCCTTCCAGAAGTCAGACATGAACCTTGCTCTAACAATCAGGGCCTTTTAATAATGCTATGCGATCACTTTCTTCACTGTTCCCACCTGACCAGCCTCACTGTCCAAAACCCACTGCACCACCCAAACATCCCACGGATGGAGTCAAGTGCACCACCCGCTAGCTCTTACCCCGTCTCTAAGAACCTACTTGCTGGTTGTTAAATGTGGCCGCCATAAAATTAAATGGCCATCCTTTTCAAATAGGTAAATTACAGCGGAAACAACAGAATTCAACGCTTCCCAGCGAAATCACCTGATTTCATTAGGATCCGTGCATGTGGATTTGCATATCTTGTGTGATGGAAAGGCCACATGCCCATGGTCCATCCCTGGCTGATCCACATTCGTGACACCACACTGACAGCCGCTGCTGCGGTTTAAACTCCGAAGATTAGAAAACGGCATGTGTGAGTCAGGTTTTTGTTTTGTTTTGTTTTTACCTAGTGAACCTGTTGTTAAGCAATAAGAACTCTAGAACAGGCCCGGTAAGCTTTGTTCAAAAAAATCTCCCAGGTGATTCTGAGGCAGCCAGTGTCAGAGAGGTACTAGTTTTGAAAGCCTAAGGCTCATCTCGACTCACTCAGCACCCTCCTTTGAGCGCTACTCCTAAGCCTTCTCCCTCCCAACCACTAGCTCCATTCCCACAGTCAATCCTTCGTTTATGTCTGCTCGCAATATTCTGTAAAATAAACTGTTTCCCAGGTAGTTCATTTCATCTTGCCTTAGTATGTAAATATTTTGAAACATAATAAAATCACAAACTTTTATTTCCCGAAAACCCCATTCTCTAGAAGCACATTTCCGTATGCATGTGAAACGCCGTTGCTGAATCATTACCACCAGCAGGGGGCAGCAGCTACCGTTGAGAGGAAGACCATCTTGGCTAAGAAATGAAGCACATTTTTAGGACAAAGTCAAGAACATTTCTAAAGAGTTAGCTGGCTCATCATATTCTTTGTGTCAGCAAACTACCCTGTAAGATTCAGGATATGTTATTTTCTACATTCTCATGAAACAAACAACCAAAGATGCTGTTTACCTTTTTTGTGTGCAAACTGATCTGGGCCTGAGGAAAATGGGGGTTCTCAGATTCCTACAGATATGGTTTAGGTGATTCTTACCTCATTCGTGTTTTAAGAAATTTTTAAAACCTAATTGCTAAAATAAATAACTAAATCATTAAATGAATAATTTAACTGCATAACTCTTCTAAAATCCACATAATGCAATGAAATTGAATCTGAGTTTGAAAGAAAAGTATCAGGCTACTGTGTGCTAGGTTTCAGTTGGATAATGAGTAAGTGCCATTTCCAAGGAGCAGCCCGAGTCTGTATAAAAACAAATGGTCTGTATGTGCAACACCAGGAGGGATCACAGAACAGAGGTATTTGCAGGACATGGAATAACAGTGTTGACACATGAAACATGGAGTGAGGGTGTCCTATCTCTTTCCATGACTCAGTTATTGGTATTCTCTGATCAGGCATGTGTGTGTGTGTGTGTGTGTGTATGTCCAAAAGTATGCCCATTTTTGTGGAGACCAGAAGTCTACATCAGGTGTTTTCTTCAATCACTTCCCATCATATGTTTTGAGACAGGGTCTCTCACCAAACCTGGGGCTCACTGATTCAGCTAAGCTCTCTGACCAATAAGCTCCAAGAATCTATCTGTCTTTACCTCCACAACTTATTAGAATTGCAGGAGTGTGCCACCATATCAGGCCTTTTACACGGGTTTGGGGGCTCAGAACTCAGGTCCTCATGTTTGCATGGCAAGAATTTCACTGACTAAGCTATCTCTGCAGTCCTCCGAATTGGATCATTTTCCCTGGGTACATATGCAAACACTAGCAGGAAACAAATACATTATACAAACTGGGTATAGATGATGTACAGAATTTGGCCCCTGCTGTCCAAGAGCTTGTAGATAGTCGTATTGTAAGTTGATGGAGTTTGGGGCAAGTATGGGAATCACTTCACATAATTTGGTTTGATAATAAATAATACAGAACACTTGAAAACCTTCTGAGCATTGAATACATTTGTGAGTGAGTGACAGAACAATCTGGTGTCAAAGAATATTAACACAGCAAAGTTGTGCAAAACTGATAAAATGAAGAGCGTCAACTAAGGCAGACTAATCAAGGAAGACTTCACTGTAGAGGCCCGGAAAGGAGGTGGCAGACTGGGAACAACTGGGGTTGAGGGGATGATGAAAAGCAAAATATGAGAATTCAGATGACTACATGGCCAACAGTTGGGCAACAGTGAAGAAAGAAAAAAAATGTTTAACTAAATGTGTCCCTTATATCAGAAAGGTAAGTCAGTACATCGGTGGAGTAATTCAGAAAAGAGATGAAATGTGGCTTTTGACATGTTGAGTTTGAGGTGACAGAAGAATATGACAGTGAACAAATTAGAAAGATGTTGGGAAGATGCCACACTCATGAACTCCTATTCAGCCCTTAAGACCCTCCTCCAATGCCCTTTCCTCCAGGAAGCCTTTCTTCCATAGCCAAAGAGGGTTTCCCATTTCTCTATCCTCCAAAAGCAGCTGACTTGATGCTTTGACCACATCTGTGACTTCAATTAGAACTGTCTGAAGGCAGAGGCCATTGATCTGCGTCCTCAGCCCCATTCACAACCGGCGCTCTAAATGGCCAGCGGAGGATGGCAGCAGCAACTGGGGGAAAACAGTCTCAAAACAGCAGAGTCAAAGAGTCATAAGCATTGGCGGATGCCATTTCTAAGAAAGAAAACTATTTTAAAAAGAATGAAAGCTAAGGATCAGGGCTCTTGGGGAGGAAGTCCTCGGGGAAACAAGAAGAGAGAAAATCATGTTGAAAGGGGAAGAAAATGAGCCAAAAACCACAAATGAGAATGAGTTAAAGAGGGTGAGGAGATGAGGAAGGAAGTCTCTGCTCACACATCCAGAATGCTGCCGACATCTAAATGAATGGAGAAGCAGGAACGGCTGAACCGTAAGGTCAAACGCTACCGAAAACATTGTGCCTGGGAGAACAGGGACCACCTCAAGGCAGAGAAGTCCTGAAGAAGCTAATTTCAAAATGTTTTGGCAAAAGGAAGCAATATCACAACGACACAAAGGAAGCATGCACGGAGGAGGGTGAAGAAAGCTGCTCAGGGCGTTTTCCCCCAGAAGCAAAGGTCTTGTCAAGACAAACGACTTCCTGTGAAGCATGGCTTGTCCTCTGGCCAGGCAGACACCTGCAGCTGGACCCTTTGTTCCCTGAAATGTCAAAACACTCCACTGGAGCTATCTAATGCCTCGCCGAGGGGGTGAGGTGAATAGTGACGGCTAATCTATCTAGATTCCTAATTCCATTGCAGGGAGTCCTGGTATTTCCAGACGGTTCAAGAGATCCCAGAGCCACCCTAGGAAGTGAAAGTCATTTAAGTTGCATTCCCCTTTTTTATTTCCAAATGAGGAAACCGAGGCCCAAAAGGTCAAGTGACTTGTGTAAAGTCATGCTGGCAGTTACGGTGGACAGACTAAGCCCACAGACTTCCAGGGCACTTCCCAAGTGGGTAGAACAAAACAAAAAGACAGACACACAATGAGGACAGGCTTTCTCTTCTCGCTAAAGACAATCCCTCTCTCTCTTCTTTAGAGATTTGTTTTATTGATTAATTGCCTATACGTGAACCTGTCTGTGTGTAAATGTGTTCACACAAGTATAGGTGCCTGAAGAGGCCAGAAGAGAATGTTAGATCCCCTGGAGCTGAGGTTACAGGTAGCCCTGAGCCACCAATGTGGAGGGAACTGAATCCAGCTCCTCTGTAAAGCCATTTCATTCTTAACTGCTGGGCCATCTCTCTGGCAGCCGTGAGTCATTAGACCCTGACAGTTTCTTCTGAAGGGAAAAGAACGTGGGTCTGGAGAGATGGCTCAGTCAGCAAGGTATCTGTCTCACGCGTGTTTGGATTTGTATCTTAAACCCATGCCAAAGGCTAGGCAAAGCAGTTCATGCCTGCCAGCCCACCAAGGACCAGATGCAAAAGGGAGGTGGGTCCCTGGAAGTTCACAGACTAACTAGCTTGCTCTATTTGCTGAAGTCCCACGTAAGAGAGAGATCAAAAGTTAGAACACCACCTAAGGACCACCATCCAAGGCTGTCCTCTGACCTCCACAAACACAACACTCCACAAAACGCATAAACACAGTATTGTTCACACACTGACTTATATACAACTTACTAAGTACAAGCATTTAAAGGGGGTGCATGTCCAATCCACTTCAAATTGGTCCTAAAGGAGCAACGTCAAACACAGGCCGGTTCTGCAGCTCCTTGAAGGTTATAGAGTGAGCAAGTGGAAAAACTAAAATTCACCCCGCTACCCTTCTCAATCCTAATCATACATGCTCTCTCTTAAAAATGATTATGTTATGTGTATGGGTATTTTGCCTGGATGTATGATGTACCATGTGCATGACTAAAGCCCTGGGAGGACAGAAGAGGGTATCAGATCCCCTGGAACAACAGGTGTTTGTGAGCCCTCCTATGGATGCTGGGAACTGAACTTGGGTCCCCTAGAAAAAGCAGTGTGTATTCTGAAATGCTGAGCCACCTCTCCAGCCCCAACACCCCCTTCTTAACCACTATAACGTCTGCCTCTCCCGCAAAGGACACCAAACAAGCATGGAGATTCCTTTCGTCTGACCCAGGTTCAGTTTCTCCGCCCACTCTTGTTGTCTCCTGTCTGATCTCGACCTTCCCAAAGCTAGATCTGAGCTGGAACTTTTTCCTTTCTTTCTGAATTGAGATAGGTAGGTGGTCTCTCCACACCAAACTCCTCCACACACACACACACACACACACACACACACATATCCTGGGATATCGTAGGGGATGCACACAGCAAGCGAGCAGTAATATTTCAGTGTCTTTGATTTGAACCGATGCATTCAGTGAATGCATGGTGGGAACCCTTCTGGCTTCTGCCCTCAGCTCTGGGGATGTAGTGATAACCAGAGTCAAAAAGTGTTCACCCTTTCAGTGGAGTAAGGGAAGGGGATGGGGGGGGGGGGAAAGGGAGGAAGGGTGGGACTGGGAGGAGTTGAGGGAGGAGCTACAGTTGGGAAATACAATGAATAAATTTAAAAAAATAAAAATACAGAAAAGGAAAATATTAAATTACCATGTGAATTATGTGAAGTATAAAGACTTATTCTTAGATAATATATGCCTGCTAAAAATTAAAATAAAATAAAAGCAAGTATCTATCAGAACCTCAATTCTTGGTCTTCAGGAGCACAGACATCCTTGAAATGAAATTACTTCTCTGCCTAGGAGTGTTCATTTGTCATTCCTCCTCTCTAAATCCCAGGCTGGCTCAGCTGGAGACAGATTACTTCTTTCAAAGGTGGGCCACGTTTCCTTCTCACAGAATTTTATTGTTATTTTAGTGCTACTTTAAATGGATGAAATTCTCCCGAGTTCCTAAACATCCGTAAAATAACGCCCTAATTGCATTCCACTCTGCTGACAAGGCCTTTCCTAAGTCTTAATTTTGGATTCCTGTAATAGTCGTTTCTAAGCACAAAGCTTTCTCCTCTTCTTGAGCAAATTTTTTTCTTTTCATTTTTATCTAAAATGTAATTCATTTCATTTTCAAGCAGTTTTCTAACAGGTGAGAAAATTTGTTACTTCTACCACTAACCACTTTAATTCATCAGTGTGGGAAAGAATCATGGAGCAGCGGCATGGAGTGTGTAGCTCCTGGTGAGTGCTGTTAAGTGGAAGCACTTGGTTTGAAAGGGAAAGGAAGGAAAAGTGAGCAGGGGAGGGAGGGAGAGGGAAAGGAAAGGAAAACCCCCCTAAAGCTTACAGCCAACACCTCATGTTCCTCCTCAGTGAGCCGTCATGCAACAAATTGGAAGAGAAGAATGAATTAATTAAAGCCATGGTGTTCTAGTTTCATTTCTGTTGCTATTAAAAAAAAATACCCTGACAAATGGCAACTTTAGGGGAGGAAGGTCTCTGCCACCCCTAGTTCCAGGCTGCTGTGGTACACAGAAGTGCGTGGAGGCAGACCACCGAGGCAGAAAATAAGATGAACCTTTGAAGAGGTTTTAAAGAAAACTGTATTGTGTTTCTTCATGTGCTCATTTTGTCTCTGCCTTTCTCTGTGTGTGTCTTTCAAAAGTTCTGTGGATGATGATACAGTTTACCTCTTACTCATAATAGCTTCAACAATGACAAAAACATAGTTGATGCTCAAGAGCTATTTGTTGACCAAAGGGATGATCAAATGGTTTATCTGGGCTTTTCTGTGAAGCAACGGCTTAGGCTTTTCCAGGAAAGGATCTTTCATCCCTGGCCTGAAAGATAGAAGAGGGTGACTTCTCTTTCAATAGCCTCCTACTCCCTTCATTGTGGTTAAGGTTCCAGGACCTCTGCGAGAGGCTTTTGCCTAGTTTTTGCCCTCACAAAGCATTTGAGCTGGTCGCTTCTACTGCTGACTCAATTAACTTTTTCCCCCCATGCTTTCTTCCCCCCCTCAAGAGGCCACTTGATGGGAGTTGGGGAAATGGCTTCCACACATGCATGAGGACCTGCACTTGGATGCCCAGCGCCAATGTAAGAAGCTGGGTGTGCAGATGCCACACTCAGCCCTGCGCTTGGAAGGCAGAGGCTGATGGTGTGCCTGTGACTGCCAGAGGACAATTGGCAGGAGTCAATACTCTCTTGCCATCAGGAGGGCTGCGGGGGTAGAACTCAGGTCGGCAGACTAGGTAGAATACCCCTAAGCCACCTGGCTGGTCCACATGATGGTTTTCAAAAGTGAACCACTCTGTCTGAGTGACAGGGAAGATGGGGAGTGTAGAAGAAGTTCCCACAGAACTGCACCTAAGTGCGTCTGTTATCATGAATGGCTGTAAATGGACAGGCTCAGTCAAATCTGTGGGTTTTACTCCAGACAAGCCACCAGAGAGGGAGCTTGGCATAACCATATAGACATCTGGAGTTAAAAGTCTATGGATCCTAGTTCCGATGACATCGGACTTCTGTTGGTATCAATAAACTACTGCAGAACTGTGTGTCTTTTCTCTCACCCATTTGCTGGAAGGGCCAATTGAAATAAGTCACATACATTTTTAGTAGGCTGTGAAGTGCCCATCAGAGTTTGCTTGTTATATTGAGGATTAGTCAAAAGTTAGTTGATGTTTTAATTCCTGGCAAGAACTAGACAGGCTGGAGGTGCAATGCTTTCATTGGTACAAGGAGGAGTGGAAGGAACTGCTGGAAGCTATCATATACCTATTTCCTCAGCGAAGGTACATGCCAGACCAGAGTATGCTAGGATCCAGGGAATGCTATGCGTTCTTGCTCTTGGATTACGGTGTCCAAGATAAAGTTCTTGCTTAAAAATCATGTGAAGAAAGAAATCATTGGTGGTGAGCACCCAAAAGAGAGAGAAAGGGACCTGTGGGAGCACAGAGCCAAGGGACTAACAAAGTCCGGGGCTGTCACGGGATGGGCAGGGATGGGCATGTGAATGGCAGATGCTGGCAGAAAAAAAAAAAGCCAAGGCCCTAGAGGCATACAGCTAGCAACTAAAGTTCTGGTAAAGTTGGTTAGGGCGAGATAAAGATGGAGATGATATTTGAGAGAAAATGTGCTCACATTCTCAGGGCCTGGGTCTCCTCCTTCTTCCCCTTAATTTGATTTTAAAACTTGCCTTCTCATGGCGTTTAGATTCACAGCCGACATCACCCAACAGGCGTGACTTCACTTTTATATATTCTCACTGAGAAAAAAAATGACAGCTTTCTTCAAAGGGGTGTGCAATAGAAAAATCCCAACACCTTTTTTTTTTTTTACCAACAATATGAAATGGGAAACAACAGACAAGAGATCTAAGAGAGGCTATTAGCTGCAGGTTCTGAGGGTTATTAAAAATTAAGAGAGGAAGAAAAAGGAAAAAGAGTGATTCTTCCCTGATGCAGCCTTTAGAATATTTTTGTATAGTGAGCCCCAGATGCCGTCAATCAGGAAAGCGATCTCTAGCAGAAAAGAATATGGCTGCTGTAAATAATTAACGAATGAAGACGGCAGACTATGGAAACAGGAGGAATCCTGAGAGGGACTTGTGCCGGGAAGTTCAAGCAAGAACCAAAGGACATTGCTCTCTGCCTAGCTTCTCAGCACCACACCCTTCTGTCTGGGGAGAGCACTGCATTTTAAGAAGCGTGGCCAGCACTGAAATGCTGATGAAAACCTCTAGGAAGGGAAACAGCAGGCTGGGAATTGGCTTAGTGAGTGAAGTGCCTGCTGGGAAAGCCTGAGGGCTGGGGTTTGGAAGCCCAGAACTGTAAAAAGCAAGGTGTGCTAGCACATCTATAAGCCCAGAGCTGCAGAGAGAGGAGGGAGGTGCAGCCAGGAGAATGCCTGTAAGTTTGCTGGCCAGCTATCTTGGTAAACACAGAGGCAAAAGCAAGATACCCTGCCTCAAATGAAGTGGAAGTTGAAGACCCACGGCTGTCCTCTGACCTCCACGTGCACGCCATGTGTGCATGCCTACAGGCATATACACATATGTCACCCGCATGAAGTGCTAAAAAAATTAAAAGTAGATTGTGAGCTTCCATGTAGTTGCTGGGAATTGAACCCAGTTCCCCTGGAAGAGCAGCTATGCTCTCAATCATTAAACCATCTCCCCAGACCACGGGAAAGGAATAATTGTCAGAGCCAGCGGGGTTGAGGATGCCAGCAGAACACAGCCCACAGAATCAGTAAACATGGGCTCGGAGACTGAAGCGACTGCCAGGGAGCCTGCATGGGTCTGCGCTAGGTCCTCAGCATGGATGTTGTGTAGCTTGCCATTCTTATGGGACTCCTAATGGCAGCAGAGATTGTCTCTGACTCTTTTGCCTGCTCTTGGGACCCTTTTCCTTCTAGTGGGTTGCCTCCCCCAGCCTTGATATGAGGGTACCTGCCTAATCTTACTAACTTGTTATGCTGCGTTCGGTTGATAGCCCGGGTAGGCCCGCTATTTTCTGAGGGGAAGCAGAGGAGGAGTGGGTGTGCTGGAAAGGGGAAGAAGGGAAGGAGCTGAGAAAAGTGGAGGGAGGAGCAACTGAGGTTAGGATGTATTGAAAAAAATTAATAAAAAAGAGCAAAAGGATAAAAGACGCTCAAATATGTGTGTATTAACTACGTATTAAAATTGGCAAAAGTTGAAAATTGCAAAGTACAAAGTAAACATTTCAAAAAGAAGAGACCATTGTACTAAAGTAACTACTGACACCTGTCAATCTTAGATGGAGTCATTTAAGGAAAAACAAAGTGAATGCCTAGTCCTGGCTTGTCATGAATCAGTCACCTAAGACTCGAGGAGTTTCAGTGTCGCACAGATGCTTCAGGGTTAGAGCAAAACAGAAACATTTGTTCCTAGGAACCACCCAAGTGATCATATGACCAGATGATCATGTGACATCATTAAATCTCTCCTCTAAGTCCCCATGTGCCCCATGAAAGTGTTCACATGATTGAACAAGCTGTGTGTCAAGTGGCCTCCCTTAATTTTGACCCAACACTTACTCAAAAATTAGAGTTACAGAGAAAAACTCTGCTATGCCCAGATTTACATAGCCGGAAATCCTCACAGTGAAAAGTGGGATTAGCACTGCTTTCACAAGATGAGATTAGTCTTAATTCATTTCCCAATAAAATGGGGGAAGCTGTGGCATTTATTGACATTAAATTTTAAGCAGCACACGTCTGTGCATTCAAATACCAAAGTCACAGTCATTCTGTTCAAAATTAAATAAGGGGAAGACCAGCCATTGGAAGACAAAAGTGGAAAATAAAAATATTACAACTGGGAACAGGGACTGCCTCTGACGTGAACTGATTGGCCTGCTCTTTGATTACCTCACCCTGAGCAGGGAGCAGCCTTAGCAGGCCACAGAGGAAAACAATGCAACCACTCCTGATGAGACCTAATAGACTAGGATCAGAAGGAAGGAAAAGAAGATTTCCCCTATCAGTAGACTTGGGGAGGAGCATGTGTGGAGAAGGGGCGAGAAAGGGAGGGGCTGGGAGGGGAGGAGGGAGAGAACTACAGGGGGGATACAAAGTGACTAAAGTGTAATTAATAAAGAAATGTTTTAAATACATAAAGAAAAAATGCTACAACTGACTTGGAGGGTTCTCAGCAAGATCTCTTGCTTGAGGATTCTGCTCCTCTGTCTTCCTCCAAGGAAACTAAGCATGCCTCCCCCATTCCATATACCCTTTTCTCAGGACTGGAGATCTAACACAAGGCCTGACACCCAGTCGCTGAGCTGTATCTTCAGCCCTTTACCCTTTTTCACTTTGAGAAATGTATTTGAGACGGTACTGGGAGTGGGCTTTGGATTCTCCCACAGCTGAGATCACTGGCCCCTGTGCTAAGACGCAACACAGTGACGAGCTGCAATTGCAACCTGACTGCATTGTGTATACGCTTGGGCCAGAGCTTGCCACAGTAACTTTTGTATTAGTTTTAGTATCATGATCTGGTGCTATTTGTTCCAAAAGCTTCATCAATGGTCAGAAAAACCTTTAGAAATGATTTTTCTCTAAGAGTAAAACAGAAAACAACCACTTGCCAACAAATTTGGCTAGTGTGTTCATGTACTCTCAAGTAAAACCATAATAAGCAAATAAATCTAAATTAACAGACACTAAAGATACTCACAAGTCAAAATTCTTCACTCACAATGATAAATAGCTTATTGAGGAGGCTTGACCAGCTAGTCATAGATAACAAAGTAGGAGAAAAGATTACATATATAGAGAGAAAAATAGATAGGTAGACAGATAGGTGATAAATAGATAGGTGATAAATAAATAGGTAGATAATAGAGAAATGAGAGATAGGTAGTTAGACATAGATAGATAGATAGATAGATAGATAGATAGATAGATAGATAGATAGATGATAAAGATGTACAATCAGTATTCACCACAATCATTCACTGTAAATCTGAGAACAGGAGTTTTGATAATAGTTTCGAACAAAATTATCCCTGGATCATTTAAAAAATATTATTGTACATATGCCTGTTTTTGTGTGGTGTATGTACATGTTCTGATGTGTTCATGTCTGTATACATGTGGAGGCCACAGGTCTCTCTTTCTCTGTGTGTGTGTGTGTGAGTTTACGTTTATCCCAGGTCTCTCACTGAATCTGGAATTCACTGACTGAGTAAGATTGGCTGATGATGAGCCCCGGGGATTCAACCTTCTCTGTCCCTCAAGTGCTGGGATCACAGATTCACACCCTTCCACATAGGTACATGGAATAATAATTCAGTTACCAAGTTCAGATAAAAACTTACGTTGGTCTGAATGCCACAAGCCTGGCATCCTGGGTATGTGGCAATGATGGTGTCAGGTGACTAATACTCCTGGACTTACAGGAGTTTGCTCACTTTTCTGGTATCAGCACTGTGATGGCTGGCTTCAGGCTACGTGACGTGCTGCTCACGGTGGCTGAGCTAGTGAGAAGCCACATCATCACATACTAGGTGTAACGATAAAATAGCCCTGATAACTTGGTCTGTTTATACAAAGCTAATCTAGGACTTCCACGTGCTTCTCTCATGCTCACTGGTTTATCTTTAGGACTCCGAAATTCCTACCAGCTGGCCAGCATGCATGTGAGCAGGGGACACAGCACAGTCTCCCCTCAGGCCTTGTTCATAGGACATACCCGACAAGGTGGCTGTTCTTCCCAGAACACAGAATATTAACCACATTGACTAAGTGTTGAAATAACTAAGTAATTCATAAATTCCCGCAGTTTATAGTGGTGGGATTCATGCAATCCCAATACTAGGGAGGTGGATATAGCCAGATTCCTGACACTATCTGGTGGGCCAGCCTAGCCTAACTGGAGAGTCCCAGGTCCTAGTAAGTGACCCTGTCTCAAAGTTGGTGGCTTCTGAGGATGGATACTAAGATTGACCTCGGGCCTCCACATCAGTGGACATAGGTATAATTCACCCCCACCAACACCAATACACACATATGCACGCTGCTTGTCTCTCAAATGTACCTAACTGAATTGAAGCTTCATAAATGAATCTCCTTAGTGACGCTGCCTGTGGCCCCTCCTGCTATTTCTAACTGTTACCAGCAGGCAGAAACAAAGATATTCTAATGGGACATTTATGTCTCTCAGTCTGACTCTCAGACTGTTCAAACAGTGGTCCCCAAATAAATGGCAACTTCCCTGGGAATCTCATAATGGGAGAAGGAAAGAGTACCAGGCCAGCCAGAGGGAAAATGTATCTTCAGGAAAAAAAAATTACATAGTTCTAATTACTTCTTCGACTACCTTACAGGTTGGGATTCAAGCCCAGACAATGAGACCAACTAACTGGACTGCCTCAATGTGTATTTTCTGGATCCTCTATTTAAACTTTGATTTCAGGGCCTCAAAGACAGACCTGAGGGATTCACTTGACTTCTTTGTCCATTTTCCCAGTGTTGCCACATTGAACTAATTCTCCCTTTCTGCTTTTCTCTATTAATTTAAAATCTTTGAGTTGGCTTATTGAGGGTGGGTAACTGAACCTGGCTTGGGGCACACACTGTGAATCCTGGTTCAATAGCACAGTCAGTAATGTGAAGTCCTAGATTAGGTAGAGAAGACATAACCAGGATACGCCTCTTATTTATCAAGGAGGCTGGTGATTCAGGCAATGTCTGGGGACATTTTTGGTTAATGTGAGTGGAATCGGTGTGACCATGGCATCTGGGCATAGAGGACAAGGATGGTACATACACATCCTTCAGGGCACAGGGGCGGCCACAAGCAAGCCAGCCATCCTATGGAGCACCAGGAGGCTCCACGCCCACAATCATCAGCTCCAAATATCTGGTGATCCAGAGAACGAGCTGCAGCATGAGTTTCCAGGACACCCTACCCCCCCCACCCCCATATTAGGACTGTTTCTGTCAGCAAACTGCCTGATAGTTAAACATGTTTCATGATGTGTTATTTATTGATGACATTTCTATATATTAATAGATCAAAATATTCTTACACTTTGGGCTAAGCAATAATTAGTATAACTACCTGTGCCAAAAGAGATTTGAAAAGGTTACATCCACTGGATTAATTTTCACCCTGTGCACACTGGCCATCTAGGATCCTCTAGAGAGTGATTTAATGGACGGGAGATACAGTTCAGTGGATATCCTGACTTCAACATTCATTCTCTCTCTCTCTCTCTCTCTCTCTCTCTCTCTCTCTCTCTCTCTCTCTCTCTCTCTCTCTCCCCTCCCTCTTTCCTTCCCTCCCCTCTATTATCCTTACCTCCCCTTCCACCAACAAGAACAAGAACAATTTCTTGAAATCACATCTTTAATTATAGGAAATATAATGAGTTTTGAGTTATGGCTCATTCTCAAATCCCCTTTACATTTTCTAACAGAGAAAAGTCACTTGACACCCAGCCTTTGGCTGAGCTGCTGAGACCACTATTTTCCTCAGAGGGTAGGTGGTGGAAAGTGTTTAAACTCAGTAAAGGAGCCTCTATGTAGAACTCTTAGGTACTTAAGAAAAATAAAAAACTATCATCTGGTTGTTTCAAGGCTTGGCTTTCATCTGCCTTCACTTTCTAATGTAACAGATAACATTTGTGCAGTCACTGGATTCATTTAAAGGGCCGGTCACAAGGAGCAAACACTTACAGTTTCCTATTGGCAAGGATGGGACACCAGTGATGAAAAGCCTCTTGCAGTCAGATTTTTGTGTCCTGAAGTTAAAATCTAAAATGTCTTGAATTGCCCACAATGAAGGTTTGTTCAACCAATCCAGTTTTCTCATAGAAACGGAATCAGAGGTCAATAGACTAGAACAGGAAGGTGGGGCTCACATGCTTGCTCAGAAAACTTTAAAGAAAGTTGTTCTGACAGTGGCAGAAGTTCACAGGAAACATAAATATTGTATGAAGAAGATACATAAATTGCCAAATGGCTGAAGCCCATCTTTAAAAGAAAAAAGTGTGTGTGTGTGTGTGTGTGTGTGTGTACTTCTCTCTCTATATATGAACCACATGCATGTAGTGCCCACGGAGACCAGAAGAGGGCATTTGGCTCCCCTGAATCTGGAGTTACTGGCAATTACGCCCTGCCAAGATGCAGGTGCTTGGAACAAAATCCAGGTCCTCTGCAAGGCCAGCAAGTATGAGAAATGCCTGTTTTTTATTTGCTTTCTATCAAAGATAGCTAGCCTTCAAAGAGCCAATATTCCATAAAAACACCTGATTTCTAAAACTATCATGTTAATTTTTAAAATCTCTCTCAACTGGTCCAGCTTTTGTCCATGCGAAGGCATTACTGCGATTTCAGGGCTTGATGGCTTGGGGAGACCAGTTCCTTCCCACCTTCCTTCATTGTTTTGTGCTTATTCTTTTAATACTAGCCAATTGCAAAAGACTATGAGGTCAGATGCCATCCGGCAGGGGAAAGATACAGATACCCCCTGTGTTAGAATCAAAATCAAATAAACTTCCTGCCCCGGTGTGCTTGCTTGGGTTCTAGCTCACTTGTTTTTACAGAAAGAATTTGCCCTGCCAACCTACTTTTGCATTGTTAGTATGCTCCTTTCTGCAAAACCAAGATTATTCTTCAGTTGTCTTTCACACTCTTAAGCACTGAGCCCTTCTTTGTCCCCAGAAGCTCAACCTACACATTTCACTTAAAGGAAACTGTCCACTGATGAGCACTGAGGAACGAGGACAGAGGATTGTCAACGTTCCGGTGCACTGAGGAAATATGTAGCTGTTTGTGACATTCTCTGAGGACGAGGTAGGATAAGAAGACAAAGAAATCATAGAGCTATGAGAGACGAAAGAGCCTGCCTTCAGAGTCTCGCCGAAACTTCTTGCTGGCTGAGAAGCAGAAACACCACACAATTAGCAGCGTTTGCTTTAAGGCTGACAGCATAGAGTTAATAATTTCATAGATACCTTATATCAAAAATCAGCATAGCAGCGTAATCCAGGCTTGAGGCTTGAATGAATACGACCTTGGGCGGGGCCTTGTTTCTTTCCCCAGACCTTACCTGAGAATCTCAAAAGAAACTGTTTACAGGAACAATACCTTACCCTCCTGTTTCCTGTGGGCAAGACTTTCACCTGATACATGGTAGTCCTACCAGGTGCCCTCAGAACCACTGATCAGAAAGCCTAGAGGAGCCCAAGCCCACCCTTGAGTGGGCCTTACCTTCTTCAGAGTGCCTCTTTGTCACACAATCCTCATGCAAAAGTTCATATGAAAGCATCCTTAGTAAATCTCTCCCCTCTGCCTCACTGGACTGCAGGTTTCAACGAGGAAACCAGGGATCCTAGTTTGGCCTGTGTTAAGGCCCCTAAAACTCCAGCTGCTGGGAAGGACAGTGGGAGCTGTGCGTCCTTTCCCTGCAGCCTCAAACAAGTATCTGACAACAACCCTACGAAGCTCTGGTGCAAAAACTAATCTCTCACCTCAGAGGAAATAAAGCCTTTTCGGGAGCTAAATATTAGCGATCATGGTGGGGCTGTGACTTGATCCAGTAGGAAGCATTTGCATTCAGGATAGGCATGAGGACTAAAGTAAGACCCAGAACCCATGTAAATGCTGGGTGGGTATGGCAACCTACTTGTAATTCCAGTACTCAGAAGGTAGAGACAGAGAATGCCTGGGGCAAGCTGAATACTGAGCCGAGTTGAATCAGTGCGTCAGTGAGCTCTGGCTTCAATCAATGAGCTCTGAGTTCGTCGCAACTCATTAGGACGCCTCAAAACTCTCAAGTGTCATGTAAAATACATCAATCACATTTGGGGCGTGCATTAAATAGGCAATGGGAAAACCAGTCTCACCCTGAACCATAGAGTTTTATTTCTAAGCTGGTGGATCTTCGGTTTTATTGCTCTGACATCAAGTTCCACAGTTTAATTTTCAATTTAAATGCTTATTTAGTTTAACAGCCCATAATGCCATTTGTTTGGGCTTAGTATTTATAGTTGCTCTGTTTCAGTCTATAAGGTAGAAGGGTTTTATGTCAAATGGCTGGCATAGATGCATGATTACACATGTAAGCTCATCCCACATACATCCATGCACACTACACAAACATACATACACACACACACACACCAGTCAATCATCCTTGCAGAATATTTAAACATAAGATCTGGAGAACTTAAATAAAGTACCTATGATCACACAATGAATAGGAAGTAGAATTTAGTTCTGAACTTGAGCTCATGTGTTAGAACCGACTCCCTTAATGATACCATTTCCCTAGAGACAGAATGACCCCTACAGGAAGAAGGATTGCATTTTTTGGCAAAAGCTGATGCAGAGACTAGAAAGGTGGCTCAGCAATTACAACCAAGTACTGCTCTTCCAGAGGACCCAACATCAGTTCCCAGCAGCCAGGTTTGGCAGCTCACAACTGCCTGTATCTTCTGCTCCACGGGATCTGATACCTCCTTCTGGCCTCTTCAGGAACCTGTGCTTACATGCACATACATTCAATTAGGGAAAAAAAACATTTGGCTTAAAAAAATCAATAATCAAAAGTAGAATAAACTAGTCCATCGCATAAGTGGCTCAAAGTGCTACTCTCTCTTCCCAGAATGCTCTCACCCTTCCAGCCACTCTTGAGTAGGTCATATGATGGCTCTTCTGTCACCTCAAGACATAAAAGGGACACTCTAATGTAATATCAAACAACTGCCTCATTTTGTTCCAAGCAGCTGCCACGGCAGGAAAAGCACTTGGCTGTCGTCACAAATCGTTAGGACTCCTCAGAGCTCTCAAGTGTCACATAAAATACATCGACCGCATTTAGGCCGTGCGCTGAATAGGCAACGGGAAGATCAGCCTCGCCCTCAACCATACAGCTCCATTTCTAGGCTGGATGGATCTTCAGTTTTATTGCTCTGTCATCAAGTTCCAGCATGGCTTAATTTACAGTCCATGTGCTTATTTAACTTAATAGCCTGTAACGGCACTTATTTGGATTGTTTTGTAGTTACTTGGCATAAAATTCAACAGCATCACCTTCTACCTCATGGTCCTAACATCAGGGACCTTGAGTCGTTTAAATCATGAGACTCAAAGCATGGAGGTGTGCCTTGTGAAGTTTGCAAACTGAGTAAAGTCACTAATTAAAGTTTCTAATACCAACTAGGCTTTGACTGCAGACCCAAAGGGGTCCTTAGGAGGGAAGGGTCCTTACCTTGTCCTTTTCATTCATTTGTTTGTCTAAGGTTTATTTTTACTTTTAACTGTGTGTATATGTGTGAATTTGTGCACAAGTGCAGTGGCCTGTGGAGGCATTGGCTCCCTCTAGTGCTTGACTTGCAGGCAGCTGTGGGCTACCTGATGTGGGTGCTGGGAACCAAACACAGGTCCTCTGCTGCTGTGAATACTCATTATCCACGCTGTTCACAGCAGTCAGGAAGTGTGGCAAAGGACTGATCAACATTAAAAGGCAGCCCCCGATGAAGGCCTTTTCTTGACCACAGAAAACCCAAAAAGGTGAGATTCTACTGAGGGCTGGCTGTGGGTCTGGAGAATGTATTCTGTCCCAACTGCTGAGCGGTGACAGAATCCTTACTGGGGTGACATTCGGTAGAGTCCAGACACAGAGGCTATTCTTAGAACAACCAAAAAAAGCATGGTGCTGCCTAAAAATACTGATGACTCAACACCTAGAGGCTCCAGTGATGCAATGCTGTCAAAGAACACCCCTTTCTCCTCACAGGTTGCAGGTTTAAAATAAGCAAGCTCACAGCTCACCTTCTGAGGAGAGCAAAACATCACAGCTGCAGGGGAAAGAGAGGGAGTGCAGGTCACTTACACAATGTGCCACCCACGCAGTGCCTGTCTCTGTCCGTTGGTCCAGCTGTTGGGGGAGCTTAGAGACACCCAAAGTTAAAGGTAGTGACATCCCTCTGACACCCTAACTCCTCAGAATAGGGCCTGGGAGGAAGGAAAGCCGTGTTGATTACAAATAAGGGCCTGGGAGGTTTCATCCGACCTCAGCACAAGTGACTGTGATCCATATGCACGGTACTGCTGAAAACAAGTGTTGCCAGAATTTTCTCCCTGGGGTAAGGTCAATGCTTACCAATGTCTACTTCCTAATGTCCCAGTGACAAAGCAAAGTATAATTCCATGTTTACCCCTGAGAATCAATGAGTTTATTGGACTTCCTTCAGGGCATGGTGAAGGATTACCAACAGGCACATAGATGACTCCAGGGTGGCTGTTCTAGGAAGACTTCAGCAGACATGGATTATGGTGTCTCCGTAGCTTCATAGACAAAGTCCTCTTCCCTAATCTTCCCAGCCTGTATGCCCTTTACTTCCCCGGTACCCAAGGCAAGCTGCATACAAATGCCTGGGAGAAGTAGCTGGAATATTTGCTGTGGGTCCAATGACTCTGAACACTCCCTGCTCCTGGGATGGAGTGTCAACAATCAACAAGCCTGGCAGATAGTTGGACTGAGGAAGGTGATGGTTGGTCTCCTCTGAGGACGGCACTACACAAGGGGAAAAAAACCACATGCATTGCCCTGGTTTAGGGACTGTAGGCAGTAGGACCACAAAGAGACCAGATGTAGGGAAGTCAAGGCCAGGAACTCAAGTATGTGGCTACCTGGAAACCACAGTCAAGAGCAAAGAGGTTATGCACATCCTTGCTCGCTTTACAGGGGTGTGCTCAGCTAGCTTTCTCTACGCTTACACAGTCCAGGGCCTCAAGCCAGGGAACGGTGCCACCCGCAGTGAACTGGGCCCTCCTACGTTAACTAACAGTCAAGACAATCCCCCACAGAGCGACCCGCAGGCCAGCCTGATCCAGATAGCACCTTATTAGGATGCTTTCCAGAGATGGCTCTGGATTATGTTAAGTTGACCTGAAAACTAACCAGTAAATCTAGGTCTCTCTTGCTGGGGTAGGTCGGCCTTCTGTTGATTCAGCTGCCTTTGGGTCAGTCATGTTCCCCATGTGAGTAACCCTAATAAACTCATTATTTAGCTATGGCAGACTTGGTTGGAATCATTTCTTTGATCTTTTACCCAGCATGCTACTTGGTGTGAACAGGTATTTGTTCTCATCTCTCCAAGAAACATCAGTTGATTAAAATGCAAGGTCTCAATTAGCAAAGACCCTTGAGTTGTTAAAAGATTCTGGACCATTCTAGAAGGGACCCAGTCTCTGGAACATCCTGAGGCCTCAGAGGTCACACATTTGCTTTCTAGGCTTGTTCTTTCCAGCAAGAAACTGGCCAGAAAGTCCAGGCTGGGTGCATGCCTTCTCTGAAAAGTATAACAACAGTTATTTTAACAAACCCTCCCTTCCTGCTGTAACACTGGGCTTCACATGCCCAGCGGTGACCTTGTCTCCTCAGTGCTTTCCCTGTGTACTGGTGGAACTCTCAAAAGTCATCGCCTAGACTTCGAAGGAAAAATCGCGTCCGTTATTCTGTAGCTGATGCTCATTACAGTGTTTGCACAAATTTTGCTTCTTAAAGACGCAGACACAGTGGGAAAGATGATGCATGACGGCAGACATAGTGCTGGAGAAAGAGGTGAGAGTTCTACATCTGGATCAGCAAGCAGCAGGAAGCGACTGTGAGCCACTAGGCCTGATTCAAGGTTCTGAGACCTCAAAGCCTGCCCCCTGCCCCCGGGGACATACTTCCTCCAACATCCTCCGGAAAAAGGCAATACCTCAGTTGCAGGATATTTTATCCCATTATGAACCCGAGGTTGTGAACTGTAAAAACCTGTTTCTTGCTTGGTGTTGCTCAGCCCTAACACACACCTTTAATCCAAGAGCTAAATAAAGTCAATCCTAGGTCAAGAGATGGAGCAAGAAACCAGCTGACAGGGATTAAACAGAAAGGAGGGACTTTGAGTGAAGGATATTTAATACAATGGGGAGAAGAAGAAAGTGCTTTTGTCTTTTGCCTTCTGGGATGTAAACTGAGTAGGAAGGTCATCTGGGTGCTTTTTCTGTCTCTGTGAGCTAGTAGGTTTTCATCCCAGCATCTGGCTCCTGAGTCTTCATGGGTAAAAATCAAATTCTTTGGGATTTTCTTTCTTTCTTTTCTATTTTCTTGAAATAGAGCCACTCTCTATGAGGGCCATTTTTATTCAAATCACCACAGTCAGTATTTAATCGCAGCCACAGAGAAACAGCCCACTGACAGTGAGTACTCTCTTAGGACCAACTGAGATGATGGGGAAAAGCCAGTCTCCATGGCTCTGAGAGTCCTGCTGTCAACAAGAAGCTGGGCAAAACAGTTAATAATTCTCAAGGGTGCCCACTGTCCTTCCCTCCTTGGAATCACATGCCAGGCTCTGGAAGTAGTGGGTTTGATTATTTCTCCAGCTAGCCACTAACTGTGTGACACAGAAGGCTTGTCCCTTAAACATCAAAAGTGCTTAACTGAGGAGCCAAATTCTTTCTTTCTGTCATATAATCCTCATGAAGCCTGAAACTCAGCCACATAAGCGTGTGTGTGTGTGTGTGTGTGTGTGTGTGTGTGTTATAGGCACACATGTGTGTACAGTTACACAGGCCAGAGGAAAACAGAGGGTATTCTACTCTATTATTCTTTACTTTATTCCCATGGGACAGAGTCTCCCAGGGGAACTGGAGCTAGGTTAAAAACCAGTAAATCTTAACAATCCCCCATATTTGCTCCTTTTCCCCATAACTCTGGGGTTGTAGGTACATGGTCACCCCACTGGTGCTGGGGATTCAAACTCAGCTCCTCGTGAGTACCACAAGCTCTCTTACCCACTCCGCCACCTCCTCAGTCCCCATGAGACACTAGTTTTGAATGGGATAAAATAGAATGCCAGTGAAGAAAACAATCCAAGACAAGTCATCACACTGACACTGCAGCCCCTTTGCAGAGGATCATTTGACTTGAGGCTCATAGAGTTGAAAACGAACAGAGCTGTTGAGAGGGCAAACTTGAGTACCGCATATCCGTCGTGTTACGTTTCTTGCAAACCACGGATATGATACTCATTAGACGTGAGCCACATCTAAGGTTCAAGTCACATGACTTAAGAAGGCACTGTGCTAAAGTCATGCATACGCAGAAGATGCCACTCCTGATTCTGATAGACATCTTTACATTTTTTTCTGCAAAGATGCATGAAATTAATTTTTTCAAAGAAGTTACAGCAAAAGAAAGTATATTTGTCTGTTACTAAAAAAACACACTGTCTAATACTCCAGGTCATTTTATTTTATTTTTCTCTGTTCTTAGCCTCATTTAAGCCACCTTAAAAACCCACCTGCAATGACATTAGTCAGCAATTTTGCATATCGCAAGATGAGTTTGGAAATGGGCAAATATGATCAAAGTGTGATGAATCTGCTTCTTAAATATTTTACATTGGAGGTATATTTAGTTAGGCTAACTAAGAGAAATAGAATAACCAGGACCAGTCATAATAAATAACATTGCTGTGACTATTAATTCCTAATTTGAGCTTCCTGAGAGCCAGAGGAAGAAACGAAACATGTGAGTTACATAATCCTCCAGTGAGAAAAAAAATACCAGTTCTTTGAAGTGAACGGCAATTACTTGGCACTAATTTTTGTAAGAAAACAACACATTTTGGCAGGAAAGGTGGCTCAGCAGTTAAGAGCACCTGCTCTTACAGAAGACCCAGGTTCCTACCATCCACATGGTCGCTGAAAACCAACTGTGACCCCAATTCTAGAAGACTGAACCGGCATGGACATGGCATACATACATGCATGTGGGCAAAACATTCACACACAGAACGTAAAATAAATAATCTAAAGAAAACATCACATGCCCCTTACACCAGAAACAGTGGACAAGTGTACTCTACTGTAAATTTCGAAATATTTGCCATGTGCCAACAACTGAGAGTAAATATCCTTAAAACCCATACAAATCCACTGCTTTACAATGATTCTTCAAAAGGCGTGCTGATCTTCCTTCCAGCCTCCATGTCCTTGAGCTGTCTGCTAAGTTTATAGGAGATTCCTTCCTTACTTAAACCAAAGAGAAAGGGCCGTAGACCTGGGTGGTTTGGGGGACATAAAGACTGGGCAGGACACTAACGTTCATCAGAAAGTCTATTACTACGTTCTCTGCCCCATCCGTCTCACTTTGCAGGTCCATAAACAGGTGGAGGGAGGTTGCATCTGAGGCCAAACGCCAAAGGCAGTTACCCTCTGCAATCGTTCTCCCCTTTTCATCTGAGGCAGGATCTCTCACTAACTTTGGAGTCAGACTGAGCTAGGCTTGGATTCCCTGCCTCTGGGTTTCTCCCGTCCCCTCTCCCTCACTCTCACCCTGTATCCCATACCGCTGGAGCGACAGGCATGGGCGATCCGAACCAGCTTCATGGTAGAGGCTGAACTCAGTTTCTCATATTCGCACACCCGCAGAGCCATCTACTCAGCCCCCAACAGAGAAATGTACTCACCCCATTTTTTCACACACACCCCCTCCTTCTTATATAAAAAGGGAACTAAGGATTCTGGAACACTAAGTTGACCGTGATGACAAAGCTAGCATACAGGGCAGACATGTTCTACCTGCTTCTGGATCCTAAGCCCCATTCTTGGCTCCTCTGCCTCCCACAAGGCCCATACCCTGTCTAGAAAACTGTGACACAGAACATGTGTCATGTTTTCCTAAAGCTCTCTGACACCAGACATTTCCATTGGACTAAGAAACTAGGATATCATACAAGGAAGGATGGTCTGTGTATAAATCTTCAGGGGCTTGCAAGATGGCCCAGCAGATAATGGTGCTCACTGCAAAGCCCGATGATGCCAAGCCTGAGCTTGATACAAAGAAATCCACATGGGGAGAGAAGCAACTCCTGCAGGTTGTCCTCTGACCTCCACATGCTCATGGCATCCTCCTGCTCACATGCTCACAGATCACATGACAGCAGTAGGCGCGGCACTCAGCCCATTTGCATCATTACCACTGAGCTAAATATCAGGCCTGCATGACATGCATGTTTCTTCTGTTCATTTGTTGTGGGGGAGGAGTGTTGAGACAGGGCCTTACTATGCATCTTAAGCTGGTCTGGAACTCATGGCAATCTTCCTGCTTCAGCCTGCTTAGCAGAGTATTATGCCTTTTAGTTAAAGTGTCTGACTTTGATAATCATCACTAGGTGGGGTCAGGACTTCCAGTACAACAAAATGGAGGCCAGCAAGAAGGAACCCAAGAAAGGCAGGAGGAAGCTCCACTGTCTTCAGCTACCAAGCGCAAGGAAAATACCAGCAAAGCTTGGCCTTCCCGTGGGCTCCGTCTCTGATGCTACCTCTTACAGAACCAGTTCTCTCTGATGGTGTAACTTAAGAATTCATCTTTAAATCTGCGAGTCTTTTAAAAACTGACTGATGAACAATTAATTCACTCTTTGTCTCTTGTGTACTTCTCAGAAAAATAGAGAATGAAATCAAGTGTGCCCTCCAGCTGCTCACCCATCCTGTCCTTGGCCCAGGGGAGCAGGCACATAGCCCAGAGGACAGGGCCCACCTTTACCAAGTCGCCTTCTCCCCAGGAAGTGTACTCTCAGTTACTGCAACCCATACAGGCACCTTTTAATGAGCCATAGAATAGGCTTCAAAGTAGATCTTCTATAAATCATATGAAAAGGATTGCAAGGACTGTAGTTAAAAACAAACAAACTAAACAAAACAAACCACTGCAGTAGAATGGGGTCCAGGGATCCAGGTCTTTTAATATCATCAGAAGCTAAATAGAACTCAGTGGCTGTTTCCCCAAGTGGATACATGCTTACTTACTCTTTGGCACAAAAACAGCATGTCCTCAACTCTGTTGGCATAAGGTTTAGTTCTTCCCTCTGCCACCGTTAGACATGGGACATTGTAAGTAGATTGCCAGCCTCTTGGGCTACAGGGGGTCACTCAGTACCACAGAGAAGCAAGACACTAAATATGCTCTGGAATATTCTAGTCACTTCAATAAAGGTTAAGGTGGCAGGGAAAGCCCCGAAGCAGCTTTCAAATCTGCCCCACACTGGGCCTCTCATCTGGCAGGTGTCCCCTGAGTGATTAGTTGCAACTCATTAGATTCCCAAGCACCATCCAGAGGAGAAAGAAAACAGGATTCCATGCTGAGGACAATGACACCCACTGTCCTGTCACAGTTTAAATGGCCTCAAAAATAACAAACCACTGTAAATAAATGTCACTCCTACCCACTAAGGAAAAAATATATAGACAAGGCAAAATAATGAAGGTCCTTAACTATTTCCTTCAATAAGTCCTTTGCTGAACTATTTGATGATGACATTTAGCTGTAAGTTCCCATTCCAGCCTCTATAGTTCATATCATATTTTCCAGGGATGCTCTCACAGTAAATAACCATCTCAGGTAACCCTTTGCTACATGCGCTTCTGTGAACTTTTCTCCCAGCCTTAAGTCATCTCTATTACATGCTTTCTAGAGCCTTCTACATTGCAGACTTTAGCTCCCTTTGATGCCTGTGCACACACTGTTCTTTACCTGAAGGAATTTTTTGCCAATCCGTGTGTTCAACATAATCCTATATTTTGTCCAGATTGTGGTCTTAATGAGTCAATCTTGTCTAGAAATTTCAAACACTTTATACTGTGTTTACACAGTTATTCGAGAGTGCCCTGTTGGAGGCACACTTGCAATGCAACTTCGCGATGTAGGTTTATCACATCACAATTGCCTTCTGCTTGAGTCCTGCTGTTGAATGGCATGAGTTCTGTCTTATGTAGTTTAGCTGGAAATTTCACTCTGATACAGCCAATTTTATTTCTAGAGACTATTTTCCATACTTGAATTTAGGGGCAGGAAGGAACAGAGGGCCCTAAGCAGGGCTTCAAGGGTAAAAGACCTTCAAATCCTTTCCTGTATGTCCAAATGGTAAGTGAATGCTGGGGAAATTTGTGGTGTCCTTGGTCACCGTCTTAACTGCGTGTTCAGTTAAACATTAGCTAAATGCCTGAGGGTATCAGCACAAGAAGAGCAGCTGAAAATACAAAAAAAAATTATTCAAATTTCAGCTGCTTCCGAAGACTTCAGTATGAAGATGAAAATGAGAATAATATGTTGGTGACTTATCCAAGCGGTTTACAGTATGAGCTCTCCAAGTGAATGGCATGTGACAGTAACTATCTACTTTTTGGACTAAAGGACTCTCCTATGGATCCATAACAGACCCTCCAAAGAAAGGCTGGGAACAGCATGAGGAAGATTACATCAAGGCCAGTTATGTAAGAATCTGGTTGGAGGTCATTCATGTAGGTAGTATCCATATACAGGGAGCATGTCGGCTTCAACATGCCCTTTATTTCCAACCAGCATAACCCCCACAGCCTTGTCATCAGGCTGGTACCCTCTATCCGAGAATCCATCAGTCCCTGTATCCCCAGGCTTGAAGTTTGCCCCTGTGGCTCTAAGCTCCAAAGGACTGAAATCCCTGGCCTAAACTTACAGATTCAAGGCCTGGACTTACTACAGTAGATTCCACTGTTGGGCTGGCCTCTCCAGACTCTAGCTCCAGTCTCAGTCTTGTGGGCAGAAAACAAGGTATACCTCTTTTTCCTTAAAAAGACAACTCAGCAAGTTTAATGTTCTTGGTTTCCCCAGCTGCTATCTGTGAGTGTAAGGACCTTTGTGCTCTCAGTAGGTTGTGAGGTACCCAGTGTGGGTGTTGGGAAATGAACTACTGTCCTCTGGAAGAACATCAAATGGTCTAAACTACTGAGCCATCGCTCCAGCCTGGTAGGTTCTATTTTATATCTTACAGCTCTACTGTTTGAAATCCTTGGGCTCTGATGTGTTTGGGATTCAGATTCTGGGGTGTAGACATTTAATACAGTGTTACCCATTATGTAATGGCAGCTTCTTGTTATTTAAACACAGGGAGGTTGTGCAGAGAAAAAAAATGAATATTCACAGGGAAAGAGAGTCACCTTTGCTCAGATGTAAGTGAATTAGGTCAAATGAAGCTTGGTTTCAAAATGAGTTACAAAAAAGGGCCTCAGGTTTGAGAGATTTTTCCATAGGCTAGAATGTAGACAGGGGACAATAGACTGCACCTCTATACGAAGTGTTGCATTTCCATGTTCCATTTCCATTGCATTCCATTTTCCCTACTAACTACAGTCTCACCCATAGAAGTGAAGATTGCAAAAAATCGGATAGAATCTTGGAGAGTTCTTTAGGATGTCTTCGTCATGTCTGGGATATCAGACTAGATCACTGTTTACTCAAAAATAAAAATAAAAATAATTAAAAGAAAAGGAACAGGCTCAAAGCAGTCAAGCTGAGTAAAAAGTACGTGACTCTCAATATCAGTATCTCTCTGGATTCCCAGAGTGCATTGAGATGGCCCCTTTATGAGAAGTACAGCACATGGACCTGGAGAGATGGTTCAGTGGTTAGGAGCCCACACTGCTTGTGCATGACACCAAGCTCAGTTCCCAGCATCTACACCGGGTGGCTTACAGCTGCCTGTAACTCCAGCTCAAGAGAATCTGCCCTCCCTCTTCTGACCTTTAACACCGCCCTGCCACCAATACATAATTAAAAGCAAATTCTTCGGACCTGGCGCTGTCACAGTCACTGCTATTTCTTGTGTGTTGGTGTATATTGAACTGATCTCTCTGGACAGACTGTAAATTCAAGCAGTATATGCATGTCATGTTCATCGTTGTGTCGCTAATACCAACTACCATACCATGCTGGAAGGCAGTATTACTTAGTGAGCATTAAGTGTGTGGGCTCTAGCAGGTGTCAGCTTGCACCCAGACTCAGTCACTGCTAGCTGTGGAATCATGGTTAGTGGGTTAGTCTGAAAATGAGCATAATGAAACTATCCACCTAGATAGGCTCATTCGTTCAACGCCAAACCCCTGGTCCCAGTAGCCTCTCAACAGAGACTTGTTGTGTTTGTTTGGTCTTGCTATATTTTATGCTCATTACTGGTTGCCAAGAACCCTTCTCTCTATTGTCATTGTCCACACTATGACACCCACAATGCTCCAACAGGTATTAGAATACAATGCCAGGTACCCCAGCTGAGTGAAGAGTACATTTGTCAGTAGCCAACATCGGTAATTAAATGCTTGGTCTAGAAATGACACAAAGTAAGTCCTGCTCAAACCCCAGACAAAACAGTTCGGCAAGTTCAAAGCTATGGAATCCTGCCACATGCCTAGGAAGTAGAAGGGCAGAAAGAGCCTACTCTCCAAGGTTGGGCATGACCATAGAAAGGTTTAGTGTTTATAAAACGCTTGTAAAGTCACCTGAAACCTCACAACGTGGTTACTACAGAGAGTGCCGTTATCATTATCATTATCAAATTAAAATGTATATGCTTTAGAGGACAGTACGAAATCACCTTGCTGGCATCTTACTCAACTGAGCTTAGATAAATATTTCATAGCTGTTCTTTCCCTTCAAAGATCCTATCAAGCAGACCCATGGTGGCATGAGGTCACTCCTTCCACCCTTAGCCATCTCAAGACTCCAGAGTCTAGTGGGATCCAGAAAGGCCAGTAAAGGTGGGCCACACTAGAGGGAAATGAACCATAAGAAATTCCAGGTATTGAATGTTTTGAAGAGTTAGTTCAGTTCTAAATGGATTCCACACAAAAAAAAATATTTATACTTCAGGCTGCATCATGCAAACAGCAATCTGTGTTTGTTGGTTTTGTGTGCCAGTTTCCTCCAGCTCTGGTTATCCTTTGTGTTATATAAACAGAACACAACCATCTGGGCAAAGCGAGCCATGCTGAAGTCTGTGCTCACTTATTGCCAAAGCATTAAATCAAAATAGGATCTTTCAGAATTCTGCCTGACTGAAAATTGGAATGCACGTCAAAACCCTCATAAAGCTGTTCAAAAAATGTGCATCAGGTGTTAAAACAGAAAAAATTTAAAGGATGGCAGAAGTGTGCACAGGAGAATACTTAAGCAGAAACAAACATGACTGGATAAATCCCTATGATACCAGGGATCCGATTCAGTATTTCCTGACTTACCTTGCAAAAGACAGTGCCCTAGAAAAGGCATCTCAGACACATGGAAGTATGGAGAAGGGACTGTTGAAATGCTACTCATAATAGGAAGCAGAAGTTCGAGCTTTTATCCAACTAAGAAACTTAAAATGAATGCTGTACAATAATTATAATAACAGGCTAATCAGTATCCAAATACCATAATTCAAAAGTAGATTATAACCAAATGAAAGCACCAGTCACGTGTGATAACGCCCACCCACTTGGACCATAGAAATGAAACCTAAGCATCATCTCTCTGATAAAATTCCAGGCTACAAAACACGTCTCCCCCAACACAGTACACAAACAATTACCACCATCAGCCTTGCTCACAGGCAAATGTGGGGACCAACGATGCTCTCTGTTTCGTTTCTCTCCGTTTAAAATTACCTCCCCCACTCTAGAAAGAATGTTCCACTGGTGCATTCTTTGGAAAAGATGTCCATCATCAGACTTTGAGGCTCAGATCTATGAAATCTGGATCCTGAGGAAGTAATCTCCTTGTGGAATAAGGTACACATATATTTAGCAAAACCGAGGCAAAACCAGGGGCTGGAGAGATGACTCAAGATGGCTAAGAGAAGACTGCTTTACAGAAGACTCAAGTTTAGTTTCCAGCACCTCCGCTGGGTGGTCCAGTGGTACTCAGTTGCCTATAACTCCAGCTCCAGTGACTTTAATGATCTCTTTTGGCCTCCTCAGGTACCTACATGCATGTGGTACATATGCAGATAAGCAGGCACATCTATATATGTGTATATAATTATTTAAATCTTAAAAGATTATTGAAACACCAGAGGTCCATGTTAGTTTCCTGTTACTGCACAATAAATACCAGTGATCAAATCACAAGGAGAAAAGGGTGATTCAGGTTTACACTTTGGGAGGATTCAGCCCATGATCCATGACTCTTTGAGCCTGTGTTGAGGCAACACATCATGGCAGAGCAATGTCACTCACCTCATGGTTGGGATACAACAGACCTGGGGCCACTATGTACTTGAAGGAAAATCCCCCAGTGACCTAAAGAGCTGTTGCTATGCTCTGCCTCTTAAAGGTATGGAGAGTAAACCCACACATGTGCTTCTGAGGAACATTTGGTATGCAAATACTAACCAAGTCACAGGAGAAACTGTTTATGTATCATAAGACTATGTATAATATATCCTATTATATACACCTAGAGCATGTATTATAATAAATATGCACACTATATGTAATATGTGTGCATACGTGAATATTTGACTAAATCAAAGCTGATTCTACATCCAATTATTTAATATTCTAGAAACTTTCCACAACTGGTGGCTGTAAGATGGAATCAAGCTAGAAGATTTCCTGTCTGGTTTATCAAGTATAATGATGTAGCTGCTGGCCCAGAGAGATGGCTCAACAGGTAAAAGCACTTGCCATCAAGCCTGGCAACTTGAGTTCAATAACAGATCCACATGATGGAAGAGAGAGAATCAACTCCTCTAAGTTGTCCTCTGACTTCCACATACACGCAAATACACACTAAATAAATAATGTACCAAGTTTTAAAAATTCACCTCCTTGGCTATAAATCAGCATCTCAATCATGTAAAATGGGTTCCATCTTATTATATCATATTTATCAAATGTATTATCAGATTATTTTAAAACTAAATTCTATCTCATACTGTTACACAGCAACTTTGAGAAAAACTAGTTGAAAACACTTCGTAGCCTATATTCCAATTAAAACTCAGAAGATCCACATGAAATGAGCACAGTCTTCCCATAAATGCTACTCCTAGGCCCTTTATCCTCCAGGGTTCAAAATTTAAACTCTGCTGATCAGCCTGTCTTGAAAGAAACACAAATATGTTCTCCAGATTAAAATACCCCATGCTAGAGGAAAGGTCATCAAAACCCAGGAAGTTCTAAAGGGAAGCTCATCAAGACTCAGAAAATTTTAAAGGAAGTGATAGAGAGTCAGGAAACAAACAACTCAGATTTCCCAGGAAATCCCTAAAACTTACTGTTTGCAGAAATCCACTTCCTTCCCAAGGCTATGTGAGCAGTGAGGAATACTGAGGAGCTGAGACACGGTCCTATCTATTAAATTGGCTGCAATCGTGCAGTGCATGCCAGGGTTCTGGCTTTCCTCAGCTGCACTCATGCTGAAGTAACTTTCAATTACTTTTGAGTAATTTCTTCCCCTGTAATTTACCCCTTACCTCTACTCCTTTAAGTAGGTCTCATAAACCCATTTAGTACCCCAAGATGGAATTGTTACTTTCATATGTCATCAGTTTCCTGACCCAGGGTGAATTTGTTCACGTCTCCCCAGGACACAATAGCACTTCTAAAAATATCAGTACCTTCCTAGGTTCCTATTGTTTCAACTGACTGGTAGTGTTTAATCATGAAAGAATAAAAACCTCCACTAAGTCTCCAAGGAGAATCTTCTTCACTGTGACATTTTAATAAATGGAAAGCACAAGGAGAAAATGGAGAGCCTTATTTTGTAGTTCGTGGCAAGCATATTTCAGAGCCAATGACTTATCCTGAATAAACGATAACCTGTTTTATAATCTGCTTTCTAATCCGAGGACAAAAATCCTATTTCTTCATGGCATGTGCTACTTTCTTGCTTTAAATAGCCTGGTAATCACGGCCCTGAAGCTTCTAATCACAGATAATTCATTGCACTTCAAGCTATTTTCAGCGCACAGTTTCAATTGTTCAAGGCCAAAACAATATTGCTTATACAGGGTCTTTAAATGGGTTGAAATATTCCCAAGCCCTACCACCACCACCACCACCACACACACACACACACACACACACACACACACACACACACACACACACACTGTTTTTCTCTGTGGCTCATTAAGAACAATCATGAAAATCAATAAAACTCAGCAACAAAACTTCCAATTAGCTGTGCTAAGTCAACAGTGTCTGTCTGGACTTTAGAAATAAAAAGAGCTAAAGTGTATAAAACGGCAATCAAAAAGTGTTCACAGCTCATACAAAGCTTCACGCTTTAGTTTAGGGGGGAGGAAAGGCATTTCCCTTAGAAAATACCCATGCTTTACAATATGGTATGGCAGTAAATATTTATCAGTTGGAATCCATATTTATGCAGTAAGATTGGACCCATCCATCTGTACCATTTAAAGGACCTGCAATCTGAAATAAAGTTGAGAAGAATCCCGACATGGAATATTCACTGGGATTTCTGGGAACATTTTCACTAACACAAGTTGGCTTCTTAAAATGAGCAACTAGAACACGTTCATACCAAGCCAGCCTCAATCCACAATCATACCAAAGCATGGAGCTGCCATGTTGGTGAGCAGTACAACACAGTGGGTAACAACCTCCACCAAAGTACACAAGAACAGAGAAAAGCCCAGATGGCCAGCTAGCTCTCCTTTCCTGACCATCCCAGAATAGCCATCACACTGAAGAAGTGAAGAGGTTAAAAAGTCCTTGCGTTGTTTCGGGAAAGCCTCATTGCATTTTGGTGGAATCAGAGCAAAGAAAATTATCAGAGTTTTCAACCTCTTCTGCTTAGCTCAGGAAGTGCCTCTTACAGGCTAGATTTGGAATACTACTTCTTCTGTTATCTGGACCTACAAACCAGTGAGGACTGGATTCCTGTCCACACAACCTCACCCACAACCTAGACAGGCACACCTCTACCACCGTAGCTACCTTACGCTAGCCAGGCTTTGTTGATCCTCATAACCAATGCCCAGAGCAGAGTCAAGAAAAACACATCTAAAGACTTCCAGAAGATCAAGATCCAATAAGAAAGGAGGTAGTTGTCAAATCTCCGCATGCTTCAGAAAGAGGGTCTTACCTTGCTCTCTTCTTCTTCAAATACAGACTGGTGGACATTGCAGGCAAACAAGGAGTTGGGGAGATCATTGAAGTCAGTGATTGCTTGGAAGGCCTCTTCAGCAAAACACTGAGTGACAGCCCAGTCTCTGTCTATGCAGCAGAGGAAGAAAAGTCCTGCATCTTCAGGGATGGATGCCTGCTGCCCCAGGCTCCTCATTCCAATGAAGTAGGATTCTCCTCTCATCCCTGAAGAGGCAAAGACAGACACGTGTTGGGGTCAAACAAAATTCTTAAAATTCTTGTTTGCCAGCCCCAGTTCTGGGGGTCTGAAATTAAATTAATTAAAATGATCACTCACTAAGAACACAAGGACCTACTGAGCTCCAGGTGTTGTTCTACATGATTTGCATGTAGTGTGAGCATGCACGTTCATGTACATGCCAGAGATCATATTAAACGTCTCCTTTAGTTGCTTTCCACATTTCTCAAGGCAAGATATCTTACTGACCTGGAAGGCTGCTGCTTCAGGAAGACTGACTGGCCAATGAGCGTTAGTGATCCACTTGCCACTCCACTCCCTTACCCCCAAGCGGAGGCCACAGCTATATACCTCCACTCTTGCCTTTTCTGTGAGTGCTGGGAACCCAAGCTCAGGTCACTGTGCTTGCAGAGCAAGCCCGTCATTGATCAATCCATCGCCCAAACCCTCGCATTACGGCATTTTAAAAATTCCCACAGTGGTCCATGAGACTGCTATCAACATTATTCCCATTTCACCGGTTAAGTAATTTCCACAAGGCCAATGACAAATTGTCAGGCTAAGACTGAAAACTGTGAAGTGTGACACCAGAGTTCACTTTCTTATGCCAGAAGGATGAAGCAGACCAAAATGGGTAGATGTCACTATCCCCTGAATCTTCATTATGTGAACTCCAACATCTGACATCACACACACATATGCACATGCAGAGAAACACACATACAAGCCACATATATCCTTTCTGCTTCTTAGGATTACGACTATAAGGAACTGTAAACCAGGCCCAGATCTTGAAAAATCAGAATCCTCTGAACCAATCGATAATGTGTTAATGTCCCTCCCAGGAACCCCAACAGAGCTTTCTAAAAATTTCATCTCAACGCTGTTCCCTGACACCATACAGTCATAACTTACATAACTGCAAAGCACTTCCCTGTGTTAACACTGGCATATGGTTCTATGGATTTGGTCAGCAACCCCACATGGTAGGGACAGCATCTGCTTTTTCTCTCTTATATCTATTTTTACGCCTGTAATCTCTTCCACTCAAAGTTCAGAGGCTAGTGGCCTGAAGGTGGGGCATGGCCACCTCAGCCTGGCAGGTAGTTTTAACACAACTCCCACAGGCATCGCTCTGTCTTCATGAAATGAGTGAGATACAGTTTATGTGCTTTTTACCTCCTTTGCGTCTGAAATGCACCATGGGATGAGGTTATGACTATAATGTTCATTTTTTTCCTAGAGAAATCCTGATGGGAATCTGATAAGCAACTTTTGATGGTACCACTGCATTATATATGAAACCTGAGACTGACGTTTAAAAAGAAAAAAAGAACAGCTCAGTAACTTGGGCCAGCTTGATGGCTCAGGGAGTAAAGGTGGGTTCTTTGGGCTGGGACTGATGACCTGAATTTGATCCTTGAGACCCCAATGATGGAGGGAAAAAAAACCAATTCTCACAAAATTCTCCTCTTGTGTGCTATGGCACGCACAGAAGCCAACTCACCACTATTGTCCCCCCCCCCCACACACACACTTAAAATGAACAAATAAAATGATGTAACAAGATTTTTTAATTAAATAACTTGGTAATAACTCTCGTGATAAATCAATATACCCGTGAAAAATAAAAATAGAATACAATTAATTTCAAAGTTTTCAGATATGCAAAGAGCACCACACTTTCTGTAGTTAAAAGTTAAAAAAACGCTTATTTCAAATAAAAATATAAAATGCCTCTTAGACTT
Source organism: Pachyuromys duprasi (assembly GCA_028658305.1). Classification (NCBI taxonomy): domain Eukaryota; kingdom Metazoa; phylum Chordata; class Mammalia; order Rodentia; family Muridae; genus Pachyuromys; species Pachyuromys duprasi. The sequence goes on along the minus strand of CM053756.1, from coordinate 23,386,405 downwards.
CTATATATTTTATAATGCAGTTCTATAACCTAAAAGCAAAAATGAATATTTTTAATTGAAAGGAAAAAAATCTAACCACTAATATGAATTGTTATTCCGGCAGTTTTTCAAATAGCGTATATAATAGTTGTTAGACTATTATTTTAATATGAAAGAATAATTGCTAAGAATATCAAAATAGTACTATTTTTATTAAAGGTGTATAGGAAGACTGAAATGCTGAAAGGATCCAGGAGCCTAGCTAAAATACTGGTCACTATCAGCCCATCTTACTTAAAAATTTTCCACTGAATCCAACCTGGTCCCAAAATACTGTCAGAGGAGTTGTGAGAATAATAATTCGATTATTCTTTTCTGCAAACAAAAGTAAAACCCACAGCTGAACAAATTAACTTAAATAAAGCCAGTATTAAGCCTCAGTCAGGACTCCTTCCCACCTACTCAAACAGCTTGCACTTCTAAGCTGTGCAATGCGATTATCTTCATGAGACCGCATTTTAAGCACCTTACTTTGAATGAAGTTTCAAAGAGTCAATGCATTTTGGCGAACAGCCTATGCTACTCGAATGGAGAAAGTCTTTAGAAGTCAGAGCTTTGAACAAAGGAGACCTAATTGCCCTGATCTCTCTTTCCACCGCTGACTCACTTCATCTGCTGGAGAAGGCAAATCATGGCTCAGGGACTCCATGTATTCTTGTAACGTGAGAGCAAAAACCTCTCTCTCCCCGCCTCCCTCCAGAAAATGAGAATAGTCTCACCTTCTCTTGTTCCCTCTGCCCTTCATTACAGGATAAACAGCCATCTGCCTCAACTAACCTACCCTCTGCACATCTAATGCTCTCTTGCTGGAGAACCTGGGTTGTCCATTCTGCTTTTCTCTTGTTCTTCTCTTCTTGTCAATTTTTCACCTCTTGGTCCTGCCCACGAACCCTAGGCCTGATCCCACCCCAACAGTGCCAGTTTCTCCTTTCTCTTTTGAGTGGCAGATCAGAAAGGAAAGGGCTACAAATCCCATTCATGATTGCTTGCTCTTCGTTATTCTTTCATAAACGTTAATGAACAGTAATTCTTTCGAAATTTAAATATAAATATTGCTATTTTTAAACAACCAAACATTAAAAAAATGTAGTAAAATAAAGCAAAAAAAATCATATTGAAGTTGGACTGTTAAAATCAGGTACAGGAGGATGTGGTGGAAAGAACTTCAGAATTCAGGGCAACTTAGAGAAACCTGTCCCTCCAGGGAGATGAGGCTTCCAGAGCCTTACCTGGGTGGAAATACCCTTTCCACTGTCTAGCCATCAGCAGGAAGCTGCCTGGAAGAGCATGGTCTTGGCATGAATGCCATGATGTTGGAACACGGTCCAGGAATGGAGTCATGTGAGGAGGATCCTAAGTGCTTCTGAGAACACTCCAAAAGAGAAAACAAGACCAGAGTCTTGTGACCTCAGTTTCTTCAAAGCACAGAACTGTTCTTGGAATATGTCTTCATAGCAGATAGGAGGGAGGTTACTTCAGATTACTCAGGATTGCTCGCTGCTGTTATTCAATTAAGTATTTATATGCCTCTAGGGAAAAGCATGTTCTTGCCACAAGTCTCCTGCCTTTGCAATTGTTTGCAGCTTGAACTTATGAGAACTTTACTCATGTGATTTTTCTTAATCCTCAGAGTATAAATTGCCTGATGTTCTGAAAAAGTTGGCAATTGCATGAGAGAAAAAAAGAAAATTAGGAGAGGCCAGGAACTCAAATGGGAATAAAAAGTGTGATCAAAACTGGTGTACTCACTATGCAATAGTATAATATTTTAAATGACACATTATGATAGTCTTAGAACAAGAAGAATATATTTTAAGATGATCAACAACCTTTAGTAAGTATAACTGTACACAAGAACAGAAAATTGTGAGGATGCAAAAATCATTCTAGTAATGAAATATGAGGCCCCATAATGCAACTGAATGGATTTGCTTTTTTCACTTCTAATTCATTTATTTGCAATTAAAATCTTTCTGGAAACTCTCACCTAAGAAGGTATACAAGTGTGTGGTTCTGATTTTGAAGTGTGTCGTTGGCCATCCAACATGGCCTTCTATTCAGGTTATCACTGCCTGTGACATTTGTACTGTATCTTGAGACTTCTCCAGGGCATCCTACCCAGCCCTCTGCCAAGGACCATGCTCTGCTGTGACTAGTGCTTCCTTACTCTGTGTCTCAGCTCAGGCTAATACTTCCTGAGAGCAGAGCTTAAAGACACAAAGATGAAGATGGTACAGATGCTCTCAAAATGGTGTTTTCCTATAACCATGAGTCCCTTTCAGGAGGGAACAGAGCAGAGAATACAGTAATCAACTTAAAATTCCCTAATAATACACTCATTCAAATATTTATGCTAAGGACAAGAGAAATCAGTTAATGTTTGATTTGAAAGCTGTTATTTTATTAAAGAAAAATAAGATACACTACTCAAAGAATCCATGTAGCAAAAAATAAACATATTCATGTGATATAACAAAAACAACATTCATGATTTTTTTATTCCATTATGTCACTGAAGAAAAACTAGGGAATTCAGAAATCATACCAAGAAGGGAATAAATGGAATTCATAATCTTTCTCTCTGAGAAAATTCTAATTAACAGTTTGGTGTATATTATCCCTTTTTCTTTTTTTCTCTCTATCTCTCTCCTTCTGTGTGTGTGTATATGTGTGTGTGCATGTGTTTGTGTTAGAGAGAGAGAGAGAAAGAAAAAGAGAGAAAGGTGCTCATTTGTGGACATGCCGAAATGTCTTTATGTATGTGTGCACATGCATGTCATTCAGGGACACATGCACACATGCACACTTGAAGGCCAGAGGCCAGCTTTAGGTACGTGCATCAGATGCTATTGGCCCTGTGAGACAGGGTCTCTCACTGGCTTGAAGCTAGCCCAAGAGCTAACCAATGAGACCAGGGAGCCTTCATCTCCACTCCCTGGTTCTCGGCTTGCGAGTGTATGCATCAGGCTTTCCATGTGCTGGGGATGCAGCAGAGAGAATCTTGCACTGACATGCCAATCACTTTATGCACTGAGCCATCTTGCAATCCCCTCTAGTAGTGCTTCTTTGCACATGTAAAAATTTTCCTAAAAAAGAGGATCATATTCTTTGAATGCAGGACTATGTTAACAAGGCCAGCTGAACGACTTTTCTGGTTTTGTTTTTCTTAAGTTTCTTTCTTTGTTTTTTTGTTCCTAAGACAGGGTCTTATGGTGTAGCTCAGGTCAACCTCAAATTCACTGAATAGCCTAGGGTATCTTTGAGATCTGGATCCTTCTGCCTCACCTCCAAGTGCTAAGATTCTAGGTGTGCACCATCATGCTAGGAAAGGAACATTAATTTTAATAGCCACATAGCCTTGCAGTGTTTAGGTCTGTCATAATTTATTTAGCCATTCTTCTGTTGTTTGACATTTGGAAGGCATGTATTTCCACCAGTGGATCTGGAAGAGAGACATCATTATTAAAAAACATACAGCTTCCCATCGGAGAAGTGGAGAAGCTCAAAATGTCCTCAGGAGCAAATAAAATAAAATAAATTCAAGAAGCAATTAAAATAAAACTAAACTCAGAAAATCCCTGAGGGACAAACCTTTGCTGCAAGCAGGAGCTGAGGTTTCCTTGTCAGCAAAAATACATAACCACGCCACTTTGGGTATCTTACAAGGCATCTCTGTGCTCCATAAATAATCTTCAATGATGAAAATTTATTCTTATTTTGAGGCTCAATAACAGCAAGCCAGTGGCAGAGAAGAGGCAGTTTTTCACATACAACTGTTAAATGTGTCAACATGCTTCAGAGTCCAGCATCTGCCCTGAAGATTAAGCCTACATCAATCATCATAATGAAAAATGATAACCACACTCTGAATATTTGGTGTGAGTCCTGTTAGATCCTCTTGGAAGGGATAGATGTGGCGAAGAATAAAGTAATTGAAATTTAAAAAAAAAAGCTTGTCTCCCATGGCAGTACTAAGAGCAAAATGAAGTTGGTTTAAATATTACAAAGTGAGGAACCATGAATGTATAATGGCTGAACTGGACACACCATCATGTGGAGGGGGGTGCTAGAATGTGGAGGATCCACCATTTAATTTCTTTGCTCGAATGTGAAAGTAATATTCGTGCAGAATTTTTCAAACAACCCAAGTGCACTTATTAATTAAACAGGGAAAGACTTACAGTGAAGACAGTATACTTCTGATTCTAAACATTAGCCACTGACAAAGATACCTGCTTAACAGCAGGCAGGAGCTGCTGAGTACATGCCTGCTGTATGCATATGTGACTAAATCTCTCCCTTCACAAACTGCAGGCCGAACAATCACTCAATTTCTTCACAAGGAATCACTTCCCCAAACTCTCTGACTTCGTTCCTAACAAATTTTTCTATGGTACAATGAAATCCAGGGGGAAATTAAGAACATCTGGTTCTGTTGAATGTTATTGTCACTGAGTTGCTAGTTTGCATGAGATTCAAATTCCCAAATCACAGAATCCTGAACATTTCACCTTTCTAATCGTGGGTCATCTGTCCCATGAGAATGGAGTGTGTGTGTGTGTGTGTGTGTGTATGTGTGTGTGTGTATTGCCCCATAGGACTTCTGTTCTATTCAGCTCTATGTTGGGTATAGAAGAGTAAAGCTAGCTCAAAGTCCTTGGGGACAGCTAAGGAGCCACAGAAGGAAAAATAAAAGTGTAAACATTCACAGAGGTGCTTAAACTAACATAAACATCAGTCAAAATCACTTAGTCAATAGTGTTATATGCAACCGATTTTTTAAAAGGCTGATGCACTGCCAGAGGCTACAATGGTGGCTCAGTGGTTAGGAGCATGTGCTGCTTCTGCAGAGGACATGAGTTCAGCTCCCAGACCTGGTTTTGGTTGACTAACTACCATCTTTTGCTCCCACTCCAGAGGATGGAATGGAGATCTTCTATTCTCCACAGACAACTGAACTCACATGCACACATCCACACACATTCACATAACTAAAAACAAGTCTTTTTTTTTTAACAAATGCACCCTGGGGATTGAGAGGGCTATGGTGCATCTCATATGAGTCTCCTTCATATGGAAAGAACTTCATGGCCAAAAGTATATGCTAAAATAATTGGGAAGTACCAAATAGAGAGGACCAAAATCAAGTTATCCAATAGACGGTGCCAGGAGAAAAGATATTAAGGGGAAGAAACACAGAGATTCTAACTGCCTTCATATTCTGAAAGAGGAGGCAGAATTTGGGGTATGGTAGCAAGGGAGTAAAACACAAAGCAGAAAGAAGTTAAGTGAACACAAGGACCCAAGGCTCTTTGAACAACTGTGGTTGTAACAGCGGCACCTACCGTGGGTCTTGGGTCTAATCCTGGCAGTGTTCACCCCATTAGTAGGTACCATCTATCTAATAGATGCCAATGGGGGACTCCAGGAAACAAGGTTCTGTGCACAATGTAAAGATGCTACCTTCTACCTTGTAATTTTCTCTTTCCATGATAGGAAGATATGAGAGAGAGAGAATTTCATCTTTGAGTTTAAAGCTTGTTAGGAAGGGGGCATTGTAGCATTTAACAAAAGCTTTTTGCAGGGTTTAAACCTTGCATTTGACTGACTGTTGTGCCTTACACCTGTGATCCTGGCACTTGAGAGGCTGAGGTAGAAGGACTGCCGAGGGACGAACTTTGGCCACACTTTGGTTCCTGCCTGAGCTCTAGTGTAAGACCCTGTCTCTAAACAAAGACAAATAAAAAAATAAAACAGAAAAGTTGCCCTCCTACCACAGCTGGCAGCTCGTCTCACAAAATAAAAAATCAGGAAAGTCATTCAGATAGGAATGGTGGAACTCTCCAGCAAATGGCAGGTAGAAGCCGGAGGATCAGGAATTCAAACTCCTCTCACACTATGTAGCAAGGCTGAGGCCAGCTCTCGGCTATAAAGGACTCTGTCTCAACAGCAAAATGAAAGCACAAATAAACAAACAACACCTTTAGTTTATACACTTATTAAATAACCTGTTCTATTCCTGTCCTATTCGAACTAGAAAAGCAATAATTTTAATACAAAAATTATGACCAAAAGAGAGAGAAAGAGAAATAAACAAGGAACACAAAATCACCCCAAGTCTTTTTGTAAGTTTTAAAAAATTCTTTTACCTTTCCATGCACGCATGTCATGTTTCGATAATTTCCATCCTATTAATCTGTCTTCCCAAACCCCAACTACATTCATTCACTGGTGGTTTTTGTTTTTATGTATGATCCACTGAAGTTCATTAGAGCTGTTTGCATGAGGGGGGGGGGGTTGATCTAATGAAACACAGTCAACAATTTAAGTCTGAATTAATTCTTTATTAGATAAAGATGTGAAAGAACAGTAATATAAAGCCTCTTGCAATAGATAAGAGAAATTCTTTGTGCCTCAATTCTTTGTGGTGGGCCACTGAGGAGGGTAAATATGGAAGAGGGGAGATGGAAGCGGTTAATGAATACTTCACTCTGACTTCAAGTTCAGTTTTGACTTGAAAACAAATAATTGGGTTACAGAGACTTGTTAGTTTACAGGAACCAAAAGATGGCAGCTTCTGCTTGAATATTAATGAAAAATGTTTATTAATATTTTGCTTTAGTAGGCAGCAGGAAATTCTGATAGCCACTTTTAGGTTGTTAGGGTTACATGAATTTTTTTCAATTATTTTTTTTAAAGAATGGAAACCTATACAAAATTTTGTGGTGCTTTAAAACTTTTTTCTCAGCTCTAGAAACAAATTTAAACCAAATATTTATATTCTGTAACGGTATGTGGGAAGTCAGTTCACTGGATGAGCATTCTTACACGTACAGTAATGATTTCACAGTCAAACCTCACCCTCAACATTCCCTTTTGGACCAGCCTCCTAAGTGGGGTCCTTTTAATTGTCCTTTTGATACTTTAATGTCTAGATATTCTTGGGGGTGAGACAAAACTTTTGTTCATTTTCCCCATCTTATGGAGAGATTGAAGTGTAATGTTAGTACCCACAAGCTGTGCTGGGATCCTGAGATACAAAGGCGATACACAATGTTCTGAAGTAGCACTCTGTGGAAACCTATTAGAGCTTCTTCTGAAATATAATGGAACCTATTTAATTCAGCGGCAGAATTTTCACACCTGCTGAGTGGTGTGAACCTCATGCTATTCTTGATATCAGTTGGGATCAGTCCTGAAAGAGTCAGGAACATAAAGTTTTTAACTCATGGTTTTCAAAGGCATTTAGCATCTCTGTCTCCCTTCTGATGCCTCCTGAACCCACTGATCTCCCTGCAGCTCGAACTGGAACGTAATTTAATTGCACAGCATCTTAGGAATTTTTATGAAGCATATAAACCAAGTATCATCTCTACTATCTTTCTGGGCACTAGTTGCGAGAGCCATGATGGAATCTACCTTCTTGTTTGCAGTAGTGTCTTTGTACATGGTCTCCTGGGAGAGTGACAGATCTGTATGGCTTTCTAAATGGACATAATAAAAAGGGAAGGAAGATCCCAAATTTACCCAGTACTTGATAGAACAATCAGAGAGGATTATTCCCCAATTTCACAAGCCTATGTGAATAACATCTTTAAGACACTGTGTTTACAATAAGATCATTACAATAGACTTAGATGGAAAAAACCCATCTTTAAGGAGAAAAAAATTTAAATGATGTTTGTATTTATTCTTTGTAAATGTCATTCATGTATACAGTATATTTTTATCATATCCACCCTCTTCTCCTTCCCTTCCCATTTCTCCTGCCCCTCCCTCATGTCTTCCTTACAAATTCATGTCCTGTTTTTTTTTCATATTTTTTGAAAATAAATATAAGATCATTGTCTCCTTTTCTTTTCTACCCACAATTCTCCCTTGCTCTCTCTTAAATTTATGGCTCAAGACCTTTTTTCCATTGTTGTGATATGTATGTGTATGGATGGGGGTCACCACAACATGAGGAACTATATTAAAGGGTCTTAGTATTAGGGAGGTTGAGAAGCATTGCCTTAGAGAAAACTCGACTTTAATGAAGCTTGAGAGGATGAAAACATGTTTATCTTACTCTTTACTTTTTTTAGTGTTTTGATACAAGGTATTTACATGTTTCCCTGGCTAAGCTTTAAATGTTTTCTCTTCCTGCCTCAAAGTTCCAAGTGCCAGTATCATTTAGATTACCCACATCCCACCAGTTGATGTTCTTGAAGCCAGGTGAACCTGTGTTTACAAAGACTAACCTACCTATAATGAATGAGCTGCAGAACTATCAAACAAAAACAGGCAATGGGGAAATACTTGCCCCAAAAGAAGAGGCGGCATTGGTCAAGGAAACAGATGACATATTACAACTTCATACTTTGAAAAGAATTCCTAGAGGGATTCTTCCCCAATGTGTGGACTACGTAGAGGGAAGTGATAACAACTAGTGCAAAACCCCGGCTGTCACTATCCCTAGAGCTGAAAAGGTGAGGATCTGGACAGTCTAGAGAAATTCTGGGTTATTGCTCCTGGCCTGTCTTCCGCTAAGGAATAAAAACGTATGCAATGCTACCAACAGTCATTGACTCTACCTAGAAAACCACACCCCATTTCACAAATGAATGTTTGAATTTCCAAGAAGTTCAGCCATGGAAGACATGGTGGTGAACCACAAACATGGTGCTAGCTCTCAGGGATGGACCCGTACAGCTGGGGCATCTGGGTATCATGGTACAGTAAGAAACATATTCTTTAGTCTTTTTCAACCATCTTAGCTCTCAGAGCCTGAAAGTCTAGGGATTTTTCCCCCAATTCAAATATCAGAATTGGAGCATCTCTGCTTCAAGACTTATTCTTCTAGCCCAGGTTCTTAAAACAGACTGGGCTGGCTGAAAAGATGGAAGTATCTTCTCGAATTCATAAGCTAGCATTCACAACCCTCCCAGGTTTTAGTAGTGAGAAAGATTGCTAGAAAACTGCTAATAATGGCAGAGTGAGAGCTAGTTGCCAGGGCAGCCAGCCTGTGATGGGGGTGGGGGAGTGGATCTTCAGCCCCAGCTCTTAACCTCTAGGGAAAAAAGAGGCTGAGGGTCAAGCTGGTTCGCAATTGCTGATGACATAGTAACTTACATAAGAATGATAACCTTGTGGAGAGAATGATAAAGCCCTGAGAGGGAGAGGGAGGAAGAAGAGGGTTTGGAGCCCCACCATGTCGCTGAACATATTCACAAGCCAAAAAGGAATCAAACCCCATATCTACAAGGACAGAAACTCCCAGCACTCAGAACCGCTCTGTGTTTCTCTCCATGTGGCCGTAGCTGTAACCTTAAAATAGGCAATGAGATTAATTGGTAATATTAGGCAAACAATTCCCCTAAGTTCTAGGAACGAAAGTGTGAAAAGTCATCCCACACAACTTGGCTACCTCAGCTTTATCTGAAGCACATCTAGGTTCCTGCCTCTCTTCTCTAGCTCAGGTCCTTAAGGGTACAGGGGCTCTATTGAGTGCTACTAGCAAGATAAATTAAAAAAAATTAAATTAAAAAAAATCACTAGGAGCCAAAAGTGTGAGTTAGCCCCTTTTGCAGAAAAGTTTTGACTTCTTTAAGACTTAAATTATAATTTTTATAAGTTCCCACCTGTTTTTGCATAACATGCATTCAAAAATAGCACCAGAAAATGTTATTCACGCTGCTAAGCATTTTTTTCTTTTCTTTTTTTTAAATTTCAGCTCCACAGCATATCAGCTGAGGGGCCCCAGGAGAATTAGCTAACCTCTTTGTGCCTCCGTTCTCCATTCGTCAAATATAGAGGAGATTCAATGTCGTGTATAGAACACCAAAAGTCATGGGACTGGGCAAGGGGATGAATCACATCTTACACATGTCAGAGCCAGATAAATATTATGGTCACAAATAACACTTGCTGAACGGATATGCCATATATTTTCAGCTGCCTGCCAGCCTTGCTTCGGGGTCACTGAAAGACTGTATTTCAAGAAGATGGGCTAGAAAGTGCCGGGGTGGGACAGTTACTGACCTCCGTTGGCCTCCACAAGTGTTCAAAGGTGTGCATAGCCACACATTTGCTCACATCACACCTACATACATGCACGGATACACACATAGTCACCCACATAAACACACACATAAGGAGGAGACCCTTTTCTGCTCACTATTCTCCTTTTATTTATATTCAGCGACGTTCCCTTACTTTAACAAAATCTGTAGGAACGTGGTACTGCAAATCCCCACTAATTGTTCATTTGCCATTTCATATAATAAGTTCCCTGCAAAATCCACAGGGCAGAGAAGGTACTGCAGAGAGTATGGAGTTGGAGAGCTTCAGGCTGGCTGCGATTTCCTAGGAGAGGCGGCCCTCCACCTGCTGCCCACTGCTTCCTCTTTATGTCATTAAAGGGGTCTGTCAGTCAGCTCATTTGCCCTCTGTATGTTCTAGTCTTTTCAGCACATAGCTATGGTGACCACTGGTGGCTGTCACTATTTAATTCTCATTTTGAAGATGTGTTGATTTTAATTAAGTTTGTCTGTGTGAGTATATACCATGTGGGCTCAGTGCCTATGGAGGTCAGAAGGGGGCTTTGGACCCCCCCAGAGCCGGAGTTCCAGGCAGTCATGAGCCCACTGTTGTGGGCACTGGGTACTGAACTTGGGTTCTCTGTAAGAGGAGCTTACACTTTTAGATGCCGAGCCATCTTTCTAGCCCCCTCGTGTGCATTTTAAAATCTAGACCTATCTTTGGCCAGAGTTATGAGAGCTCTTCCTTTTGTCATCTCTAATGGTAGAGGTATTCAGCAGCTTCGCAGCACATCCTGAGGAAGAACCTGACCTACAAGCTTATCAAACACTTCCAGATGCTTTTCACAGTGGGACCTGGCCACTTCTGTCTCTAAGTTATTTTTAATCTCTGACCCTCTTTAAGGACGTCTCTCTTTCTAAGGATGGTAAGATGGATGGGTCCTTCTTCTAGCCAGAACTTCACTAGGCAAGTGAAGAAAAGACAGTTGATCGATGGGACTGGCCAAGCTTCTCCTGTTTCTACACCTTGGTATGATTCTAAGTGTGCCCCTTCAACACTGTATCCAACCACCCTGTGCAAGATTGGATCCACCACCAACACTGTATCCACCCCAAACAATACTGTATCCACCCCTTCCCCGAAACACTGTATTCATTCACTCCAGCTCCCCACCCCTGCCTACCCCTACACAGTGCTGAGATTACTCACGCCTGTGCAGCCATGGCGGGTTTATACCTGGAGGTTGGCTCTGCACTCAGGTCCTCAGGCTTACATAGCAAGGGCTTTTACTCACGGACTCTTTTCTCTAGTTCCCTCCGCATTGCTTTTAACCTACCTTCTCTTTTAACCCACCGGGTCTTTTAATTTGTAACACTAGTGTTCAGTCCTGCTCTGCCAGTCTACAACTGCTAAAAGAGCAATGGGATCAATCAAACATCAAAACCATGTGACTGTATTTGCTGTAGGGGGCTGGGTAGTTAGGTGACCTAAAGCATGCTGGTCCTAGTTTACATTGTCATAAAATAACAAAATCTGGCATTGAAATTGATAGTGCAATTTCCTTCCACTCCTCCATAAATAACTGCATATCCCAATGGGCTGTGGAGACAAAGACACTACCGGTGACTTCGGGATTATTCCAAAAAGTTCGAGCTCCCTGAAGTTCTGTGTCCACACCTAAACAATCTAAGAACAGAAACAGAAGCTATCTCTTGGCATGAGAAGTCCCGAGTCTAGGGCCTGGGACTCAGTGACTTCTCCATAAATACACACAGACAATTTCTCCTGTTCCGTCTGAGTTCCACCAAACAGAACAGGCTCATGAAGCCTGCCAGAACAGGGACACTTCAAAACCAATTGACTTTGAGACATAAAGGTCCCTTAGTCCACCTGCACTGAAATTCTGACAGTGCTATTAGTCATTCCTGGAGTTTTGTTTTGGACCATCAAAACAAGGTACATTCTAGAAAGAACAGGATTTTTGATAGAAACAAAGCAGAAACAGGCAAACTTAACTTATGAAGTTATTTTTAAGTGTGTGTTTGTATGTGTGTGTGTGCACGCGTGTGTTCCGGTGCTCTCAAAGGCCAAAGGTGTTGGAATGTTGAATCCTTTGGAGCAGTTAAAGGCTGTTTTGAGCAATGCAGTGTAAGTTCTGGAAACCAAACTTGGGTCCTCTGCTAAAACATCAAGTGATCTTAACTGCTAATCCATCTCCTCAGCCTCAACTTATTTTTAAACTTAATAGTTGTGTGGAGAGAACAAAGGCTTTAAAGACATCTGAAGGTGCTGACAGCCGCAGCGCTGTGCTTCTGAATCATTTAAAATGGATATAACGGCTTCTTCTTAGGGAAAACACCAAATGTCAAACGATGGTGCTGCAGTGGGAGGCCCTGGAGGATCCCACGACCCAAGGATGAGAAGGTGGCAGTGGTTTCCACACTTCTGTGAAGAATTTGAGGAGTTTCTTGGGTTCATCTCTAAAAGATGAGGTTCTAAAGATCATGCCAGTGCAGAAGCAGACATGGGCTGGCCAGCGGACCAGGTTCAAGGCTTTTGCCACTATTGGGGACTACAACAGTCACATTGGTCTTGGTGTTAAGTGCTCCAAGGAGGTAGCCACTGCCATCCGAGGGGCCATCATTTTGGCCAAGCTTTCCATCATTCCTGTACGGAGAGGCTTCTAGGGGAACAAGATTGGCAAGTCCCACACTGTTCCCTGCCGCCATGGCTCTGCTTCGGTGCATCTCATCCCTGCTCCCAGAGACACTGGCATCATCTCTGCTCCTGTGCCCAAGAAACTACTAATGATGGCTGCTACACATCAGCCAGGGGCTGCAGTGCCAACCAAGGCCACCTTTGATGCCATCTCTAAGACTTACAGCTACCTGACCCCTGACCTCTGGAAAGAGACTGTGTTCACCAAGTCTCCTTATCAGGAATTCACTGATCATCTCATGAAAAGCCACACCAGAGTCTCTGTTCAGAGGACCCATGCTCCAGCTGTAGCTACCACATAAAGGTTTTTTTTAATACAAGAAAAATAAAGTATGTTCTTCAGCTTTAGATACTAATGCCCACTGGTAGACACAGGCAGACACACAAGAAGCTGGGCATCTCCTCCTCTCTAATTTCACTGTTGACAATGATTCAGTTCTACCAGTTTTCACATCCCAGGGACTAACGGGAAACTTGGCACACAGCAGGAGTAAACAAATGAACACACATATGAATAGATCAGGTGTACATGTGTTAGAGCATGTATGCACCATGGTGGGTACAAGCTCAGTAAAGAGTGATGGCTCCTTTGGGGACTTAGGGATTGAGGAACTCTAGAAGAGTTATAATTGATGAAGTAGTACAGTTCTAAGGGTAGAGATGGGAGACTGTCCGATTGAAATCTTTCACAGTTGCACTGCTCTCAGAGAGGTTCTCATTAGTAAAATGATCTTATTCTGACTGTCATTAGGTCCAAACACCTCCATGACACTCCATAGCAGCAAATTGTATACAGTTTTCTCTTTGTTATGTATCACAAGAACTTTTGATTTATTCATAAATACTTTGGTGGTTTGTTATTTGTTACAATAGGAAGTTGAAGAAATAATATCTGGTCTCCAGCAGCTATGTCTCAGTGATTTCTATTGGTCTCCTGGGGTTCTCTAATAAGTAGCCATAAAAAGCCAATTTGCAATTAGGGAAGGGAATGTACATATTTGGCAGCATTTACATTGCTATGATTGACAGAAG
>CM053756.1:23347559-23372096 GCA_028658305.1 Pachyuromys duprasi | reverse complement strand
GGGGGGGGGGGACAGGCAGCGAGGCCCCGTGGAGAATAGATCATTAACCAAAAGTCAAACAGAGGTACCCAGGGAACCAGCGAGATCCTGAGGCAGCCGAGGGGAAGCTGGCGGCTGAGACTGCCCTGTCCCCTCTGATGACTTCTGGAGAGAAGCACCAGACAGGCACAGCGAACCCAGCACACCGAGCTCCTGTCCATGTCACTTTTCAAACTTGAAGTTATTTTTAGATGACCCAAGACGGCTGTGCCCGGGCAGAACAACTCTCAGCCCGCTGTGCCCGAAAGCCCCTTTCCCCCCTCCCCTAACAAATTTGGTAAAGCTCCGGAAGACAGGGTCTCCTCATTTTCTCCTTTGCTCTCTGCATTGTTACTCTCCCCTAACTCCATCTCTAAGCCCAACTCCTGGGGCCACTGCAGTTACCTGGCCCCTCCAGGTCCTTGTGTACCTGTCCTGCACCTGGTAGGTGGACCCTTGACCAGTAGAGATGAGGAGGGGGCTTTTGGAGACGGGCGCCTCCCAGGGCGGCGGTGTCATGGGAGACCTGTCCCCAGGGATGCTTTGGGGACTTGCCAGGGGAGAAGACTATCTCTCCAGCTGCTCCAGCTCTGCTCCTAAGCCCCGCAGTGCTTGATTCGTATTGCCCGGGTCCCCTAGCGTCTAGGCGTTCAGCCCTGGTGGGACAGGGTACAGGGGTGATGGGGCCTGCGCCGTTACGTAACCGACCTGCAGGACGTCTGCGATGCGCCGCGGAGGCGGCGGTGACAGCGGTGGCGGCTCTCGGGGGGTCCTCGGGGCGGCCGGCTGCGGGCGCGGCTCTGCCTGCTCACCTGACGGCCGGGGCGAGCGCGGTGCCCGCGGGCCTGGGCGTGGGGCCGTGCGCACTGCGCGCCGCCTCCCGCTCTCCGGGTCGCAGGGTCACCCGGGCCGTGCCTCCTGCCGGTGCTCCGCAACCTCCGCCGCCGTCACCCGGGACAAAGCGGCTCCGGGGAGGGGCCGAGCCGGCGGCTCTCGCCCGAGCCAGTGGAGATGGGCGCGCCCCCAGCTCCGACTCATCGGGCCAACCTCCAATCAGACCCCAGGGAAGCCAAAGCCCCTGCCTGGCCTCTTCTGGTCGCCTCCCTCCTGACCAGGGCCACTTCTGGGTCCCTCATCCACCTCCACCTTCCGGGCTCCCACCCGGAGCTCAGCTGCACGCCCCTCCTCTGCGATTGCGGGCGAACTCTACCCTTTGCGGGAACCTGACACAGAAGCCTGTCCCCAAAAGCACTGCCTTTCCAAGAAGAGGCTCCCGGGTCACAGCCCCTGGTGAGGGCTTTTTTTTTTTTTTTTTTTTGAGGGTCAACGAGGGAGGGGGCTCTCTCGGAGCTAAGCATCTGCATATAAGGACACTCAAAATAAACGGGCAGGAAAGAGACTGAGATTAGGAGGACTGGGAGATTGTTTTCTTACAGGTCGACCTCTGGCTAACTAAGGAACTGTCTAGAAGCCACTCCTGAGTGTTCAAGAGCTTCTGTGCTTGGTGGGTGCTGGCGCCCTCTGGCTGGGGCCCTGAATGAACCCTGCCCATACCACTGAAGGTGCCCCGCGCGGGCTTCACAGCTTTGCCAGGCAAGACTCACAGCCATCAGACCTGGGACAGAAGGACTTGGGCTTTCAATTACTCCTACAGTAGTGGGAGCCCGGGACACTAGGAAATGAGAAGCTGGTGCTCATACAAGGTAAAGTGGGTGGGGGTGCTGGAAGTGAAACAGAATCTAGCGAGGATTTACTAGACTGTGCAAAATTAAGCATCTCAAAGACAAGGAAGCCTGTGGCTTGTGGTGGCCCAGACAAGGACGGGATTGAATCTCATGGCAAGAGAACGTCAATTACACAAAACAATTCGAGTACGGAGACCATGGGAACTGAAGAAGGCTAGTGCAGACCAACCTGAAAACAGAGAGAATCAGTGTCATGTCGCCTTCCTCGCTGTTGTGTGCTTGGATCTTTTCCTGCATCTACAATCTACTTCGTTGGTTCTTAATAACAGTATTAAAACTGCATTGATGTAATGACACAAAGCTATCATTCTCTGTATGTGTGAGTGTGTCTTTCTGCGTGTCTGTCTCTGTCTCTGATTCTCTCTATGTGTCTGTGTGTGTCTTTCTGTGTGTGTGTGCGCCTCTGTCTCTGTGTTTCTTTCTGCCTCTCTCTCCCCTTCTCTCTCTGTTTCTGTCTCTGTGTATCTCTTTCTGACTCTCTCCCCCTTACATGTGCACGTGTGTTTGTGTGTGTGTGTGTGTGTGTGTGTGTGTGTGATGGCTTGGCTCTTCTGTCGGCTTAATCTGCATTAAGTATAAACACAGAGTTAAATAAACATTTCATAGTTGAAAATGATCCTTGACTTCATTGTCTTTTGGACACATGAATCCTACGTGTTTGTTAATTTGGATGAATTACCATTTAGTAGAGATTTCATTTGAAAGAACATTCTTATATAGAGCAAAAGAACATGTCTAGAATTTTCTCTCATAGGCTATAGCTCACATTTGAAAGTGGTCACGGAAATTACGTCCAGTTCCTCTTCCCTTGAAACAAAGGAGGGTAGATTCCGCTTTTCAGGTAATACAGATTCAACTCTTTCAACACAATTTCACTGAAGTGATTCTTAAAATCACCAGTATGTTGTCCTTAATCACAATACAGTCCATTTTTTGTGAGTATATATTTATGTAAAATAATTTTTTGGTTACAGAATATATTTTTGAAGCATTTTGGAAAATTAGAAAAGCACTTTTTTCGTCACTGTGTAGTGTGTGTGAATGTGGCCTCACGTGTACCACATTACGTGTGTGTGTGTGTGTGTGTGTGTGTCAGAGGACCACCTTGCCTATTAGTCCTCCCTCAGCTCCTCCCTGGTTTGAGACAGGATCTCCACTCTTCCTCTGTGTGAGCCAGGCTGGTGCAGTTTCTTGTCTCTGCTGGGATTTTCTTGTCTCTGCCTCCCATCTTGCTGTGGGCATAGTGGGATTGCAAGACGCACTCTGCCTGGCTGTAGGTGGGTTCTGGGGCTTCAAACCCAGGTCCTCCTGCTTGTACTGCATCAAGTGTGTTACGCACTGAGCCATCTCCCCAGCCTGAAAGACACACTTTTAATGATCGTTTTGAAGGAGATCATACATCATATATGGCTGGTACACAGTGACATTAAGTATGAGTTTACTACAGCAACGTGGTCATTCTCCTACTACCCAGATGCAGGTAATTTATACTCTTACCTTAAGTTTTCATGGACACACATTCCTGCTCTTTCTACAGAGGTAAATTCTGCATTGGTCAGTTTTGTGTGTTGACTGGAAGGTAAAAAAAAAAAAAACAAAAAAACAAGAAACCAAACTATCTTCATTTGGTTCTTTTTTTTTTTTTTTTAAGAAAGAGATATATTACCACTAGCAAATATAATGGTAATAATTAGAGGAAAAGGATTTGTGGGGACTGAGTTTGAATATATTTTGTGGAACAGGAGTAAGGCTCACGGATATCTAACAGGAAGGTGACAGTAAGATCATAAGTTTTGTCTGTGAACTTTGACCTATATGCCAGGCTCCATGAAAGTCACTCTGTATATATTTACTCACGTAACTCAGCCTGCAACCCTATCAGGTAGAAACAAAACATTAACCCATAGAAATCACAGCAAGGGAAGCCAGTGGGATGGCTCAGTGGGTAGTGGTGCTTGTTGGAAGCTTTGAGCTTCAGCTCCAGAACCCATACAATGAAAGGAGAGGCCCAGCTTTGACAGTGGTCCTCTAATTTCCATATATGGATCTTGGATGCGTATGTGTACACACATACACACAGACAGACTATACAGAAAAAATGTAAGAGGGAAGGGAAGAATAAAAGGGAAAGAAGAAAGGAAGAAAGGGAGAGAGAGGGAGGGAGGGAGAAAGGGAGGGAAGGAGAACAGAAAGATTAAATAAAGACTTTCTCAAGGTAATAAATTGAATAGCCAATTCCAGATGCAGACATCCAAGTCTAGATGCCCCACTTGACAACACTGGTCCCTTGACAATTATTATATGATGAATGTAAGCAACTTTTGATATATGAGGATTCTAATATGAGTAAAATTCCCATTCCATGTTTATTTTGAGACTAGATCACTATGGTTGCCGAGCCTGGCTTGGCTCCCAAGACAGCTTGATGTTAAATGTCTCTGTAATTATCTATAGAGCAAGACTATTTTAATGAGCCTGGATGATCAAACTCAAGAGTGTTCAATAACACCATTTTCATGGGTAAATATTGTTCTCATGTCAATATGTGATTTCAACATTTACAAATTTAAAATAAAGACAAAACTTACTATTTTATTTGTTTCAAAATGTACAGTTTAGTGGACTTTTGGTAAGTATGAATAGCTAAATATATAGCATCATCTTATCTAATTCTAGAATATTTTAAGCCCAAGAGGAAACCTCATAGCATTATGTAGTCACCTTCAATTCCCCACTTCTACACCAATGTACTATGAACACTTGTTTGACTTCCGTCTCTTTGGACTTGCCCATGTGGACATTTCCTGTAAATGAATCCATATACTATGTGACCCCTTGTATCTTGCTTCTTTTACTTGACACAATGTTTTCAAGATTTATCTACACCACAGCATTTACTAGCACCCTATTCCTTTCTACGGAAGGCCAGGACCTAATGCCACCTCCGTTGAAGCCTACAACACATTTAAAGAAGAACTCATACTCATTCTTTTCAAAGGATAAAAGCATTGCCAAGTAGGAAAAGACTGCTAACCTCATTGTCTAATGCTCAAACGAGACAAGAAGACACAAAATAGGAAACCACAGAAAAGTATCCATGATAGAGAGAGATAGGGAAAGCCCCAAAAGACTACTATCCAACAGAACTCAACAATTCATTGAAGACATTATTCACCAAAGGCAGGTGGTCTTTACCTCTGGGATAGGAGGGTGGGCAGCGCATGTTGCTATGATCAACACATTAACATAATGAAACACAGAACCAAAGAATGGGTGAAAGGTTTTTGTTATTATTAGATTTTAATAGAAAAGTTCATTATCTCTTCATGATAAAAGAAAAATCCCTCAAAATTAAACACAGAAAGAAATGATCCTCACCATAGGAAGGGACTCCTGACAAACCCACAGCCAGCGCCATACTGAGCAAGGGATAGTTGAAGGTTTTTCTCTATGGACTGGGATAAGAATGCTCACTTTTGCCATAGTGCTGGGCATGCAATTCGGTAAAGGAAATTCCAGAATTAGTTTGTTGAGGCACACAAAATAACCTATTGGGATTTTGTTCTGGACCACATTAAATACATAGATCAAGTTGGGAATAATTGATTTTGAATGTGAGTGAGTGAGTGAGTGAGTGAGTGTGTGTGTGTGTGTGTGTGTGTGTGTATGCTCGTATGTGCATATGAAGGCCAGAGGCTCACATTAAGGGCCTTCCTCATGTCTTTCCACATGACATGTTGAGGTGGGTCTCTCACTTGAAACCACAGCTAGACTCCGGGGACCCAAACTCTAGTCTTCACACTTGAACCACAGCTGTTCTAACTGGTAAGTCACCCTCACAGCCCCCACCCAAAGGACTGGCATTTTGATAACAGCCTTTTATTCTGTCTGTGAACACAGATTCTCATTTGCTTAGTTATTAGACTGTTTTCATCAGAATTTTATAGATTTTCTCCTTTAAAACAAAAAAATAGTGTATACATTATGTCAGACCTACATCTAATTGGATTTTGTTCTTTTGCCTGTTCCCCAAGCTGTAGTCAGGTGGATTGTCTGTTTATATGGGGTCCTTACAGCCCCTTGAAGAGTCTGGTTTAGTTGCTATCTGATATGCAGTACAATATCCTGTCCCATGCTAAGGATTTTCTTTTCTCTTTCCTGACTCTCTGTTTACCACCAAGTACAAAAGTATTTAATTTTGACAAAACATAAACCAATACTTTTTCTTCGTTTGTTTGTACTTTAGTCTCAACATTTCTATGGCAATATTCTTCCGCAGTGTTTCACCATGACTATTGCAAAACTTTTATGTATGTCCCTGGTTGTAGCTGTTTTTTCCCCTTCCCAGTGTTGGAGGTGGTCAAGCCTTGGAGTCAACCATTTCTTTAACCTCTGTTTTGCTCTTGTTTTAACTTCGTGAAGAATGGTAGCTAGAAGGCAAAACCTGGGTGTTCAATTATGTGGGTTAGTGGCTGGGATGGTATGTGTGTACACATCTGTAACCACATTCAAATGTATACAATTTTGCACCTTCATTTCTACTTATGTCACTATAGAGTGAACGTATGAGATTACAACCATTCTGCATTTATAATCCCAGTCTTGAGTTCTCATACTTCTTTCCCTTCTCCCACATTCACTCATTCCCTTTAGGAGTGATAATGCATAGCTCCACTATTCACAATGGATCGCTGTAGTTGTCCAGGCTTCTGAAGTACCCTACTTTGATGCTTTCTTTGTAAAAGCTTCAGCTCCATGATCATTAGTCAGATGGCCTCTCTGAAGGTACCAAACTCAGTGAAGCAGAGAAAGAGAATGAAAGGAGAGAGAAGGGGAAAGGGAAAGAAGGGAAGAGGTGGGGAAGAAAAGAAGAGAAAGAGAAGAGAAAACAGGAAGGCGATAGAGAAGTGGAAGCAAAGAAAGAGGGGGAGGTGAGAGATTTATGGAGATTTAAGAAAGTAATTTTGATTGTTTTCTCCTACATTCAATGTCCATCCCATTTGTCTATCTAAGTGAGGATTGATCATCTTACCCCGGGTCCTCTTTCTTGCTTATCTTCTTTAGGTGTATAGATTTCAGTATGTTTATCCTATCATATAGGTCTATATAAGTGAGTATATACCATATGTTTCTTTCTGCTTTGGGGATACCTCACTCAGGATGATTGTTTCCAGGCCCTACCATTTGCCTGCAAATTTCATGATTTCCTCGTTTTTAATTGCTGAGTAGTATTCTATTGTGTAAAAGTACCATAATTTCTGTATCCATTCCTCGACTGAGGGACATCTGGGTTGTTTCCAGGTTCTGGCTATTATGAATAAAGCTGCTATGAACAATAGGAGAAAACAAGCAACAGGACAGGAGCCTACCACAGAGGGCCTATGAAAGACTCTAACTAGCAATGTATCAAAGCAAATATTAAGACTCACAACCAAACCTTCGGCAGAGTACAGGGAATCATATGAAAGAAGGGGGAGTTAGTAAGACTTGGCAAGGACAAGAGCTCCACAAAGACCAAATATATCAGGGCACAGGGGTCGTTTATGAGACTGTTTCACCAACCAAGGACCATGTATGGATAGAACCTAGAACCTCTGCTCGAATATAGCCCATGATAGCTCAGTATCCAACTGGGTATCCTAGTAAGGGGAACAGGGACTATTTCTGTCATGAACTCAATGGCTGGCTCTTCGACACCCTCCCCCCCGAGGGAGGAGCAGCCTTGCTGGACCCCAGAAGAGGACATTGCAGCCAGCCCTGAAGAGACATGATAAACTAGGGTCAGATGGAAGGGGAAGAGGTCCTCCCCTATCAGTGGACTTGGAAAGGCACAGGGAGGAGATGAGGGAGGGATGGGGAGAGTGGGAGGGAGGGGGCTATGGCTGGGATACAAAGTACATAACTTGTGATTAATATAAAAATAAATAAATCATTTAAAATAAAAAAGAAAGTAATTGAATATAATGAACCTCCACCTGCCGGGATAAAATGGAGTAATTGTGCCCTTTATCCTAAACACCGTTTTGTTCATTCCTCTGAAGGGTCTGATTGTCTCACTGTCAAAAGTCTAAGTAGTGTGTGTTAAATTTGCTATCAGCAATAGCCTTTGCATATTTGAGATAGTCTACTGTTGAACACTGTAGCACCCCCTTCATAATTTTCTTTATGTAAAGTTCTTATATTCAAATGACGAGCCTGATTCCAGGAGGCCATGTGCTGAAACCACTCAGAGCTCAAATGTTGCGTTCTGTTTGTTGCTGAACACCTCAATTCCCATGTAGATCTTATCTAAATATTTATAATGTTGAGTGAACCCGAGGCCTGAGGACTGCCGCACCTAGGTGATCAAATTCAGGCCCTTGGTACTTGTACTTCGCCATCTTCTCTGCCTTGCTTCTCCCATACCATTCGGTATCTCTTTAAGATGTCCACTACATCAAACTATCCCAAAGATGAAGCTAACAGCGCACCCTGATATTACACTTCTGATCAATTTGTGGAACCGAATGTGAAGGAAGGAACTCTTGAGCACTGCAAGTGGGGCGCAGAGGTGGGGAGCAGCCACAGAATCAAGGAACGAGGTGGCTGGTGCCCTTGGAAGTTTTTTGATTGCTCTCAACCGTTCTAGTGGCTCTCCTGGAAATAATGAGCGGAGGGAACCACTCATAGTCCCTGCTAGATAAATAAGTAAATAAATAATCCAAAGGACAAGCATGTTCCTAAGAAATTTCTAGTGTATGTCCAACAACCAAAGACAGCAGATTGCCCTGATTAGCCGTAACTGTCCACTTAACACAGCCTACCGTGACCTGAGAGACAGTCTCAACTGTAGTTCTTCAAATAGGAAGAACCACCCACTGTGGGTGTTACAATCCTTAGGCAGGTGCTCTCCAAATTTATAAGAAAGCTGCCTTAGTGTAAGCTGGCCTGTAAACCAACCGACAGGCAGCATTCCTCCATAATCTCTGCCTCAAGCTCCTGCTCTGACTTCCTTCAGTGACACACTGTAACCCGCAAGTAGAAATGAACGCTCTCCTCTCCTAAGCTGCTTTGGTCTGAGGATTTTATCACTGTCACAGAGATAAAATCAGAGCGGGGATCAAGTTGGATTTGTTGCTCATTGTCTCTTGTCATAGGAAACATCCGAAGGGGACAGCCAGGCGACATGAAGACATCTCTAGGCACCTGCACTCGTCCTAATTCATGTGGAGGAGCAGACTGAACACTGGACAGGACAGGGCTCATTCTTATTTATATAGCAAGAAGGCAGATGCAAAACTGAAGCCATTTTTGCCTTCATAGAAAGCCATGACCATGGGGTTTCTGTCCATAGATTCTACCCTCCAGAGCATTTTCTACCGTTCCATACTTTTTCCACATTCTAGTGTCTTTCTCCTTCCCATTTCTTCCGTTTCCTTTCCTCCCCAACCTCCTCCTCTTAATTCTCACTCTCCTTCTTTTTTCCTAATTCTGTCTCCTTCTCTTTTCAACTCCTTCCCCTCTTCCTCTCCCTCCTCCCTTTCCCCTCTCCCTCCTGATGTAGCAGTAAGATCCCTTTCCCCCTGTAGCACTATCTCTCTTCCCTGGGGCACAGGGCACTCAACATCATTGTTCAGATAGCAGAGGAAAACTGGCTGTCTCTGATTTCTGTTTTTCCATTTGCTACCTCGTGCCATGCCCAAAATAGTCACGCCAACCTCGGCAGTGGCCCCATGCTCATCACACCGGGATAGAAGCCCACTTGTGTTCATATTGGATCTGTCTTGGCTCTGGGGTGGACTCCAGAGCATGTCAAGTTGTACAGCTAACATGCCAATAGACAGACAAAGCCAGAAGCAGTGATCAGTAGCCTCCTTCTTGAAACAAGATGCACAAGGAACCACAGCTCAACAATTGTTTCTTAAGCTAAAATAGGTAACATTCCTGGTTTACAAAACCCAAAGAGATGTGTCTGTTGTGTTTTGTTCTTTAGTGATCTTTTACTATATAGATGTCTCTCGTTTTATTGTTTTTAAGAGTTGTTTTTATTTTTAATTATGTGTGTGTTTTTATCTGAATGGGCTGAAATGGGGGGGGTGCGGTAAAGGTATGTGCCAGCAGAGGCCAGAGGTGTCTCCAGAGCTGTGGTTACAGGTGGCCGTGTGCTTCCTGCAGCAGTCAGTGTTGGGAACTGAACCTGGACCCTTCTCAAGAGCAGCAAGTGCTCTCAGCCTCCAAGCCGTTTCTCTAGACCATGTTACCGTATATCTTAATGTCGCAAATGAAGGCTTAATAGCTTTGGTGTATTGTGAAAGAACAAATAAATGAATGGACGGGTCAAGAAACCAATGGATAGCTTGGCTCAGAACTGTCTCCACTAGGATTTTTTTTTTTTTTTTGAGCTTTAAGGGCCTATCCCTCACATATCCGTGAGACATCGAGGAATGGAGTGTTTTTTTAAGTTAATGCCAGGAAGGGGAGATGGCTCAGTCAGTAAAAGACATGACGTGGAAAGCCGAGGTTGATTCCTGAACCCACAGTCCTTAAAAATCTAGACATGAGAAGTAGCACCTGCTTGTGAATCCCAGTGCTGGAGAGGTCCAGCTTTTTGATGATTTCTAGGCCACTAAGAGACACTGCATCAGAAAAAAAATATTATCAATGTAGACAGCACCTGAGGAGCAACAGGAAAAGAGTGTCTTCTGGTCTCCATGTGCGCGTGCGTGAGCACACACACTTATGCATGGGCATCTGCTCATGCATGAACATACACATACACGCATACACACACATGAACAAACAGACACAGGAAAGGCAAAAAGAATAAGTAGGGTTTAAGAAAAAGTTGTGCCAAGATTCTACACATAGTGCCTTAATTAACCCTGATCACGTCCGGTAAGACCGTTTTGAGGGCATCTTCAAAGAGTCTCTTTCCACCCTGAAATCCTACATGGCATTGAAAGCTGCATAGTCAATCCTTCCTGGAAGAAAGTGCTTCAGGCCTCAAGAACATTCTATATCTTAAACAAAACACAGCTGTAACATGGGAACTCGCTCCCCAACCAGAACAAGCAGTCCTCAGCATATAAGTGGGTCATATTCCAAAAATGTATTTGTAAGTGGAGTTGTTGGGAGTTCAGAAAACACTTTCCCACAGAAGTAATATTAGAAAAGAGGCTTCATTCCTTTGCCAAAGCACAAAACCTGATTTAGAACACTCTGAAATAGCCTTTCAGCTGGGCCACATGGATGGCCATGGGAAATCTGGGACCCACTCACTTTAAAGCAGAGGGATTATGGGAGCTTGGTGATTTCTCAGAGAGGCTGGGCTGTGACTGCATCAGAACAGCAACGTAGATGTCTTGGTTCTTGTTCTTCTGCCAGCACCCCCCCCCCTCAGCCTCCCTCCATACACACACATTACTGCCTTCCTTACAATAGTACCTATCAATCAGGTTGCTTGTGGTTGTCCACTGAGAACCTGACCATAACTAACTCAAAACAGCTCTGTCAAATTGTGGTATGTAACAGCTGTTACTATCTTTACCTGACTTGGTGAACCCCTGTGTCCCACACACCAGAAGGCTGCCCACATCTGGGAAGGCTCCAGAGCTCATAGATAAGGCAAGGGCAGGTAAAGCAAAGAAGATGCCTGATTCTGAACGAGGAGCATTTGTTGGGATACAGTGGGAACTGCAACCAGTTCCTGACAGAATGCCAGGACGCACCCAGGCTTCCCCAACCAGGCTGTGCATGTTTAACCTGATTCGGGTGATTCCAGTGTATGTAAAAGTGGAGAAGTTCTGTTCTCAAGCACACACAGGGTAGATATTCTCTCTGGCCACCACTAAAGACGCATGCCAGGGGACTGGCTTGCCCTCAGAATTCAGAAGGAAGGAAGAATTTTCAGTATCCACAGTGTGCTAGACTGTTGGGTCTTCATTCTCCTGTTTAGTTCATAGTGCCCTTTGTCTTGCAACAGCTCTGGCAGAAGCCATTGCTCAAGACGTAACACCAGCTTCAGAAGAACTGTTCCCATGTCCATATTCCCATCCCTGGGAAAGAAGAGCCTCTCGCTTCTACCCTTACTTCTGAAGCACAGGTTAACACTGCTCAAATTTGTTTGACTAAACTTCATGGCAAGAAGTTAAAACCTGCTTGAGCAGCTAGGGATATTTCTCAGTGGGTAGAGCTCTTGGTGTGCAAATATGGGGGACCTGAGTTCTAGTCCCCAGTTTCTATGCACTTACCTATAACTGTAGCATTAGGGGAGGAAGACAGGTGGATCCCAGAAGCTCAGTTGAGCCAGAACAGCAAGCTCCTGGTTCAGTGAAAGAACCTGTCTTGGGAGAATGCGGTGGAAAGAGATAGTGGAAGGCAACTAATGTCCTCAACTGGCCTTCTTGTGCACACGCAGGAGGACACACACACACACACACACACAGAGAGAGAGAGAGAGAGAGCGAGAGAGAGAGAGAGAGAGACACGAAGGGGAGGGGAGGAGGCAGGGAGAGAGTGGGAGTAAAATTGCAGGAAAAATACATCTAATGAGTGTGCATGATCAACTCTGCTATATTTCATGCATTGTCCTCCAAACACTATAGAATTAATACAAGGACTACTACTACAAAGCTTATGACTGACAATGAGTATAAACTCTGCATACAGATAGTTAGTTTAGAGGATTTTTATTTAGTTTCATATATAGATTCCCTTTTGGATGCAAAGGACATAGCCCTGACCCATGTAGGGACTCTGGGTGTTTTCTGAGTGCACTATAAAAGAATGCACCGATATTATGAACTGCTCTTTTTTATAATTTATTTTATTTATTACAGTTTATTCACTTTGTATCCCAGCTGTTACCCCACCCTTGTCCCCTTCCATTCCCACTCTCCCTCCCTCCTTTATCTCCTGCCATGCCCCTTCCCCAATCCACTGATAGTGAAGTACCTCCTCCCCTTCCATATGATCCTAGCCTATCAGGTATGTCTTTCATAATCTTCCTCTGTGGCCTGGTAAGGCTGCTCCCCCATCAAAGAGCCAGCCCCTGAATTCATGTCAGCAACAGCCTCTGTTCCCCTTACTAGAGAGCCCATTTTGACGCTGAGCTGCCATGGGCTACATCTGTGCAGGGGTTCTAGGTTACCTCTATGAATGGTCCTTGGTTGGAGTATCAGTCTCAGAAAACACCCCTGTACCCAGATATTTTTGGTTCTGTTGTTCTCCTTATGGAGCTCCAGACCCTTCCAGTTCTTTCTATCTCCCCCTTCTTTCATAAGATCCCCTGCACTCTGCCCAAAGTTTGGCTGAGTCTCAGCATCTGCCTTAATACCCTCCTGGGTAGAATCCTTCAGAGGTCCTCTACGGTAGACTCCTGTCTTGTTCCTGGTTTTCACCTTCTTCTGATGTCCATCCCATTTGCTTTTCTGAATGAAGATTGAGCATCTTACCTAGGGTTCTACTTCTTGCTTACCTTCTTTAGGTGTACAGATTAGACATATAATATAGGATAATCATACTAAAATCTACGAACTGTCCTTGCAAGCTGTCATCATTTACCCAACTGGCCTACTGCAATAATTACTTTTTTAAAAAGTATGGGTGTTTAGTTGTACGAAAAGTTTTCACTCAGCAACCATAACTCTTAACTTAGGACAGTGAAACTATGTTCTCAGCAGAAATTTTCCAGTAAGAAGCGATTGTGCTGGACTATTGTGCTGGATAGTAAAAGGAAACAAAAATACAAGTTCAAAGTCTATTAGAGTCACCCTTAGTGGGTTTTTTAATTGTTATTTGGGTAGATATTTTATTATTTTTTTCCCCGCTGTCAATTAGCTGGAGCTTAAGTGACTTTGTCTGAGACACATTTAGAACGTCCCATGTTGGGGCGATGCCAGCCTGTCACTTGAGCCTCCGTTGTGCTCTGCCAGTTCACCTTCATTCTTTCTTTCACCACCTCTGCTATGGCAGCATTAGAGTCCTTGGGTGGAGGTTTATGATGGGGGAAAATGACGACCAATCACGCTCATTTATCATGTGTATCCTGAGCTTGGACACGTCACTCTAGTGCACAGGATAGGAAGGGAGACTGGAGCTAGATGGCAGGATCTTCAGTTATGTTTTTGCAAAGTCACACAGCCCCCCATGAGCAACCCTCCTTCAGGTCATCACAGCTGGGTGCAAAGAAGACAGCCCTCAAAAGTACACTGAAAGGAATAACTCTGCTCTCATGGCTTCACCTCCCCATAGCGCTCAGAAAAAAAGTAACTCAGATTTGGGTGTGGGGGCACACAGTTGTGACCACACTGCTTGGGGATAGAGGGGGAAGAATTGGTTCAAGGTCATCTTGGGCTACGTAAAGGCCAGAAGTCATCAAAACAACTATAAATAAAAGTATATCAACTTTTTTGAGTTTATGAAGGTGTTTATCAGCTGCAGGAGTTCTCTGGTAGAATCTTAGGGGTCATTTATGTATACTATCATATCACCTGTGCATAGCGATACTCTGACTTCATCTCTTTCCATTTGTATCCCTTTGATCTCCTTTAGTTGTCTTATTGCTCTAGCTAGAACTTCAAGTACTATATTGAAGAGATAGGGTGAGAGTGGGCAGCCTTGTCTTGTCGCCGATTTTAGAGGGAACACTTTAATTTTCTCTCCATTTAACTTGATGTTGGCTATTGGTTTGATGTATATTGCCTTTATTGTGTTTAGGTATGTGCCTAGAAACTGCTCTCTCTG
Organism: Pachyuromys duprasi; assembly: GCA_028658305.1. Classification (NCBI taxonomy): domain Eukaryota; kingdom Metazoa; phylum Chordata; class Mammalia; order Rodentia; family Muridae; genus Pachyuromys; species Pachyuromys duprasi. Next base: position 23,357,610 of record CM053756.1, on the reverse strand, counting down.
AGACCTTAAACATGAAGGAGTGTTAGATTTTGTCAAAGGCATTTTCAGCATCTAATGAGATGATCATGTGGGGTTTTTCCTTTGAGTTTGTTTATATGGTGGATTACATTGGTGGATTTCCACATGTTGAAACATCTCTGCATTCCTGGGATGAAACCTACTTGATCATGGTGGATAATATTTTTGATGTGTTCCTGAATTCAATTTGCAAGTATTTCATTGAATATTTTTGCATCAATATCATATGGGAGATTGGTCTGAAATTCTATTTCTTTGTTGGATCTTTGTGTGGTTTAGATATCAGGGTGACTATGGCCTCATAGAATGAGTTTGGCAATGTTCCTCCTGTTTTTATTATGTGGAATAATTTGAGAAGTTTTGGTGTTAGCTCTTCTTTGGAGGTCTGGTAGAATTCTGAGCTGAAACCATATGGCCCAGGGCCCTTTTTGGTTGGGAGGCTTTTGATGACTGCTTCTATTTCCTGAAGGGTTATAGGTCTATTTAAATTGTTAACCCGATCATGATTTAACTTTGTTACGTGATATCTATCAATAAAATCATCTATTTCATTTATATTTTCTGATCTTGTGGTGTATAGGTTTTTGAAGAATGATCTAATGATTCTTTCATACTAAGTGAGGTAACCCAGATGCAGAAAGACACACATGGTATGTACTAACTTAGAAGTGTATATTAGACCTATAGTACAGGATAACCATACTACAATCCACAGACCCAAAGAAACTAAGTAACAAGGAGGGCCCAAGGAAGGATGCCAGAATGTCACTCAGAAGGAGGAATAGAATAGAAAGCAGAAGTGGATAAAGAGAGGGAACTGGGCAGGAGATGGAATGAGGAGGGAAATAAGGGTGATGATCAGATGTGGAGAAAATGAGAGTAGGAGGTGAGAGGGCTGGGAACAAGAAGGGAAACTGAGGCAACACATCTCTTTGTCAAGCTGGAGGCCTGAGACAGGGTAGGCTCCTGGGAGGATATGGATATGACTCTACCTGAGACTCCTAACAGAAGTACAAGGATAAAAAGGGAACAGAGATTGAGTAAAAGTCCAACCAATAATTGGCCTAACCTTCGTCACACCCCACAATAGAGAGCCACCCCTGACACTATTAATGTCTCATAAGTATGCTTTGAGACAGGAACCTAACAGGACCGTCATCTGGGAGACTCCACCCAGCCACAGATCAAGGCAAATGCTGGGACCTGCAGCCAAGCATGGGGCATAGTTTCAGGGGTCCTGTGGAAGTGTTGGAACACAGATGAAGGGACCTGGAGGGGACAGGAACCTCACAATAAGACCAACAGAAACAACTAACACAGTCCCATGGGGGCTTTCAGAGACTGAGACATCAAGTAAGGAGCATGCATGGTCTGGACCTAGGCCCCCTACACACGTGGCCAATTGGTGGATTGGTCTTCATATGGGGTGCCTGGAGAGTGGAAGGGAGGGGCTGTTTCTAACATGGACTCTATTGTCTGCCTTTGGATCACTTCCCCCTGGCAGGGCTGCCTTGCCTGACCTCAAGGGATGAGGATATGCTCAGCCCTGATGTGACTCCCTCAGAAAAGAGAGAGGGGACGGTTGAAGGACAGGAAGGGAGACACTGGGAGGAGATGAGAGAGGGATCACCCTTGGGATAAAAAGTAAATAAACTGAATTTTAAAAAAATCTTACCATAATCAATACATAAAAGCTATAATTAATTAATTAATTGTAAAAACATATACAAAAAAAACACTTAACACTTCTTCTGCAGTTTCTTGTAAAACATTATGTTTACATATAATACATGTGATTGTTGATACCGCTTGTCCCCTTGGTGGGATCTAGAATCACCATAGAGACAAGTCTGTCTTTGCATGCTTGTGGGGAACTCTGACTAAATCAACTGAGGTGGGAAAATCCACTCTACAAGTGGTGCTGAACTAAAAAAGGAAAGTTAGCTGAGCTCTCTGTCCATCTCCCTCTACTTCCTGACTGCTCACACAGCATGGCCAACTAGCTCAGGCCTTCATTCCTCCCTGCCATGATGGACAATGCTCTTTTGTAACTGTAGGCTGACATGAACCCCTTCTTCCCTCGGTTTCTTATGTCAAGTATCTTATCACAGAAATGGTAACCCAGAATATGCTTTATGGTAGCCTCATCTGGCTTTCATTATGGCTGTCCCCAGCTAAGAGACAGAGCATCATGCTCTGCCTTGATTTCTTATGTATAAAATGGGGCTAGGAACAATAGCCCCCACTTCACTGAGTTTTCTTAAGTGCTAAATGGGATGATGCATGTGAAGTACTAGTAATGGAATTTGGTTCACATATTAGAAACCTGGCTAACAGCAGCTGTATATACACTGGATTCTCCTTATTTCACATTTTGTCATTTAAAGCAATGAAAGATCTTTTGGCTAATTTTTATTACAATTATTTCATGTTTTAACTTGTATTCATGTGTGTATGTATGCATTTGTGTGTGTGTGTGTGTTGGTACACATGTCATGGCTTGTGTATGAAGGTCAGAGGACAACCTGTGGGAATCAGTTCCCTCTTTCTATCATGTGGATCCGAGGGCTCAAACTGAGGTCACGAGACTTGGCAACAAGTGCCTTCTCTTCAAGTGCATCTCTCTGGCCTGTAACAACAATATTTGAATACCAAATGCTGCACATGCTAAGTAAGTGTATTGTTCTGTTCTAAATTTGATTCTGCATCAAAGAAAGTCATCTGTGAAAAAGTTGGTGGCATTTGAGTAAGGTATGAGAAGGAACCAATATTAAGTTCTTAGTTTTTAAATGTATACAGTATTTCATTAATTCTTTGAGGATTTTATACGATGTGTTTTGATCATAGTCACTTCCCTACTTCTCCACCTAAGCCCTCCTAGCTTAGTTAGCCAGTGAGTTATTGGAGTTTTTTTTTAATAGAAATACAGATGAGGTGTTTCTTACAGAAGCGTGGATGACTCAAAGGCATCTACATCACTAAAACCCTGCCCTGACAGCGGTTATAACTAACAACAGCTGCATTCCTGAAGGAAGCTGGACCCATCCGACAGTCTCCTCTCCGGCATTTGTCACTGCTTATGCCGCCTTCCGTCCTTGAGAATTCTGGAAATTTCCGGAGGTTTCTGAGACTTGTGACTTTTGTTTACTTCCTGAGCCTTGTAAGTTCCAGTCACTTCCTGACTCTTCTTATGACATTCCCTGCTTCCCCCCTAACAAGAAAATATTCCCATTTAAAGGAGTAACAACAAGTTCTTATGGGACCGAGATGGGTGTTAACACCAAGAAAGGAAAGGACTGTGGTTGGTGCACAGCCACTGCCAATAAATGGCAGTAGCTATGATTAGATGGTGCTCAACAAGCGTTGCCTCCTTCTGCCAGATTTGGCCCCCATGTTGTACCTCCTTCAGCTCAGGCTCAACTGTGTAACCAATGGAGGAAGGTAAGGTGACATCAACTGCAAGCTCACCTTCCTAGGGAAGGACGAAGACAGACAGACAAACAGAAGGACAGAATAGGGAGGTTTTTACTTCCTTTGGGTGTGATGGGAGGTATCACATGACCAGGACATCAGCAATAGAGCTGCTTCCTCAGAACCGAACCAACAGCAAGATGCTGGACCACCTGCCTCTAGACGCCACCTTATGTGAGACACCTGACGTCCTTGTCTTTCTTGCTCAAGTCACTTTCAGCCAAGTGACCTTCACTGCCAAAATTAACATAACCATCACCAGAGGTTGCAGGGAGAGTGAGAAGTCATTGGCAGGTTCCAGATGAGAACTGTAGACCTTAGAAACGTCAAAAAAAATTCTACAGATCAAGTAAGGTGCATAGACTGTCAAAGGAGAGAATAGATGGAATTTTAAAATTTAAAGTATGACTATTACTACTGTTGTTGTTATTATTATTATTGCATGTTTGCTATGGTGCATAGGTAGAGGGCAGAGGTCAACATTCTTTTTACAAGACAGAGTTTCTCTGTGCAACCCTGGCTGTCCTGGAACTTGCTCTGTAGGGCCAGGCTGGCCTCGAACTCAGAGATCTGCTTGCCTCTGCCTCTTGAGTAATGAGATTGAATGCATGTGCCATGACTACCTGTATTTTGCCATCATGTGTGTCTGTACACTGTCTATGCAATCCAGAAATGGGTCCCTAGGAGTAGAGTTATAGCCAGTAATGAGCTGCCATGTAGGTCTTGGGGCTTGAATTCAGTTCCTCTGGAAGAGAAATCAGTGTTCTTAACCACTGAGCCATCTCTCCAGTTCCCATCATTTAATTTTCTAAAATTACATTTATTAGTTTAATTGTCCAGGAGCGGGAGAGGCACACCGCAGCATGTGTTTTAAGGTCAGAAGGCAACTTGTAGGAGCTGATTCTTCCTTTCCACCATGTTGGTCCTGGGGTTCAAACTCAGGTCACCAGGCTTGGTGACAATTACCTTTATCCCCCGGGCTACCTCTGGGGAGCCAGCTCTCTTCTTGCATCTTCATGTGGGTTCCAGATATTGAACTGGGGTCACCAGGCTTGCAAGGCCAGTGCTCCACCCACTGAGCCATCTCATCAGCCTGGTCAGAGGGGTCTGCACATTTTTTAGTTTGTTTGTTCAAAACTACGCCCTGGTCCCACCTAACACCCTCGTGGAGGCTCCAGCATTTGCTGGTGGTAGAGCATGGCGGAGCTACACGTGGGAAGGATCAGGTGAGCACCTGCCCAAAGATGGATGTTTGTATTTCTCATGTCCAGGAACAGGTCAGCTACTGGAAAACCCAAGGGAAATTTTTCCAATGGGAGGAAACATTTCCAAGAAGGCCGAGTTGAAAATTCTGTTTCTCACATATTTGAAAAGTTGGAGTACATAAGCTTTTAATAATTAATTACTAAAACCAATACCGCTCCGAGGAGAGTATCATTTTGATGCCAATAGTTTTCTGGAATAAAACAGGGAATGGAAAGTGATGCAGGGTAGCATAGTCCTTCCTGGCTGGTGTGGGATTGTTTCTCTGCAACTCTACCTGAAGGAGAGCTTGGAACCTTTGTTTTGCCTTCTTATCCCTTTTCCCTTGTTCAATTGTTTGCGGTTTTATTTTTCCACGTTCAACAAGCATATTTACATGATTTCTATGTCCTTATCACATTGTAGAGAACAATTATAAGCATAAACTGATGATTACAATCAAGTCTAGAATAACACCATCTGGCAGCTTTAAATACTTTATGTGTGTGTTTGCCTGTGTGTTATCTAATCTATTTTTCAAGGAAGCATTATGGTTTTCAGTATGATAGCTGTGGAAAATAAATGTCACAGGGGTCAAAGCAATTTTCCACGGGGTGACATAGCTGGTAACGTGCAGAGATGGGTTTCATCATGAGTCATTCTGACTACAAAAGCTAAGCAGGGAGCGTGGTAAGGGAAGACATTTTTGGATGAGCTCTTGCTGGGAGTGCTTCGTTTGGAAGAATGACATGTGAAAGGATTGGGGTTCAGGCTGAGGTCTCAGCCAGCACAGTTTCTCCAGTTTGGAGAAGGAGAATGCTGTAAGACAGGGTGGTGTTAAGTTGGAGAAGAGGGACAAAAGGCTACCAACAGGCAAGGTTAGCTGTGCAAAGATGTCGGGAACCAGTGATCGTAGATCACTACACGTTGTTACCTAATTCAGAGGCGCTGAACACATGTTTTTGAGGGGCAGAGAAGAAAGAGGGCAAGAAGGATATTCACTGGGAAGACCCACTAGGTTCCAATAGGGTGAGTCCTGAAGCCACCGTAAATTAGAGGCCAGTCTTCAATGAGAAGATGCTTCATAAAATTCTGCACTACAGTGTTTTCTGAAAAAAAAAATACAGGACATTTGCTTCTGATGGAGGGTGTCCGGTGACTGTGCATCCTTAGATGGCTATCAGCACACCTGCCCAGTGTTTCCTCAACTCCCTACCATCAGTTTAATCCATTATGACAGCGGTCTGATGGTATTTGAGCTTTGCTTGGCTTTACAATCCCTGCAGTGTCCACAGAAGACCAAACTGGATAGTCAGTCTTCTCGAATTCTGTCATCTCTGGGGCAGGCCCCACACCCAAGGGATAGTCAGCTGACACAAACTGGACTTGATAAATTTTAGAAAGAGAGAGAGAAAGAACACAAAGTTGCGTGGATGGGGAGGTGAGAGAGGAGCTGAGAGGGAAGTGGGGAAGGGCGAATATCAAAATACACTGTATGAGATCTCCAAAGAATTAATGAAAGCAGTTTTCAAATAAGAGGAAATGCTCACTCGACCGCATCTTTGAAATCCTACAATTATTATGCATTGCTTTTACAATATAAGAAAGCGTGAATGTTATTTTTAAAACCATTAGTCCCACAAGTATCGAAGGAGGAGCTGTGGCTTGGCAGGAGTCCTGTGAAAAGATCCAGGGGTTTTACTGAAGTCAGGCTCAATGTGAGCCAAACTCATGACACAGCAGCTAAAACACAAAACAAAACAAAACCCCTAGCAGATAATTGGAAGCCATGACCTCCCAGCACTCTGCATGTTCTCTTCTGGAGCACAAGACACATGTTATTGAAGAAAAATAATAAACTAGAGAGTGTTGGCTGCTACAGATCCAAGCAGAAAACTCAAATTCATGAGGAACAATCACACACAAACACAGAGAGACCCATGCAAATGAACATTTTTTTTGGTTTGAGTTTCTAAACAAACAAATAAGCAAAGACAAAACAGAGCAGCAAGATAACTATCATATAGAGCGCAGAAAGATAAAATGTGCTCACAACATCATTTCCTTATCCAGTGTACAGAGCAGCAATAGCATCCCTGAGACGGGATCTTGAACATCAACGCAGATTTGAAAATACTAATTTATTCAGTACCCAGTCGCCTTGTACAGTGGAAAACTGTACCCCATGAGAAATCTTCCAGAAGTCACCATATGGCAACCCATCTCAGAGGTGACTTTGGGGCCAGGAGACGTCAGCCCACACTGCAGATCCTGAACTCCACCCCCATGACCAAGTTCAGCAGTGTTGATAGCTACTGAGTAACATTCCTGGAGCAAAGACAGGAAAGTCAAATCCAGTCAGCCCTCAGGGGGATAAGGCACAACAGTGGCAAAGGGTGGATCTGAGGTCTGGAATGAAGACAGGAGGCACTCATCTCCTCTTACTCCTCCTCGTCCTCCTTCTCCTCTTCTTCTTATTCCTCTTTCTCCTCTTCTTCCTCCTCCTCTTCCACATAGAAGAACAAAAGTAATGGGTATCTAGCTATAGTAGGAGTGAGTGCCAGAGGAAGACACCAAGAACCCTATTTTGAGGGGCTCAAACTGTGTAAGCCTCGGAGGCCTGTAACAACAGCATAGAGAGAGAAACTGCTCCAGCATACACAATCTTTGATCCTGAGCTGGGGACAAAGATGTCTCCTCTTTGAAGGGTCAAAGGTGGAGGGCTGCAGAGACATCCCAGCTGGTGAAGTGCTGATCTGAGTTCAGTTCCCAGTACCCACATAAGTACCAGGTGTTGTAGTGTTGGCACTGCTGAGACAGGAGGATTCCAGGGCTCACTGGCGAGATAACCAAATACATATACACACACAGGCAATAGTCTCTGCAAGCTCTATCAACATGGACACTACAATCTTGGCTCAGAGGTTAAGAGCATTGGTTGCTCTTCCAGAGGTCCTCAGTTCAATTCCCAGCAACCACATGGGGGCTCACAGCCAGGTATAATGAGATCGGGTGTCCTTTTCTGGTGTGCAAGTGTACATGCAGACAGAACATTGTATACATACTAAATAAGCAAATCTATAAAAAAAAAATAAAAGAATCTACTCTGGTCCAACAGAGTAACTGTGGCCTGAGCATGCTGGGTTTCCTGCACTGTGGGGAATGGGTGATGTGACAGGAAGGAAAATGTCATCTTCCAGAACCAGATCAGAGTGGTCCTGTTTGGTGGCAAGGACATGGTAAGCCTTGTGTTGACTCCAGCCAGTGGCAGGACTTCAAGGGGCTGGTATCCTGCCACTCCCCCTGTGTTATACTCAGATGCCTGAAACTGACTGAGTGGGGAAGAAAAACTTTAGCTCCCTGTGCTTTCCTGCCCACAGAGACCTGCTCTGGAGATTCCTGAAACCTCTTTGTTCTCGGAATTATCTTGTTCATGTTCATACTACAGCCAAGAAACTTGTGGAGAAAGACTGTCGCTCCACCAACATCCCCACTCCTGGATGTAAATTGCCACCGCGTAGAGGCATGTCATTAGTACTGCTGTGACCCCGTTTACATGATTCTGTGGCTAACCTGCTTCTACCCTGTCTGAACTCGCATGACAGTGATGATTAGGACTGGGTGTGAGTGTCACAGAGAAAATGTTTGAGTTCCTGACACCTATAGCTCTTATGGTATAGAATCAGAGCCATTGTCTGGTGAAGAAGACAAGTGTGTTGGGTTTCTAAATGGCACCCGGGCTGCCAGCAGTACCTTAGCAACAACGATGTCCAAAGAGGCTTCCGTTTCCTGAAGGAGCACTGCACTCCTACCGTGGAAATGGCAAACAGTGAGCTCCCCGACTCCCATGCGCATCTGTATCACACTTGCCTAAACTGCCACAGTGTTCACACTCATGCATAGTGGATAGGGAAGGTGGGTCTCTTCAGCTCCACCATAATACATAGTGCGCCCAGATTTATTAGACACAGAGAACCTGCCAGAAGTGTTAACTGCAGTGGCAGTTAAACTTCCATTTGAAAGCTACTTAATAAAAGCCACCTCGTAAGAGCGGAAAATACAGATCCGCAGAGGCTAAACTCTCAATCTAGAAACACACACACACACACACACACACACACACACAAAACAAGGAAGCAAACAAACATGGGGGAAGTTGGGTTAGGGAAATGACAACTCCAAAAGAACATAGTAACCGCTTAGCCACCGAACCCACAAGAGGTAAACAAAGATGGAAGCCTGAAGGTGGGGCAGGAGATCTGGATCAGTCCTCTTGCAGAGGACACGAATCCAGTTCCAAGCACTCACTACGAGCAGTTCACAACTGCTTATCACCTGCTTATCACTCCGTCTCCAAAGTGTTTGAGACCCTCTTTCGGCCTCTGTGAGCAATTGCACATAACCACTAACACACAAACACACACTTGCCTCCCCATACACACACACACACACATAAACACACACACACACATAAACACACAAAATTAAAAATAAAAATGATGATCAAAAATAAATGCCTGGGGATGATTATTTTAGAGAACTCAATGAGTAGCTTTTTAATGAGAGACTCAGCAAAGAGAAGATTTTTTTTTTGTAAAACAACAACAAACTCTCAAAGCCCCAATAACAAATTGCAACAGGCAAGAAATATCTGACTGGAAGACAAATATTTTTTTTAAACATTCGGGAACAGTCCAGACAGAAAGGAAGAAGCAATACACTGAAGACTTTAGGAGTACCACGAAATGAAAGGAAAGACCTACGATGCTGGAATGCTCAAAGGCAAGGAGGAAAAAGTTAACGGCATAAAAAATGTATGCAATAAGATAATAGTCAAAAATTGGCCGTAACCAGTGGAAAGATATAGGCATACTTGCCAAACAGGCTGATACAACTCAAGTCACATGACCAGAAAGGCTATTAGAGTCAATCTGTGACTCAAACAAACAATCCTGGTGAGGTCTTGGCAGCCTGAGGAAATACACTAACATTCGATGACTTTCAAGCTCAGAAGAATGTGAATGTTAGAGGGGCAATTTGACAAACTGAGGACTTCTATCCCAAAGTGAATAAACACAACTGCACTTTCCGTGTGATGTAGGCTGATTTTGTGAGGTGGAAAGAAAAAAAAATGATACAGTTTAATGTTTTACGAACAGTAAGTTTAATAACGGACTGGTAAAAGCACAGCACATAAAACTTAAGCACCTGAAAGTGTTTTGAGTGGACAGCTGCCGAGTCGCATCTATGTCTGTTTTACTGATGGCAGTAAACAGTGGCATCCAAATAAAGTACCCATGAAGCTTAAACACTCTTTAGC
>CM053756.1:23329811-23347059 GCA_028658305.1 Pachyuromys duprasi | reverse complement strand
TATCCAGTCACTAAGAAGGATTACAGATTATCATTTGAAGAAAAAAAAAGGGTGGAAGTGAAGGGTATTGTGTTAAGTGAAATAGGCCAGACACAATGATAAACACTGCATGTTGCCTAACTGTAGAAACTAAACTGTATCGACCTGAATGTTTATGATACAGTGATTGGAAAGAATGTGAAGGCATGTGAAAAATTAGAGGCTGGATTCTAATAGCACACCGTGTGTGCGCGTGTGCAAATGTCACATGAAATTCCGTTAATATGAACCTTTAATGCAAGATAATTCATTTTAAATGACAGCCAATGGTTAATCTGCCTCAGTTGCCCCAAAGTCATCTCTTTTTGTGAGACTGAATACAAACTATTTTCCAAATATCAAAATAAGGGCAAAATATATAAACCATTCCTGTGTAGAAGCATGGAATTGTTGTAAACACAGCATTAGGGTTTCCCAGAAGAGCTCGCTAGGCAAACAACAGACCTTGTTGTGGACAGCAGCAGGCACCTGTTTCCAGTCAGCATTCTGATTTCATTTTCTTATTTAGGCCTAACCCCAAGAATCTTACATTTTAAAGTTCTGGGCCCATCCAGCAGTCAGATGTCCACCATGAATCCATGTCAAATGTCTCTGTGGAATGCCTCGGAGGTAGGAAGCAAATCAAATAGGAGAGGCCTAATCAACACTCCTGCAGTCTAAGCAACGCTTTTGAAGAAAGTTAAAAATTTAATATGTTCTAATAATAACATCATTCACATAGGAAAAAAGCCTGTCTCCGCACAAAGTGGGCAGACTTAACATGGCCAAAAAAAATATACTCATAAGATTTATGAACCAAAAATTGAGTAGCTGATTTCATCGATTTTTGATATTTGCACCACATTTTTTATGTTCTACATGATCTCTCACTGACATATAGAATATTTCCTTATTTTTTTTCTGCAGAAAATTAGTGCTGGAGCCTCAGCTATCTGAAAATTCTACCATTTTATTTATTTGTTTGTTTGTTTGTTTGTTTTGATCCTGATATGGAAAATAGAGCTGAGTCTCCAGAAAATTAGGTAGTGGCTCAGTGAGACACTAGAGAGAAGAGACTCAAAGAACTGGCATGAAGGGACCACGTGTCACCTGAACAGCTGAACATGCAAAGCCGTTCCCTGAGTGTACACACAGCATGGTAACACACGTGGAACTCACTGTTTACCCCAGTGCATGTGAGTGCTGTCTCAGTTAGCTTGGGCTCTGGAACAAAGTGGCCTAGGCAGTTAACATGAACAGCAGCCTGGGAAGTCCGAAGTGAAGCATGGTCATGCTCTGATTGTTCTGATGAGGCCCTCTCACATGGAGAGGGAAGAAAGGAAGTGGTGAGGGAGAGGGAAGGGAGGGAGAGCTGTTTGGTTTCCTCTTTTCCTAAGAATACAAATGCTATAATGCCATCGTTGGGTGCACCATCCTTATGACCTCATCTAATCCTAATTACTTCTCCAAAGCCCCACCCCGAAATACATAAAGAATCACAGCTTTCACTTAAACATCCAAACATCCCATAACAGGCATACACAGTGTCCAGTTCTTTGTTTGCCTGTTTATAATTTATATTCTTTTAAACTATGTGTGTCTGTGCATCTGTATATTGGTTTGTCCATGTGATTTCGGCTACCTTCAAAGTCTAAAGGCATTGGGTTCACTGGAGTTGTCATTACCTAACATGGGTGCTGTGAACCAAATTCAGGTCCTATACAAGAGCAGTACACACTCTTAACTGTTGAGCCATTTCGTCAGCCCTGAAGTGTAGCCCAGGCTGGCCTCCTGCCTCTGCCTTCTTGGAGTATCATGCCGGCATGCACCACCACAACTGGCTTTGATTTCAATTCTAATGATCTCACTGTAATGTTAATTTTAACCTCCACATGATTTCATTCATGTGGTTGAGAAGATGACAGTGGCGTGGATGCAGACAGTCCGTGCTGCTTTGATATGGTTCTTTTCCTTGCCACTGCCCAGAAGCTTCCTACCTGTGAACTTTCTCATCGAGGGAGAACACGCAAAGCACAGGCTGGAAGACTGAGATTTGAGAGGTCTACAACAGTAGTAACTGATGGTGGTAGTGGTGGTTAGCCTTTATTCAGTGCATACCGTATGCATCTCAGGCCCTCTTCTGAGTACTTTACACACCGCCTAGCAGAGTTCACTAGAACTGTATGAGAATGATACAGTTGGGCACAAACAAAACCCTGCCAAGGAACACCTGTCTGAGGTTACATGAGGCTAGAGAAGTAGCTAAGGGGTCGATCCAGAGCTAAACTTCCTGGCTCTTGGGGATTCAGGACTGCAATACACACCACCTGTGCTTCAACTGCCCTCTCAGACGGTCACCTGCCTGTCCTCTCCCTCCTTAGCCAGCGCCACTGTGCAACATTCTCTACTCTATGGACTCTGCTCTCCCTCTCTGTCTCTCTCTGTCCCTGTCTCTCTATCTTTCCCTCCCTTCTTCCTTTCCTCCATCCCTCCCTCCCTCCTTCCTTCCATACCCCCCACCTTTTGGCAGAAACATGACTGTTCTGGAGTCTGGATGAAGTTTACAAAAGGCCATACACTCACTTTTACTTTGTTCGGGCCATGGCTAAATCTGTAGAAATACCCCTAGTTCCAAACCTCTCATTTTTATGTAAATACACAAAGTAAGAAATGAGAGAATTTAATAATCCATTTTATAAAACTGAGTAATGAATAATCAAATTCTTCCTCCAAGGAGAACATGGGTCTCTAAATGTTCTTAATATTATTTTTAGCCCTTTAAAAGCTCTAGACACAATATCATGACATTTCCTAATTTTGCTATATGAGTACTTAGGTTAGGAATTCACCTTTTGTACAAATTTTTATTTCCTTATGAACTCATTTGAAAGTTATTTGAATCTCTGAATTGCCAAATATGCCCTTATTCGTTTAGTGGTTTTCTATATAATACTGGGACATTTTAAGCATTTATATAAATACAAGAATGTATTAAAAGAATCATATAAGAGCAGCACATAAGATAAAATGTTTTCTGAAGCTATTAAAAATCACATTTCACGTAGAAATTAAAATACAGATGAACATATACAAAGAAAACGGAGCAGGGAAATGAAGACAAACTGAAACATCAGGTTATTAAGTTATTTTTAAAATAATTGTTATAGCTGATAACACCATATCTGAAGATGACAATGTGGGAAGTTTTTAATTTCTTGTTTTCCCTCTGTGTGGATTTTCTATAGTTTTAGAATTCCTTTCATCAAGCAAGAGAAACCATACCATTCTGTTCCCTGAGAATAAACACCCACTGCAGGGAGAGATGCCCAGGTAGGAGTATGTACTGCTCATTCAGAAGTCACGTGTTTGGCTTCCAGCCCCTGCATCTGGTGGCTTACAAGCACCTGTAACTCCAGCTCCAACTTGTCATGCTCCTGATCTCCACTGGCACCTGCACTCATGTGTATTCACCACCCCACACGCACAACTTAAAAACAATGTGAATCTTTTAAAAGCATCTTTTTAAAAAGAATGACTATCTACCAAGTAGCAGTGTTGTTCTAGGTGTGCTAGACGTACTGATTTTTGTTTCATAGCTAAAATCTCCATCACCTCCAGTTCATGTGTAAGGACACTGAGGGAAAGGATGGTCTTCTTAGAGCCAAACAGCTGGCTTGGAGACCTCTCCAACTCACACCTGGACTGAAGAACTATCATCTCAGCCACATCTTGATCAGAGCCCTATTGTAGCAAGATGGCCCCTGGGATGTTCCTTGCTTCCACTCTATAAAAGTCTGATACAGTTTCAGCATGGAATCCCCCTCTCCCAAAATGCCACATGTATTCAAGGTTTGGTTCCCAGATTATCACTTTTGGGAAATGTAACAGGTAGGGCCTAATGGAGGTCTTCGGGCCACTGGTTTTGTCTTTGAAGTAGATCACAGGATCCCTACCCTCAGGAACCCTCACCCTCACTCTCTTTGCTTTCTAGTGATGGGATGAGCAGTGTTAGACACCCTCCTGCCATAATCTGATCTCCCATCAAAGGCCAGTCAATCACAGTCTGGATCCTTCAAAACTGTGAGCCCGAATAATCCTTTTTACTTTATAAGTTGATTATCTTAGGTATTTGTTATAGTAACAGAAGGCTAACAAAATGTACTTTGAACTGGGGCTGGTCTTAACCCAATGGAGAGAGGCAAGCCACTCACCTTTCCTGGGTACTTAGCTCACAATCTTTCCCCAAAGCAAAGCATTCCAATAAACAACACCTCATGCCACGGAGCACCAAAGGCCACTTCTAAGGTGAGAGTTTCATAAATCCTAAGTCTCTCTGTCTCTGTGTGTGTCTCCCATCATTGAGAAATGATTGCCACAATAAAGGTAATTGACATATCAATCACTTTGCACAGCCACCTGGATGCTTTGTGTGTGTGTGTGTGTGTGTGTGTGTGTGTGTGTGTGTATGTGTGTGTGTGTGTGTGTGTGTATGTGATGAAAATCCTTAGGCTCTAATCTCTCAGCATTCTATAGTATTAGGAACAAATTCACATCCCATCATTGCTTCCTTTGTTTTGTTTTGTTTATTAGTTTTGTTTGAGGTAGAGTCTCCTGTAACTCAGGCTGCCTGAACTCAGTTTGCAATGGAAGATGACCTTCAGCTTCCCATAGCCCTGCCTCTGTCTCCCAAGTGCTGGAGCTACAACTGTACACCACCATGCCTGCTTTACTTGGTGTTGGGGATGGAAGCCAGGGTTTCCAGAATTCCGGGTGAGCACTTCACTGACTGAGCTGCTTCGTTTCTGTTCCCATGTCATTCAAATGTTAATGGTTTCATGGTAATCCAATGATTTGGATGTTCCCAACCTGTTGGCTAATTATTTGTTTCTGTTATAGGTTTTGTATTATCTTGTCTTACTATTATGAACCTTTCTGTCTCTCCCCCCACACCCATACACAGTATTATGTACTACATCTGGAGTATTATGTACTATATCATTTCACACACCTAACATGTTGCTTTTCAAAGTAGAACTCATGAGCCAAATTTTTGCAGATTTTGGTGTAAGTTTCCAAATTCCTTCCTTGAAATGTCTTAGCTATCAGCATTTTCACACATACATACATACATACATACATACATACATACATACCAACCAATGTGGTTTCTCAGTTACAAGTACACAGATGCACACACGTGTACACACCGACACAAACACACACACAAAAAAACTCCAATTGTGTGGCTCTTCTAAATTTAAATACAACATTACAAAAATAATTTTTTAGTCCTGTGCTCAAAAAGAAAGGAAAGAAAGAATAAAGGAAAATGGTGTGTGGGGGGGTCATCAAAGAAAAGATGGGCATCGGGTTTGTGCCGTGTGTTCAACCTGGCTCTCCCTGGATGAGCCTGTAGCTCATCAGCTCAACTACACTTGCTGGCCAGCTCGACCCAGCATTTTGCCTGGCTCCTCTTCTCTAACCACACTCAAGGACTGGGGTTACTGCATCTTCAGTTTCTCAGTAGAGAAAAAGAGAGGCAGAGCAAAAGGTTAGATGGACTCAGAGCTTTAGAGATTCAGCGTGTGGTCAATTGGCCCCAATACTTTGTACTGTGACAGGCTGCCAATTGAAGGAGAAGTGTGTAGCTGCCCAGATCTGTTGACCTCAAGGCCAGAACTTAAAAGGTAGGATACTAGGGTATCGTTCTTCCCTTTAGGAGCACGTCTCCAGAGAACTAAAGGCCTGCCGTAAGTCTCTATTACTTGGATGTTTTCCCCATGTCCCAGTAGCACAACAGGCTAGGGCACCATACCTTTAATACACGACTCATTGGGGGACAATTATTGAAACCATAGCACTTCCCAATCATTCATAAACTCTGAGCTCTTACATGTTACATGTCCACATGGCTGGGCCATGAGGCTAGTAGAGATGTGAACCATATTGTACATGCAAATCACATTCTACAGAAAAAGTGAGGATCTGCCACAGAGGCTCACGCTGGGACAGTGCAATTCTGATAAAGACAGCGGGTGTTGGGCTGGGTCACCAGAGGGGATGAACTGAGGATGCAGGGTAGTTTGGTCTGAAAGTCATGATGGAATGAAAATGAGAGAACACTGGGAAGTTTATGAGTAAACAACTATAAAGTTATGGATGTGGGACGGAGACCCTCAGGTCACCAGGAAGTGTGACAGCAAAGAACCAGCCTGATCAGGATGGAGGGCGTAGCTCCGTCAATGCTGTGAAGCAGGTGGGCTGTGGGGAGAAGGGTAGGCATGGCCACGACAGCAAAGCACAGCCATGATGCGACCCCCACCATCCAAAGCATCTCCTAAAGAGATTTTGGAGGGCCAAGGCACTTTCATTCTCCACTTCTAAAATAAAATAGAGCCGCCTTGTTTACTCAGGTTTATAATAAATCAAAAAGAAATTGACTGGCTTATAGGTTCTTCAAACATTCCAGACCTTTGTTTATACAGGAAAGGATTTTTTCTCCCAAAGGTCAAACTTCTCCTGCCGTAATCGCCTTTATATATCTAAGTTCAGTATTATTCTAGTTCCATAAACAAGCTTAAAATAGGAGTTGATAATACTGTCGGATTTGAACTCGGGAAGGGCTTCACAGTTCTCCGTGTCTACAGCCAAATCTGGTTTTTAAAGCAAGGTCAGTGGCTTTGGACATACAATTTGATAAGGTTTTACATTTTGTAGAATGGATTTAAGAAGCAAAGGATGGCTCCAACCCTGTTTTCCCTAAACTCAAAAAGAGAGGCAAGATATATGATTTCAAAACTTGCTTTAAAGAGTTAATTAAAAGCAGCATACCAAATAAATCTTAAAATCCTATGATTAGATTAAAATATGTCTATAAGGCACATCAAGGGTATGTAGAATATATCTCCATGGTTTCCTTTAGAATCCAAATTGCAGATGGCTTTCCTTTTCGTGCTTGTCTGTATTCTTCAATATTTCAACAGGAAATAAGTATGCCTTGTGCAATTTTTTTTACCAAGGTTAATATTTAGAAGTGTAAGAATCTGGGTATACATGGGATCCTAAAATTTGTTATCTTGTACAACATTGACTAATAGCTCATTTCACACTGATAGCACAGGCCACTAATCTTATTTCTTTACTAAGTGACCAATAAATCAACGCTTTATGAGTTATCGCTGTAGGAACAAACAACAAATGTCTCTTCCCTGAAAGTCTCCAGGTGGGAGCGCAAAGACAGAAGCCAAGCCAAGGGTATGCTATTTCGATTTAAGGGTTTAGTCTTCCTCAATGTTGATTTTTGGTCTACAGAATACAGAATCTCAATCATAATTTTGACTTGAGTCCTCAAGCAAATATTTTAGCATGGGCTGAAATGGCCTCTTCTGTGGGGCTCTGACATCAGTTTGACCCTTCAAGAAAACACAGAGGTGGTTTCTAAACCACAGATGCTTAAAAAGGATACATTTGGAAAGGTTAAGTAACTTGTCTGAAGTCACTTCCAATAAGTTACAGACAGACATAAGGGTGGTGTTCACCTGTCCAAGGCTCGTGAAGTTGCTGCCACATTCTACCGCTTCTCTGGTGGCCCGATGTGGTTTGAATGAGAAAAGTTCCTCACATGCTCATGTGTTTGAACCGTTAAACTCTAGTTGGTGGTGCTGTTTGGGGAGGTTATAAAACATTGGTAGCATGGAACCTTGAGAAAGGAAGTATGGCATTCCCAGCAAGTGACATGCTTCGGTAGTTTATAACTTTACTGCAATTGCAGTTCTCTCTCTCTCTCTCTCTCTCTCTCTCTCTCTCTCTCTCTCTCTCTCTCTCTCTCTCTCTCTCTCTCTCTCTCTCTCTGTGTGTGTGTGTGTGTGTGTGTGTGTGTGTGTGTCTGCCTGTCTCTTTGTGTCTGTGTCTGTCTCTCTCATATGATACTGATAGGTGACCTCTCAGATACATGCTCCTACAGTCATGCTATGCTTTCTCTGTCTCTATGGTCATCTAGCCTTCTGGAACCATAAACCAAAATCAGCTCTTTCTTAAGTTGCCTCTGGTCACCCATTTTATCATAGAAATAAAAAGTAACACAATGAAAACTTTGTGACAGAGATGAACGTGGTGTCCACCTGTCTAAGCTAATGAAGTTGCTGCTGCCACATTCTATTTGTCTTTGTCAATATAACAAAACAAAAATAAAATACAATTAAAAGGTCAACTTGAATGTATTCCTACTCATGAAGGTAACAGAGAAATGCATCCCACTAATAGACCAGAACAATTTCTAGAGCTGCTAGGAGTAAAAAGTCCATTTAGGGTAGCAGGTCTCTTTGCTCAGTGGGTTTGGTTAATGTAAGTAATGCACAAGATATGAATGACACCCACAACTTCTTTTAAGTTTCTGATAAGTCTGTGTAAGTATCCCCATCTGGTGTGGATGGCTGTCACAGACAGACACAGAACTGGAAGACTAAAGTGAGAGAGATTCTAGTTTAAGGGCAGCCCGGGCTGTACAGCAAGACAGTCTTTAAAAAATAGTGTGTATATCTTATTTTTTAAAAAGACAGGGCTTATGTTGAAAGGGTTCTCTCTCTCCTGTCCCTTCATTCCAAACTTCTTGTGTCTTTATACTGTAACAGAAATTCCCAAGCTTTATTTTACTGTTATTAGACACAAAAAGAGGTGGGGTGATACATTTAGAATAAAACATAATAAAATAACTAAATGAAACCTTGGGATAAACAGGATGTGGATTACCCTGCCCTGGAACTTTTCCCTTATGCCAGTGTTCATGGGTTGGTTCTCAACTCTTTTTGACCACGGGCTTATTTATTTAAGAATTACTTTGATGATAATCTCATGTGTACTAGAATATATTTTTAGAAACTTCTGCCCCAAACAATGTTTTCAAAGTTAGTTCCTTGTGAACCCCAAAGTCTCTGGTTTTCTAAGTATTGAGGGATGGGTATAGGTGCTGAACTTGTCACCGTAAACCTTGTGACCAACTAAGAACTGAAGATGTTCCTAAGTAGATAGATATAAGTCCATATCATAACATGTCGCATAAACAGGGACAGTGCTTCAAGTACAAATCTAAATTTTTCAGTGACTGTCTCTTTCATATCACTCAGGATTTCTCTGACCAAAGCTTTAAAAAAAATTAAACCTTTTTATTTACTTGTTTGCCTTCTTCACTTTATTGGAATCCATTTCTAATGTATAATCCCATTTAATCCTTTTCACAATGCTTATAACCTGCAGTCATTTTAACCAACAGGCCCACTTTTGGAAGGTCTACTTTTTAAGAGGTCTACTTTTTAAGGTTCATGAAAGTTGGACCTTAGTTATATTTTTAGCAGCCTCTGCAATGCCAAGTGCATATGCACTAAAAAGGTATTTTCTTCATTCACTCAACAGCTATTTGCTGAATGTTAACTACATGGCCAAAGTCATTCTTGGTCCAGCTGCAACAGTGGATAGGCATCTATTATCTTCTTGAATCACTGGATTTTATTTTTGAAAATTAAAAAAGTTTGCATGCCTTTTGAAGATAGATGTTCAGGTGTGTGTGTGTGTGTGTGTGTGTGTGTGTGCATGTTGGGAGTGGATTTTGACTGTGCACATACACACATGCAGAAACTAGAGGACAACCCAAGGTGTTGTTACTCAGGTATAGTCTACCTTAGTTGGGAAATAAGTCTCTCATTGACATGTATCTTACTGATTAGGCTAGATTGACTGACCAGTGACCCTGTATCCAGGAACTTGTCCATCTTCAAACACCCAGTGTTGGGATTACATGACCCTCCACCCAGAGACTCATCTGTCTTCAAACCTCCAGTGCTAGGATCTGTGAGTACATGTCCTGGCACCAGTAACTTCTGCACATGGGTTCTGGGAGTTAGACTCAGGTCTGTGTGCTTGTGTGGCAAGAACTTTACTGGCTGATACACCTGTCTTCCTAGCTCACCATCATAGTAATTATTTAAGAATCAAGACTACCAATAATTACCTGTTTTCATGAGTCAGGTTTTATATGACTCATCATTTTTCTCCTTAATAGAGAAGGGTGGGAATATTGTGTGCAATACTCTACTTAATCCTGGAAGGGAGTTAGCAGAGACTGTGGCCTTCACTTCATACAAGTGAACTTGAGGTTGGGAAAATAGCATACCCAAAGCACGTAACTACCAGAGAGGAGTCGTGGTTCCAATGAAAAATGCTCGATAGTCCCCAACACTTGAGCACTTGGTCACATTGCTAGCACATTCAGAGAGGTTATGGGGAGGTACAGTGTTTTTGGAGGAAACATATTCCTGGGGGGCGGCTTTGAGAGTTCATAGTGTCAACTTCTACTTCATCCTCTCTGCTTCCTTCTGCCACGCCTGTTGCTTATTGCCATGCTTTTCGGCCATGATGGACTCTTATCCCTCTGGAACCATAAGCTAAAAATAAACTCATCTTCTGAGTTCCCTCGGCCATGTGCTTTATCATGGCAACAGAAAAGTAACTAATAAAAGAGTTAGTTCAAAAGGTAAGACCAGTAGGTCTGAAATAAAAGCCCACATCCTTTCCTACCATACCCGTTGTCTACTTGTGACATTAGTATAACCCAGCAGTAATTAATAGAGGAAGAAGCCCGAAACTCCAAGAGATGACAAAAGTAAATGGGACTCTTTTATTACATTTCATAGTAGTCTCTGATTGTGCACATTTGAGCTCTCATTGTGAGCTCTAAACAATGTGTCTTATGACTTTATGCAAAGACTGTAAACAGGCGCCTGCTCTACCTCAAAGGTAGAGACCTCCATATTTTTGTCTTCCAGGTGACTGAGATTAAGTGGAGTGTTTGCTTACATGGATGCTGCACAGAGGAGATAGGTCCAACAAGGGAGTCAAAGAAGAGGAAGATAAGAAGAAGAAAGGCAAGCTCAAAGTGAGCTAAAATTAGAATTCGCTCAGAGTCCCGTTGATGAGGCTACAAAATTTATCTCATTTTCCCAGGTACTCCAGGTTCCATCCGTTCACCTGATGTGGGACCTTATCAGGTGTCTTGGCCTCTCTCTCTGTCAGATCCATGATGCTATGTAGTGCTCAGTGCTGAACTCTAATTTCTTTAACTTGGAACAATGAATTCTCATATTGGATTTTCCTATTACAGTCAGCCAAATGTAACTTTAGTCCATGCAAGTGTTATGTATTTTTAGTATTAAGAAGATACATTTTTAAAAAGTCTTTGAGAATTAACTAAATGTGGTAATATTTTTTTCAGTGAGAAATGCTACTTGAAACCTGCTTCTACAAATCAAACTTTCACCCAAACTAGAACCAAGTTAACAATGTGCTGTGAGATCATTTAGAAACTTTTTATCACTCTACTTACATACTGTGCTCTCAGCCTGTTTAGAACTAACCAACCTTCAAGGAGAGCGATGTAATCAATTTTATTCTACTTTAGTGTGGCGGTTTGTTGTAGGTATGGCCTTGTTGAAGGAAATGTGTCAGTGTGAGGGGAGGGACTCTATGCTTAAACTCCCCTCAGTGTGGAATCCAGTCTTATTCTGCTGCTGCCTTCAGATCAAGATGTTGAACATGCAGCTCTGTCTCCAGCACCATGCTGTCCATATGGTACATGTGTTCCACCATGGTGATGATGGACTAAAACTCTGAAACTGTTGGCCAGCCCCAATTAAATGTTTTCCTTTATATGAGTTGCCTTGCTTGTGGTGTCTCTTCACAACAATGAAACCCTAACTAAGAAATTTGGAATGTAAACTTGTACAACCACTTTGCAAATCAATCTGGCACTTTCTCAGACAATTAGGTATAGTGCTACCTCAAGATCTAGCTATACCACTCCTAGGCATATAACCAAAAGATGCTCAAGTATACAATAAGGACATTTGCTCAGCCATGTTTGTAGCAACTTTATTTGTAAGAGCCAGAAGCTGGAAAGAACCCAGATGCCCCTCAACTGAGGAATGGATACAAAAATTGTGGTACATCTACACAATGGAATATTACTCAGCAATAAAAAAACAAGGAAATTATGAAATTTGAAGGTAAATGGTGGAAACTGGAAAAGATCATTCTGAGGGAGGTATCCCAGAAGCAGAAAGACACACAGGGTATATACTCACTCATAAGTGGATATTAGACATATATAGGATAAACCTACTAAAATCTGTACACCAAAAGAAACTAATCAAGAAGGAGGACTCTGGCTAAAATGCTCAGTCTCCATTCAGAAAGGCAAAGAGGATGGCCATCAGAAGAGGGGGAAACAGGGAACAGGCCCTGCCACAGAGAGCCTCTGAAAGGCTCTACCCTGCAGGATATCAAAGCAGATGCTGAGACTTATGGCCAACCTTTGGGCAGAGTTCAGGGAATCTTATGAAAGAAGTGGGAAATAGTAAGACCTGGAGAGGACAGGAGCT
Organism: Pachyuromys duprasi; assembly: GCA_028658305.1. Lineage (NCBI taxonomy): Eukaryota > Metazoa > Chordata > Mammalia > Rodentia > Muridae > Pachyuromys > Pachyuromys duprasi. The sequence continues at coordinate 23,334,613 of CM053756.1, read as the reverse complement.
CCACAAGGAGAGCAACAGAACCAAAAAATCTGGGCACAGGGGTCTTTTCTGAGACTGATATTCCAACCAAGGACCATGCATAGAGATAACCTAGAACCCTTGCACAGATGTAGTCTGTGGCAGTTCAGTGTCCAAGTGGGTTCCATAGTAATGGGAACAGGGGCCGTCTCTGACATGAACTCATTGGCCTGCTCTTTGATCACCTCTCCCTGAGGCAGGAGGAGCTTTACCAGGCCACAGAGGAAGACAATGCAGCCACTCCTGATGAGACCTAATAGACTAGGATCCGAGGAAGGAAAGGAAGATCTCCCCTATCAGTGGACTTGGGGAGGGGCATACATGGAGAAGGAGGATGGGGGGATTCAAAGGGTAGAAGGGAGGGAGCTATAGGGGGATACAAAGTGAGTAAAAATTTTAAAAAGAAAAAAAAAGGCAAGTAGGTAAAAGTCAATGAGACAGACTCACCTATATGCTTGCTACAAAAAAAGCCAACTTAAATACAAAGCTACATGTAAGATAATAAAAAAAATGGAAAAATCTGTGAAGTACAAAAAAAAAAAGGAAATTTGGCTATATGGTATTTCTTGTCTTTCCATTGTGACCCATTCATATGTCCCTGACTTAGAACAATGAATATGTGCATAAGAAGGTGTGGTTAAGAGCTGGAGAGATGGTTTGGTGGTTAAAAGAACTGTCTGTTCTTCCAGAGGACCCGAGTTCAATTCTCAACACCTACATGGGAGCTCACAACTGTCTGTAACTCCAAGATCAGACACCTTCACAGACATACATTCATACGAACCACCAATGCACATAAAATAAAAAACAAATAAACTATATATTTTTTAAAAACTGCTAAAAGGAGAATAAGGGATGATTAGATGCAGGATCTTTTGCTAAAAACAGTGAGATATTGAAAACAACAAAACCTCCCCCCCCACCGGCCCCGGAAAAAAAGAAAAAGGCTGAAAGCAGGACAGATAACATATGATGGTGGCTTTGTGTGCTATTCTGAGTAAATAGAGCCCAAAACTTATTTCCTCCCTTGTAAGACTCCTGTAGAATTTCCTCATTCCTGTTTAATACCAAATTTGCTGTGCTGTTCAATTAAAGGAGTCGGGTAGGTAACCCTTGTTCAAGAGATCAGAACAGAGCAGGACTCTTCTGAAAAATCTGAGCCTGCTCTTGGATAAACTACATGAAAGGTTGGTTTCTTCAATTTTTTTTAATTGGGTAAAATAAATATTCAAAGAATTGAAGTGACAGTAAAAAAAATAAGGAAAAAAGAATAAGGAAAAGAATAAAATTTAAAAAATAAATCATGAGATGGATGAGGAGAAAGAGGAGGAGAGGGGTGAGAGAGGAAGAGAGAAAGAAAGGAAAGGAAGAGAGAAGGGGTGTCTGTTTGAATAAAGCCTATCTGCCATCTGCCATCAGCTCATGTGTTTGAGCGCTTGGTCCCCAGCTGACGGTGCTATTTGTGAAGGTTATGGAACCTTTGGAAGGTAAAGCCTTGTTGGAGGAAGAACATTACTAGAGACATGCTTTTGGGGGCGAACAACCTTACCTCACTTCCTGTTCCTCTTGGCTTCCGGTGTGCAGGGGAGATGTGATCATTCACTGTGCCTGTTACTTCCTTTCAGTGACAAAACACCATGACCAAAGCAAGTTATAAAAGAGTTAATTTAGGCTTATGGTTTCAGACTGTTAAAGCCCATGATGGCTGAGCAGTGGCATCAGTTGTCAAGCGTGGCCACCGGAGCAGCAGACAAGAGCTCACATCTTGACCCACAAGCACATAGCAAAGAGACCTTGAAATCAAAATTCTCACAGCCCATCACCATCGACGTACTTCCTCCAGCAAAGTCACACCTCCTAATCCACCCCAAACAGCTCAAGCAACCACACGCAGATTCTTGCTCCTATTGCGTTCACGGAGTCCGTCACTCTAAAATAAGCCTTCTCTTCCTTAAATGGCCTTTAGTCGCAGTGTTTTAATCACAGGAACAGGATGCACAGAGGAGGAGAAGAAGAAGGAGGAAGAGGTGGAGGAGAAAACTGCAGAGGGCAGCATAAAGAATAGCAGCAACTAGTGATAAGAATATGGAGAAGAATCCTTCTAAGCATAGACCTGAACTCCTTAACTAACACTCTAATCACATTTGCCAGGGGCTGTCTCACTATTGATGTCTCCTTTGTCTTTGGAGGTAACTTTCTTTTGTCGCTAACACACCACTATGACTCTTAACAAAGCTAACAAAACTGAGATTCAAAGTTCCTCTTGCCTTTAAACCAGTGTCACTTACCCCTATTTTTAAGCCTAAGTTTGGCCTGGGAGATGTGGTTCAATTGATGGAATGTTTGCCTTGTATGCAAGAATCCAAGGTCTAATTCTCAGCACAGCATAAACAGGTATGATGGCATATTACTGTAATCCTAGCATGCTGGAGGTAGAAGCAGGAGGATCAGAAGTTTAAGATTCTTCTCTGCTATATATTGAATCTGATGATAGCTTGTAATAATGAGACTTTGGTGGTGGTGGGGGTGGGGGTAGGGGAATCTGGGGAGATGTCTCGGTGGATAAAAGTACTTTCTGGACAAGCATAAAGAACTAAGTTCAAAAGCCCAGCAACCATATAAGAAGCTGTGTATAGCTTCACATAAGCCTTTAACCCCAGTGCTGTGTGGGATGACTGGGATTCCTTAGCTGCTGGCCTGACATCAAGTTCAATAAAAGAAGAAGGGAAAAAGGTGAAAAGCAATAAATCATGTCTTTCTTTGGATGGCATACACTTCTCATACACATACAGAGACTCAATCTTAAACACATATAAAATTAAACTAAAACTTTTAAATATAGCTAATTTTACAAACCTGTAGTTTGCTTATTAATGACATTTTCTCAATAACATTTAACTGATCTCAGTATTCGGCCAAGGTTTGCAAAGAAGACTTGTTCCTACCTTCCTCAGTGATGCCGAAATATCCCTGAGGTTTGTATCTAACTGGGTATGGAAACCCTTTTCCCTTTGATTCTTTGATCTTCCACCTGGATAAACTGGCCTTTTAAATTGTCTGCATGCTTCATTCTGTCCACAGAAGACCAGTTAGAAGGAGTTTATGGTCAAATAGGACCAGTTTCTGAAACAAGACTATGGTGGTCACCCTACTAATACTGGGATAGAGTATGTAATGCTTTGATCAATGAGATGGCAAGAAAATAAAACCTGAGAAACATAAAGGAAAATATCATCCAAACTCTAGGTCAGAAATATGTTCTGATAAGAAAGACATACAAATATCAAACAGAGAAATAAATCAGGGAAACAATATCTTTCATCATAGCTTCAAATAATATAAATAATATTACAAATAAATATATTTCCTATTAAAATATAAATAATAATAATATAAAATATCTTGGAGTAACTATCTAAGCTAGTGAAAACTTGTATCATAAAAACTTCAAGACAGTGAAATAAGAAATTGAAAATATCGGAAGATGGAAAGATCTCACAGTCTCATGGACCAGTAGTGTTAATATAGTAAAAATGGTCATTCTACCACAAGCAATCTACAGGCTCAAAGAAATCCCCATCAAAATCCCAACACAATTCTTCATATATCTTGAGAGACAATTTTCAGCTTCATAAAGAAACATGAAAAATAAAAACAAAAAACAGGACAGCTAAAACAATCCTGAATGATAAAAGAACTTCTGGAGGCATCATCATCCCTAATTTCAACTTGTCCTACAGAAATATAGTAATAAAAACATCATGGTACTGGCACAAAAGCAGACAACCTGATCAGTGAAATTGAAGACACAGACATAAATCTACACACCTATTGACACTTGATTTTTTTTTTCATAAAGAAGCCAGAAACACACACTGGCAAAAAGGAGCATCTTCAACAAACGGTCCTGGACAAACAGGTTTGCTACGTGTTGAAGAAACAAATAGATTCATGCTTACCACTCTGCACAAAACTCAGATGAATCAAAAACCTCAACATAGAGGGGATCCAAGATGGCTGCCACGAGAGAACACTGTGTCTGAGGAGTAGGAGAGCAGAAACAACGCAGCCACCAGGAGACTGAACACTGGGACCTAAAACGCCAGCATTGTGAGTGCCAGGTGAGCGGAACTCCTACGGTGAGAAAATCAAGTGGGAAAACCCTAGGGACACCCAGTTATTACCTGGAGAAATTTCCCGGTGACCAGCAGCGCACAGCTCTGATCTGAACGAGTGGCTGCGCTGGGTGCCCGCTCCCGCCATTGTAGACTGGATCACACAGTCTCGTGGGCAGTCTCAGGAGGAACCGGGTGCCTTTTCACTGAACTGCGCCCTGCGAGCTCACACTGCACCCGGGTTCTGCTTCAACCCGCGGGTGTGCCGTGGGCACGAACCGATCATCGGAACCACCCCAGACTGAGTGGATTGGGGGACCATTTTGACCAGTCCGCACACTGCAGGGGGCGCCCACCGAACGCTTCCGCCAGCAAAAACTCAGTCAGGGTGTGAGTCCGCCGGCGGGTCTGGGAGGAACCTGAGTTCTACCTCAACCCACAGGTGCAAGGCGGGTGCGAACCGATCGCCGGAACCACCACAGACTGAGTGGAATGGGGGACTGTTTTGACCAGTCCGCACACTGCGGGGGGCGCCCACCGAACGCTTCCGCCAGCAAAAACTCAGTCAGTGTGTGAGTCCGCCGGCGTGTCTGGGAGGAACCCGAGTTCTGCCTGAACCCAAGCTGAGAGGATCCTGGGACCATCTTGACCAGACCTCACACTGAGGGC
>CM053756.1:23312924-23329311 GCA_028658305.1 Pachyuromys duprasi | reverse complement strand
TGCAGAAGGATCCTATGTGTGCCGCGTCGTTCTTGCTGGCGAGATGGTAATGCGCGCAACACCATATGAAGTTGAGTATTTTTCTTTCAAGGTCTATGAAGAATTGTGAAGGTATTTTGATGGGGATTGCATTGAATCTGTAGATTGCTTTTGGCAATATGGTCATTTTCACTATATTAATCCTACCAATCCATGAGCACGGGAGGTCTTTCCACCTTCTAAGATCTCCCTTTACTCTGAGATAATGTTTATCTTTGTTACTGAGGTGTGTTTCTTGTATGCAGTAGAATGTTGTGTCCTTTTTTTTACATCTATTCTGTTAACCTGTGTCTTTTTATTGGGGAACTGAGTCCATTGATGTTGAGAGATATTAATGACCAATGTTGTTAATTCTTGTTATTTTGATGTTAGTGGTGATAATATGTGTGTGTGCATGTATGTGTGTGTGTATTTGTATACTTCCCTTCTTTTGTTTTTGCTGGTGTAGCATCATTTATTTCCTGTGTTTTTTTCAGATGTAGTTACCTTCCTTGGGTTGGAGTTTTCCTCCTACTATTTTTCTGTTGGATTCATAGATGGATGTCATTTAAATTTGGTTTTGTTTTGGGATGTCATTTTCCTTATCTATGGTAATTGATAATTTTGCTGTGTATAGTAGTTTAAGTTGCCATCTGTGGTCTTTTAGAAGCTTTAAGACATCTGTCCAGACCCTTCTAGATTTTAGAGTCTCTCTTGAGAAGTTGCATGTGATTCTGATGGGTATGCCTTTGTAAGTTACTTGGTCTTTTTCCCGTGCAGCTCTTAATATTCTTTGTTTGCTCTGTATGTTTAGTGTTCTGATTATTATGTGGTGGGAGGATTTTCTTTTCTTGTCCAATCTAATTGGTGTTCTGTATGTTCTTGTATGTTTTTAGGCATCTCATTCTTTAGGTTGGGAACATTCTCTTCTACGATTCTGTTGAAAATATTTTCTGGTCCTTGGAGCTATGACTCTTCACCTTCTTCTATGCCCATTATTCTTAGTTAGGTCTTTTCATAGTATCACAGATTTCCTGGCTGTTTTGTGCAGGAATTTTTTTATATTTAACATATTTTTGACTGCTATATCAATTTCTTCTATCCTTTCTTCTATGCCTGAAATTCTCTCTTCCATCTCTCATACTCTGTTGGTGATGCTGGTGTCTGTTGCTCCTGTTCTCTTTCAATCTCCAGGATTCCCTCAGTTTGTGTTTTCTTTATTGCTTCTACTTTTATTTTCAGATCTTGAACTGCTTTATTCATTTCTTTTGCCTGTTTGTGCTTTTCTGTATTTCTTTAATGGATTTATTCATTTCCTCTTTAAAGGTCTCTATCACCTTTATAAGACTGAATTTAAGATCATTTTCTTGTGATTTGGCTGAGTTAAGATATCCAGGGCTTACTGTAGTAGGGTAGTAGTAGGGTAGCTGTGCTCTGAAGGTACCATGTTGTCCTGGTTCTTGTTGTGTTTTTACGCCGGCCTTTAGCCGTCTGATTGTCCACAATATTCTGTCTGGGATGTTCCTGATGTAGCCTGTATCAAAAGGTAGGCCTAACTTGGATGTTCCTGGTGCAGCACTCAGCCTTGGGCTGAGTGTTTCTGGTGAAGCAGGCAGGCCTAAGTGTAGTGGCCTGACAATGAATCTGGATGTTCCTGGGGCCCTGCAGGTCTGTCTGCTCAGTAGTGTGAGCTATGGAGCTTTGAGCAGCTCTTACCACCACAGTGTGCAGCTCACCTCTGCTGACTGTGGTCCAGGTGGACCCAGCTGGGAGGGGACTGATGTGGCAGGGTGGGGATGTCTAACCTGAATGTTCCTCAAGGTCTATAGGCCTTCTCAGAAATATTGGCTATGGGGATTGGAGGACAGTGTGCTGCTCACCTCTGCTGGCTGTGCCCCAGGTAGACTCTGAGGGGAGAAGAACTAGCAGGACAGGGGGAGGGTGTCTAATCTGGATGTGACTGTATTCAGGCAGGCTTGGATGTTCCTGAGGTCCTGCAGGTATTCTCGGGAATGCAGACAATGGGGCTCCAAGGACAACAGGTAGCTCACCTCTGCTCTCTTTTTTTCCATTATTATCCCTAGTTTTGCTTATCACAAACTAATTAGAATTTTCATCCTTAGTAACTTTAATTTCTCGTGAAAAAAAAAAACCTAAATAGTAAGCAATTTGAAGCACTCTCTATCAGCAATTTTGAGGTAATTTTCAGAAGTCTGTTTCCACATATAAACTATTTTTATTATTATTTTTATTTGAGAATTCATGCACAAATATAATACAATTTGATCATACCCATCCCTAACTTCTCCCACCTCCAACTCCTTTCACTTCTTCCCAGAATTCCCACCCCCTTCAAATTTACATCTTCTGCTGCTTTTTTACACATACCCTACAGAGTCCAATTAGTATTGCCCATATGCACTTGAGTATAGGGCTGACCATTAAGGCACAGACAACACAACAATGGCCACATCTCTGAAGAAAACTGACTATCCCCACTGCCGCTAACAACTGCCTGTGTTACCTTAAATGAGAAAAGGGTCTTATGAGCCTTTCCCCTATCCTGGCTGGAATGTTGACTGGTTTGAGCTTGTGTGAGTTTTGAACAGGCGACCACAGCCTCTGAGAGTCCTGGGAACAGCATCCCTGTGATATCCAAAAGACACTGCTTACAGAAGTGTTTCTGGTCTGGTTACAGTCTTTCTATCCCTTCTTCTACAATGTCCCCTGAGCCTTGAAGGGGAGGGTGTGTTACAGATGTCCCATTTAAGGATGGGTACCTCACAATCATTCTATGCACTCTGACCTACTTATACTAACCCTAAATTATTTAGCTAATTTTTATTATTTAGCTAAATTATTAAATAATTTAGCTAATTACTTAGCTAATATTTAGCTAATTTCAATCATATAAGAGCAAGATGCCAAAATACATAAACTTTAAAGTTATATTTATAATTAACATCTTAATAGTATACCTTAGTGAGAAATAACACAGACACCACCAAATGGACATCTATTATTTCACTTCATGTCAAGGCCTTAATTTACAAGAAGATTTCTGGAATATAAAATGTTCAATTATAAATGTTTACATCACTTATATTTACCCAATTTTCTCATTTTTGATCATTAAATTTGAATTGCTTGTGGGAAACCATGCTAATCTCATTTATTAAATGCCATCTTATTTTATTCTTTTAAAATGGCAAAATGAAACTAAAACTCTATCCGTTAGCCTTGTTCTATGCTCTTGAGAAGACAGACACAAACATCTATGGGGTACTGCACACTACCCAGCTGTCCTGGGTCATGGGTCCTCATATGGTATCTAGTATAGATAAAAATAAAAGGGTTTGGTAAGGGCTTTGACTCACATACCAGGTGATAAGCCCAGGACTACAGAAAATAATCTGTCTAAAGGATCCAACCCAACAACTTCCAGCGGGGTGAGGAAGGAGGCAATTCTAAGAGAAAAGACAGAGGCAGCCACACTAGGCCTGGTTCACTTGGTATCTGGTGGCACGGGTACTACAGAAACATCCATGGCCCAAGGCCTCACCTTGACCACCTGATCCCAGAGGCTTCCAACCAAAGATACATAATTGCGTAAGATTCTTTCAAGGACTGAGAAAACCCTGTGGCTGGTCCCAAAGTCTCAGCACATAGACAAATCAAGGAACCAACAACAATATCATGACTGGAGGCAGACAGGTTTGTGCAAGTCTGTAATCCCCAGATTTGGGATGTGGACACAGGAGGATGACAAGCTCAAAGCCAGTATTGTTATATAGTAAGTTCCAAACCAGCCTGGACAACAGGAGACCCTATCTAACAATGATCAAATACAAGCATCACAGAGATAAAGAGGCTTAAATCCAACAGTAAGACATGAATCCCTCTCCTCTCTTTTTATTCTCAGGGATTGTATATATGAAAGACTTCATTCTCATATGCTTTTCTCCTTGGCTAAACCCTCATCTTTATGGCCTAATATATCAAGGGTATAGTAAAGCTTGTTTAACTAGTAAATCTAACTTTAAAATCTGTAATTAAGCTGGGCAAGGTGGTGCATGCCTGTAATCCTAGAACTCAGGAGGCAGAGCAAGCATCTCCGTGAGTTGGAGTCCAGCCTGGTCTACAAAGCTAGTCCAAGGTTACACAGAGAAACCCTGTCTCAAAAACCTATAAAACAAAAAACAAAAATACCTATAATTAATAACTAGATTCAAACACTTACTCTTTTCTTTAAGTCAGTTAAACAGAGCTCTGGGGTAGTTTGGAAGAGAAATGTCCTCCACAGGCTCCAGTACTTGACCTTGGTCACCAGTTGGTGGCGCTGTTTGAGAGTGGTGCAGGATTTGCTGGAGGAAGTATGTTACTTGAGGGTGGGCTTCAAGAGTTCGTAGCCTCATCCTACTTCCGTTGCACTCTTTCTGCTTTGTGTCTGCTGTTTAAGATATGAACTCTCGGCTTTCTGCTCCAGTAGTCATGGCTCGCTGCAGAAGCAGAGAGCTAAGCCAAGACTGTAGGAGCAGAAAATTGAGAGTTCGTATCTTAAACATGGACTCTTATCCCTCTGGAGCCATAAGCCCCCAAATAAACTCTTCCTTATGTAAGTTACATTGGTGTTTTATCAGTAAGAGAAAAGCAACTAAAATAAGCTCTTCATATATTTCAGTAGATACATGCATATACATACTACATTTAATGTATACAACACAGAAATGCAGACAGATGCAAATCTGACTGTCTCATTACCATTCTTGATTTGCCAAGTTTTAAGAAATTTGTCATATTACTACAACATACAGGAAAAACAGAGGCTAGACCATGAAGTCCCTGCAAATTCTGGAAAGCCAAGACTCACATCTCCCTCAGTTAAGAACATTTACTACTGATTTTTGTCTCATCCGGTCAGATAGCTGAGGCCTCCAACTGGATCCAAAACAATTACTTATGGGACTCACTGCGAACCTGGACCAACGCCAGCCTCCACAGGTCAGCACTCTTCACAGTGCAAATGAGCCCCTGACTCAAAAGCCAAAAGACAGAAGACAAACATATTTGGTGCTTAATGCAAACAGAGCACCAACGCCAATATGGAACCAACTCCATGAGACAACCAACTCCCCTCATCTGCTCTAACAGCTCTGAAATGGTTAGGAAATTATGACAAACAAGATTTTAATAGCTCTTGGTTTGATTTGCAATATTACAATCAGATAGCGGTCTGGATTGGAAATGGTGCAGAATGCTGTACCCCACCACTTCATGGTGGGTTATACTTGTAGCCAAAGCCAAGAAAGCTATATGCAGAAAATAGAAGGGAGGTATAGAACACGCTTGGTTATAGCTCACGCTTGTCTTATCTGGCCACTTAAGGATTGGCTGAGATGCAGCAAAACATTCTAAGGGTGAGTTTATGAAGCAGATAACAGTTCTCTGGTTCATCATGAGAGGAGAAAGCCTTAGGCCCATCTCAAAATATTATGAAGGCAGCTTTAGCCAAACCTAACAAGTCATTGTTTGGTGACCACCACTTGGACAATCGTGGGGTGCATCCAAGTGTGGCACCAGCAGATCTGAGAAGAGCAAGGGGTACAGGGCCTTAGATGTCCCTGTGCCCCCATTCCAGGTCTCCTGAACCCAACCTTAGTTCACGGAATTCAGCAAATCCAGCCAAGCTCAGGCTCATCTGCTCACTGTGATGGAACTTCTTTGACTATGAAAAGCTACAGAGCGTAACTTATCATCTCCAGAGTACTCAGTTACCTCTGCCTCAGAACCCTAAGCTGACAATGCCTGGGGGCTCCTCATGTGACCCCAAGTTGAATCCTTGACGCTACAACACACAGCCTGCTAATCCAGCTCTGGGGCTTATTATCACCCTGCTCTCTGTCTCCTGCCTCCGTAGTAAACTATCTGCATACAAGTCTGTCTCAGGCTCTGCCTTCTGGAAAATCCAGTTAATACAAGAATATTACATACGGTATAAGCACCCAGAGAGATATAAACAAAAACATGGGACCTCCAAATATTAACTCTTCATCACTCCAAACATCAACAGATTTCCTTTTCTCTAATAGTTCTTAAAGAACATAGACACATCAGCAAACAATGACCCTTCAGAAGCAGTGATAAGCAGACACCAGCCTTTGCAATTTATTTCAACTGTATGAAAATATATGCAAATGAAGTGTTTCCTCGTGGGCCTTTGCCATGGGGGGATGAATACAGCGTCCCTTAGAACACAGCTGTGACTGTGGCAGAGCCTGCCAGGTTGTAGTTGCAACACTCTGAGCTGCTGTGGACTTCTGTGCTATCATGTCCAGACCACTGAGCCTGCTAGGAGAAGCTTCGAGCAGCCAGGTACGTTTCAAAATCAATTCACTCGCAAGACAAAGTGAATACCCTTGAAAGCACTCACTGGTCTTTTAGAGATTCATGTCCTTGTTGGTAAGGTAAAGATGAGTAAGAAGTTCTCAACTTCAGGAGCTGGAAGTGGGTTAGGTAAGTGGGTCAGCATGCACTACAAAGCTACCATGAACCAGGAGACAAAGAGAACTTCTATTGGATTCTGGAGGGTAACCAACGACATACAGTTCATTGCTATGAAAATCATATGTTCCTATGGACCTGCTGGCTTTTCTCTCCAGAATTTAATGGCAAATGTTTTGTTGTCCTAAGACTTAAGTAACAGACTCACGTGCAGTTATTTACCTGGGGAAAAAAATCAGATGTGCATTTCTTTTTTTTAAAATTTATTCGTCTCTCATACAGTACATTCCAATCGCAGTTTCTCCTCCCTCCACAGTGAATTTAATGTACAAATATTTCCATTCAAATGACATTTCCACTTGAAGTTTTGATATGGCTTTATATGAAAACAAATTCAAGTTTTTATCAACTTTTTAAAAATCACTTGAACCCTTTCTGTGAACCTTGAGTTGAGGTTTCTGTGTTCCTGACAGTGAAATCAGGTACATGCATGCATAGTCTTCACACATGAAACACATGTGCCACTAGGCAGTCTTCGGGTCAACGTGCTGAGAGGGTAGTGGCTGGCTGGGTAACTTCACTCTTCTAGAAGGTTCCTGAGACAAATGTCAAGCTCTTTGTTTATATTCGATTCGGCATTTTCCTCCTGGCTGGGGAACACCCACCAAATGAAGACAACTCTAAAGGCAGAAAAGTAGACAAGATGCTGAAACTAAGAGCCAGAAGCCAACAGTTTGAATCCTAAGTCTTACCCGATTGTGATTTCTTCTAAAAGGTACAGGGGGGAGGGTGGGAGGTTGGGGAATGTTCACATCACTGAAGTTCACAACATCAAGCACCCACTTTACCATTTGAGGAGCAGAGAAGAGAAAGATAGTTTATTCTAAGAATCTCTCAGCTTCACATACACTCACCGGGGCCTATAGGCCTGCCTGCTGTATACCCTTTACTTTATCAGACAGAAGAGGATGCCACAAACAAATAAGAGATAGATAGATAGATAGATAGATAGATAGATAGATAGATAGATAGATAGATAGATAGATAGATAGATAGATAGATCAATAGATAGACAGATAGATAGATCAATAGATAAGATCTCTTTCTACATCCCTGGCTCAAAACTATAACAGACAGAAGGCTGAATGTGCCACTTTTTGTGATTCTAAGAAACATGGCCTTGAGCTTGGAGGTAAGTCTCTTTCCTTCCCTTCTTGGTGGTTTGAATAAGAACCCCCCCACACACACACAGTATTGGAACACTTGATTTCCCAGTTAGTGGTATGTCAGAAGCAACCTTGCTGAAGAAAGTGTGTCACTAGTGCCAGGCTCTGAGATTGAGAAGCCTGGCCTACTTCCAGTTTGCTCCTTCTGCGTTATGCTTGTAGTTCAAGATGTAACAATCAGCTTATTTTTCCTGATGCCATGCCTGGTGCTTGCTGCCATGTCCCCAAGCCTTCATGAGCCCTTATCCCTCTGGAACTATACCCCAAAAGGAAAACTCCCCTTTTGTTTTGGGGGCTTTGGGGGAGGGTTGTTGTTGTTTTGCTTTGTTTTGTTTTTTAAACAGGTTTTCTCTGTGTAACAGAGGTTTGGCTGTCCTAGAACTCTCTTTGTAGACCAGACTGGCCTTGAGCTCACAGAAATCCACCAGCCTCTGCCTCCTGAGTGAAGGGAAAGTTGTGTGCCACCATGCTTGGCTGGAATACTTCCTTTAAGGAGCTGCTTTGACCATGGCATTTTATCACAACAACAGAAAAGCAACTAACACAACTAACACACCTTCCTGCCTGAAGCCTATGTGATAGTGCTCTTGTGTGTCTGTGCCCACCTGTATGTGGCCCTTGCTTGCCAACCTGTGGGCCAGTAATTACAATATGTCTTATATGTATAGGATTCCTTATGTTCTATTCAGCCTGCCAGCTTTTACTAGCCCCCCTTTTTTCCTGGAGCTTGGACCTCATACCCCATTTATATTCAATCACTGGGTGAAAACTGTCCCCTGTACCAGCTGCTTGAAAACTACCTGGAGTTGGTAGGCAGAAAAGCCTACTGTTGTTTGGCTATCCCTTGTGGATTTTTCCCCCCTATGACAGAGGAATGTCTGAGTTTGTGGGGTAAAGGGAAGGGTGTCAATGTACTGCTAAACACACAAAAAGGACTCTAAGATTTAGATACAAAAGACTTTGTCATCCTTGAGCTTTGGTGTCAGTGAAGAGTGAGAAGAGAGGAGGAAAATACAATTTAGGTAACTGGCCTTTTTTTTTTTTATTTTCAAGTGTGAACACAATAGGGCACAGAATGGATTCCCTAACTCCACTGGAGTGCATAGTTCCCATAAGCCCACTGAAGTTGAATCTGTTGGAAATAAAATGGGATGAGCTAATGGTGAGATGAAATTATATTATATAAATGTAGGTTTATTGGAAGCAGGCCAGAGAGGGAGTGGGAGAGAAAGAGAGAGGGGAGAAGAGGAGGAAAGACACAGAAAGAGAGAGAGAGGGGAGGGGGAGAAGGAATGGCGAGAGGAAGAGAAGGAAGGAGAGAGGGAAGGGGAGGAACCAAAATGCTTGCATTACGTAGTGAAGGGCCTCTGGGAGAAGAGAGGGAAGCCCGCCCCTAGGAAGAGGGCAGGGTGTGTCAGCCATGCCCTGTAGCAGGTAGGGACCTAACAGAACCCACAGTTGTACATAAAAGATGTACCCCCTTCTCTACAAGGAGATGCACACAATTTCGTTTTCTAAGGATCTGAACCCTAAAAAGGGTACAGCGGAACCATCTGAACCGGTGATACACATGCTTGACTTTGAAGTTGTTTTATGAATGGGTGCCAAGCTGACAATATTGGGCCACTGGTGCAGCACGTAGCTTTAATAAAGCTTTGTTGTACTTCCTTGCTATCTGGTTCATAGAGAGGGAGACATGAACATGTGTTTATTTTATAAAAAGCAATCGTGTATGTGTCTGTGCACCTGAGTTCAGGTGCCTGTCAAGACCTGAAGAGCCTGGGAATGGAATTAAAGGCTGTTGCAAGCTGCCAGCGTGGGTCTGGGAACTTAAGTCCTCTACAAGAGCCGCATGCACTTCAAACCATGGGTCCACCTCTCTAGCCACAGTAACTACATTTCTGAATAGCTCATTAGTAATATGCTTGCCTGTGTGTGTAGCCCAATGGTTCAATATCTAGTACCTTACAAATAAAAAAGAGAGGAAGAGAAGAAAACATTGGACGACTCAATTTTAGAACTGAATTTTAGGTTTCTACTCTTGGATACAAGACTATGATACAAGAAAATCTCTAAGGGGGAAACAGGTTTACATCCCATAGATCCCCCAACGCTTGACAACACCTTGTAATCTCTACACAAAGTTCAAAATTTGGAGTTCACTTCCTACACTAAAGAATGGTTTATTTACTCTTATTTTTGTTCCTGAGTGTTTCACCCATGTGTGTATCAGTGAACTCAGCACCCATGGAGACCGGAGGAGGGTCTCAGGACCACTGGAACTAGACTTTCAGGTGGTTGTGTGTCACAACTGGGAAGAAAGCCCTGGAATTTTGCAAAAGGAGCCAGTACTCTTAACTGCTGAGCCATCTCTCCAGCCCCTTCCTGTGATCACCTCATCTTTAAACTAACTCTAACAGTTACACAGAGGCACACCTTTTACTTGTTAGACATGTGAACATGGAGTTCCTTCCCAGAACTATTGGATTGGAAGCCCTAGGGAAGAGAGTGAACAACCCATGCTCCGCAAGCTCTCCAGGATCCAGGATTCTGAGGCTCATGCCCATTCAGAAGCCACTGCATCTACGTGGAGTTAACTGACAGCCTTAACATTGGGGGGGGGGGGGGGAAGACATTCCATCCTTTTCCTTTCTTCTTACTGTCTTTACTGGGGGATTGGTTTCCCTGAATCTGGTCACTTTCTGAATGGATCAATGACAACATCTGAAACAATGAGTTCAATGACAGACCCACAGAAGACCTCTCTATATGGAGCCAAGGTCAAATTTAAGGGAATCATTCAACACATGGCTAGTGTTGAAAGGTCATATGTTTAGTGGTTATATCGTATCTGAAGCCACGGTAATGTTTGAAATTCTAAAGGCACTTACGTGTTGTGGTAATGGGTCCAGAAGGCGGCAGTCATATTTATAAAGCAGTAAGATAATACACATTTGAATCTCTAAGAGAGCAAACCACCTGAAAGGAAAAATGTAAAACAATTACTTGTCTATAAAAGAAGCATGATCCTAACTGATTTCTTAATACCACATGTTATTGGCTGAGTGACTGGGACGGCTCAGTTGCTTTAGAAGATGTATAAAATGATTAGTCAGTAGAAGAACACAATAAATGAAATGAAGATTTATTTCATCTTTATTTATATATATAGGTGTGCATATGTGCTTGCATGAGTATACAAGTGCACACATGTGCCCCGAGATGCAATAAGATAAGCAGACACACAAGCACACGAACATATGTATAAATAAAATCAAATCAAGAAATTTACATTGTTATTTTAGCTAAATAAAAAATATGAAAATATGATTTTACCCAAGTTTAAATATTTGGACGTTCTGAGTAGAAGCTTCTCAAGTACCCACTGAACAGCAAAATAAGTTTTAGGCATTTACTATATTTTCTTCCGTGGCTAACTCTAGATTCTGACCATCTGTGGCACTTCAAGATGGAAACTTCATAAATCTGTATTTTGTTTTTTTCAGAGTTCCTCAGAAGCCAGCTCAGCCATGCTCATGCTATGAATATTTTCCCAACACTTCCAATGTCAAAACAGTGAAAATAATGAGGTGCATTATTTATAACAGATTCAGTTTCTACGCTTAGAAGAACGAGAATGCACATCTAGGAAGAAAATTCATTAAAACACAAACATGTTAAAAATTCCTGAAATGCTTAGCACTTGTACATTTTTCCCAGTTGTAAATACTTGTGTGGACACAGATGCAGGGGCTTGGAGAAAAATGAGGTCCCAGCAAACACACTGCTGAGACTGGGAGAAAGGACAAGGGTCCAAGGCAAAGGCGGGCAGATGCTGCAGACATCTAGGGTCTGGACAGAACACTGACCTGGGTATTCCCGAAAAGGAAATTTGAGATAGACCTTGAGGAAGGACGGGCTTTAAATAAGCAGGCATGGCAACTGAGGGCATTTCAGAGCCAGCACAACAGGAGCAGGGAGGATGGGGGCCTGGGGACGAGCAGGACATCCCTCAGGACGGGAGAGGTAACCAGGAGCTTACAGAGGCACAGCTGGGGTCAGGTTATGGAGTCCTGATGGAACAGCGGCAGTGGCGCCAGCCTCCTAACCAAACAGCAGCACTCACAGGCTGGTTCCTGGAAAATTCATCAGTGCATGGTAGGAAAGATGGGTCAAAGAAGAGAGTGAGTAAGGAGCTGGGTGAAATGTCATTGAGCCATCACCCAAGAAGCTGCTTCCACAGGAGAGAATGCAGGTGGGACGCCAGGGTAGGGGCGAGGGTGTCTTGGAGGAACGCTGAAGGAGTGCTAGGATCAAGTGGAATTACTGGTTTCCATTTCGGATGCTTTGATTTTGAGTGCACATTTACTGTTGCTGTTGTTCGTTGCTGTGGCTGTTGGCCTCGAGCCTGAGAGGTCCTAAACTGCCACATGTAATCCTCAGTTATCCTTGAACCTCCTCAGCCTCCCAAGTGCTTGGATTCCAGCTGTGAACCACCACCACATCTGGCTTCCCTCTGACTTCTGAAGAGAAAACCTCTCTTTTTCCCTCCTAGAAGTCATCACAGGCCATGCCAGCTCGGACTGGAAAACTGTCCCCGTTGCCAGCAGCCAGAGCTCTGCCGTGTATTCCTGGTTGCTACCAGCTGCAACTCATGAAAATAGAATGCTCTTGCCCTGGAATTTGGAGAAGGCAGCAGAAGGCGGGCATAGCTTCAGAGGCATCATGCATTGAAGCACAGCTATTCAAAGTCCAAGGGGAGGTATGTTTCCATAATCTCACCCTACTAAGAAATCGTTGAGGAAGATAAAAATTAAGGGCATGGCAGGAATCCAGATTCAACGGTTCTCCAACTTTGGAGTCTATCAGTCTACCCAGGGGGACCTGGGAAGGCACAGCTCATTGTTCCTTATCCTCTGGGTTTCTGACTCCGGATGTCTGGCTGGAACAAGACACAAGAATCTATGTTTTGTGCAGGTATCTCAGTAGTATTTCTACTGGTGATGTGAAGCCCACATTTTTAAATTTGAAAACTTAAAAATCTAGAAAAATTTAGTGAAGAGAAGGAAGTGATGCATGCTGGGAGTTTAGTATTTACCATTCCTCTTAATTTTGTCGCACAATGTCCGCATTACAAACATTAATTAAGCGGCCACGTGAAGCACTATGGCTGTGGTACCAACCCTTTGACTGGAGATGACAGCATAAACAGGAAGGACGAAAGATTTGTGCTGAGTAAGAAGAATCAAATGGAAGAAGACATGAAGGCAAGAATGGCGTAGGAATAAGATTGAAGGGGTAAGAAATGGTGCAGAATGAAAGAGCTTTTGTGGAAAAACGGAGTTTGGTCCCTATTGAGTGTGCCTTTCCTTATATATTGATCTTGCTGACCATATCTGAGAGGGAATGGCTATTTTTGAAGTCTTGATAGGAACCAAAATACTTACCATTCTTGCTTCAAACACCAGCCAACCTGACTCCACCCACCTCAGTGGAGCTGGGTGGAGGAGTCAGAGCCACAGAACACCATGGCTCTCCGTGTGAAAATGAAGATTACCAGAAAAGGAGAAGGCATTAAGTCATGGCAAGACAGTGGTCAGGGACTGATACAGGGACTTGGTATACTTTCTGTTCCAGTCCCATTTTCTGAGGAATGAAATCTTCTTTCTGGTTTTATTTTGAGTCAGGGTCTCATGTGGCTCAAGCTGGCCTTGAACTCCTAATCCTCCTCCCTCCACCTCCCAAGTGCAGGGATCACAGACAGGCACCTCCACACCAGTCTCTGAAAGCCTCTTTCTGAACAGGAGCGATATGGAGATAGACAGGAGCACTCGGCAGCTCAGTTGGGTGATGTGAGACAACCACAGGAAAGACAGATAGTTGGAAGAAGAAAGCAAACCCCACTGGAAGGGTCTCCTTTCTCTCCATAGACAAATACCCTGCCACACCAAAGAGGGCTCAGGGTTCTGTTTTCCATATGAAAAGAAAAACAGGCTCTTTTCTTAAAACTTTACCAGAAAAGAACATGTTTTGTCTTGGAAGCATTCTTATCTAAGCGTAAGAGATCACCCTGTGAAGCTGTTGAGCTCCCAACAGACTCAAATCTTTGCCTCATGATGAAGTATCAGAACCAAGTGAATAGGAGAATAATCACTGCCATTCTGCCAGTAGCTTCCAGGCTCTTTTGAGTCAGTCACTGATCCTTTGCAAGGCACTGAGAAGAGAGACGTGTGGCTGAAAATTAATAAGGGGTTCTGGCAGCCTGGCTGAGAGTCTTGGGCCTAATGACACTCATCATTTGTCCTCATTCCTAATCCCTTTTTAATAGATGCTAACAGCCATGCCCAGGGTTTTTGAAAATACTACAATAAATTTCTAAATGTTAGAAAAAATGTTAAAAATTATATAGGAGTGAATGCTTTCATTTAATTATATTTAACTAATCAAATTTAAGGGACACATTTATTTATAGAACACATTCCTCAGGATAACATGTAATTTCATTCATTGGCCATTAAATCCGTAGGGATTTGAATCTGCTCACTCTTCAAAAGTAGGACTAGTGTTTCATTAAACATTTGTATGTGCACATGTGTACATAGGAAGGCACAGGCATGTGAGGCTCAGACGCAACCTTTGATAGGCAGCCCTGCCCTTCCCCCTTCATGTGAGCTCAGACAGCCAAGCCGGCATAGCAAGTGCCTCTCTGCCTGCCTAGCCACCTCTCCAGACCAGGCCTAGCTTTGCCATACCTAATCTCTCCAGCCACAATAAGCTCCTCAGGAACACGTCATATCTTTGAATCTACAGTTTCTAACAAAGTGACTGAGTTAGAAGACATGCTCTATGGAGGAAGCAGATTCATCTGAGTTCTTTTCAATGGTCATGTTCAGAACCCTGCAGTGAGACATAGCGTATAGGAAAAAAGTAATTACTGTGTCAATGAATAATTGTGCTAATGTTGGCTGCTCAAGAGCTGTTTCATTGGTTGACTAACAGCACTTCTAATCTCTATTAGCTAGGTCCAGACTTTTAAGTCATTTTTCAAGGGTTGTATGGTTTCCATTTGTAATGCAAGACACATCAGTGACTTTGTAGTCCTGGAATAAATGAACAGACTCCCTACCCTGCCCCACGCACAAAATATACGTACAAACATACACACATGAGGGACAGAGAGAGAGAGAGAACCAGTTCCCATTCTTGAAAGATAAATTCCTCTTTTACATTTCAAATATTGAAGCCTTGCTATTATCACACAATCTTATGCAAGTATTTCTTTCTTGTTTGCCTCAGATCAGTGTTAACCTTGCTAAACATCCATGTCTTTAAAAGCGCTTACTTATTTATGTGTACCTGTATCTATCTTCATGAGTTTGCATGAGCCACATGTATGCAAGTGCCCTTGTAGGCCCAGATCCCAGAGAACTAAGTTATGGGCAGCTGTGAACCACCCTGTGCTAGGTTCTGGGAACTGAACCTACTTCCTCTACAAGAAAAATAAACCCTCTTTAACTGCTAAGCCAACTCTTTAGCCCCAGATTTGCCATGGAATGAAACCCATACCATTTGGCACAGCCCCAAGCAGATACCCTCTTGTAAGTGTGGGGACGAGGTAAAGCCAGCTTGCTCTTGATGGAAGTCCCAGGGAGCAAAGAGAGAAGGAATATCCCCTTGCTGTAAGATCACCAGGTCCCACCAAGTCCCATGCAAGGAAAATTCTCAACACATAATCCCCTCTTTCTCTTCTACTCGTATCTCATAGCTCGAGATGAGCCTGCCTACTCTGATAGAGCTCTTTGTTTTGCATCTTGCTGTTGCTGAAGAAGTATGAAAACTCACGGTGCTTCCTCTTCTTTGCTTATGTGTGGAAGCCTGGACTTCATTAGCAATAGAATTAAGTGAGATTTTTTTTAATTAGTGGGATTAAAAAATAGGTCACACATAGTCAATATGTGTTTTCAGCCTGTAGAGACTTGGTATATGATGGATGCTTCCTTTCTCCTCTTCCTATAATGCTATATAGAAGTGCTTAAAAGGGGCTCCTCTGTAAATCTCTTTAGAACTCCCATTTTTTCAAAGAGGTGCTATAGCTCTGCCATTGTGTCTTTCTTTGCTGGTGGCTGTACCAAGTACTTACTTAGCTATATCAGCAAAAATTTTCTGCTTACCCAAGAGAGGGACACTCATAGGACCACAATGGCATAAACTCTAAGAAACAACAGCTGCAGGGCCATAAGAGTGTGTGTTTGTGATGAACTTTGATGGTCAGTACATAGCAAGCAACTTTCGTTGACTCACTGAGTGTTTTGTGCATGAGAAAATAAGTTGGCGCCTGCTATACCAATTAGGAATGGGTGTCATTTGCTGGTGTTTATACTAAGGATTCATGGGATTAAATTCCCCAGTGAAAAGCTCTCTTGTTGTACATTGCCCAAATGAAGTCATTTGTTTGCCTGAACAACTCTTATTTTATCTCTCTTTAAAAACAAAATGTTTCATGAGTTGCCTGTTGAAAATAAGTGACAGGAAAAATGGTATTTTGAAACAAAAACTTAGTAGAAAACTAGACTTAATGAGATTTTTTTAAACAGGTAAAGAATAGTAAACATTTGTGTTCAACCTGTAGAGTCTGGTTATAT
>CM053756.1:23268600-23312424 GCA_028658305.1 Pachyuromys duprasi | reverse complement strand
ATCCTCTTACCCCAGGTCCTCTTTCTTGTTTATCTTCTTTAGGTGTATAGATTTCAGTATGTTTAGCCTATCTTATAGGTCTATATAAGTGAGTATATACCATGTGTGTCTTTCTGCTTTTGGGATACCTCACTGAGGATGATCGTTTCCAGGTCCCACCATTTGCCTGCAAATTTCATGATCCCCTATCAGTGGACTTAGAAAGGAGCAGGGAGGAGATAAGGGAGGGATGGGGGGATAGTGTGGGAATGCAGGAGGGGGCTACGGCTGGGATACAAACTACATAACCTGTGATTAATATAAAATAAAAATGTTAATAAAAAATTTTAAATAGCAAAAAAAAGAAAAGAATTTACTGTATTCTGGGATTAGAATATCTGATCTCTCCTTTTATCTTAGAAATTTTAAGATCTCAGTATAAGTAATGTTTGAGAACTCCTGTTTTTAAGTTATATATACATTTTAGTTCGGAAACATATTCCCATAATTAAAACTTTTTCTCCTTTTTTTTCCTCAGAGAAAATCCATAATCACTTACAATAGTTAGCACATCTCTCACTGAGTAAGAGTGGATGAAAATGTTCTAAGGGCCATAGCATTTGCCATCGATTTTCTACGTCTATTAAAGCAATCCTTTAATAGTTACTGATAGGTGAGGAAAATGGGCCGATCACAAGTTTCTGAGAACTTTTCTGGGATAAGATTTAATTCTTCTTGTCTTCCAAATGAATAAAACAATAAAACTCATTCCATAAATGTTGTTTTAGTTTGGGGAAAGAGAGAGAGAGAGAGAGACAGAGACAGAGAGAGAGAGAGAGAGAGAGAGAAAGAAAACACTGTGAAACTTATCTTCGGTTGTTGTAAAGAAACCTTAAGTTTTACCTAAAGGTCCTAATCACTTCTTCCCTGTCCAAATATGTCTTCTCTGTTTCTGAGGACTGAGATAGTGAGAAAAATGACTGTAATAGGTTATATGCCAGAACAGGGACACAGAAGCTAGAAAAGAACACATGAGAAGAAATGATTAAAAGAGGCCATGGGCGCTTAAATAAGGGACAAAGTATGAGGGGACCGACCATCAGTGCCTTGAGCACGGGTCTCCCTCCTTCACTGCCTCCTAAGAGCTGTCCTTACAGACAGCAGTACAGCCATTCCAAGCTTTGCATGTGGCTTCTTGGAATTTGAGCTCACACCCTCATACCTGTGCAGCAAATGCTTCTACTCACCGAACCATCGCCCCAGACCCCAACTTCTCGGAACCGTGCACTGAAAACAATAAAGAGAGGGAGGCACTGGAGGCTGGAGGCCTGAGCAGCCTCTTTAGGTACCTCTGGTAAATAAATGCTGGAAACCAAAGGATTGTCCACGGGCTGTAAGAATAGTGCCCTGGGGCTCGAAAACACGGCAGGAGCCCGACAGACCACATCTTCAACCCCCGCCCCACCCTCCAGACACCGGCTTTTTCATGCTTCGGAGTCATTTCTGAGTTTTCATGCTGCTGCTTGTAAGTTTTTGAGAAGCGGACATGGCTTTTAACATCTCAGGAGTTTTGTGATAAATTTTGCTCCCGGGGATACGGGTTCCTTCTGAGAAAATGCAAGCAATAAGCTTTTGGAAGCAGAGTGGCTTCATTCTGATACCCCTAGTGCTGACTTTGAAAGAGATGATGAGAGCGGTTTGGCTTGGGAAAGACAGCATGCGCATCGCCTAGAACGGATCGTTTACAGCCAGAGATGAAGAGGAGCCACAGACCGCACAGACTGACCCTCTCTGCCCTTCACTCTACGCATGCATGCACATGTAAAGAAAACACACATTCCAGCCTGTCATTTCAAACAGGATCAGTGAGGCTATGCTAAGTCAAGCACATAGGCTCTTCTGATAAAAAAAAAAAAAAACCTGTATGTCATGTTAATTTCAAGAGCACTACTTCCTATATTAAAGGGGGGAGTTTATGTCTATGTTGGCAAGAAGACAAAGTGAAGCCCGTTTCGAAATTCTGACACCCTTTCCATCTTTGAAAAGGAATGTAAAGAACCCGGCCTCGTCTATAGTAAACAGGAGTGAGAGAATACTGAGTAAATAAAACATAAACTAAAATCTTGATCTAAAAATAACCCTCACATTTCAGCATTTCTTTCTCTATAAAAAGAGAGAGATTAACTAAATGCCTCGATGACTCCCCATCAAAACACACTGAAAAACAAGAAGTGCACTTAAACGAAGAGTTGTAGAAAATGAATGAAGCAGAGGACCACTGTTGCATGGGAGTGAGATGTGGAATGATGAAACTGGATGCTGCAGAGCAGAACCTCTCTCCCAGATCCTAAAAGCGATGGGGCTGTTATCCCTATAGCTTTCAGCGGGATCACTTTGCCTGCTGGAGCTAGGTGATGGAGGAGAAAGTCACTTCATAGAAAATCTCTTGACCGGGGCCATTACAAGGGCCGCTTTCCAGCATTTCATACAGGAAACAGTATTAGAAAAAAACCTCCGCAGAGGAGGACATTGCAGCCAGCCCTGAAGAGACCTGATAAGCTAGGATCAGATGGAAGAGGAGGAGGTCCTCCCCTATCAGTGGACTTGGAAAGGGGTGGGGAGGAGATGAGGGAGGGAGGGAGGATTGGGAGAGAATGCAGGAGGGGACTACGGCTGGGATACAAAGTGCATAACCTGTGATTAATATAAAAATGAAATAAAATTATTTTTTTAAAAAGAAATAACCTCTGTCGTCTCTTCTCAGCCCATTATCATACACTGATGTCTGCTTGACTGGGGTCTCGGGCTAGAATTCACAGGCTGCGTGTTCCCAAACGACATCGTCTTAGCCCTCGCCTTAGGGCGAAGAGGGGGAAAAGGATAAAATTATACATTTGGGCCAGAAAAAGCTGGAATCTGGGGTAGGTTCGATGAAACCTCTTGCTTTTATACATAGTTAGATACAGTTCTCAAGGCTGGCGACTGAGAAACACTGTCACAGTACGCTTCTGCGTAATTTATCGCATCCTAGGTCCAAGCCAGCTTATGAAGGTCAGGGTAGCGAAGGAAAATGAGCCTTGTGGAACATTTCCTGTGTGATATGCATTACCCTCTAAATCCCCATATTAGATTCAGGTTATCAAATGTCAAGTGGGAGTGGGAATGTTTTTAATAAAATAAGTATTCTGTGTCCATAACGTCAATGGAGTTACCTTGGCTCTATTATTACTTGACCCTTTTCTTCATTCTTTTGGACAATTTGTCACAAAAAGGGCCAAAAAGATCCATTCCGGTCATAACTCTGGTTATCAGCCATAGAGCCCTGGCTGGCTGGGGAAGAGTAATGAGTAAGATTATTAAGTCAGCAGAAAAGGCACGACGGAACCTTTCAAGAATGCTGTTATTGGTTGGCAAGAGGGTACAGAGAACGCGTCCAAGTGGAAAGAAGCTGAGACAGTGTACAAGTAAGTGATGACGGGCTGTGTGCCCTGAACTCAGAGTAAGTGCAAATGCCGTGGTGCAAAACACATGGGACTGATGAGCCGATGAAGCCAGCTAGCGAGGGCACCGCCATGTTAACCTAGAATGTCACCCTGGGGCTTGGGCTTCATTTTGAGTTTGCTTGCTTGAAGTCTTGTTTACATTCATTAGCCAAGTCACAGGCTATTCTGTGTCTGCCCGTGGCCACCCTACAGCGTCAGTCTGTTCCATCAGGGTTGCTGTTCCATGCAAACACAGTGGTGCCCCAAACAAATGCAGGACAAATAGGCATAAAAATAGCTTTGGCTGTGCTGAAGATTTCTCTTGTTGTCAATGTCACAAGTTAGTGACTAACAGGATGAAAATGCACAGCTCAGCTTCTGATTCTAGTCCAATGTTTTGTTTTGTTTTGAAAATTTATTCTTAGTATTATGTCTGTGTATGGGTATGTGCTCATGAATGCAGGTTCCCACAGAGTCCAAAAGAGGGCATTGCATGTCCTGGAGTGTGAGTTACAGGAGCTTGTGAATCACCTGATGTGGTGCTGGGATGTGGCGCTTTTGACCTTGGGAAGAGCAGAGAGGGCTCTTAGGTACTGAGCCGTCTCTCCAGCCCCCAAATGAACATTTTTCCATGCACCTTTTACCATTTATACTTAAAAGAATCAATCCTACCTAAGTGTATTTGAGTTAATAAATCCAATTCCTTGTAATTTAATGGGGGGAGATTGACATAACAGTTTATTCTTGATGGTATATGTGTATATACAAATAAATATATACATGCAATAACAATTGATGAAAAAAAGAGAGGCTAGGAATTTAAAGGAGGGAAATACGGGAGGACTCAGAGGGAGAAAAGGGAAGGGGAAAATGTAATTAAATTAAAATCTCAAAATTAAACAATAAATAAATTTTATCCTGAAATAAAGCATAGGAAGATTATAGGCAGAAAGGGGGTGTAGTGCGTGCCATTCCGTGTTTTAAAAATGAAATAGATGAATAAAAATGTTGACAAAATAAAACATAATGAGTATGTAGAAAAGACAAATGAGTGGTTTTTATCTGCCTGCTGTCTGTTTTTTGTTTTTATTATTATTACTGAGCAAGCATTGCTGATGGATGAATTCCCATCGAGATACTCCTGACGGAGGGAAGAAAATTGCTTCGAACACAATGGACACAGAACCTAAATATTAAAGGCATAGATTATTTTAGGCCGCCTGCCAGTGACGAGGCGTGCACATGCTGACTTAATTAGGCATTTGTGGCCCACTGTTACTTTGAGAGAACAACTCAAAGAGAAATGAATACCTGTTTCAAGAAGCCTATCAACACGGACTTTAGTGCTTTCCCCAAGATGAAGAAAGCGAAGCTCAATGGTGAGTGGGGTGCTACGTAACAAACCAAAAGCCAGTGTGATGGGACAGCCTGTACTGCCAGCACTCAGAAGGATTCCTGCAAGGCTGAGGGGAGCCTGCCTAGCCTTGGGCACGCAGAAAACCTGCCACAAAAAAAAAAGAAAAAAAATATGTGTGTGTCTAAAAATTAACTAATAACTAATATACACCTAAATGATTGATATGTAATCTTATTTAAAGGAAAGAAATAAGTAATTTAATTTTCTTCCTCAACTGTGTGGCCACAACAATGCCCACCATTCTGAAGATAAATGAACTTCACAGGAGAAAGATATTTGGGGGGAAAACTTCTCTTCATTGAACAGAGAATCAGAACCTATCAGTTTGTGGATTCTTTAATTTAAAAAAAGACAATAAAGGGAATGAATATTTGGTTTTGGCTAGCACACAGCAACTTAAGGTAATCATTGCATGGTTTTTTTTTTAATTTTTAACTGCCATTTATGGGCTAGAGAGATGGCTTGCTGTGCAAACTCAAGGATTGGAGTTTGGATCCCAGAACCCACACAGTAAGTCAGGAGTCCAGCGAATGCCTGATACTCCCGCACCAAAATGGGCGAAAACAGGAGGGTCCTTGAGAATTGCAGCCCTCCAGGCTAGCTGGAGAAACACAAGCTCCAAATTCAAAGAGAGACCCTGTCTCAAAGAATAGGCGGAGCTAGACACAGAACACCTGACAGCCTCCTCAGGCCTCTACATGTGTCCTTCGTACATCCATTTGGGTACATACCCAGAGAGAGATGTATTTTTATAATAATACGGTATAACACACCACTTATACTCACATCCAGGCATAACATGTAATTTACACACATGATCATTGTCTATGTTTCAGCAGAAGCTTGCCTGAGCAGCACAGAGCAGAAACCCTGGGATGCTTGCTCTCCTTGTCTCCCATGAAGCTCAGCCATTACCCTGAAGAAAGGCTGCAGGTCAGATCAACAGTCTCTTACCTTGAAGTAAGAGTTAGTGGTAACAAGGCTAGAGAACTGGCTCAGGGGTGAAGAGCACTTGCTGCCCTCCCAGACAACCCGGACGCCATGTCTAGAACACCTCCAGCTTCAACGCCAGCTCTAGAAGAGCCAATGTTCTCTTCTCGCCCTCTCAGGCACACACATACTCACACACACACACACACACACACACACACACACACATTCTCACATATGCACTCACACACATACACATTCTCTCACACATACACACACACATCTGTGAATACACATATACTCACACACACACACATATACCTATGATTATACATATGCACATATACCTACACATGAATAAAAAATAAAATAAGAAGTAGAAAGGGGTGAAGAAAAGGCTAATGATAGAGAGAAACGGAGACAGAGACTTTGATTTTCCTGGCACCAGTCGCGGATTTCACAGGCTGATGTTCCCAGGGACACAACGTCATTTAGCGTCCCCTGCCAGTGTCACCCTGTGCTTGGCATTTGTGCACACATTGGGGTTGCCAGAGAGTCTGAGGCCCGGTTCAGAACGCAGTTTCTGGCTATGCCCTCTGGGCACAGCATATCCAGCCCTTCCAGAAGTCCCACAACCTTTTAACAAATTTATTACAAAACAAAACAAACAGACAAACCAAAAACAGCCTTGATCATCTGGAGTGAGCTCCTGCTGCCCACTCTGGGAAACCCTGCTGATAATACACAGAGACAGAAAGCAGAGCCAGAGGCAGGGGAGGGGTGAAGAGACAGGCCAGGTGCTGGGAGTCACAGGAGGGAGAGAAGCAGGAGGGTCTCAGCAGCAGCAGAGGGAGAGGAAAAGGACCAGACGAGATGCGTCTCCTCAGAGAGACACTCATGTTAGAAATTTCTAGAAACGACTTGGGAGCATACGGCCAAGTAAAAGGAAAAGTCGAAGCCATGAACCAGGCAAGTTCTTGCGGTAAGAAAAAAACAAAAACAAAAACAAAAACCTAGGAAGGACGGGGCATATGCTTGTCAGGGGAAAGGCCCCAGGAGAGACGGGACCTTAGAGTTCCTCTCTCTATATGGCGAATCCATTTCTTACATGTGCTGCTGAGAGATAAATGACAAGACCTTCCAACAGAAAAGCAGAACCTGTGGGCACACGGTGTGGTCACACCTGCTTGATTCCTGCCTATCTAACCCCAAACTGCTTCAAGTGTTTGCCCAAGTCCATCTTGCCGACAAGGCCGAGCCTGATTCACTCCTGGAACTGGCGATTATCCACATTCAATTCTGTTTTCCTTTTTAGATAGTATTTGACACCTGCTAAGAGTCTTAGTTTATTCATGTATTAAACTGATCATTGTCTCGCCTCCCAGAATGTAGACACCAAGAAGAATGTAATCCTTGTTTACGACTTCCAAGCTTCTAAAGCAGAAAAGTAGGGGCCTTTTTCCTGAGGGGTGCTGGGAGCAAAATCTTTAAAGGCTCACCTTTGCAGCCACCTGGGGCAGTTGACAGCAGATGGGACCAACAAGGGTAAACTGCAAAGATGGTGTCTGTAGGGGCTTTGACGAGGAGTGTATTCCTACACAAGTCAAAGGCCATTCATTCAGTTGTCCAGGGCTGGACTTGGGCTC
Organism: Pachyuromys duprasi; assembly: GCA_028658305.1. Taxonomy (NCBI): domain Eukaryota; kingdom Metazoa; phylum Chordata; class Mammalia; order Rodentia; family Muridae; genus Pachyuromys; species Pachyuromys duprasi. The sequence goes on along the minus strand of CM053756.1, from coordinate 23,304,970 downwards.
AAGAAAGCCCTGAACACACCCTAAGCTCCACGCTGTGGCTACCCATGAGGCTTTGCACAAACAGAAGGCAGGAGCTAAGGCAGAGTTCTCAATGGCTGGCGGGATGCGGAAAGCACCTGGCAGACACACAGAGGCCCTTGGCAAAGAATAGGAGGAACATAGAGTCCTAGTATAAATGAATCTATGTCCACTCGTGAAGAAACCTCTAAACTCAGAGAGCAGACTTCAGGGAGCATACAGGACAAGAACTGCAATATTAGGATCCGAGACAGCCAATTTCTCAGAACACATCTCTTTCTGGGGGCTGGAGAGACGGCTCTGTGGTTAAGAACTCCTGCTGCTGCTCTGGCAAAGGACCCAAGTTCAGTTCCCAGGACCCACATTAGATGGCTCACAACTGTCTGTCACGACGGCCACACAGGATGTGACTGTATCAAAGGGCACCTGCACTCACATGGCTTATACCCACCCACAGGCAGATACATGAATATACATACATTTAAAAGTAAAAATAAGCTTTAAAAAATCTAGGATAAATCTCTTTCTAGATCTATCCATTTTTCATCCCCTAATCATATACCTAACAACCTGTCATCTATCCATCTACCCAGCCATCTCGTATTGGTTCTGTTTTCCTGGAGAATACCTGATAATACATCACACCCTACTCTTCCTTCTTTGACATGTTCCTCCACAGAGTCATGAATAGCTTCCTCAAGATCATGGCCTCATCCCACATCTGAATTTCTGAGCTTAGCCACACATGGTTCTGGACCTATTTTATTTATTCAGAGTGCTCTGAGATACGTCTGCATGCATATTTAATTTTAAGTTTCCTATTTTTACAAGTTGCTTTCTATCCTACAGGAATGACTTACGATGAAAGTTGTCGATACAGTGCAGCTAATACCATGAAACACTGTCCGAAGCAATGTTTTTCTAGTAAGAGAGAATAGCAGGTTCTGAGAATAAATGAGGGTGCAGGAGAGAGAGAGTTTTGTCTTTTTATCCCGGAGCCATGTCTAAGAGCTATGAATTCAAGCCCTGCGGTCACTCAGATTAACGTCACACCCTAGTTGTGGCCTCTGGGTTGCTTGCGTTCCCCAAATTATCCCCACAGTCTCATCCTGGCCTTGTCTTGTCCAAAGACCAGGAATCTAAAGAAATGGACATCAGGAAAGACTTCAGTAAATGGGGACAGAGAGGGCAAGTCAGGGTGTGTGTGGTTTATTTGCCTGTAGATGACACGTGCCTTTGCACACCTCTGATGAGCTCTGCAGACCTGAGCTCTGTGGAGGGCAATGGCCTTCCCTCGCCTTCATCTGTGTTTCTGGAATCCCAACTGGGAGCACCGCTCATTCTCAATGATTCTAATGCTCATGTCTCTATAAACTACAGCGCAGCACTGCTGGGTTCTTCTCCCAGGCTGGCAGGGCCAGGGCATTGCTTAGGTACCCAAGCAAGCCAAATCCAAACAAAATATTTTCAAAGGATATTTTTCAGCCACCATAGGGAGGGTGAGGGAGGGACAGCTCTAACTGGCATCATATCTTACACAACGCTATTATACTTTTGAACAAGACAAAAAAAAAATCAAATTATTTTTAATGTCTTATTTCACAGCCCGTGGTTTTGCATGTTAAGCACTGGGATTACAAGCATGTGTCACCAGGCCCAGATTTTCTTTTTTTCTGGGGATGGGACAAGCGTGGGTCCTCACACTTGAGTAGCCACCATTTTACCAACTCAGCCATCTCCCCAGCCCTGGTCCCAGACTTTAAAACATGGTAGAAATTCAAGATCAATCCTGTGTATACAAAATGTGTTCTTGATTGTGCAAATTACTTTAGTACCTGCAGTGCCAAACACAGAAGAGATGCCTTCTAAAATGGTCCTGTGGATATTCGGATGAGACAGGATAAACGCCAATGTCCAGAACGCAACCTGGAAAAGAGAAACGTATGCAACATGAGGCCCTCTCACAAGGGAATGAGAGCAGATTTGGTGTTAGCCATAGATGGCCCAGAAGCCAGGAGAGTGTTTCAGCCAGCCTCTAAAGCACACTGTTAGGGGCGCTGAGGTGGCCGAGCAGTCAAGAGCACTAGTTGCCTTTCCAAAGGACACAGGCTGCATTTTCAAAAGCCTACATCACAGCTCACAACCATCTGTAATTTCAGGCCTGGGAAGATCTGACATCGCCTTCTGGCCTCCATGGGCATTGCACACATGTGGTGACGAGACATTTGCAGGTAAAACAACCAAACATATAAAAGAAAAAAAAAAAAAAGGAAAAAAACTTTTTTTTTTTAGAAAGCATGCTATTGAATACCACCATTCAATTCAACTTCATTTTATGAACAAGAGTGATATCACATACTTCTAAGCGGTCAAGTCTGCACACCGATTCTACCTCTGTAGTATACAGCAAACTGTCTTTGCTGAAGCAGGGGAGGTTTGGGATTGTGTTGACTGACAAGCAACGTAAAATGTCATGTAGCCATACACTAAATATTCAGAGCGAATCGTAACACTTAAGAATGTTAATAATACAACATAAAAAATGTTGTCATGATTTAATTTCCTTAAAATATAAATAAAGCAGCATAGAGTAGTGACACATAGCTATAATCCGAGGAAGCAGAGGCAGGAGCATTGCCACAAGTTCATGGACAATTTGGTTTGCATGTGAATTTCATAGCAGCCAGGCCTATACTCTCTCAACATGGCCAAGACTACGGAGAGAGAAAGAATGGGAATGAACCAGAAACTTATTTTCTTAAAAAAATGAAACATATCAATTTTAAATAATTCCAGGAAAATACACTTAGATCTAATTAAGCAAATTAGGAGGAGCCGAAGATGTAGCTCAATGGTAGGACACTTGTTGGATATGAACATCCAAGGTCCTGGGTTCAATACCCAACACTCCACCAAGATTAAAATAAAATAAAGAGAAAGTATGCAAGTTCACTACAAGAAAAATGAAGCCATTTTGGACCTACGTACATCTCTAAACTCTCTTTCTTTTGACCTATCAGGATTATTTCGTATCTAAAACTGTAATTTTTCAATGCCCAGTGGTAACTCAAGGTAATATATGAATTATTTCTTAGTTGCTATTCATAGGAACTTGAAATCCCAGCCTGAGGTTTGAATACTAAGTTGAATGCAGCTGCTTCCAACATAGATTGGATAGGAAAGCTCTCTACTGAAATTTGTAATAAATTGTAAATGTCTCTGAGCAAGTATACTGCATCCATCTTCTTGATCATGTGAGAATCCTGTTTCTACCCTGGGCCACTTGGCCAGCCAGCTTTGAACACTTCTGTGGATTACCTCTTTTGATTACACTTCTGCTCCTCCTCCCCTCCCCCCTGCCCCAAAAATAATGCCCTGTAACAGTCTCCATGTTCACGTTCTTATTCTAGAGCTAACATATCTTTGGGAACTGATTTTTCTTCATTCCTAATATTTATCAAAATAAAATATTTTCAATAAAAAAGAGTACTTCATGTCTTCCCTATATAAGATGTGTAAGATAAAAATGCTCGTCTTAAAAATGCACTTCCGGCTGAGGCAGAAGTTTTTGCTCCTAAGGCTAGACAATACAAGGGTATATAAAGTCTTGAGAAGCTTTGACTTCCCCTTCGCTTTTTTCTTATAAGCATCTATTTTTATAGGTTATTAAAGAGTATTAAAGAAGAGATCATGAACATGACAGTAAGGAAAGTGGGCACAGGAGGATTTGGGGTGGAAATAATGTAAATACAGTCCTCATATCAAGTTCTCAAAAAAAAATAAAACATTCAAATAAAAGTAAATAAAATAACTGTAGGTGGCAAAAAATATTTTTTTAAATCAATTCTGAGGTGAGCAAGGTAACCGTTTGTATAAGGTCTTTTTTCATCTCTCTGTTGCTTTTGTGAAACAGGGTGTCCCTTAAGATGATCCCAACCCTCCCCCTTGTGGTCAGAAGAGGAAGAACAGCACTGAAAGGAGCCGAGCTCAGGCTGCTGGGTTTCTCTCTGGCTGTTAAGTTGGTAGGGCACAGCCTTGAAGCAGAGAAAGGAATGAGAAGACCAAGGTCCCTGAAATGCAGCCCTTCTAGGGAAGCATCAGATTAGGAAGGATGTGGCCTGGGGATTATCTAGCTCACATTCACACACTGCTCAAACAGCGCTCTCCTGGCTCTCTCTTCGAATGACTCCACCTGTTAGCTATCAGTGGAAGTGCTGAGGTATTGGAATCGACTGATAATCACTCCACACTCAATTCATTGTATTTTGAAGTTGGATTTCACACCAAGGAAGAATTCCAGGGATGATCATAGATCCCCAGTCACACCAGAAGGGCTCAAAGTCCTGTGTACCTGACTGGTTTTGAGAATCACTAAAATTCGGTACCATACATTTTTAATAAACATTAGAATTCAGCTCAGTTAATACATGTTTGCACAATCGTGCTCAGTGCCTTTTTTCCTTAACAGTTTTTTTCCTCTTTAGAGTCTATTCTTTTTCTATCTTTAAAACAGTATTTTTGAGGACTGGCCAGTCCGCTAAGAGGTTAACAGCACTTGTTACTCTTGCAGAGGCCCGGGAGCAGTTCCCAACATCCGTGCAACAGCTCACAACCACCCAGAACTCCAGTTCTAGGGGAACTGATGTCATCTGGCCACAAGGTATATACACAGTACACACATGTGCAGGTAAAATGCTCACACATAAAGCTAACTAAATAAATCAAAACAAACCAAAGCACAGGCTGGTAATCCCAGCACCTGGGATGTGGAGGCGAGAGGATAAGGAGTTCAAGGCCACCCTCCTCCCCAACACAGACAGTGTGAGGCCAGCCTGGGCTACATGACTACATGAGACCCTGCCCCCTCCTATAATAGTCAGGGGAGAGGAAGTATTTCTTTCTTTCAGAAGTTCCTCGAGAGGGGATCACCGTTCCCAGAGGTGCTGCAATACTGGACAGCTGCATGAAGTGCACAGAGCCAGCTCCATTCCCTCTCCTAGCACCAAAAGCCAATTTGCTGTGTTGTCCTCAGAGAGAGGACTATCCGATATTAATCTGGGAAGAACAGACATTGCACTTCACCTCAGCCAAAAGGACAAGGAGTGATATCTTCTTAAAAATAAGAAAAGGGTTAGGCAGTATGGCTCATGCCTATAATCCTAGATACTACTTGGAAAACCAAAGAAAGAGGATCATGAGCTCAAGGCCAGCCTGGGACAGTCTCAATACGAAAATAAAAAATTAAAAAAATAAATTAAAAAAAAGAAGAAGAGATAGTAAAGAGTTAATAAAGTGTTTCTATGTGATATTGAATCAGAAAACAAACGTGGCCCCGAGATCATTGACACATTTGGAAAATCATTTCAAACTTGCTGCCCAATGGAATAACATTATGCCAAAAGGGTCAAGTCCATGGTCACAGTGCAAAAAGCAGAGCCATCCGGTACTAAACTGCAGCGCAGCTGTGCGAAACGACTTGCAGGAGAGTTAAAAACAAAACCAAGTAGAGAGGAGGAAGGAGGCTGCAACGCTGGCTGCACCCTAGGAAGTGAGTTGTGTATTCCCTCAGTAGCATCCAAGAGAAGGGGTGATGAAGGCGGATGGACTCCTGGAGTACGCTATATGAGTTAACTGCCGCATGTTGTTTAAGCTCACTTGGTCCTCCTACTTCAGACCCTAGTGTGCTAATGCCAGGAGTGCTCCAAGACCCTATGTGACGGGGAAGAAAGACAACAGCTGGCAAAATAGCTCAAGACAGCACTGTGCCCTTGCGAACAGCAGGGAAGTAAGCCATTCCCAGCAGATGCTATCGCCATTTATTCCATGATGTAAAAGTTTACATAGTGGGAAAGAGAAGCCAGAAATAATAACCATGGCAAGGTCATCCATGGAGAGCAAGTGCAATTGGGAACTCTGACTGCCTTAACTTCCCCAGTTGGTTGATGTGGTGAGCACCCGATTTGATGATGTCATCCATGTTGCTATTTGTTCTTTTAATTGGAAGCCTCACGTGAGAGGGCACTGGTCTGGTTGAGACTCTCTTCATGAGGAACTAGAACTGGGTGTCTTGAAATGCACTCCCAGTCGATTTCTGCTGGACGTTTTGAGTGCCTGATTTGATGTTTCTCTTTGCATCCATCCACCCACCCACCCAGCCAGACAGACAGCCATCTTTCCATCTATCATCTGTTCATCACTTGCTATGTATTCTTTTACTTTGGCTTGTTATATACTTAAGAAATGAACTCATTTAAAAAACTCAAACTGATAGCTCCCCTAGGTCATTTTCTGAAACAAGTAAAGGACAAATCTTTATAACATTCCGGATAATCTTCTGTCAATCGTGACAAGCACAAATACATATAAAGCAATTTCTGACCAAAGAACTTTACATTTAGTTAGAGATGTGAGATATACACAATAGAGGGAAAAAAGGTCAGTGTGCAAAGCCATACATGTACCACCATGACAATAACAATGAGGAGAATGAGGCCATGATGGCTGCTGAGCATAGTCAGAACTTCAGAGAAGCAGCAGATAAAAATGGCAAAAGCCAGCTTTTGATATTTCAGGAGAAACGTTCTAGAAAGCTCATTTGCTAGTCGGAAACTTCTTAGACCTGGGACATGGTTTTTCCATCAAGATAATCTCATGAAGTATGGCTAATATCTTGAGATGCCACCACAGAGCCTTGTGGTGTGCTGGTATCAATCCTATCTCCAAGAACAGGCTGAATCCCATGAGCTTCAAGGCAGGAGGGAGAAAGTACTGACCCCATCTGGGCCAAAGAAAAGACCTGCCCTGCCGACCATTTACAGCTTTTTTAGCAATGAGTGATTCTAAAAGCCAAGACAGCGGAGCCATGCCCATACTGGCCATGTTGTAGCAGTTTGAAAGAAAACGGTCCCCAGAGGCTCATTGGGGAATGGCACTATTAGGAGGTGTGACCTTGTTGGAGTAGGTGTGGTATTGTTGGAAGAAGTGTGTCACTGGAGGTGGGCTTTGAGGTCTCACATGCTCAAGTCAGGCCCATTGTGGCATTTTTCTCTTCCTGCTGCCTGCCAATCCAGACGGAGAACTCTCAGCTCCTCCCCCAGCCCCATGTCTGCCTGCACTCCATCATGCTTCCCACCATGCTAAGGAATGAATAAACCTCTGAACTGTAAGCCAGTCCCAATTAATTTTTTTTTAATAAGAATTGCCATGCTCCTGGTGTCTCTTCACAGCAGTACATCTGTAACTTTGTTAAAAGTTGATACCAGAAGTAGGGGACCGCTGTGATAGGCCTGACTATGCTTTTGTTTGAAGAAATATGGACTTTGGTACTTTGTAGTAGAAAAGCAGATGAATACTTTAAGTGGGGCCTAATGGATCATCCTAGTAGAAGACAGTAACATGGTGGGAGAATTTAACTGTAGGCACCCAGCTTAAGGGATTTCAGACGAAAAGAATATTAGTATGTGGCCTAGAGACTATTCTTACAATATTTTGGTGAAGAATGTGGCTGCTTTCTGCCCTTGACTAAAAAACAAAAACAAAACAAAACAACAACAAAAAAAACTGCCTGAGGCTAAATCGAAGAGTTCTGGATTAATCACTTTGGCAGAGGAAATCTCAAAACAGCCTAGTATCAACTCTGTCCTATGGTTATTAATGCTCATACTTATGAAGATCTACAATGAAAAGGAGCAAGCTGAGCAAGGAAAAATATAACATGTACATTTTAAGAAGAAAAAAAAAGGAGCACCAGGAAGTGTAATGTAGCTGAATCCTGAGTTCAAGGTGATAGATAGATTAAAGAAAATCCTGGTGTTAAATGGAATAACAGGAGTGGCAACCTCAGGTCAAGATCCTATGCAGCTAAGCTTCCAATGTGTGAAAATAAATCAAAGAAAAGTATAGGGCCCAGTGTGGTGGCACATGCCTTTGATCCTGGCACTCTGGAGGGAGAGGCACGTAGAAATCTGAGTTTGAGGCCAGCCTGGTCTACAGATCTTGTTTTAGGATGGGCAAGCTTAGACAGTGAAGGAAACCATCAAAACCAGAAAGCTGGGGAAGATTTATTTGAACAAGGGGACCAAGTTTTAGCCCTAGTAAGCAGCAGAACTTGGCAGCTTCCACCACGTGGTTTTGACTTCAGAGTCAAGGACAGGAGAAAAGAGTTGTGGAATCACCCTCCAAGACTAAGGAAAGTCACTGAGGCCAGGCCTGTGTCTGGAGTGTCCCTGTGTAGAGGCCTAGAGAAGCCTTTGAATGAAGCTATGACGGTGAAGCCTGGATTGGATTGCCTTGAAGACCCCAATATGAGATTCCAGAATCATAGGATACCTGCCGAAGAAAGCTGCTAACAGGGATGGAAACAGCCCAAGTGAAAGAAGTGTGTTGCAGTCAACACAGCTGAAAGGAGTTAGAGACCAGAAGGGCACTCTGACATCAGACATGGAGATGCAGAGTTGAGTTTGTCCGGTTGGTTTTCAGTCATGCTTTGGTCCAGTATTTCCTCACTTTGGTCCAGTATGTTCCCTTTCCATCCTTTTGGTACATCCTGTGCCATTGCATGTTGAGACTATGTGATCTACTTTTTATTTTTATTTTTACATGGGGTTACAGTTAAGAGATTGCCATGAGTCTCAGAAGAGACTTTGAACTTTTATAGGGTTGAGACTGCAATAGACTATGAGGACTTTTATAGTTGGACTTAATGCATTTCTGCTTTATGATATGGCTACAAGCCTGTGGGGACCAGGGAGTGGAATATGGTGGACTGAAAGAAGATGGCCTCCAAGCTCAGAGTGAATGGCACTCTTAGGAGATACAGCCTTGTTGGAGTAGGCGTGGCATTGTGGTAGGGAGTGTTCCGCTATCTACCGATCCAGACGCAGAACTCTCAGCTCCTTCTTCAGCACCGTGTCTGGATGGATGCTGCCATGCTTCCCGCCATGATGAAAATGGACTAAACCTCTGAACTATAAGCCAGCCCCATTTGCTTTCCTTTATAAGAGTTGCCATGGTCATGGTGTCACTTCACAGAAATAAAATCCTAACTCAGGCATCAAACATTTGGGACATAGCAATCTATATGCATTATTAACAGGCCATCAAAAGAAGCCTTTGATTTCAATAAGAGTGGTGTTTTTATATACATCACATGTATTATTTGTTGAGCACCAATGCTGTCAAGCACTTTTCATTGCTTCCAGTAAAATCATCCCAAGCATCCTCAGAGGTAGTTCAGATGAGGACATGGATGCAGCCTGGGAGAGGTTAAAGGAGTAACTGGCCCACTGTCACCCAGCTACGGGAACTGGCTTCAGATCTGATGCAAAGGCCTTTCCAAGGTCTCTGCTTATGCTTCACACTGCCTCTGGGAGGTGCCAACAAGGAAGGGCCAGCCAGATGAAACATTCAGTCATCATCAGACACATCCTTTCAGACCAGTGCCAGGTCCAATCTCAAAGAACTGACCTCTGTGTCTGATCAATAGTGCTTTGTGCGGCTTTCTTAGGGAGAACTTTCCGGTGAGACCCTGAGAACTAATCCTCTGTTTTGTGCATGTTTGGGAAGTTGCTCCTCGGTTTCGCTGTAGCTCAGCTAGCTGAGAAGAGTCAAAGAAGACTATCAAAGCATATAGAGTAGGCAGAAGCATGGTACTCTTCACTCAGCTGGCACTGATAAAACATATATTATCACAGGCGGTACATGTTTGAACAGAAATGCTGGAATATCTGTCTCTGTTCCTTGTTCTTTACAATAGGTTAAAAGAAGTAAAGTTATTGGGACCCTTCAGAAACAGGAAGGAGAAATGTGTAATGCTCAAACATTAGTTTTACTTTTAGTGGTTAAAGAAAAGAAGAAGAAAATGGCCACACTTAGCAGAGATGGCTGAGTGTTCCCATTTTGTCAAACACAAACACACAGACAGCCATTCTTCCCCTCTTCCACTTCAGCCAACATAAGGAATCAGGGCTGACTAAGCAGAGAATGACAGACAAATCTCCTAGCTTTAACCTAGTTCATAGTTGCTTTAAATGAAACACACACACACACACTCACACACACACTCACACACACAGTAACTCACTCTTCATGGAAGCAGATGGAGGGACTATTTGGGAAGAAGGGAGGAAATGAGTAGAGGTTTGGTCAAGAGGAGGTAATGAGGGTGACCATAAGCCAAGTTCAATGATACACATGGATGAAGATGTCCTATGGAAACCCATTATTTTGTTCAACTAGTAAAAGAAGAAGAACAGGAAACAGTTGCCCAGTTCTGTGTGTTGTGTCTATAATCTCAGCATTTGAGACTGCAAGTTCAAGGGCAGCCAAGGCTACATAGCAAGACTTTACACTTCAAAACAAACCAAAGAGTACATGAATTAATCAACTAAAGCAAGTACATAAAAATAAATGGGTTTTATAGGTTCATGTTTTATAGGTCCCTGTTATCTTTAGATATGCAGTGAATTTCAATGCCATAAGCCCTGTTCACTGAGAAGCTTGCATAATTGAGAGGCCAAGAAATGCAGATGGCATTGGTACCCAGGAGGAAAGGATGAGCTCACCTTCACTGGACACTAACTAGAGCATCTTGTTGGATCCTCCCAGGGACTGTCCAGGGAAATAAACAACCCATGCGTAGGACCGTGTCAGCAATTTGTGTTCATATTCATATTCCCTCCTTCCCTTCCCCTCTCCCCCCTATTCCTGCAAAGGAAATGGAAGCACGAAGATTTGCATTGACTACTGGGGCTGGAGACAAGCAATTCCATATGAAAGCATCAACTGGTGAACTCTCACCCTGGTTCAGAGCTGGGGCTAGGCTTTTTCCAACTGTGCAACACACTGGGGAGACAGCCTACAACGGGCAGGCTTTTCCTTGAACTAGTTGCATATCAGGGAGCAGAATACTCTATGGAGTATTTAGAGGTGGGGTTGGGGAGTTGTAAATGGTTTTCAGTGTGCACATGGGCATATGTGTGTGTGCGCGCATCCATGCCTGATGTGTTTGCAGGTGTGTCTATGCATAAGTGTGTGCACATGTAGGCATTTGTGTGTACATGTATGCTCATGCCTGTAGAGGCCAGAGGTTTATGGCAGATGCCTTTCTCAGTCATGCGTTGCCTTATTCACTGAGACAAGATCTCTCACTGAGCTCAGAGCCCATTGATTAGGCTTGTTTAGCTGGCCAGCTTGTCCCAAGGATCCGTGGCCTCCACCTCTCCAGAACTGGGATTGCAGGCAGCCTGCCACACCCACCAGCCTTTATGAACTCCAATCCTGTAGCTCCTGAAGCAGGCATTCCACCCACTGAGCCACCTAGTCATAGTCTACCAAGCATTCACTCCCCGCCCCCCAATACACTGTCATCTTTTTGTTCCCCAAAGTAAGTGAAGAACTGAAGAGCAAGAGGAAATAATGAAAATAAACAAGCGAACACAGTTAAACAGATGAGCGTGAATCTTGTCATCTCCTGTGGACTTACAGGAGTAGCATTGGCCAGAGACGCCCACAGCAGGATCAGTACATAATTTGGAGAGTGTTGAAGTGTTTCCGTCTTCACGACCTCCAGCATGGCCTCCAATAAGGTCTGTGTGAAGGAATGACTATTGTTAGACCCTGGCTATGTAACAAAGACTGATGTCCATAAACAAGAAATCATCTGTTATTTTTCCTTTCCATGTGCTGTATACACTTCTTAGTGTGGATCTGTGTGCAAGCGCATTTCTACAAGGCCAGAGGTCGGCACCGGGTGTCTTTCGCCCATCACGCTCCACCTTTATCTTTGAGACAGAGTCTCTGACTGAGCCTGAAGTGCCTTGGTTCACTAGCTGGGCTGGCTAATGAGCTTTAGCAATCTGCCGATCTCTGTCTGTCCAGTGCTGAGGACACAGACGTGTGTCAATATACAGATTTTTACATGGCTTCTGGAGACTCAGATCCTCGTGCTTGCTGGTTAGGCACTTTGCCCAAACTGAGCCATGACCCTGGAATCAGTCACTTGTCTTTGGCCCAAAGGACATTGTGTCAGCATGCTAAGGTCCTTGTACCCTGGGTGGCAGCATGGGATTGGAGAACAGGAACTCCAGTGAAGCTTAGCTGTACTTCTGCCTTGTGGCGTCACTATTAAGGAAACGAATGATCTCGTAGAAAACACCTTAATATACCAGTGACTGAATTTCCTCATCCCTATGATGGCCTTGATATGGTACCCACTTTTGAGAATTAAATTAGTACAGCTGCCAATAAAATACTTGACACAAAATTAACTTTCTCTGGAGGTGACCTTCTACTCTTGGGCCTCCTACCTCTCGGTCCTTAGTGTTGAGATTACATGAGCGTGACACCTCGCCTGGTTTAGTCAATGCCGGGAATGCACCTGGGGCTATGTGAATGCTAGGCCAGCACTCTCCTAACTGAGCTACAACCGTAAGCCCCAGAATTGTCTCCTCCCACGTGGTTACTTATCATGTTTGTAGTTTCAAAAGTACTCTGTTCAGTTTTCGAGACAAAGTCTCACTATGTAGTCCTGGCTGACCCAGAACTCACATCGATCTTCCTGCCTCTGCCTTGCAAGTGCCAGGAACAAGGGCATGTGCCACCGCCCTCAGAAGTTGCTGTTGTTATTATTATTGTTGTGCAAGGCTAGAGCCTGAGGTTTTCCCGCAGAGCAGGTAAGCACTCCACTAATTGAACTACATTCTCAACCCAAATATTCCCTTTAAAAATAAGAAAACCTCTGTCCATAGAAAAATTAACTAGCCAGGCCTGGTGGTGCAGGGCTATCATCAAGTGACTTGGAAGGTTGGGGCAGGAAAGACATCAACTTCAAAGTCTGTTTGGCCTACAAAGTGAGTTCAAGGACAGTTCTGGCAACTTAGTGAAATTCTTTCTCAAAATAAGAAGAAAGGGAGCTAGGGAAACATCCCAGAAGCAGAGGGCTTGCCTAGCATATGAGAGGACCTAGGTTCAAGCTCCTGGGAAAACAAACAGAAAAGTTTTGACTTAAATGGTATCAACTCAGAGCACAGCCTAACTCACCTACTCTGGCTGTCCCCAAATGGCTGCAGAAATCCTATAAAGTGACTATATTCAAAGAGTTTTTCTAATTCGCCTTTGCCCACACATGCTTCTCCACCAAAGAGCAGACACTCAGGCATGGGGGTTTGCTTTTAATCCTTATTCAATTGGTACAGATGATAGGAAAACAATACAGGAGCTATGATCTATCCCCTGCTTGCCTGGGAACAATGCATTTTTAAGGCCTCTACGGGTGTTTAGCTCATTTGTATGGCTCCAAGAAGCTGATACTACTATTCACATTCAGTATTCACATGAGGAAACAAGCACAATAAAGTCAGTGTGAAAGAAATGCACACGTATACAAGATCAAAATGGCTTAGCTTGTGTCACTTGCTGTTAAATGAAGCTTGTAAGTTTTTCAGGTTGATCAGCCCTGCCAATCTGTCTTCTCGGCATAAAGGTTGTTATAAAAAAAGAGAGAGAGAGAGAGATGACTTTGTGAGATGGTAGCTCACATAGTAACTGCCTTCTGCATGTTAGCTGGTGTATCATTATCTGGTCTTTTCAATTATGGGTTTCATTTTCTGCTGTGTAAAGTATCCATGAGGAAGTTTCTTGACTGTGTTCCTATCTATAGGAGGGCCCAGGCCACTCAGGGAAAAACATGCAGCTGAGAATGAGTCAGAGTCTTAAGCAAGCACAGTTCCTCAATGGTTCCTGTCTCCAGCATCCTGCCTTGAGTTCTTGCCCTGACTTCCCTCAATGATACATTATGACCTGGAAGTTTAAGATGAAATAAACCCTTTCCTCTGCCAAGTCCCTTTCACAAGGTTTATCTCAGCAACAGAAAGGACACAAGGACAAGGAGAAAGCTATTTGTATTGGTTTCATTTCCTGTAGCTGGGATTAACATTTTTTTAATTAAAAAAATGACAAAAGCAATTTAGGGAAGAAAAGAACTATTTTAGCTAATAATTCCAGATTGTAGTCCATCATTTTGGGCAAGTCAAGGCAGCGGTAACTTTAAGTAGCTGGTCACATCCATAGTGAAGAATAAAGAGCAATGAATGCGTTCATGCTAATGCTCAGCTGGCTTTGTCCACTCTTACACCACCCAGAATCCTCTGTCTATGGCACACAGCCACCCACAGTGCAGTCAAGACAACTCTGGAAGAAACACCCGCTTTCCAGGTGATTCTAGAGCGTGTCAGTTTGAAAACTAAAAAATAACCATCAAATAATTTACACTTTTCTTTTTCCTGAGGTTGTCTTCCTCTCTAGAGTTAAGTAGCATTGTTAGCTAGCAACACCTAACATACAACTAAAATCAGGTTTCTATATCATATTTAATTGCTGACATATTTGAAACGTTTTATTGTTGTTGTTGTTTTGTATGGGGGTTGTTTCTTAGTACTAGAGAGTGAAACTAGAGCCTTAGCGTGCTAGAAGATCACTCTATCGTTGAGCACATCCACAGCCTTCTTTTCTTTTTTTTTCCTTCTTTTTTATTTTTATATTAATTGCAGTTTATTCACTTTGTATCCCAGCTATAACCTTCTCCTTTATTCCCTCCCAATCCTACCCTCCCTCCCTCCCTCGTCTCCTCCTTTGCCTCTCAGCCTTCTCTTTTTTTATTTTGAGACAGTCTCACTAGGTTGTCTGGGCAAGCCTTGAACTTGCCGTCCTCCTGCCGAAGCCTTCTAAGTAGGTGGAATTACAGATCACTGGGCCCAGTTTTTAAATGACTGTGTATTCTCTGCATGTGTTCATGGGTATGCAGGCACAGATATATGTATGGGTTTGCATGCGCAAGTGTGTGTATATATGTGGATATCAGAGGATAGGAACATGTGTTGTCATTCATTCACCAGGAGGCACCTCCTGCTCTGTTTTTAAATGTGGGATCTTGCATTAGCCTAGAGATAGAAGATTAGGCCAGTGAACTCCAGGGGCCTGCCAGTTTCCACCAGGGTGGAATTATACGTACTGAACACCATGGCCCTTATTTAATATGTAGGTTCTCAGGATGAAACTCAGGTCCTCATTTTCACAAAGGGACATGCCTAAACATAATAAAGACAGTTTACACCAAGCCTATAGACAAAATCAAATTAAAGAGAGAAAAACTCTATTTTGAGTTTTACATGAAAGCAATTTTTGCACTAAGCAAGTCCACTAAAATCAGGAACAAGACAAGGTTGGCCACATCTATTTAACATCTTAATTGAAATTCTAGCTGGAGCAGTAAGGCAACTAAAAAAGATCAAGAGGTTACAAACTGGAAAGGAAGAAGTCAAAGTATCACTATTTGCAGATGATACGATAGTACACATAAGTGACCCCAAAAATTCTACCAGGGAACTCCTATAACTGGATACAAGGTTAATTTTAAAAAAATCATCAGTAGTCCTCCTATATACAAACAATAAACTTGGTTGAGAAAGAAATCCAGGAAACAACACTCTTCACAATAGCCACAAATAATATAAAATATCTTGTTGTAACTCTAACCAAGCAAGTGAAAGACCTGTATGACAAGAACTTCAGGTCTCTCAAAAAAAAAAAAAAGTGGAGGAGACATCAGACGATGCAGAGATGAGTTTTTAAATGGTGATAAAAACTAAGCTTTCACCTGGTCCTTTCTATGTTCTGAGCCCTTTACAAAAATTAACAACTGAACCCTATAATTCTCTCCAAGGCAGGGGAGGAAAGTGAGGTCTAAATGTTAGGTCCTGTGTGTAAGGTCAAACACCCAGTGACTAAATTTGAAACCTAGCAATCCAAACTAAATGGAACCCAGGCTCTGAGGGTGATGCGTGTATCTATCAGGTCTGACATATTTTAAAAGTCCCAAGAGGTGACTCTAACCACACCCAGAGGTTAAAAACCTCGATTTAGCAAGCTTCGAGGCTGTCTGGAAAGCTGCTGACCCAGCCCACGGGGCTCCACCCCATAATTTGTGCATGGTACCCAGGTGATGCTGGTAGTCTGTGGACCACACTGCAAGAATCATGGCTCCTGAACAAACCTAGGGTCTGCTCCTCACAATGGACCAGCTCCTTGCACTCACAGAACTAGCGGAAGTGGAGTCAGGAACAGAGCCTGTCTTATAGTGCGTCATTATCCTTTCCTAGTTTGCTCACCCCTACATCTCACTATCTATCTACACAGGTGTGAATAAAAAGTAGAGGATGTGTCTTAGTTAGGGTTCTATTGCTGCGAAGAGACACCATGACCACGGCAACTCTTATTAAGGAAAGCATTTAATTGGGGCTGGCTTACAATTGCAGAGGTTTAGTCCATTATCATCATGGAGGGAAACATGGCAGCATGCAAGTAGACATGGTGCTGGAGAAGGAGCTGAGGGTATGTAGAACTCCACAAGCAACAGAAGAACACTGTCTCACTGGGTGTGGCTTAAGCGTGTGAGACTGTTGGGGGTTGTTTTGCTGCTTTATTTTGATGCTAATTACTGGCTCACAAGATCTGATTACACCTATCCTTATTTTTTAAACCTGCCTAAGACCTTTTACCTGGTTGATTGGTTGATTAAAAGCCTGTATGTGAGCAGGGCAGAATAGGGTGGCATGGCTAAGGTTCCCAGGCTTTGAGGACAGGAAAATCACAGGAAACAGATGGACAGAAAGAGAGGAGAAAGGAGGATGCCATGATGGGTTCAGTGGAGAAGGAATCACATGGGCAAGGAGGAAGGAATCTGAGCATGGTGTGGATGGAAAAAATACCAAAATGTACAGACCTAAAGAAGCTAACCGCTAAGGAGGACCCTAGGAAGGATGCTTAAATCTCTTCAGAATGACAAACAGGATAGAGACCAGAAGCGGTGGAAGAGAGGGAACAGGATGGGAGTCTACTACAGAAGGTCCTCTGAAAGGATCCATCCAACAGGGGATTGAAGCAGATGCTGAGACTCACAGCCAAACTTTGGGCAGAATGCAGGGAGTCTTATGGAAGAAAAGGGGGTGGGGTAGAAGGACACAGAGGGAACTGGAGCCCCACAAGGAGATCAACAAAACTGAAAAATCTGAGCCCAGGTGGTCTTCCAGAGACTGACGCACCAATCAAGGACCATGCATGGAGAGGACCTAGACCCCCTGCTCACATGCAGCCAAAAGGGAGTTCAGTCTCCATGTGGGAGGCCGAATAAGGGGAGCAGGAGCTTCCTCTGTCATGAACTCGGTTGCCTGCCCTTTGATCACTTGTCCCTGGAAATGCAGCCTTGCCAGGCCACACAGGAAGAAGATCCAGGCAGTTCTGATGAGACTTGATAAGCAGATGGCAGGGGAGGAGAACTCACCCTTTCAGTGGACTAGAAGAAGGGGATAGGGGGAAAGAGGGAGTAGAGGTTGGACTGGGAGGAGTTGTGGGAGGGAGCTTCATCGAGATATATAATGAATAAATTGTAAAGAAGAAGAAGAAGAAGAAGCAGCAGCAGCAGCAGCAGCAACAGCAGCAGCAGCAAGTATATTGGAATTATGGATGGAAGGTAGACCAGATGAGAATGATTAAGGCAGACGACATTGGATGGGGACTGGGAGATGGATGGTGAGGTTATAGAGACAGCGTTGGTAAACTATCTGCTAGCCCAAGGTAAATGAGGCAATTATAAAATCTGTGTCTGTGTCTTATTATTTGTGATAGCAGGTTAGATAATACTGCTACAATAGCTATAGGGATAATAATAATATTTATACCAATACTCATTTTATTTTATTTACTACAACATGAGAACTCAAAGATGACCTCCAAAGTGACACACTTCCTCCAAAAAGGCCACACCTCCCAGAAGTACCACTCTCTTTGAGCCAAGCATTCTTACACATGAGTCTAGGGGAACCTTCCTATTCAAACTGCCACAGGAGTTTGGGTTCCAGAAGACTAGACTAACACTCAAAATTGATGTCAAGCATGGTGGTCCATCCCTATAGTCTCAATATTCAGGAGGCAGAGGCGAGGGGATCAGGAATTTATAGGCTATATCTTGACTATACATGACCATAGTGATACACTTTGTCTCAAAAATAAAATAAAACCAAGTAACAATTTTAAAAAATCGATAAGGAGTTGCTCAAACCAAAGTCCCATATCATTGGATGGAAGCTAAGTTGCTCTGTGACCTTCTTAGAAATCAGGAAGAGAGTGAGAGGTGGACATTGCCCCAACTGGCCAAGAGGGATGACAAGGAAGCTGTCTCCATTTTACTCTTACCTCCCTAGGTAACCAGAATAATCCAATTTTAACCAGTCAGTGTTTGCTTCATTGCTTTGTTCTAGGTCTTAAAAGGAAAGCTTTGTTTTTGTTTGCTTCTGAGTTTCATATTTCTCCCACCCTTTTCTACAAAACCAATCTGTTCTGCTCAACCTATGAGAATGTTTCTTCTGTTGTAATGGAATGGGGAGTTGCCTAATTCGAGAATTATGCCATAAAGCATCAAAGACCTTGAGGTTGTAATTGTGTCCTTTGACACAGCCAACTGTGAGAAAAAAATTTAAAATCTCTGAGGTTCATTTTTGTTTGTTTGTTGTTATTGTAGCATCTACTTTGTTATCCTATAGAATACAATGACTTCATGTTGTGAGCTTATGCTATTAAAATAATGTATGTAAGCATACCCAGTGTATCACTTGGTACAAAAATTATATCAGACCATACACATTTCCTAGGAAAAATGGTTTTGTAAAATTCACTGTTTATTTCCCTGTTCAACACAAATATCTTAGTAAAGGAAAAGGATACTTACCCCAGAATGACCTGCAGATCCATAAGGTTTTATTTCTTCAATAGATCTCTCAAGCAGTGCCAGGATCCATCTTTTGGATTTTGACCAGTTTCTGCATAAGAAAAAAATATATATAACCAGTGATTGGCAAGGGTGTTTATGGTGACAGGCCATAATACAAAAGGAAAGAATGTCTCTGAAAGTAGAAAATTTTCCTCAAACTACTTCTCTGTCCCCAGTTAGAATTTCCAAAGAGGTCCACTTCTGAATTCTTAGACCACAGGCAAAATTGTGTGTAATGACAATACAGTTTAGTGGCTTTGTAAATAGCTGCTGGGACTCCAACTTGGCTGCCGAAGGAGGAGAAAATGGCGTGTCAGTTGTTTGTTTCATGTTCAATGTGCCTGTCCCAAGAATGACAGAATGAAAATCCAGCACAGAGGCCAGATGCTGACTGAGCTGAACAAAACAATGATATTTTATTCATTTCTGGCAGGTGATCTTGATCCTCTGTAAAAATCAAATGCTGAAATGCTCAGCCCTGAGGTGATGGTATTAGGGAACAGGGCATTGAAGATGATGATTACATGACAGGGTGAACGTCTTATCAATGGAATTAGCACCTTTATCAACATTGGAAAGCACCTGATTGCCTCTTCCACCCTGAAAGCACACTCAGAAGAAATTGACAGTCGGCCACCAAAAAACAAACAAACAAAACAAAACAAACAAAAAACATTTCCAGAAACCACCCTACTGGTAACCTCATCTTGAATGCTGCAACCTCCATAACTATGGAAAATAAATTTTTACTGCTTAGAAGTTACTTGTCCATGATACCTATGACTTTCCAAATAGGCTAAAACATAGAGATATTGCCAAGAACTTTTTAAAAGGCAGTTGTTGTTTTTATTGCATTTTACAAATGTTTATCTGAGCCAATGGTGACAAACACATTTGATCATGCCTACTTTTACCTTACAGAGGAGGAAACTGATTCAGAGTGGATTCAAACAGAATCAACTTAATAATGATATACTGTATATTGGAGGGGCCTTAAATACATTCTCTATGTCATCGTCTCCCAGTATCTCAATTTCTCTTTCTCTCAAACTCTCTCCTCTCTTCCTCTCCACCCCCTCCCCTTCTCTTTCTCTCTCTCTCTCTCTCTCTCTGTCTCTCTCTCTCTCTCTCTCTCTCTGTCTCTCTCTCTCTCTCTCACACACACACACACACACACACATACACACGCACAAACACACTTTTCAGGAAGGAAGGGGAAAGATGGAGGAGGAGGCAGGAAGGAGGGAAAAAAGAACAAAAGAAGGGAAGGAAGTATATCTCTTTTTGTTCCTCCTTCACTTCACACATGTACACTAAAATAAGCAGTTTATAAAGCCTGTACCCTGGAGGCTGAGGCCATGAGATCCAGGGCTAGCTTGGGCTACACAGTGAGAACACTGCGCTCCCTCCCACCACCATAAAAAAAGCTTATTTCCCCCTCAACAGATGTTAGTGTAGTTAAGACAAAGAACCGTGGCTGGGACTATGACTTAGTAGATATAGCACTTGCTACACAGTACTGAAGCCCAGAGGAGTTTGATTCTCCAGAACCTATGAAAAGCTGGGTGCGGTATCTCTGCATCCCTGCAGGAAGACGGGAGGTGGAGACAGGAAAATCCCTAGAACCTTGGCATGGTGGGAAGTAAGTATCAAAACCCAACATTTTCCTCTGACCTCCACACACACACTATAGCAAGTGCACTATATAGCCCCAACACACACATATCATACACACGTATACTTACATAAAGTAAAAATAAAGCAGAAAATAAATATGAGAAATGAAAGATGAGAAGGTGACTCAGAAAGTTAAATGCCTTGTGTGCAAGTATGAGGAAGGACCCGGGTTCCAATCACAAGCATGATGTAAATGCCAGCATGGCAGTGTGCATTTGTAACCCCATGCAAAGATGGAGAACGCCGAGGGCCTAATGACCAGCTAGTCTAGCCAAAATGGTGAGTTCTAGGTTTAGTGGGTGACTCCACCTCAAAAAAACTACAGTGGAGAATGATAAAGAAAACTATGTGTTGACATCCTCTGGCCTCCACATGCATGCGTAAGGGTGGGTACAGCTGTGCACACATGGATCAGAGAGAGAGAATAATATATGTAAGTTGCTGGAAAGAACCAATTACAGAAGGACACCCCTACCTCATAAGCCATTCTGGCAGCGTTGAACCATACTCAAAACCTTCATCATAAGTTTTAAAATTCTGGCAGAACTCCTTGATTTTCCTCTCTTCTGTGAGAATCAACCCTTTCTTAAAGAGAGTGTTGGATGTAGCTGGATAAAAGAGATACCTGCAAAGACAGGAAGATTCAGGAAGTCAACCGAGCAGCCACTAAGAGAGCAGCCACTAAGAAAGGATCTAGATCAGCGGTTCTCAACCTGTGGGTCAAAACCCCCTCGAGGGCTCAAACATCATAGTTATGTTACGATTCAGAACAGCAGAAAAATTACAGCTATGAAATATCATCAAAATAATTTTATGGCTTGGGGTTACCACGACATGAGGCACTGTCTTAAAAGGCCGGAGTGGTAGGCAGGTTGAAGGGCACAGCTCTAGACACAAAGGCAGCATTACCTTAAAATGACAGATGAGCAATGGATAACATGACTCAGCTGTGGGGGAAAGTCACTCTTAGGAAGTTTTCATATTTGCTGGTGGAGGTTAAGCTCTGATTCAAGGATGAATGAGACTGTACAGGATGCCTCTGTATAGATATATGTGTGTAATCTGTATATATATATATGTTCATGTTCATCTGAGTGCCTCAGAAGGTCAGGTAAGTCAGGTCTCCCTGGCACTAGAGTTAGAGGCAATTGTGAGCCATAACAGTGTAGGTGCTGGGAACCACACCTGGGTCCTCTGGAAGAGCATTGTGTGTTCTTAACTGCTGTGGCCTCTCTCCAGCCCTGAAAATCGGAAAATCCACTCTGAGGAAGCATCTCAGGCCCAAACAAACACAAAATGATAAACAGAAATAATAAACTGAATGAATGCAGTTCATTGGGAATTTATTTAGAAAATAGTAACAACTAGGACACCACTCCTATTTTTTGAGTGCAGCAACAAATACACTAGATAAAATCAAAGGGTAATGTTAATCACTAATTCAAGAATTTCTCACAAAATCCTGCTTGTCCAAACTGTTGCCTACTGATGTCATCTGCTGTGGAATGATTGAAAAGACAAATGACCCCTACAGGATTCTGCATCTGAACCCCTGGTCTTATTGGTGGCACTATTTGAGAAGGTTATGGAATTTTCAGGGGGAAGTAAATCACTGAGGGGCATGGCTTTGAGAGTTTACATCCTCGGTCCAGTTCTGGCTCACTCTCCTTGCCTTTAGAGTCTTGGGATTCTACTGTGGTGAGAAAGTGCTTTGGTAACTCACCAGTTTTTCGTGTGGAGACTATATGCATGTGGGAAATTTTTGTGCATATGGAGAACTTTCTTATACACATGGAGAATGTTCACACATGTGGAGAATTTTTTCATGCGTGTGGAAAAATGTTTGAACACGTGGAGAACCTTTATACACATGAATATGTTCAACATGTGTGAAAGATTATTAGGCAAGTGGAAAATTTTCATACATGTGGAGAATTATATGGGTGTGGAAAATGTTTCTTATGGTTCCCACACTCTCATCTTTTCTAGAGAGCTACTCTATGGCTGATAACCTGCACAACTCCTCTACATCTCTCTCCTCTCTTAGGACCACCCTTCTCTTTCTCAGAAAGCTCCAGGCTTTGTCCTGATGCCCACGGTGACTTTTCCTCTAGCTTCTCTCTCAAGCCTCACAAGCATCCCAGGGATCCCTAGCATCCACCTCTGACTCCATCTTCTCCTGAATCCTCTCAAGTCTTCCCACCCAAATAATCACAACAAGCAGTGCCTGGTGGACACACAACAATTGTGAGCAGGAATTGGATATGGCAAATACATAATTGTTACAACACCCAAGGGGGATTTACTATGCATGTGTCAAATGACTGTTGGTTTATTTGCTCACCATTGAGTGAGAATGTTAAACTAGAAAGTTCTTGCTAATTAGACTTTGAATGACTTTTTAAAACAAAAATCTCACAGTGGCCTAGTTAGAATACATTAATCCAACATGTGAAATTTGAAATCCAATGTATTAATTTCAAGTTTTTACTTGAGGATTAAAACAACTACGATTTACCTTACAAAGTCATCCAGGTCCATTGTTCCTTGAGTGCCTAAATCTTCCAGTTGTTCATGAAATTCTTCAGCCAGCTGCCCAGTAAACTGATGAATGCTTAAAGTACCCATCTTCCCCTTTAACACGGCATACAGCTTTTCATGCAGTGCTAAAAAGATGTTCTTTGGAATCCATGCTAAGAACAGACAGAACTGTTTTAAAAGAAGCAGCAATCCCTTGTTCTATATTGCTTCTATAATTTATATGTCTCTGCCATGAACTGGCCAGTAGGACTATTGGCAAAGTTCTCTCAGGACAGAAAATCAGTAAATCTATTTGCAAGATGTTCTATAAAGAGGGAGAGGGCTGCTTTTTCTAGCCCCCTTCTTCCAGATCTATATTCAAGGTATATCACAGAGTGGACTCAGGGCAGGTGGGTATAGGAACAGAAGGGATCACACATTAGGGGACAGGTAAGGATGGAGGAAGAGAGTTCTGGGAGAATCAACTGGAATTTGGGGGCATCTCAGAGCAAGGTAGAAACCTAGTGCAATGGAAACTCCCAGGAAGCTACAAGGGTGACCCTAGGGAAGGCTCCTAGAAATGGGTGTTATGGAGCCTGAAATGGCAATCTCCTGTACCCAGGCAAGACTTCCAGTGGAGGAACTGGAATGCTGAGGCAGCCACAAAACCTTCAATCTACAGTTTGTCCATCCTGCAAGATGTGCTAGGGTAAAGGTGGTATCGAAATTGTGGGAGTGACCAACCAATGACTGGTCCAGCGTTAGACCCATGCCACAAGAGGGAACCCACCCCTGACACTACCTGGAGGGCCAGGAACCAGAGGCTGGACAGCCCAAAGACCTAGGATAGAACCAAACATGACCAGAAAAAAAGAAGAAGAAAAAGCAGGACTTGTGCAATGGCTCAGCAGTTAAGAGCCCTGGTTGTTCTTCCAGATGTCCTGAATTCAATTCCCAGCACCCACATGGTGACTACGACCATCTAGAAAAGGATCTGGTGCCTTCTTCCGGCCTGCAGACAGAGCACTCATACATTAAAAGATAATAACAATTAATTAATTATTTTTAAAAGTCAATGAAATGACGCCTAATGATATCCTGCTAGCCTCATAGATTGGTGCCTAGCCCAAAGGTCATTGGAGAGACTTCACACAGTAACTGATGGAAACGGATGCAGAGACCCACAGCCAAACTTCGGGAAGAGCTCAGGGAATCCTGCCGAAGAGAGGGAGGAAGAACTGCAGGAGCCAGAGGGTTCAAGGACACAAGAAAACCCACAAGAATCAACTAACCTGAGCTCGGGGCGGGGAGGAGGTCGCTCACAGATAATCAGGGAGCCTGCACGGGTCTGCTGTGAGGCCTTTGCATCTATGTTATTGTTGTGTAGCTTGGTGTTCCTGTGAACTCCCAACCAGTGGGATCAGGGGCTGTCTCTGAACCTTTCTGCCTGATTTTGGGACCCTTTTCCTCACACTGAGTTCCCTTGTCAAGCCTTAACATGGGGGAAAGGGTGCCTAGTCTTCTGCCACCTGCTACGCCATGTTTGGTTGGTGTCCATGGAAGGCCCGCCCTTTTCTGGGGGAAAATGGAGGAGGAGAAGAAGAAGTGAGGTGGGCCGTGAGGAGAGGTTCCGGGTGCGATGAGAGACTGAGAGGAGGGGAGGGAAGGGAGACTGTGGTCAGGACGCAATTTATGGGGGAAATATTTTAAAATTCATACATACTATCTTGAAACTATCAGCATTCTGAGTGCTATTTTTTTATTTTAACATTTTTATTTTATATTAATCACAGGTTATGTACTTTGTATCCCAGCCGTAGCCCCCTCCCGCATTCCCTCCCTATCCTACCCTTCCCTCCCTCATCTCCTCCCTGCCCCTTTCCAAGTCCACTGATAGGGGAGGACCTCCTCCCCTTCCGTCTAACTCTAGCTTATCAGGTCTCTTCGGGACTGGCTGCAATGTCCTCTTCTGTGGCCTAGCAAGGCTGCTCCTCCCTCGGGGGGCAGGGAGGCCGAAGAGCCAGCCATTGAGTTCATGTCCAAAATAGTCCCTGTTCCCCTTACTAGTGTGCTCACTTGGGAATTGAGCTACCATTTGCTACATATAAGCAGGGGTTCTAGGTTATAACCATACATGGTCCTTGGTTGGAGAGACAGTCTCATAAATGACCCCTGTGCCCTGATATATTTGGTCCTTGCGGAGCTCCTGTTCTCTCCAGGTCATACTAACTTCCCCTTCTTTCATATGATTCCCTGCACCTGAATGTTATTTTTTATACTTAGAGCATTCACTACCCTCTGACCCAAACCCTCATTTCTGCACATACCCCAAAATCCCCAAATTTCTCCTTTTAGGTTATCTTCTTGAGTATTTCTTCCAGCAGGATAACCTTGACCTCGCTATAAAATATTTCTTTATAGAAGTATTCCTCTTCCTTCTACAATATCAACTTCAGGTAGGTTGGCGCAGGGTCTAAGGTTTTGATTTATTTTTTTAAGATTACTTTCTAAAACACGTTTACCTACTTTTTCTAGTTTGATTGTCTTGAAAGTATCTTCTAAAAATAATTTTTATTTTATGATTCTTCTTTGTTCAGGTTTTATTTTGTATAAATTAATTTAAATTAAATTTATATTTCCTGTTCATGGTAGTGGAATGATAGGAATGAGAAGCTGGCTCCAGAGTAAATGTTAATAGACTGTATCTATTCAATAGACATGATCAAATATGAAAGGCCACCAGGAAGCCCTGGATGACTATTCTGATAATATCTATGTGCTTCTAGCACATTTGTATCTTTTACTAAAGAAGTAAAGAACTAGCCTTCAAAATATTTATATTAATCAGTCAGGAGCTCCATAGCTCATTTATCAACAAACACTAGAGAGCAGTGAATTTAGCCAATATGCTGCGATCTTTCAAGGAAAACTTAGTTATACTTTTAATCAGAGAGGTTTTTCACAGATTTTGGTCTTAATGACAAGAAATACATGTCTGAGTACAGCATTACAGGACTCTAAAAATAAAATAAAAGAAAGAAAGGAGGAAGAAAAAGGACACCTGTGGGGCAAAAAGAAGCCAGGGCAGACATTCTGAGGAGAATGCACACAAATTTGCATCCTGGGGAGAAACCAAGACCCGGCCATGCCAGGAGCACATTCTCCAGCAATAGCAAGCAGGCTCAAAGACAGATGGAGACTGTAAGACAGGAGAAATGAGCCCAGCTAGCCTTATGGACAGTGTGGGCACTATCAGGAGCAGCCATAATAATGACTTGTTGATTAAGCAGAGGAATTCTACCCTGGGGAAGCAGAGTACAATCGAGCCAAGAGCTGACCCCTGTGGAACACTGTGTGCACAGCAGAAGGCTTTAGCTAATAACACGTACGTGCTGTAACGCACTAGAAAGTACAAATAGTCTCTAGAGTGCACCATTGAGGGAAGCCTGCCTTCCTGGGCTTGTCTGAATGAAATCTAAACATATTAAGCTGCCAATAATTCTTTTTCAATGACCCAGTTTATCACATATACTTTATTTCCCCTTCCATCCCTACTTTACAGACAAAATAACTGCCCTCCGCTATTCTCGATAGAGGACTGAGGACATAATTTTACTTAAAATCACTCTTTGGTTTCAATGTTATGCTTTAAAGGATTTATCTAAGAATGTTAGTTACCTGTATGATAGACAGTGCTTTCTACAGCCCGTTCAAAATCTACATGTTTAGATTTCAGAAACACATCAATTCCCTCTTCTTCCATAATAAAGGTCATTCGTTTTCCCATAGCAAAGATGGTAAATATTGGTCCATACTAGAATAAAGCACAAAAAGCAGAGCTATATTAGTAACCATTTCTAAATCATGGGTTATGTATAACACAGTTTTCTTCCAGGCCCTTTGACTAAGAGTAGAGGACCTGAGTTCAGCTTCTAGAGACTAGACAGTTCAACAGTCATCTATATACAGCTCAAGGGGATCTGATGTCCTCTTCTGGCCTCCACAGGCACCTGCATACATGTGCACAAACATGCAGGAGCACACATGGACACCTCTCTTTCTCTCTCTCTCTTTCAAATAAAGTAAGATTAAAATAAAGAACACCATGATTAAGTAATGGCCTTGATTTGAAAATATAATTATATCTGGTAGTTACTAGAAATTCTGTTTGGGCCCACATTTAAAATTGTATGAATCATAACTCATTCTGTCTTAAAAACGTACATAATAAGAGATCTATTACAGCTTCATTTCTTGATTATTAGAAACTAATAAACTATCAGAATATGTATGTATCACCATAGTGGTATTTAGATCATATACTCAAGATTTTTCTAAGCTCAGGAAATTTCTAAGCAACTTACAGTTCAGCACTGCTCAAGAGAAGCCTCAAAGCTTAAGGGCACAGAAGGCCTGTTCGCGTTTAGACACCACAGCGCTGAAATGGATACCAGGCCTGGGCCAAGACGGCCAATACTAGACACAAGGGGGCTACAAGTCAGTAAAAATTGACTGACACTAGATGTTCAGAGAACCCAAAAGCAAGCAATAATGTCGTCTGTTATATAACCATTTCAGGCAAATTGTCACCTTTGTAAGAGTCTGTGTAAACATGGCGTTGGGGTTACGGGAAAAGTCACATTTTGCCTTATGCTAGACTCTAAGTAGGTCTGTGTGCCTCCTCCAACCTGTGTGCTGTTACTGCCTGCATAAGCCATCACACATTTATGGGTTCTAGCATTTGCTGGGGTGTCTGGTAGCATCTGCGTGCCTAGTAGCCCGTTTGCTTGTACATAATCCGTGTCCTGTCTGTCTAGGACTCCCAGAATTCTCTTGTTTTCCTGGATTCCTGTGACCCTCCTCTTTACCTGGCATCAGAGATCAGACTTCACAAACTATACAGTCTTTCTGCACGAGGTTTGCCTTCCGGGAGTCTGACCTAGTTAGCTTCAACCGTGGAACTTGACCCAGCCAAGGCAACTGAGCCTCAGTGGAGAGACTGCCAAGCTCATGAGGCCTGTGGGCAGGCTGGCTGGAGGGGGGTGTCTAAGTTTTCACTTCTGTAGGAGGGCGCAGACAACTATGAGCGGCACCACTCCCTGGCCAGGTGGTCCTAAACTGTATAAGATAAACATCAGTGTGCAAGCAGTGTTCCGACATAGTTTCCACCTCTGAGTTCCTGCCATGACTTCCTCAACTATGGACTGTGATCTGGAAGTACAAGACATTCCTCCTCTACAACTGCTGTTGGCCAGTGTTTTATCGAAGCGACAGGAAGGAAACTAGAGAGGTCATGACCTTAATGGAGGAAACAGAGGCCATTTTCAGAGAGTTCAAATTATGTGCTAGCATCCATTACAAATGTTGGCAACAACCCGTACACCATGAAAATGGCCCATCACACACTCACATCCCCTTTCAAGTCTCATAAGTATCTAAAGACATCATTTACGCTCATCACTACTTCTGTGTTACTCGTTTCCACACTAATCATGGGAATGACACTTGTTCTACTCTTGATAAGACTGTTGGGTATTACTAGACAAAGTGTAGGCTCAAGAATCACTAAAACGCACCACACACACACACACACCAGAAAAGACAAAAAAAAAAGTCTCATTACTCACATCCACGACCCAGACATCATCACTGCCTAGCATCGTTTACTAGACAATACTTAAAAGAAAGTGGAACCTCTTGCTGTTAAGGCTCTGCTTAAATGTGTGTTCTTAACTTTCTATTAGGAAAGTGGCCTTCTGTAACATGGTTAGTCAGGAGCTTCAAGTAGAGACCCAGAGCCACTAAGATGACTGGTGACTCGAGCTAGCGCTATTGAAAAGAACTCATTATAGTATTGCAAACAGGTAAGTTTTAAAGCAGTGCTCATACATTTTTAAATCCAGTGTGTGATGTGTGATATACACAAACAGGTAGGTGTAAGAAATACTGCAGAGATCTCGCATGTTCTCGGTCCTCTCTTGTCTTCAGTATTAATAGCTTCGAAAACATCCAGGCTACAGGCATGGATGCAACCAAGATACCCTACCACCACCACCAAGTCCTGCCCTGTCACCCGTCTATAATGACACCAGCTCCTTTCTTACCCTGAGCCCTGCCATAACTTTTAGCGACCTCTCATCTACCTCATTCTCTAACTGAACTTCAAGATCCTACATAAACTGAGTCCGGCGGCACACAAACCCCCCGGGGGTAGCTTTTCCTGTTACAGCCACTCTCCAGAGTCATTCAGATTCTGTGTGTTGACGAGGCTTCACTCTATAATTTTCTGGGCAGAAGTCCCCACAACATTGAAGGACATTTGCTGAAGGACATTCAGGACCCTGATTCGGGTATTGTAAAAGGGGTTATGGATCAAGCCGTGGCCAGGTTATAGTGCACACCTGAGTTTCCATTTCTGCGGGGGGGGGGGGGGGAACTTAAGTGCCGAGTCACATGATTAGCTGTATGTTCTGCTCATAAGCTGCTGACACAGTTTTTTTCCCCCCTGCGGTGGTTGGACCATTCAGCATCTCCAGCAGATGGGAGCAGCTCATTTTCCCTTTCCCAGCAGCTGTCATCACCACTGTCCATTTGGAGGTCCTCATCGTGAACGTGTCTGCACATAACCGCTTTGTGCTTCTGCCATTTGGAGGTCCTCATCGTGAACGTGTCTGCACATAACCGCTTTCTCGCTGGACTGTACTTTTGCAGGACCATAGTTCTTCATACAGACTACACACTGGTCCTCTGCAGGGTATGGGACTTGCACATGTTTTATCCCACTCTGAAGCTTTTCTCTTTGTCCTCTTTGTGAGTTCTGTCACAGAGAGATGCTCTTGATTTTGATGAAGTTCAGCTTACCACCCCTTCCTTTTACGGACTGCACTCTGAGTGCCAATCAAAGAATTATTTCCTAGATCAACATGACGGTAATATTCTCTCTTTTTTGCACATTTTGTTGTTTATTTTTCTGGTTAAGACTGGGATCTATCTTGAGTTCATTTTTAATTTTTTTTTTGTCTAAGATGTAAGGTTGAGGTTCTGTTTATGCTTGGTTTTAATACTATTTTATTCGGGATATTTATTTGGGACCTCTCTTCCACCAACCTCTTAACCCTAGATAAGAGAGAAAGGTTACTGGAGAGACATGGTGTAAACCACTTTACTTCTCCTGGCTGTTTAGGGTCTGTTGGTATAATGTTCTTTTGGAATGTATACAATTTACCCTTGTTCATTGAAATGCTGATTTCTCTACCCAACTATCTGGTTTAAATCCAGACATTGCATTGTGATGCTTATTCTAAGCATCACCTGTCTCAAGTTTGTGTAAACATGCTACAATTTGTTCTCTGTATTGTCAATTAAAACAACCAGCCACAATGCTGAGCAATGGAGAGAAAAGAGTGGGACATCCTGGTCCAGAGTGGGAGGAGGAGGAAGGAATCAAGAGGGAAGAGAGAACAATCTGCGGGAGAGGTCTTGGAACCATGTGGAGAAATGAACCGGACCTAAAATATCACTAAAAGCAAGTATAATGGGTGTGAGGAGCCTGTAAAACAGCAGAGCTGTCAGGAGCAAATTGAGAGACATTTTGGTGATAGTGACTGGGTAACGCCCTTAAGGCATTAAGAGTTTGTAAGACAGCAGAGCTGTCAGAGTTAGATTAGAAGATATTTTTAGTAATAGTAATAAATATTACTTTTAAGGCATTAAGTAATGAAATTAAATAATATCAGTTGACTAACGGTCGGCGTGTGTGATGTTTTGAAATAAAGTGTAGAAATTAAGGTAACGCCCTTAAGGCACTAGGTAATGGAATTAGGTGATGCCAGCTGATTAGCAGCTTGTGTGTGTGAAGGTGTGATAAGCTAAAACTATGCCCTGAAAAAGTGTATAAAAACTGCAGCCTGAGCCTATGTAGTTGCAACGGGCTAAAGTCTTGAGTGAGGAAGCCGCAAGATAGCCAATAACCAGCCTATTCCCGAACGGCTGCTTGAAAAACACAGACTACCTTAACAAGCCGGCCCTGTGAGGACCCCCTTATCAGACTGGCCCTGGAAGGCGGCTCCCGAGTAACCGCAGCTTCCTTGACCACTGAAGCCTGGCTGGAGCAGAGAAGCTCCGAGGCCCATCAAGTCATCAGAAGGCGCTCCTGAGGTCCGGCGGGAACTGTGAAGTTCCAGGACCTAGAAGACACTGAAACACCGTAACACCAGAGGCAGTGTGTCCGAGCCTGTGCCTGCGGTCAGGTTGTATCCCCTATGAGATGTACAATGTGCTATGCAATGCTTAGATATTTGTGTGATTTGTGTGATTAAAGCAGCATCCAAAATCATTCTGGCGTTGGCTTTTATCAATACCTTGCTGCCCTTGAGTGGTGTCTCAGTTAAAGTCTAATGGGTGAATCTGAATGGTAGAAAACTATGTGGGCTTGGAGGTTTAGGATGGAGTAACTATTGCCCAGCATTGTGCCCTAGATTAATTAAATAAACCCTAGTCTCTGTGTGGTGATTTGGTTATACAGCTGTTTAGGAATAACCGCTGCTTAACTAAAAGATAAGTCAACAGTAAATATTAAATAATGAAAACAAGGGTCAATGAGTTCTTGGTGGTCAATACTAATCTCCCTCAACAGCAAACGCAGCGAGTGGTCTACTCAGTCTATCTCCTCCCACTTGCTGTGCCTTGAAGCTTCTCTCCAGTGTCTCTCCAAGCTGCCACACCATCCATCTCTGGTCTTTCCAAGCTGTCACACCTTCTTTTCCTGGGCCTCAAAGTCCTAGATCATGTCCCTCTCCATGATGCAGAGGCAGTCCCTTAACAGCCAGAAAAGACCCCACCCTGATCCCCCACCCCACCCCAAAACAATTATCAGCTGTGGACAAACTAAAGCCCAAACTAAAATCACACTCTGGGGATTAAAACGAAAACACATTAACATCACTTAACTGAGTTCTTAAAGAAACCCAAACGTCCACTACAAGGTTCCTAATTTGTTTTTCACTGTTGGGTTTTTCTTTCCTCCTGGCTCATGAGCGTGGAACTGTTTCACCAACACCTGAAAAGGCCGTCGTTACCCCATTGACTTGTTTCTGTGTCTTTGCCTCAAGTTAGTGCGCATACATGCGTGGATGGTTTTCCAAATTCTCCGTTCTGTTCCATCTATCTCTGTGTTCACTCTTCTATCGGCTCCAAAGTCTTGACGAATATTATGCATTGAAACTGAAAGTAACAATTTCTCCTGTTTTGGTTGTTTGTTGTTCTATCATTGTCTCCCCTCCCCCAAACCTGTTTTAGGGATCCCATTCCTTTGGTCTTTTCACCTAAATTTTAGGATAATGTTCACAGAATTAAAACAAAGCTTTCGGAGAATTTGAAAGAACTCCTGGATTTCAATTTGGACACAACTAACATCTTTACTATGTGGGCTTTTCCAATCCACAACCACTGTATGGCTTTCCCTTAGGATCTCTGATGTTTTATTTTATTTTACTTTATTATCATTATCATTATTATTACTATTATTATTATTATTATTATTATTTAGGTTTTTCTAGACAGGGTTTCTTTGTGTCAGAGAACTAGGTTTGCAGACCAGGCTGGCTTCAAATTCAGAGGCCAGACTGCCTCTGTCTCCCAAATGCTGCTATTAATGGCATGCACCATCACCACCCAGCTAGATAATTTTAACTGGCATTTTGGGGTTCTTGGCAAATACAGATCAAACCTATTTGTACATTTACCTAAATGTGTGTTCGAATGACTATAAGCACTGTTGCATGTTTAACCACACGTATGCAGCTCCCGCTTGTGTGCAGCCACAGGCAGTAACTGCATGCCAGCCTTTCTGAGCTCACATGTATGAATCCCAAGTTCTGAAAAAAAGATCCCAACCAGATTACTTAATATGCCTAATGGCCTTGCACCTTAAATGCAGCCTCCTTCTGACCTTATCTCCAGAGCTCCCTCATTGAACATTCAAAGTTTCTTCTACAGAGTCACAATTTTATGGGTAAGAAAACTAAACTGTACCAGCCATATCATCCAGATCTCCCACTGTTAGGAGACAGTTTTCTGGGTCCAGCCATCTCAGGAACTGTCTTGCTGGCAGAGTCAAAAATGAGTTCGTATTCCCAGTCCCAGATACCCAACTCTTATTCTGCTTCTTCAGGTGTTTTTGTTTGTCTGTTAACCAGTAAAGATGTAAAGAGGGAAGTTGACATTATCCTTTATCTAAACTAAGGCACATAGGTTGTAAATGTGTTGCCCACTCCTTTGTTCCCTTATCATTCTAAATTCCAGGACGAAGTCCAAGAGAGGAGGTGATTGCAAAAAGCTGAGTCTAGGGTCCTGAAACCAGGTAACCTGGAAAAACCTAGGTACCCATGTTTACCTCCTTGCTCAACCCCTTGTGTCAAAATATGATTGGTCAATACAACAGCCCACCCTGTTCCTGATCCCATCCTTTTAAAATGTTGTACAATCTATCTTCAAGGACAAGGTTCAGATCCCTGACTGGCTGCCTCAGAGCATGCGGGCAGAAAATAGAGCTCACATTTCAAGTCTCGGCTTCCACCCTGTACCCAATACCACTTCAGCTACAGATCCTGCCATTTCAGAACCCCATGCCACATACACACGGTTCCTGTCCTAAGCCCACACCCGGTTCGCCTCAAGTGTGTCTTTTCTGTTTTATTATTTATTAGTATTTATTCTGCTTCATTTGGTGACTGAGAGAACACTGCCTCACTTTTACTTCACCCTGCATCACACTGAAATTCTTTTTTTCAGTGGGGGACTTGGAATACTGAGGTACACCAGACTAAAGCCCTACCTAGGTGCCCAGGACTTCTCAACCTGCACTGCCAACCAGAGGGAACGCTATTTCTGGCTACTGGTGACAGGTTTGAGGAATAGAAATATAGGGCTTGGGAATGAGGGTTGAGAATTAAGTTGGAATGGAGACAAAATCAAAAGCATTTTTCTCTACAGTGTGTCTATGTTTGTGTGTACATGTGTGTAGAGCTGTGCACAAGTAGAGGCCAGAGGTCAACAGTGGTGTTTTCCTCCTTGGCTCCCATCTGATTTCTTGAGACAGGGTCTCTCTTCCTGAACCAGGGACTCAGGGACTGGCTAGAGTGGCCACTAAGTCCCAGTGACCTGATTTCCTCCTCCTGAGATCACAGGTGCATGCCAGGTTCTCATGCTTGCACATCTGGCACTTTACTGACTGAGCCTTCTTCTAAGCCTCTCATAAGAGTTAATATTTTAAAATGTTGAATAATATTAATATATAA
This sequence comes from Pachyuromys duprasi, assembly GCA_028658305.1. NCBI lineage: Eukaryota > Metazoa > Chordata > Mammalia > Rodentia > Muridae > Pachyuromys > Pachyuromys duprasi. The sequence continues at coordinate 23,270,638 of CM053756.1, read as the reverse complement.
TCCATTCAATGATTAAATTAAACGGCAGGAAAGACTTTTGCAGCAGTTTTCTCTGTCCTCTTCAGGGACAGGATCTGAAGGGATGCTCACCATGGATTTCTGGAAGTCCTTTCCTGAAGGTACAACAAGCCATGTTTCCCCTACAGTTTCCCCGATAAATGCAACTGCCAATCACAGTGCCTAATTAGGACTGGCTGCAGATACTGTGAAAAGGTAGATCACATCCTCTTCCAAATTTCATTCTAATGCTAAGACCGATGATAGCACAAGCACGTTGTCAAAAGTTTCGTACATCCACAATAGAGTTTTTCTTGACTGGTCTGAGAAAGCAACTGATGTGAAAGTAGCCTAAGAAAGCTGACTGGGAACAAGGTGTGGCCCTGCACACCCGAATCCCTGTGCCCAGGCTGAGTACTCAGGTATGGGGGACTCAAAGTTCAAGGCCAGCTAGGCCACCATGTGAACAGTAAGAACCTGTACAAAACAAAGAAGCAAAAACCGCTTGGCTCCGTTTTTTTTTTTCCTTCTGTGTTTCATGTGCATGTGTTGATTAAGGAGTGGGCCTTAAAATTGCCTTCTAGGATTCAAACATCCAACAAAGGAGCCACAGTACAAGAGAAAGATACTTCTCTCTCTCACACACACACACACTGTGTCACATAACATAATAGTTGCCTCTTATTTTTTCATTTAACCTAGAAAACTCCGGAGCCCTTACACATATTTGATCTGAGATAAGCTTGTCAAACATTCCTTAAAAATTACTAAACTTGCATGCCCATGGAAGGCTGTGGGAAACAAAGAAATATTATTTTAGGAATGATCCCTTTTCATCTTTCATGTATCAAATTAGTAAAGGTTTCACATAATTATAGTATCCAGAGGTGGCTCATTGGACAAAGTGCTTACTGTGCAGACTTGAGAATCAGAGTTCAAATTCACAGCACCCACAGAAAAGCCAGGCATAGAAGCTCACATTTCTAACTCTCTAGCACTGAGGAGCAAAGACGAGCAGGTCCCAGAGGCTTGCTAGACAGCCAGTCTAGCTGAAAGGATGAGCTTCAACCAAATGTAGTGGAGAAGTGAATCAGGAAAATGCTCTGGTGTCAATCGTTAAAGTTCACGTGTTCCCTCCTGCATGGACACACATACACACACAGAGGAATACTTAGTGATAAGGAAATACTAAAATATTATTCGTACATTGTGTTTGCATGTATATGGGCATGCACATAGCTCAGTGCCCATGTGGAGGACTGAGAACAACCTGAAGGAGTTTGCTTTCTCCTTCCCCATGTGGGTTCTGGGGATCTAACTCAAGATGTCAGCCGTGGAAGCAGGCACGATTCCCCAGTGAGTCATCTTGCCAGCCCTCCGCCTTATTTTCGAGACAAGTGTGTCACTGAACCTGGAGCTTCGTGGTTGAGCTAGACTGTCTAGGGAAGGCGCTCATGCACTCTCCTGACTCTGCTACCCCTGCATTAGACTTTGAGGCGCATTTAGCCACATTGGCTTCTTTGTTTTCCATTAAGATTCATTTTATTTATGTGCATGTGCCCTTGGAGGCCAGAAGCTTGAGATCACCCGAAGCTAGAGTGATTGTGATCCAACCCAACGTGGGTGCTAGGAACAGATCGTGGGTCCTCTGCAGGAGCAGTATGAGAGCTTAACAGGTGAATCATCTCTGGCACCCCATTCTTTTTGCCCATCCAACCCCTTAAATGTAGGGGTTGGGGACCGAACTCGGGCTCTCATGCTTGTTGTAGAAAGCCCTTCATCCACCAAGCCATCTTTCCAATCACAAATGCAGTAAGATCTTGGCAGCTGAAATACGAACAAAAACTAAAAGGCAAGTAAAAGCGTCTTCTCTAACGTGCTCAACATTCAATAGCTGTTTTAAGAACAACAGCCCTTACAGTGGCATCTCTTCCGATGTACAGAAGGTAGGGACTCACCCATAAAACTAGTATAGGGGGTAGAGAGTGGCGAACCTTGAATCTGTAAAGATCGACTGTTGTAAAAACAAGTTTTAGAAAAC
>CM053756.1:23198716-23268500 GCA_028658305.1 Pachyuromys duprasi | reverse complement strand
AGCTGGCCGCAGAGGGCCTCGAAAACACTCTTCCTAGCAGTGTATCAAAGCAAATGTTAAGAAACATAACCAACCCTTTGGCAGAGTGCAGGGAATCATATGAAAGAAGGGGGAGTTAGTATGACCTGGAGAGGACAGGAGCTCCGCAAGGACCAAATATATCAGGGCACAGGGGTCTTTTATGAGACTGTCTCTCCAACCAAGGACCATGTATGGTTATAACCTAGAACCCCTGCTTATATGTAGCAAGTGATAGCTCAATTCCCAAGTGGGTATACTAGTAAGGGGAACAGAAACTATCTTGGACATGAACTCAATGGCTGGCTCTTCGACCTCCCCATCCCCAGAGGGAGGAGCAGCCTTGCTAGGCCACAAAAGAGGACATTGTAGCCATTCCTGAAGAGACCTGATAAGCTAGAGTTAGATGGAAGGGGAGGAGGTCCTCCCCTATCAGTGGACTTGGAAAGGGGCAGGGAGGAGATGAGGGAGGGAAGGGGGGATAGGGAGAGAATGCGGGAGGGGGCTACGGCTGGGATACAAAGTACAGAACCTGTGATTAATATAAAATAAAAATGAAAAAACAAAAGAAAAGAAAACTGTAGCGTTACTTCTACCTATGGTAGAAGTTTATTACTCATTTTCACAAACCAAAAATCATAGAAACTCTTATCTCCTCACCCCAAATACTACAAGCTTATATGTGCGTGCTGATTAAAAAAAAAAAAAGACTGCAAGGAATTTACTAACAGTGAAAGACATCTTTACTTGCAACAAGCTGTATTGTCCTTCATTTCATTTCTAGATACCTTGCTTAGGACATAGCTGGGGATCATTAGCAGAGAAGCAGAAGAGACTAATGGCCGCAAAGTATGTGTGTGTCCACTGTTCTAATACTGCGCTTAACAAAAGAAAATTTTAAAAAGAAAATGCTATCCCTCTTCCAAACTCCCTGGCACAGCTACATACCTTGATTCTTGCTTTTTCTATAAATTCAAGAGGGGCTTTTCCAAACTCAAATCCAGCTCCAATCCAGGGAATCCATCCCTGGATGCACGGTGGTCCACGCAAATTCTTCCATCGAGAGAATAAAAAAAGAACACAGCTTCCCAGGACGGCGATTACTATTGGTGAGAATAGCTCCATAAGGCCCAGCTTCCAGAACCAACAGACGTTTGAAAACGTCCTTCTTCTGGAGCATTTCCTACTCCCCTGCCGACTGAGGAAAACGCACCCGGTTTTCCAAACTTTGAGCTGAAACTTTGGCAACTAATTCTCTTGCGCAACTGTAGCTCCTTTGTCCCGCCCCAATTTTTATGTAATTTTTGCATCGTGGCTCCCTTCCACCTTCGCATCGCTTTCGAATTCTGGCCCGTAGGCCAAAAAAAAAAAAAAAAAAAGCAATGAGTTGAGCTGAGCTGTCCTGGGTTGGGACGAGTGGGCGGGAACAGGCACTGTAGCCCTGGAAATCCAGTAGCTAGCAGTTTGCCCCGGGGCGCCCAGCCACCATCCAATCAGAGAAGGCCTTGTGTTTCCAAGAACTACATTTCCCAGAAGCCTCTTGGGTGCTGCTTTGTTTTTCAGTACCTGAGGCTGCTGGACCGGTCCAGCGACTAGGCGGGCGGCGGCTTTGCTGAGCCTAATAGATGCACATGATCCCTCCCTGACCTATCCCGGGCTGAAAGGGGGCGGCGCCGGCAGGGTGGCAGGTGCACAGGCAACTAAAGGTACCCAGTGGTCCTGACCTGCTGCTGAATGTCTGTTCCCGAGGAGGAGGAGACGCTGCTGCCGCTCACGCAGAGATGGCCCCGGACGAGCAAGTTCCTACTGTCCGGCTGCGCCGCAACCGTGGCCGAGCTAGGTACCGGCTGCCCCGCCTCGGCCTCCCCAGCGAGTGGCCGCGGCATCGTGCTGGGGGAGGGATGGGCGGGCAGCCCCACTCCAGGTTGGAGCGTCTTCAGAGGTTGCGCCCTCGCAAGGATGTGGTCAGGTGCCCAGTAGGCCAGCTTCGGGAGGAGCATGGATTGGAGGTGTCCAGGGTCCTTGTCTTCCCGTCCCCAGGGATGTTGTCTTGTGCCTGAGTGAGTACTCTTGGGCTCTTCATGAGCCCTCATACCTCTCTAGGGAACATTCCCCCTTTTCATGAGGATGACCTTTTTAGAACCACAATCCATTTGTTCACATTTTTTCCCATCCTTCCTTGGATCGTCTTTTTCGTGGTTTATAGTCTTACGCAGCCTCTGAATCTTTAAGATTCGGATTCGCGGGAGGGTGCGGGGGTCCCACCTTGGGGGACTTCAATTATTAAACATTCCTCGTGAACATCTACTTAAAGTCAGTCAGCTACATCACTTCTTTGAGCCTATAACGTGTTTACCTACAGGAGGAATCCCGAGAGGTGATTTTATAAATGGTAAATGCAAGGCAGAGCAGCTATTAATCAGGGACATTATTTACAGTTGATACAGTAGTGGGTCGTGGTTACACAGTTGCAAAGACCCTTGTGTGGCCTCATTCCAGGCTGGTGGGGGCACAGGCAGAGGAAGACATTTACAACTGTTGCCTGTTGCAGAGAAGCTGTTTTTGTTTCAAGAACAGCATAGAACCAGGCGCGGTGGCGCATGCCTGTAATCCCAGAGGCAGTTGAATCTCTGAGTTTGAGGCCAGCATGGTCTAGAAAGCAAGTCCAGGACATCCAAGGCTACACAGAGAAACCCTGTCTCTAAAAGACAAATAAATAAATGAATTACTAGATAGATAGATAGATAGATAGATAGATAGATAGATAGATAGATAGATAGATAGATAGATAAACTCATAGAAAAAAGATTCATCTGCCTACCTGAGTCAAAGCAAACAAACAAACAAAACACGAGCAGACCACATAGAGTGGATTATGGTGCCATGGCATGACCAGATGGTATATTTTTCAAGGGAGGGCACATTGTGAGTACCACTTGTGGTCTTGTCCATTAAAAAAAGGGAAGGAAGGAAGGAAGAAAGGAAAAAAGGAAGGAAGGATAGGATATTTCTAGTGCATTAGTAATTTGTAAATGTTACTCAGTCTTGTTCCAGCAGAAGTTTATTTTCATATCTAGCAGAGCCAGCACACTGTTGTTTTGCCCTTTAGACTCGTTCTTTCTTGCCCTTTGGCCCTCATTTTGCCTCTCTTCCCCCAAAGCTAATGACGCATTTTTTTAATCAACTTTCTGAAATAAAATTTGCTAACTCTTAAAGACATCTAAAATCAGATGGTGGAGTGATTAGATACCTTAACAGTTTGATTCCTCCCTGAAGCTCACTGACTTGTACAGAAATGTGAAAGGTGCTACAGAGAATTATATGAAGACTAGGAATCAAAGGCCACGGAATCAAAGTTAGTTGGTGAAGGGGAGTACACATGAATTCAGCATGAGAGCCTGAAGTAGGAAATAACAGAAACCAAAGAATATGTTTTGAGAAGCAGAATGTGTACTCGATGGAGGCTCCTACTTCATATTTTATTTTAGTTTCACACGTTAATGCAACACTTTTTAAGGTATGTATCTGCAAGATAATATACATCTGTTTAAAGAAATTAGTGCTCAAATACTAACCTTTTCAAAAAAATAATGGAAATATGTAACACCTCCCCCCACTCTCGTATCTTAGAAAAGATATTCGTGGATTCTAGACCAGATAGCAGTCACTGAAAATTTTTTGTGTACTTGTCAGCGATGTGCATAACTTGACTCAATACCGTTCTCTTAGAGTTTTTAGGGACATTGTGTATGAAGTTATTATGAGTTAGGTAGCTAATCTATGCTCTCATATAGAAATAATCTGTCTCTAACTCAACATATAAATAAATTTTATAATGAATAAAGTCGGGACTTACAAAGAACTCATGAATAATAGGTCATGTATAAAGCTTATCAGCTCAGAAGAAAATAATTGAGCATTTGCCTCAATTTGAAGAATGCCATGCATTGCCACCCCTGTATACAGAAGACATGCTAACTTCCTTGAGTCTTCTACATCTCAAACAGTTCTGTGATTCATTCTCATGGAGAAGGAAATTCTTATGCAATTGTAAGAATTCCGCTTCAGAGTTGTTCTAAATTTGTATTAGATCTCAAATGATAGTGCCTGTGGTCAAGGAAGGCACAGCAGGACATGACAACTGTAAGCCGTTTCTCATTGGGAAAATTGAAGTGGGTTTGCAATTATTATTTTTTTTAATTGAGAAGAGATCAAGAGTTGCCCTACTTTTGTGGGATTCTTTTGTTTTGGTTTTGTATTTGTATTTGGGGCAGTGAGTCTTGGACTTGGGATTTGGTAAGGCATGAGGATGTACTTTGTAAATCATTCATCTACTAGATCAGAATGTGTGGGAATGGGTCAGGAAGTGTGTATTTCTTAGATTCCCTAGCTGATTTCACTATATTTTCATACTTCAGAATCTCAAAATCTTGGTAGAATATGAATCCTATGAATTTAGAGGTTTTATTTGTTTGTCGGAGTGTTTCGGAGTTTGCCTTCCCTTCATTTGTTCTTTTTTATTTCATTAGCAACCTTTCCCCTCGATCTCACAAAAACCCGACTTCAGATGCAAGGAGAAGCCGCCCTTGCTAGGTTGGGAGATGGCGCAATGGCATCTGCCCCTTACAGGGGCATGATACGCACAGTCCTGGGGATTGTCCAGGAGGAAGGCTTTCTAAGGTTATGGCAAGGAGTGACGCCCGCCATTTACAGACACGTAGGTATTTATCTCGATTCTAGCTGGTAAGTTTGTTATGAATTCAGTGTTCTTCGCTTTCCTCTTCAGCTGTATCTGAAATCCAGCAAAGACATCATCTTATTCCACCCCCCCCCCCATAGATACAATAAATCATTAGAAGGAAGTATTTTCAATTATTATTAAGGAGTTACTGTCCTAAACTTTGAGAATAGTGTATGGAAGTATTTAAACTGTCCAGGAGATCCTTGGGACAAGCTGGCCAACTAGGCTAGCTGGAAATGGTGAGCAATAAATAAAGTGGAAAATGCCAGAGGTACAACTGATGTCAGCTTCAGACCTTTGCACATGCGTTCGTACCTACACACAAATATGAGTCTACACATGTGTGAGCATGTCGACGCACCAACCTTATCCTATACACACTCACGTGAAAAAAAAAAACAAAAATGAACTGCCACCATTTCTATAAAACATTTTGAGATAATTCAACAAGTGTTGCCACTTAATAAATCCAGATATAAAGTTATAATTGTTTCTACTTAGCTGTGTGTTTGAAATTTTTTCCTGTAAGCTCTTCAATGATACAAGGTAGAGAAACATGAATAATTTACATCCGTTTATTTATCTATATGATAATTTGTATCATTTTTCCCTCGGCCTTAAATATGGTGAAAATTCAAGGAACTTTCAGTTAAATGTTTTCATGTTCTTTGAAAGTTAAAATATATTTATCTTCATCCTGTACATCAAAGACCAACTAGGCTGACCTGACATAGGGCAAGAAATCTTGCCTCATCCAGATGTGGCACTAGATGGCAGTGGCGATGGTGACAGAGATGGACCATGGCTGAACGTTTGCCTCTGTTCCCAGGCTAACTGCTTCTGTGGGTTGTTAGTGGTCACTGTAACAGAGAAAAGCCCTCTAACCCTGCTTCCAGGGCAGCAGCCACAGGAATGGCTGTAGTTGACATATCAGCCTGTAGACAGATCCCAGAGAGATGCTGAGATAAGTGTGGCTGTTCTGCACCTCTGTGCTGCTTCCCTGGCCCAGACAGCACCAGTTCTAATCATGTGCAAGCTTGCTGTAATTAATGTTCCACTCTTCACAGGAGTAGGCTAGCGTATGGTTTTTAAAAGAGAATTATGCACAGAAGCTCGGACTGTTCTTGTAATTTGTGTTTATTTTTTATGAAATGCCAAGTCCAACTTCCCAAAATATCAAGAAAAATCTCTTGAATGGGCACCATGGAATTGATTTTAACAATGCCGCTTTCCACCTTTGAGAATATTTCTTTTCTGGGCCCCATTATTGTTCTGCGCTTTGCCTCTTTTCATTTGTGTTAGTCATTTTGTCGTTCTCCAGTTTAGACCTTTCTCATGTGCCTAAAACCTGAAAGGGAAGAAATGTTAATGAATTCTCCAGTACAGTTTTTGAATACTTTGAATAAACATGTGTTTATTCAAAGAGAATAGCCTTTGTGCACCAAGCCCCACAGTTGCCTATTTGAGCTAAAATCAGCATACAGAGCTATTTTGTGAGGTTCATTTTCATTCTGTTTCTCCTCCCCTTTCTGTCCCTGTCTTAGTTAGGGTTTTATTGCTGTGGAGAGACACCATGGCCACGGCAACTCTTATAAAGGAAAACATTTAATTGAAGCTGGCTTACAGTTTCAGAGGTTTAGTCCATTATCATCATGTTGAGAAGCATGGTGGCATGCAGGCAGCCATGGTGCTGGAGAAGGAGCTGAGAGAGCTACATCTTAATCCGCAGGCAACAAAGGCCTAGCTTGAGCATGTAAGACCTCAAAGCCCACCTCCAGAGTGACACACTTCCTCCATCAAGGCCACACCTCCTCCAACAAGGCCCCTTCTCCTAATAGTGCCACTCTCCGTGGACTAAACATTCAATCACATGAGTCAGTGGGGGACATGCTTGTTTCAGCCACCACAGTGGCAATTTTCAAGATAGTCAGAATTGAAACAAGAAGATGACTGTAGAACTCTTCTCCACTGTAGATCCCTAACCTCACTTCAAACTCCATAACTCAGTAGCCCTTAAAACCTAAGTTGTGTGTTTATAAGTTTATAAATGGACTCAAGTTTGGTGAATTAATGTCAGTCAAAAAAAAAAATCAAACCTCAGAACTGGCCTGGGGTATCTCTGAAGGGAAGATAAGAACAAACTAGTTGCTGATGAATTTGATAGTTTCTGTGTTAGAATACACAGTGTGGGCCCAGGATAGTGAGAATAAGGCCAAAGAGAAACTTTCCAAAAAATGCATAGAGTTGAGTCCTGAGAGATGAAGAGATTTAAAGAAAACAGAGAAGGGAAGCTTCACTCTAGAGAGATCAGACAAGGACTAAACATTTCTCCATTGAAAGACTGATGGGGTCAGGTCAGAGCCTCTCATTTTGTTAGACATAGAATTGAATTTGTGTTTTCATGGTCTGTTTTATGCAGTGTATTCTGGAGGTCGGATGGTCACCTATGAACATCTCCGGGAAGTTGTCTTTGGCAAAAGTGAAGATAAGCATTATCCCCTCTGGTAAGTTTAGTTTTGAAAAACAACAACAACAACAACAAACAAACAAACAAACAAAATATATATATATATAATGTGCTATATATAATGTGCTATATATAATGTGCTATATATAGCATACATATATAGTATATATATATATATACACACATATATGCTGTGACCCCCCAAAGGCTTTAATGTTTATTGATTATAGTATATGTAAAATTATTCATTTGTACTAAAATTGCTTTTAGTAACAGACTTAATAAGTAATAGAAATTCAAATAAGTAAGAGTTCTTTACTTATTGTGTACAGGCACAACAGAGATGCATCTGTTAATTGTCCACATATGTTATTTATTTAATATTTTAATATTAACAAATTCAAAGGCTTAGAGGAAGGGTACATGCCTAGAACTCCAGCCCTTGAGAAGTGGAAGCAGGAAGATAGTTAGAGGCCAGCCTCTGTTACATATGACCCTGTCTCAAAAACTAATAATAATAATAATTTCTGTTGGAACATCTTCTATTATGGTTCCATTTTCTTAGTTAGCTTTTCATTGTTGTGATAAAATACCATGACCAGAAGTAACTTACAGTTCCATCACAGAGGTTTATAAAGGCAGGAACTCAAATCAGGAGCCTGGAGGCAGGAACTGAGGCACAGGCCACAGAGGAATGCTGCTCACTGGCTTGCTCCCGATGGCTTGCTCAGCAGGATCACCTGGCCAGCGGTGGCACCTCCCACAGTGGGTTGACCCTCTCACAACTTCAGATATTAATGAAGAAAATGTCCCCACAGACTTGGCTATCGGACAATCTGATAGAAGGCATTTTTTTTCAATTTAGGAACCCTCTTTTTGAATGACTCTAGCTTGTCATTCAAGCTTGATACAAGACTACCCAGCACATGATTTCTGTTATAGCTCGTCTCTTTTGATAAATATAAAAGTAACACATTAAATCATTACATTATCATGTACCTTTATGATTATAATCAAAAGACAACAGTCTTATTTTCAGAAATGTTTTGTCGAATTCAAGGCACCACATGTTTGATAAAGTACTTTAAGTCCTTTACATCTTAACACATTTCCCCATGTGCCTTTCATTTAGATGTCATTAATCCCAAAGGATTTAATTTTCTGAATGAAAAAAATTTTTTTTCTCAGAAAATGTCACCTAGGAATAAACAAACTCCCATTTTTGTATCAGTTCTTATTAATAAATCCCTTCCAATAAATCCTGGTGTCTTCTGCACTGGATGGCTCTTACTTGTTTTCAGTCAGTGGGTTATCGTAGCCTCCCTTAGGAATTATTTAAAACTTCTTAAAAAAAATTACCTGGGAGTGGATTCCGTAGTCATACAAATGAAAGGCGGCTTTCTGCAGGAACTTGTTTTGTATTGTTTGGACATTTTTATAACACAATGAAGACAGTATGCTGAAGGCACGGTGTCTGTCAAAGCATGGTTTTATATTTGAAGCTTCTCATTCCCCAAAGCCTAAGTTGTTACATAATTTCTTATGAAGTTTATATTGTCACCTTAATTTTTTTTCTGTTGTCCTTTCTTTCTTTTTTTCTTTCTTTTTTCATTTTTTATGTCTTTTTTTTCTTTCTTTTGTTTTTAGGTTGTAAATATAGAAGTTTGGAAAAGAGCGTTAACAGTTGTGGGCCGTGATCCTATACACTAATGTACTCCATTCCCAAGATGTAAGAACGATAAACATATTTGATGCACTGTAAACCAAATCCTGGGTACTTAGGTGCCTCTGATCCTTCTTTTGAGTTACTCACTTCTTTGACTTCCTGGACACTGTGCCTTGGACTCTTCCAGCATCTCTTTGATTCCCTCCTTTACCTCTCTTTAGTCTTTCTTACACAGGCTATGAACTGACTGCGTACAGGCCAAAGCAAGAACCAAACTGTAGTCATCAATATCTTAGAAGGAAAGAGCCCATGGTGGGAGAAGAACTGTCTATCCCCGAGTGTTGAGGAATTTCACTCTCTTTTCCTGAAGAGTTGGCATATCCATGCACCCCTGTGGTCTTGGCTGAACTTACAGGCAAGATACAAATCAGATACAAGTTGAGCTGACACTCAGCATGAGTCAGATTTAGTACCACATTCTCTTAATGTGAAAGAGTCATATTTCCACCATGCCATTGCTTATTAAGAACCACAGTAGCAGGCCAACAACATGACACTTGCGACCAAGCCTGAAGACCTGAGTTAATCTTGAGGACTTAAATGCTAGAAAGAGAAAAATGACTCCCAAAAGTCTCTTTTCTGTCTCTGCCCCACCCCTATACACTCAAAAGAAATTGTTTCAAGAACCACGGTAGCTTTGTGCCATCAGAATTCCTACGGCAGCCTTTCACATAGCCCTCTGTGAAAGCCTTTCTTTTGAAAGGCTCTGGGCTTTGAAGTTGGAGACGGGCTTCAGCCCCTTGTCTGCTCCCTTAATGAGGATTGTGGACAGACTGCCTTGCCTTTTTCACCCTCCCTTCTCTTCACAGCAGAATTCTTACTCACCTTTAGGCTTCTGGTTTTGTAGTGTTTGATGAGATAATGTGCAAGTGCCTGTTGCTTTGAAATTTTAAATTTATAAGAGAAATGTAAAGAGTAGTTCACATGGGCTGCAGAGATGCTCAACAGTTAAGAGCATTTCCTGTTTTCCTAGAGGACCAGAGTTCAGTTCTCAGCACCCCTATTAGGCAGTTTATAACCTCCTATAACTCCAGCCCCAAAGAACCTTCTCAGATGCCTTCTTCTAGTTCCTTCAGGCAACACATGCACCCATACAGAGAGGGAGAGAAAGATTTTGAAGTAGTTTGTCTTAAAAGTATGCTCATAGCACCATTAGACAACAAAAAGCACCCTGAAAAAAAAAAAAAAAGGAAAAGGTGTTGAGAAACACAGTTCCCAGAAGAAATATAAATGTGTGTTACACATGTGAAAAACAAGTTGCATTACTAATAAACTAATTTAAACTCCCTCTAAATTGTTGTGAGAATGTAAAATAATAGAGCCTTTTATAACAAGCCCTGCCTATAATGTGTGATTTGGGGATCTATAATTGTTAGGGTTCGGTCCTGCTCACTGTTGGCTGGGGATAGAGGAGCTTTGGCCTACAGACACATTTCCTCGGAGAGAGGAATGCTGAAAAGCCTGTCATTTGGAAAACCAGTTAAAATTGTGACCTTTGCCTCCTAGGCTGATTGCACTCTGATGCCAGCTGCAGAGAAGTGATCGATTCAAATGACCTTCCCTTGGAAACCATCTCCCTTTTTTGTTTGTTTGGATTCAGATGGAAGGATTTCAGATTTTCCCTTTTGATCCCTGGACCCAACCACAAGCCACCACTCAGACTGTCTGCTTTTCTGTCCTTTGTGTCACCCTTTAGTCTATCTTTCACCTTTACTTTAATCTTTACTCTGTCTTTAACCAGGGCCGCTACAAGGTTGGTGTGTTTCCCTTGCAAAATTAGTGGCCAGTATTAAAAAAAAAATTATCTCCTTATGCAATTAGGAAGTCGGTCATTGGAGGGATGATGGCTGGTGTCATTGGACAGTTTCTAGCCAACCCCACTGACTTGGTGAAGGTTCAGATGCAAATGGAAGGAAAACGGAAGCTGGAAGGGAAACCGCTGAGGTGAGTGATCCAGGAAACAGTTACCTCTCCTTCCCCATTTTCAGTCACCTGTTTCTTGGACATTTGTCTAATGCACTCAGCTTTGTAATCTAATCTTCACTAAAGGAATTAACACCAATTCTTCTCCTCCAAGTTACTTTTGTGAAGAGCAGAGTTAGACCAAATCATTCTTGTGCATACAGATGTGTACGTGCTCAGGGTTGGGCAAAGTATATGCGTCTGTAACTCTTCGTTCCTCCTCCTAATATTAGACTAGTCTCCTGTCCCAAGATGATGTAAATAATTTAGGAAGCAGGGCCCTTGCCATCCAGAGCTGTCATCTGAGCACACAGAAGCCACTTAAGCACACGGTCTCTGTATCTTCAGTTTTGAAGGGGGTTCATGACCGTTTATACCACTGCCTCTAAAAATCTTGTCTTTACTCTTGGACAGAATGTAGAAAGGTCAACATTGCTGATTTCTTGTAGCTTGTTTCTCCTGGGGAAGGTTGAGCTCTGAAAGACAGACTCCCGCCCCTCTCAGGAAAGAGGGAATGCGCTGGACGTTTGAGTGGAGTCTGAAGAGGTCTGCTCCTGGGAACATTCTGTCTCTTGCTGAGCTGGACTTGAATGAGAAGGGCTGGGACCTTCCTTGGTCATTCACCATGGAACACTGCTCCACCAGCCTCTCTAGCCTGCCCAACTGTAGCCTGGGCTTCCCCAGAGCTTTGAAGGGGTGAGGGGAAGGGGAAAATGCACAGCAGGTCTAAAGACAGCACTCTGACTCAGCAAGGGGGACAAACAACCCAAGGACCCCATCCCGATGCTTCTAATCTGTGAATCAGAAAAAGAGGCAAGTTTGTCTGGAGAGGAAGAAAAACAGCTACAGAAACCCAGAGGGACTTGTTTCAGCTGGCCTCTAGGGTTTTTTTTGGGGGGGGGGTTGTTTTTTTATGTTGGCTGGCTAGCTTACTTGCTTTCCTTTGTCCATAATGTTGGGAATTTTTGTTTGACTGTACTTGAGAAAGAGAGAAAGAAGGAAAGAGAAAAGGGAAATAAGAAGAAAAAGGAAACACCACGTGAACCTCGGGACCCTAAGTTCCCACATTTGCCACGTAGACAGAGCACAGAGTGATTATGCATGTCAAAATGCCACATTGTCCCTTGGTGAGATTCAGGGACTAGAAAGCCTATATAAAAGCCCCATAGCCAGCAAATGAAAAGCAGGAAATTCCAATCCAGATCCTACGGGGCTGAGCCCATTATGTTCCTTCTGTAATAGACACTGACTGACACATTTTCTCAGGTTCAGCTGCAGGTTTTCACCTGCAAACAAAAGTAAGAGCAATATCAAGATAGGATAGTAATTTCCACAAAAGTCACAATACCTAATTTTAAGAATTCTTAGACTGTTTTGTTTTGTTTTGGTTTTTTTTTTTTTTTAGTTTTTTTACTTTAAAAAATCATCTTGCTTCTGAGATAAATGATTTTTCAATTCTGTTATTTTTATGTTATATTATGGGTACTTTTGCCTGCATGTATGTCTGCACCACATGTGGAGGAAGCCAGAAGATGACATTGGATCTAGGACACTGCAGTTATTCACAATTGTGAACTGCCAAGTGGGTGCTAGAAATTGAACCCAGGTCCTCAGGAAGAGCAGCCTGGCTCTTAAGCACTGAGCCATCTCTCCAACCTGAGATGATAAAAGATTATGAGAGTCAGCGTTTGCTGGATTTGGGTTTCTTTGTTTGGTTTTATGATGTTAAGGATCAAGCCCAGGACCTTAGTCATGTTAGGGAAGTAATTGACCACTGAGCCCCAAGTCAGTGGCCTCTTAGTGTTTTTGAATATATGTGTATATATTGTGACTATATAGTATAATAGCTCATGTATTTCCAGTTAAATGAAGGCTAACAACTATTGCTACCTCCTGTAATTAATGTCGGAATTGACAATACAGAAATACCAAAAGTGGTATTTTGATCATCTTACTAAGAAGAGAAAGTGATGACAGAATTTACAGAATTTAGTGCTGCCCACTAAAAAATGTTTATATCATTTCAGGCAAAGCATAGTATACGCTGGTAATCCTAGTACTCAAGAGGTTGAGGCAGGAGATTTACAAGTTTGAGGTCAGTCTAGGCTAAATAACAAGACTCAAAACTGGAAAAAAGAAAAGAAAAAAAATAGAAAAGAAAATGTTGGGTTAGAGATCTGGTTGAGCACTTGAGAGCACTGGCTGCTCTTGCAGAAGGCCCAGGGTCAGTTCCCAGCACCCACATGGTGGCTCACAGCCACCTGCAGCTCCAGTCCCAACAGAATCCAGTGCCCACTGCTGGCTCTGTAGACCCCAGAGTGCTTACGTACACGCAGACAAACCACTCAGACACATGGAAGAAATAAATCATTTTTTAAAGGGAAATGTTTGAGACTGGCCCTTCAACAACAAATTATTCACTTTCTCTGGAAATCAGACTTTTATAACCTCTAATTTCTAATGATTCTGAATAAGTGTTATTTCATTTTTAACTGTCTCTGTCAACTTTCGTTGACCTGTGGTAGATCTGTCTGCCAGACCTGGGATCTGAGGACCTTAAAGAATGGGGCAGACTACAGTCTGATGCTGCAGACAGCTTTACTGCAGTTCCCATGTACTTTTTATACACCAGTGTAACAAAGAGATTGTTGGACCTCCGAGGTGGAACCCCAAATGATTGGAAAATTTGAACTTGATGCACAAGCAAGAGGTTTTATTCAGATACCAGAGCGCTCTGGGTCTCCGCTACCTGCTCCTGTTGAAGGAACAGTGCGGAGTGCCCAGCAATGAAATTACAGAGTTTATAAAGGCAAAAACCACAAAACAGGAGGGGGTCTAGGGGTAAAAGACCTTTCTCACAGGGCAGTTTATGATTGTTTATCACCAGGAAACAGAGGGGATCTAGGGGTAAAAGACCTTTCTCACAGGGCAGTTATCACCAGGAAACAGGAGGGGGTCTAGGGGTAAAAGACCTTTCTCATGATTGATTGTCACCAGGTGCAGCCGGGAGGGAACGGTTAGAAATTGTTAAGGCTTTCTTATCCATAAGTACAGAAGGGTGTCTCTTAGAAACATTTTGTATCAGATCCGAGTTCGATAATAATTACAGCTCACAAGCTTTAGTTCCCATGGTTGGTTCCCATGTTTAGTTCCTTTTGTTAGGGCCAAGTTAAAAATTTTCCATCCTTACAAAAATATAAGCTATAAGGCAACTAAGAGAAACATAGGTTACAAAGTCTGATTCTTTCAAGATCAAGGATCTGAGGAAGTTTGTTTGAATTCAGAAACACACGATCAGAAAAATATGTAAATAAATGCCCATAAGCACAAACTGAAACATTAGCAGAGTCACCCTTTCCCTCTGCTTTCTTGGGACAGAACGATTTCAACACAACCGCCTGGCACATACTGTAGATTGTATCTGGGAAATGGAGGCAGAAGGCCTTATCTCTAGATTTGGAATACATGAAGGACAGCACTCAGCATGTCCTCAGCATGTTTCACTAGACTGGGTTCTGTAGCTATGTTCCGACATCCAAAAAAAAAAATAAACACGTAAATTGGGGCCACATATTTGTCACAGGAGGCACAACATCACATTCAAGAGCAATGCAGAGGACAAAAGCACAGCTGAGGTAAAAGGCCTTCTTCCTTTTCCCCTGGAGCTTTGCTCACCTGGGGCATTGTTCGTTCCTTTGGCCGCTGTTCCAGCTGCCTCAGCTGAAGGTGAACTTTCCACATCTGCCTCTGAAATCCAAGACTACACAGAATAACATTTCTCTGTTTTTGTTCTTAGATTCCGTGGAGTACATCACGCTTTTGCAAAAATCCTAGCCGAAGGAGGAGTACGCGGGCTGTGGGCAGGATGGGTACCCAATATTCAAAGAGCAGCACTTGTGAATATGGGAGGTAACGAGAAGCTTTCTGAATCTCTCGGCCATAGTCAACAAGTTATGAGCACTGGCACCAGGGTGTGGAAGGCACAGTTTGGTTGTTCAATAACAGCAATCAGCGATGGTAACCAGACGTTTTTATCCTGGGGCATTTTTCACCTCAGTCGGTGATGTGTGAAAAGGACCAAAGGCAGGAAAATTGTGCCCGTAAGGAGTTAAGAGCAAATTGTTTCTAAGGCCTCCTGCCCCGGTCCAGGTGGCCCTTTGGGATGAAAACTGTGGAACTAATCGGCAGACAGTCACTCTGCCCAGATGCCCAGCTCTCTCTCCCTCAGCCTCTGTCCCTGCTCCTTTGGCATTGCTCCTGAACAGGATGGCGTGCTACCTGGAAATGGGAGCATACCCCACACAAATAATCTCTGCCCCTCACTTCTCATTTTTAATTACTAGTTTCTTTTGTTAAATCAAAATAATCAGAAAGTTTCAATTGGTCAGTTATACATCAGGGAAGTGAGAAAAGACTTTTTTTTTTGAAGGCTGAGCTGGGAGGATCATGAGTTCAAGGCCAGCTTGAATCATAAAAATAGACCTTATGTAAAAAAAAGTTAAGACATCAGATAAATATTCTTATTTAGGAAATGTTACTAACTTCTTACTAGTGAAGCTGCAAGTTATACTATTAGAGAATATATAAGAGGGAAGCCATTTTAAAACTAAATTATATATTGACAGATATCTTTACTGGAAAGTTAGATGTAGCCTTCCCTAAGAAGAATCATTGTTTTAAATGTATATGCCTAATTTTATAACTTCAAAATCTAAAACATATAAAAACATACGGAAATAGCGGTCATAGCTTCAAAAGGCTAATGGCCATTCACCACTAGACACATAGTTCTGAATTGGCAATGTCTATGCTTTAGACATACAGTGGGGCTCTCTACACCATGGCTACTGTTATGCTAGCCATATTTACTCACCAAAAGGAACATAAAATCTTCACAAGAATTGGAATACAGGAAAGGTCACAAGCAACAGTAAACACTAAAGAAGAGGCTTGTCTTTCTTGTTAACAGTACAGAATTTAGGGCACAGAAATGAAAGATGTGTCCCTGTCAGCCTAGGTTTTCATCTCTGAGGATGGCCATTTCTTGTATGTATGCACAGCTTTCTCGGAATGTAGATGACAAGGCTACCAGCTACCTCCATCTTCTGAAACCACCTTACGCCCATCACCAACCACAATACCTGCCACTTCAGTAACCTCCCAGCCTGCCCTCTGCCGCAGCCCTCTAACTAGCCTCTTCCCCCCTCCTCAAAATTGTGCAGCTTAGCTGTCCGAGAGACTTATCTAAAACACTGATCCAACATGCCCTTGGTGTCCTGCCACTGGCCTCTCATTAGATAACAAAGTGGAAAGTTTGTAACCTGATATAGGATACCATGGAACTTGCCACATGCTTCAGCTGCCTGAGCAGTTCACTGAAGCCATTAGCTGAGAGACCCCATCCCTCCATGTACAAAGCTCTTCCTCATCTCTCTGCTGCGGGTCTTGTCCCCTCTTGTGTTGGGTTTTCTTCCACACATCCCTTTAATACTAGGCTATGGACTATGTGTCCATGTGTTGTTCCTGAACCTCTCGCAACCCCTCCCCATACCTGGTCATGTTAGATGTGCTCTTCCATGTCGCCACAGTTCTGTGCAGCTATCACTGTTATTGTCTTCTACAGTGTGTCTATATCTTCCATTACATGGTGAGCCTCTGAGGGCAACGGGCATGGTTTGACTCATCTTCCCCCCCCCCCTAGTTTTTCATATGAACTCATCAAATGTTCAGGGCTTTGTGGGTAAAGGAATCATTTCTAAGATAGATGATGTGACTCTAAAGGATTGATTGTTAATGGTTGTCTGTGTCACTCCAGGTATGTCTGCTGTGTCTCATGGGTAGCTAATTCTTCCCCCAGGAAATCCTTGTGGCTGAAGCGTCTCGATTTGTGCCTTCAGGTTTTATCACAGCCTTAACTTCTCCCAAGTTCCACTTGCTTTCTCCGGGTCTTCCTTTGTCTGTCTCTATAGTATCACTTTGAACATATCTAAATGAAACTTGATTGTCAAACCACTTTCTTCTCCATTCTCCATTGTCTCAAAATACCCAACAATCTGTTTTGGTATATGGGTATGAGTTTTGCTGTTCCTGTTCCTTGTGCTGATTAGTCTCTGAAAACAGTGAATTCTGTCTTCTTATCCTGGAGCATCCGGGTTCATACATGATTTATTGCATTCTCCACAAACAATACAGAAGCCTCCTCAATGGTCCCTTTGTAAGTAGCACATAGCCACTTTGTCCTGCTGTCCCTGAACTGGCTTTACAAAGGTGATCATTGCTGTTGTCTTGCAAAAACATATAAAAGCTGTCTGTTTCCACCTTTATCTCCAAACATAACAGCTCTTCCCCTTAAATTGCTCACACTTAGAACCTTGCCTTCATCTTTTCTTTCTTTCTTTATATTCAATCTGCTGGCTATTTCTGCTTTCAGAATTTATCCAGAGTCTGAGCAGGGTACACATACCTTTAGCGAGCCAGCATCATCTGGATTAGCATGATGGTCTCATATCCAGACCCCTTGTCTTCCTGCAGTCTGACCTCTGACTCTTTCCACAGTAGCCTGACCCAGAGCTGGCTCTTACAGTTCTCTGTCTCCCACACCTGCTCTCTTATACCAGCCTTCTGCATAATCATTCACAAGCCAAGCCAACTCCTACCTCATGCAAATACTTCCCTCTCATCAGGGACACTTTCTTTTGGCTATTTAAACATTTATTTTTCCATGCTTCCTTTGGGTCTCTGGTAGGTCATTTTTAGCAAGAGACCTTCCTTTTCACCCAGTCTTCAAAATCCATCACATAGTCCGTTCTTCTGGTTCCCGCTTCCTTTCCTGCTTGTCTGCAGAGTTCTTACTTTAAAATCCACTGACATCTAGATATCCGGGAGTTTGTTTTGCTTGCTGTTTCATCTGCCATCAGGGAGCAGAGATGCTCATCTTACCAACGACTCTTACCCCAAGTTCTAGAAAAGTACCAGTCACATTGTGTCTCTACCCTCGAACATGCCAGTCCATTCTCACCCCATTACCACCCATTTGCCTATACTTCAGTGTGGGTGCCCTTCATAAAACCTCAGCACTGTGGTATAGCTTTCCTGTTTTAAATAGTTTCTTATTATCACTAGAAAAAGGTAGAACAGGCTTAGTGTAAAACAGTGGTTGAGATCTGTTTAATGGTCAGCATCTTTACTCAGTCTAACTTAGGCTCAGGCAGGAATTTCTCGGTCCAAAGTCCAAAAAATTCCAGAGGGTAATATGAGCATAGCTAGATATAATGAGTGCCCATTCTGTTTGTAGCTCAGCCTGCTTCTGCTTAAAAACAACAATGGTGTCTTTCATTCTGGCACACAGTCCGGCCTCAAGCCCAACATGTTTTTGACACTGAAGACATTCACTGCCGAGTGAATGAATGCTCAACCCTTTCCCCTTTCTCCTTTGCTAGATTTAACCACCTACGATACAGTGAAGCACTACCTGGTTCTGAACACACCTCTTGAGGAGAACATCGCCACTCACGGCTTATCCAGGTGGGTGGCTGTTCGCACTTGGCTTGTTTTCTTCTTTAGGATTTAATTTTATTTGTAATTAATGTGTATGCACATGTGTCTGTTTGTGGACATTATACCCTCTTGAGCTGGAGTGACAGGTTCTGGGAACCACACACTAGTCCTCTGCAAGAGTAGCAAGAGCCCTTAATCCCCGTGCCATTTCTCCAGACACATATGACCTGGTCTTGAATTGTCAGCACAAATTCTAACTTTGGGAATATCTTCGTCAAGACTGTCATGCTGTTGCCCTGAGAGAAGGATGATGCTATGTTTTAAAAGAGTCATTTTCTTCAAGTCTGTTGTGGTTAAAACGTGGAACAGATAAAAATCACCGCATAGTTCAGACTAAACTCAGCAAACATCTGTACTTGATGGGGCTGCCCCAGGGGCAGTTTCTGATGGTGCTCTCTTTAACTCAACTCAGCAAATCTGTGTGGCCGTCTGTGCTGATTTTTTCCCAGTCTTCATCTTGCAGCGGCCTCTGCCCAGGGAGTTCACCAACAGGGAGAGCTAGACACTTGTGAAAACCATGAACAGCAAATAAGGAGAGAAAAGAATGAGTTACTTCAGGGCTCAGAGGAGTGAAAAACAGAACAAAAGCAAGAAGACACAGAGGAAGCAGAATGAAACATGATGGTGTGAGGGAATTCGGCTCTTCTGCCATTCCTTCTCCTTGGCACACACTTTCAACTTCTCTATTACAGTGAGTGACACTCAGCCCCTCTCTGAATAGAGCATAGACAACTCCAGAACAGGATCTTTTTAAAACATGCATTCATTAATTTATTTGTTTGTTTGTTTATACGGGGGTTGGAGGTATGTGTGCAGGCCAGAGCATGCATGTGGAGGTCAAAGGACAAATTTCAGGACTCAGCTCTCTCCTTCTGTGGGTTCTAGGGACTAAAATTGGGACACAGGTCATCAAGCTTGCCTGACAAGCACCTTTAGTTTCCAAGCTATCTCAAAGGGAGAATCTTATCTCTCTTCTTGCCTGCTATAAGAAAGACGCCAGGTACCAGGAGGTACATATCTACTGACTGGATTTAAATGCCTTTTTCTCTTTACTGATTTAAACATTAATTTTAATCTCAAGAAGTATTTTGCAGTGTGTTCTTTTTAAAATATCAAATGCCTGTCCCTAGAATTTGGGAGGTATTGACTCTTCTCTTTAAATTTCATTGTTTGTGCCTACAGTTTGTGTTCTGGACTGGTAGCCTCTATCCTGGGAACACCAGCTGATGTCATCAAAAGCCGAATAATGAACCAGCCTCGAGACAAACAAGGAAGGTAGATAAACCCCTTAGTGCCCACATGCTGGAGTGTCTGTGGCACTCGGGGTATTTAAAAGATGCTTTCTTGTAGATCTGTGTGTAAAATTAAAAGTCTTCTTTTAATGCCTGCTCTAGTTCCCAAATAATGACACAGAGACTTATTACATTTAATTAATAAGCTTCAATCACTACAGTTGGGCAGTTACTCTATTTTAACCTGGCCTACCTGGCCTACTTCTCAGTCGCACGCCCTGTTACCTGCCAACTAGTCTCACCCCGGCTGCTCATGCTTCATCCATGTTCTCATGGTGACCTCTTCATCCCTCCCCCACCTGGGAACCCCTCCTGCCCTAACTCTCATGCCAACTCATGGTCAGCTCCTTATTAACCAATCAGGTGATGGAGAACAATTCTTAGACAACATTGAGACAGGAGATGATTCACAAAAATACCAAGTCCAGTGTTTGGACGGCAACCAGATCTCTGGGTACAGAAATAAAAACACTCTGCATAAAAGCCATCCCACAACGTTTATGCAATAGAGATGTATTCTTGTGTTTTCTTGTTGAGTGGGGCAACTGTTCATATGAAGTTACCTTCTCTATAGTAAGCCTTTGGGGAATTGAGCTAACAGTCATATTATTTAGACACAAAGTAGGCATTGTGACTTTATTGTTCTCAAAACATTCAGAAAGCATACTCTACTGAGAATCTGCAGACCACTCTGCAGGGCATGTGCCTTTCAGGTAACAGAATTTGATGTGGTGTAAAACAGCGTGTTCTCTTTGGAAGAGATCAGATGGACTGAACTCTAGAGAGGACCAAGGGGGTCATGGGAAAAAAAAGAGTCAGCAGGGAAATGCCTAGGACCAAATGAAGATACCTATGTGAATGGAACAGTGATACTGTTTGTTTTAAATAAGCAGAAAATATTTAGCTCATAATGACCCTCCTTGGATGGCTTTATTTACATCTATGTTTATAGATTATGAAATTTGACAAAGGTCTCTTTCTTCTTCCAGAGGACTTTTGTATAAGTCATCAACTGACTGCTTGATCCAGGCTGTTCAAGGGGAAGGCTTCCTGAGCCTCTATAAAGGCTTTTTACCATCATGGCTGAGAATGGTAAAGATGGAAGATATTTGTTTCTTCCTTTATTTTTGTTTTCTTTGTATTTCAATTACTTGCACTTTGCAGATATTTTTCATTCTGTCCTCTGATGTGTGGCATGGCCCACACCAGAGGCCTAGTCTTCCTTTTTAAAATATTTTTTTAGGTTTTTGTTTTGTTTTGTTTTATTTACCACTCCTTAGAATAATGTTTCCTTTCTCCACAAACCAAAGGCTAAGAGACCCTGTTACATTTATTAATAAACAGGTTCATAATCTGTTACATAAGTAGATAAAGGCAGAGTTTTTTAAAAAACTGATATAAAGCCTTTAGTAGTCTTCTTAGCTAAAAACATCCTAGGCTGGGATGGATTTATAGATTTCAGAATTTCTAGAAACATTGACTGCTTCAGAGCTTGTTTTGGTGACAGAGTTATACAGGTGTTAGTACCACAGAGACCCTGCTTTAAACGAGAGTGCCATGTAAATGCTTCTGTCATTTACTACTGTGCATTTCAGTGTAGTGCTAGATGGAGTTAGTGATGTAGCAACCATAATTAAAAGCAAGATATGCTTATACATATTTGAAAATATAGATGAGTCATGGGGTTAGAAACTCAAATAATCAGAAAATCAATATAATATAAGTAATACTACATGCCTGCACACATGCACACACATACACACATACACACACACACACACACATTTGAGTACATGCCCTGTAGAGAGGGCTTAGCCTTGAATAAGAACCTGTAAATGGTGGGAGACACAGGAAGCATTCCTAGTGCTTTGGAGATACATGGCAAGTAAGGACAGCTTACACTCTGAAATTCCAAAGGCCTCCCTAGCAGAGACTTTTGAACTGAGTTTTGAAGAGTCAGTAAGACATGACCCTGCAAAATGGTAAGAAAACAGCCTCTGGGGTGAGAGGGGTGGGTGTTACTGAGAGGCTAAGGGTGGGGAAGTACGGGAAGCACAACTGGACAAGATACAGAGACCTGGAGGAGCAAGGTGATAAATTTAATTTTTTGATTCAGAAAGTTCTGGGTACCTGTCTGACATCTTTTGTGTAGATAGCTACACAAAAGACTATTATCAGAATTAGATCAATAGCAGAATCTTAGATGAGAATGTAGGGACAGATGTAGGGGAGAGTAAGAACTGTCCGCTTACAGATGGCAGCTGGGATTATGTGCTGTCTATCACTATGGGGTAGTAGATGGTTATTAGTAAGAAATTAATAGCAAAAGCTCTTAGCAATGTCTGATATAAATTGTGTCAGTCAGCCTTTCATTGCTATAACCAAATACCCAACTCCGGACAAAACAACCTGGTTTCAGAGGTTTTAGTCTGTGGACAGCTGACTCCATTGCTTTTGTGGGCTGGTGAGGTAGAACATCCTGGCAGGAGGAGCTGCTTACTTTATGATGGCCAGGAAGTGGAGAGCTCCCTACAGGAAGGAAAGATGAGTGCACCCTTCAAAGACTCCCCCGTACACACACGCACACACCCTGCCCAGGAAGTAGAGAGCTGTCTACAGGAAGGAGCCAGAGACAGGAGCACCCTTCAAAAACTCCCCAAACATACTCTGTGCAGGGGTCAAAGAGATGGATTAGTGGGTAAAGCCCCATCAAGCAATCATTATCATGGTGCTCGTTACTGTCTTGTTGGTTACTGCTATGCATGATTGAACCCAGACATCTTGCCTCCTACACACCTTCAGGTACTGGATTCACTGAAGCTTATAACTGGGTCAAAATAGCTGGTATGTTCACACTGCACAACACATTTGGTGGAGTGTGCAGGTACCTGGTGTCCTATGTAGGCCCAAGTCAGCATGAGAAGGTCACTTGATAAGCATCACAGCCGGAGGAGCCTGTTTGTAAACTTAAGATGCAAAGCTATCAAGCCAAGAGAGCTGTTGAATAGCTAGCTCTGCAGAAACAGGAATGAGAAATGACTGCAGTAGGCTCAGGACCAACCCAAGGCAGCAACATAGACGTGCACACGCTTGGATTATTTACAATAGTCACAACTGTGCTGGTGGGGAACTCAGTATATAGAGACAGCATGTCCACAGATAGGGTGCGCAGAGGCTCATCAGCCCCACACATTAGCTCCCCACCATCTTTGGCAACATGATTTTTCTCTCTTGAGCTTGTTTAATACCCCCACACTAAACCCCACCACAATGCTTTTCCCTAACTAGAGAAGGCATGAAGTTGCTTCACCCTGCCCTTGTGGTTTTGAACCTGTAATGTTGTATTCATATGAAGAGCAAAACTGGCAACCACCACACCATTAGAAATGGCTGCCCAGTGCTTCTTAGACAGGAACCCCTGCCTCCATGGTCTCTCTGCGGTTGCCTCCTTAACTGCTCCATTTCTGATGACACAGGGATATGGCACATTCACAGCTTTGAGCTCATTATTTCAGCTATGTCTCTGCAGATCAGCCAATCGCTATTTAGTAAATTCTCAGTCTGACAGTGTAACATGCTCAGTAATCCCCAATGCAGGCACATGCATTCCTTTACAAACACACTTAGCAAATCCAGTTTAGGTTCTAACTAGCTTAACCCTGCTCTAGAATGGAAATCATCTCTAGTCACTGATCAGAACCAAACTAGAGAGGAATTTGGTCCAAGCACCCTTTCTCTAATCAGAGAAATCCCTACTTCCTAATATACATGTGCCCTTTATCCTAGTTCCGGAGCATTTGGTCATGCAGATTAAGGTCAGCCCATTCTGAACTGGGAGCGCCTTTCTCTATTTCATGTGAACCTGTTTATGCAAAACATCTGAAATTGATATACAGCTTTTATAGGCTGATCTTTATCTTCCTCACTTCTTACATGTCTAATTAGACACCAGCTTAGTTCAAAAGTCAAGGCATCCCACATCATAGCCTTAGCCAGAAATGGTCAGTAGAAAAAACCCTGTGGTCCAGTTCCACACTGGGGCAGGTGGGCAGTGGACTGCCAAAGCGTCCTCATCTGTAAAATAGGGATAACATCTGGCCTTTCTGTTGTGTTGCTGTTGTTCGTATTGCAAGTTGCTTTTAGAGAAAGCCGGATCGACATGACATGAGAATGCTTTGTAAGTTTCAAGATGATTTACAGAAATAAACAAGATATTTGTGAGGCTTTTTGTTTTGGTTTTATGAGTGGATTGAAAATGACTCTGTCACTCAAAGATGTATATGTGTCTATGTAGACTATTATCATTGCTTTGAAATATGCACTAACCTCTTTGGTTAATCTTTCAGACCCCTTGGTCAATGGTGTTCTGGCTCACTTATGAAAAAATCAGAGAGATGAGTGGAGTCAGTCCATTTTAAGCCCTTAAAGCTAGAGTGCTCATTGTTCCTGAACAAGGGCATCTGCAGCACACACACCCCTATTATTTCTACCTCTCTAGGAAGATACTTTATTCCACAGAGACTGCGATTTACAGGGGGAAGCACTTATCTTTCTATGGAAACCCGAGTTCTCTTTGACTCCTCTTTTTATCTAAGAGCGATCTGTCTTGTCAAATCTCTCAAGACCAACCACTGAGACCCAGCGTGGCATTTTCTAAAGAATGGAACCCGGACCGCTTTGACCTTGGGCTAGAAGGATTGGACTTTGACCTGATGAGCTGTGCAGAAGTTTCTGCCTAGAGGAACACCAGCAGGAGCCAGCATCTCAGACCTGGGTAGACTAGCCAGCGACGTGGAAGACTGCAATGCTTAGGATAAACATTTAACCTGTGTGCCCGTATTCACTGTTACAGCTTGACAAGTCACTTTTCTGTTTAGTAGAGTGCTCACATTGTAATCTACAGGGAGGGAAATGAAAATCCATGAATAAACATTTTGAGTTTCCCTAGTGATGAAAGAAGTTGCTTTACCTTTTCTTGCAAGGAGGATGGAAAGATTAGACAAAGGCAACTTGAAATGATGTTTGGATTGCAAGGAGAGAGGCTGCTTGCTTTCAGGGTCCACGTTTACAGGTGTGTTCACTGGTTGCTACCCCTTCATGCATGCAACAGCCTAGCAATGTCCTCTGACAGCCACAGACTGTCCCGTGGTGAGGGCAGAACATTTGCTATGTAACACATTTCATGGTAGCCCACATTTGTCGGTAGCTCTGAAAATCCCAACCAAGGGAACCATGGAACAGCTGACTGTGAGATTCAGCTCGCAGGCTCTTCTTATGAAGCACCTCATTAGGTCATCAGCTTTTCATGGATATTTTTGGGAGCAAGACTGACATGAAGCCAGCTCACGCTGAGATTTCTCCTTCCGTATCTCTCTGTTCCAGAGAAGGGAGGGCAGAGAGAGGGATCACCAACCTGAGTATTGGTCATTTCAAATCTTAAGAATTCTTGCCTAAAATGTAGCAAGTGCACTCCATCTGTGGTTCATGAAAATCTCCCCAGTCTTGGCACTCAGCCTTGTTTTAGAAAGGTTTCTGCAGATTCACCTGTACACACCTGCTTGCCTAGCCTCAGACACAGGGCATTTTGGGATGGATGGCTGCAGCTAGGGGTAAAGGCTGGGGACGTTACTAGGAAAACTCCAACCACTCAGGCCCAAGGAAGATTTCAGGGCCAACCAAACTGCTGCTATGCTGGGCACAGGTGCTGAGGCACAGAAACAGCTGCCTCTGTGCTGCCTGCCTGTGCGGGTGGAAGATCACTGCCATCTTAAAGGGGGAAGCACACTTTCGGGGTGTGTAACCGGCTCCTTCTACTTGCAGGAGGTGGGAGTTCGATCTCTTTACATCTTCAGGTTGCCTGTCTTTCCATTGTGTTTGTCAGTCTGTAATTGAGTTGCAAAATGCACATGTAGTCTCTATTATGTGCTTAAGTCCCCACAGATTCTGTGCCACAAACTGAATCACTTCGGGGAAATGTTGTTGTTTTTTTTTCTATGTTTTGTAAATGTTTGTGACTAAGTAAAGATGGAATCAAATAATTATATCCAAACTGGACTATTAACAATCGGCGTAGCTTTATTCTTTGGGGGGGGGGGCGTGTGGGTCAGGAACACCAGCTATGTCCCGACTCCTTGTTCCTCGGTCTCTCAATCAGTGTGAATCCCTGGAATTGTTTGAAATTGCCCTTTGGGATCACCTGATTGAACCCTGCCTGTCAGTTTACAAACTCTGGAAGCTGAAGCCTGGAGAAAAGAAGGTTGCTTGTGCTGCAAACTGCTAAGATCCTGATGGTGATGCTGTCCCAATGGACCATCATGGCGTCCAATTGCCAAACCCTTACTGCGGCTTCACAACAGCCCCATCGCAGATTCTGGGTCATCTCCAGGCTTTTTATTTTTATTTTTTTATTTTTACATTGTTGTTTCATCTCATACATTTTCTGTAAATCTGTTGCTTGCAGCAAAATGTTTAGGGTGAAAGGGACTTGAACATAAGCCTCTTCATCACCTGGTCACTTGTCGTGTCTGTGAGGGAGAGCCCGTGACACCGATGCTTTGCTAGAGGACTCGGCTTTTTGGTACCTGCTCGGAACATGCTTGGTCCTTTGCCACCACAAACACATCAGAAGCATCCTGTCTGTGACTTCCACACTTCCCTGCTGTATAACATTCTGGATCTTCTCAAGCTTTCTGCAGCTCCATGTTAATAATGTTAGGCTTTTTTTTTTTCTTTTCTTTTGCTTTCACAGTTTTCTCTAGTCAAATGATCCTTTTTCATTTGTAAAAAAAAAAAAAATTATACATCTTTTAGTTATAGTATTCTTTATAACTTTATAAGCAAATTAACAAGTGTATCGAATTAAAGGGATTGCATTTCTTCAGGCTGATATAGTTAGAAATAATATGAGTCTTTGTTTGTTTGTTTTGTTTTTCATGTATGGGTGTTTTCCTGCGTGTATCTATGTACCAGTTGCATGTGGTTCCTAAAGAGGCCAGAAGAGGGCGCAAATCCCCAGGAAATGTGAGCCCAGACCTTCTGAAAGAGCAACCAGCACTCTTATCCACAAGGTGGTTTCTCCAGCCCGGGAAATAGCAGACGTTTTATATACCTCCAGGCCCCAGACAGATCATAATCCTTCGCAGATAGGATTAGGTAGGTCTTCTCTTTTTTTGTGTGAATTTCAGCCTTCATTAAACGCTCTGTTTGTTTATTTGGGCTGTTAGGCACTCAAAGTTGTTTATTGCTACATGCAATATATTAGTTTTGCCTTCATTATTTTAAGACTAGCGGTCATATGAATCTGAAATGTACCTTTCACTCTTTTAATTTAAAAAAGGAAACAAATTGAAGAAGATTTAAATGAAAAACTTTGGTTTTGAAACTTCAGATTTTTCAACTACATTTATTTGCAATTGAGAGAGTTGCACACACAAACCCCATGAACAAAAACAGATGTTGTCAAGACATCCCTTGAGGAAAATGCATCATTTTACTATTTGATGGTTCAAATATGGATGTTGGCATGGCATGGTGGCACATAACAATAATTCTAGTTCTCGGAAGGGGAGATAGGAGGATCAGAGTTCAGGGTCATTTTGACCATTTGGGAAGTCCAGAGCCAGCCTGGGCTACATGAAAGATCATGTCTTCAAATGACAAAAACAGAAACGAAAAAGAAAACCATTCTCTTTTTCCAAGTTAAACCAACGCTGCACTTCAATGATTACCTGGCAAGCACATACTGCTACTAAGTGCCAGCCAGTTAACTTGGAAGGAAGCCTGTCCCTGAGATCCCAGGACCTTCCTCACAGTCTGGGCTCTTCTTTTAAGAGCAGAACTTTGACACTGGGGTCTAGCCCTTCATATCTCTAGGTTTCTGTTTCTTTATGGGAAGGAATAGAGAAGCCACTGCTCTCTGTATCTTAGCCTACTCTAAACCCTAGGGAGGCCATTATTTTGATACCTTGTTTTTTTAAGTTTTTTTTTTTCATTTAGATTTGCTTTACCCTGAGTGTAATTACTTCTTCATATTCCAAAGGTTAGAAAAAGCTCATTCAGACTCTTTAATATAAGCACCTTGATCTTAGTCTTTCTCGCCGTGAATTTTGCTTTTCTCAGGACAACTTCTCTTAGTAACCAGGGTGCGTCAACACATAGCATCACCTTTGCCCCTCCCTGTGTTTGCACCTCTTCCTCCTTTCAGATGCACAGCACTCTACTCATTTCCATAGAGATTCGGTCCACCTGCCTGCACATGTGCAGCCTTCATTCTGTGTCCTTCACCTAACTGCCTTCTGAGCACCCCACCCATCCATCTTCGTTTTGGTTGGCTAGTTAGATCCAGATATTATCTATCAGAAGCTTTCAAGAACCATAGCACCCCTGGGTCCCATTGCTTCCCCTGCTAAGTGGATACTTTTTCCCCTAGATGATAGAGCCATCTGATAGCAACTATTCTATAATAGTTCACTGTGAGTCACATGGAGGACATCTATTAAATCAGGAGGGTATTCTTTTGTTGTTGTTGTTAAGGACACAGAGAAGAAAATATTTATGGGCAGATGGTTATATTTTATTTCCCTCTACCTTTGAGAGAATTATACTGAATAGCACCTCTAACCTCATTAAATTATTTGTGAAATGCTTAGTTTTCCACTGAGAAGATCATTGGTGCTCAAATGGATTAAAATTTTGCCATCTTTATCAGTTTAAAACCTTTCCCAATGGGTTGGGTGATTACATGCACCTGCGACCAGCCAGACAGCCCGAGTTTCACCCCCAGTACCCACATGGTAGAACAGATCCCTCTGACCTCCCTACACACATCGTGACACGCTTCATGCCTCCCAACACACAAAGTTAAATAAATGCCTCCTCTATAGGCTAACATTGGGTACTTTCCCATAATACAACATTTACTTAGTTGGTTAATAGCTAATAAACTGACATGACTAAGTCAGTCTTCATTTTAGAGTGGTTCTGGAAAATTGGCCTTTATTTAATACCCGACAAATACACACACACCCCTCCTCGACTCAAGTATCTCAGCATTTCTGAACAGTGAGGAGCACATGACATGATTTTTTTTCTCCCCTCCCCCACACCTCCTATCCCTACTTCACCCCTGACAGGCTGCTGTGATTGCCAACAGCAGCAGGAGCCACTTTGAAGCTTTGATTAAAGCAGATGAAGATGCTTAAAGAGATGTTTGCTGAAGATACCTGGTATTTATTCTGGATTTGAAAAATAAATGCTTTTAAATCACTGCTTGAATTAGTGGTTATTTTCAGTTCCATTATGATTTCTTGATAATAACAACGTAGAGACTTTTTTTTAAACTTTACTCTCCATCGTGGAAATTGAAACGGGCTTGATTTGGGGTGTTGGGTTTGAAGCATTTAATACTAGCCAAAGAGGGAGTTATATTTTTGTGGCTATAAAAATTTTCAATTTTGTGAGTATTCCCAGCTCACGCAGTTGTTCTGAGCACAAGTTCACTGGAAGAAGATTTGCCTTCAATTGCAGAATGAGAGCATCTTTGACACCGAATCTACTCTGTGCTCCTGGCTGGCTTCCTTTCACCTCGTCCTCCACGAAGTTGGTGGCTGCTGGTCTGTCTCTACCACCTTTTCCTAGCTGCCAACTCCTTAGAGTTTTGCTGCAAAGCTTGTTCACCTTGACTGTAAATGGTTTCTGTGACGTCTGTGCTGAGCCTGGCAACCCCACACTCATACTAGGCTCCTAATAAACCTGGATTTCACCCGTTCACATGCACTTCTACCCATTTGAGGGACAGAGGTAGGGACCATTATATTCAATCCATCACCTCTACGTGGCTATCAGTAGCTACTTCCACATTCACAATTCCAAATAGTGATCTCAGCACACAGTTCCCACCCTTTGTAGGCATACCCCTGCCTCCTCCACACTCAGTGACCTCTCTATTGCTGTAATTTTGTCAATCTAATAATACTATACAATGAGAATTATACTATAGGTAGTCTTTTGAGTTTTCTTTTCCATCCCTTAGCTGAAAGATCTTGGATGGGGATTTAACAGGCACGTCTGTGAGAGGGGTTCCTCCATCTGGTATTCTTGATGAAGCCATTTCAGGTTTGCCCAGGCTCTGAGGTACGATGCCCCGCCTAATTTGGCATCTGTTAAACTGCTTGTTTGTGCAAACTTCCCTCTGCAGCTGCTGAGCGAGACATCAAGACATGATTTTTGTCTTTAAAAACCTCTTGCTCTAAATGTTCTGGGCTACGCTTAGGTCCTGAATGCCTGGGTATAGTCTCAGCTGGATGGAATCAAGATGATCATTCAAACTAGCTACTAGTTTGTAGCTAGTGATCATCTCTGGTGGGTTGCCTACCAAGGCAGCGGTTTTCAAACTTCTCAATGTTGTGACCCTTTAATACAGTTCCTCCTGTTCCAGTGACCCCTGGCCATACAATTATGTCATTGCTACTTCATAACTGTAATTGCGCTAGTGTTACGAACCGTAAATATCTGACGTGCGGGATATCTGATATGCAACCCCAAAGCAGTCAGGACTTACAAGTTGGGAGCCTGTGAGGCATTGTAGTGGATCCTTGGGGACTTGGGGTTCATTAGAAGAGTTATTTAACATGGGCACACATACAGGTAGGCAAACAATAGTGAGACTCTGGGAAGAGTTCAGGCTCCAGCACCAGAGACTGACAGCATGGTGGGGTCTCTCAGAGTCCACATGACAGAAACTTTCTGATGCTGGGGTTGCTGTGCAACACAAGCCTGCAGCCAGACCCCACTTTGCAGGCAGGAGGCAGGGAAGAGGATCGCAAACAGGTTGCACAGCCATCAATGGCTCTTTTGATGTCAACTCTCTTCCCAGGTGAGAGATCCTGGCCTCGGAGAGGTGTCCATTGGTATCTGAAAAAGAAAGGCTGCCTCTGCCCGGGTTTCTGTGGCCTGAGGTTACGACTCTGCAGAGCCTTCCAAGCGTTTACACCTAATAGGTCAGTCCTTTTCTTTTCTGTCGCTGAGCTGCCTCATAAAATACGAAGATAAAAACAGTTTTTGTTTAACCACCTGTCTAGTGAAAGTTATTTGGGTTATTTTATAGTGTGAGGCTTTTATGAATTTAGCAAATATATATATATATATATGTGTGTGTGTGTGTGTGTGTGTGTGTGTATGCTCTCTGTTTCAAACCTGATACACATATATCAGGTTTGTTGCATGAACAAGTTTTCACTACTCTAAGGTAAGTACCCAGTATAGGTCACATAGGAACTACACATCTAGATTTTTACATTTTAGTCATACTATTCCCATCAGCCCTGTACGTGAGTTTCTCCATGCTCCTGTCATTATTGACATCATCATCTTAAATTGAAAAATAAAATCAAGCCAAGTTTATTTAAACGTGTGTTGGGTGTATGCGTGCATGGCACAGTGACACTCTGCAGGCCAAAGGCAGGAGCCCTGGCTCTCCAGGAGGGCTGGGAGTTTGAAGGGTCTTTGAGGGGTCTTTATCCCCCAATTTAGGGTTGGTCGGTTTGAACAAAGATGAGGAGGCTGGTAGGTCTACAAATTTGGCATAAGTTCATCCTGATCTGTCTACAGGCTGAGGCATCCTGTGGACAGAGAAAATGCCTGCGGGGCCTTTCTTTTAAGCTGCACAGCTTAAGTCAGGAGGGTGAGGAAGAAGCCAGCCATCTTGGAAAAATCACCATCTTTATTGTGTAGTCCTGTGCCCTCTCCCTGTGTGGGATTTAACACCTTTGTCCTTCAGTTGTTATGACTGTGTTTTTTTTTGTTTCCCCCAGCAGCTAATGAGACTGAAACATTTTCATATTCTTCTTTGCCAACTGTACACCCTCTTTGGTAAAATGTCACTCTGAAATTGTCCTAGTTTGCTTTCCTGCTGCTGTGATAAGCACCGAAGCCAAAAGCAGCTTGGGGGATGGGGTGGGAGGGGTTATTTGGCATAGACGTTCAGGTCACAGTCCATCATTCAGGGAAGTCAAGGTAGGAACTGAAGCCGGAATCTGGAGGTAAGAACCACAGATAAACCAACAGTTTATAGCTTGCCAGTTGGCTCTCTGACTTGCTCTCTGTTTCAAACTCAGCTACCCCTCTTTCATCAACCAGGCCTACCTGCCTCGGGAGGTTGTCTCCCAGAATGGTTGGATCCCTCCTACATCAATCGGCAACCAAGGCAGTGTCCCACAGAAATGCCCACATGCCAATCTGATCTGGGCAACTCCTCAGCTGAGGTTTTACTCAGATCTCGGCTGTGTCAGGTTACCCTTTGAGGCTAACAGTTTTTGCCCATTTTTACATTACATTATTTTTGGTTGGTTGAGATTTTTTGAGTGGTGGGGAATGTGCGAGGGAGGCTTTAGAGAGGGTCTCTCTACGTAGGCCTGGCTGTCCTAGAACTCACTGTGTGCCAGAACTCACATAGATCTTCCTGCCTCTGCCTCCTGAGTACTAGAATGAAAGGCTTGTAGCACTATGCCCAGCTTCACAGCGGATTTTTTACTGTTTTGGAAAGTTATTTTATGCATTGTAGATATAAGTCTGAACCTGTTGTAGATAAAAGGATGAGCATGTTGGTGGTATAAGCATGAAGATGTCATTTGAGCAGATTTTCTCAGAATATGTAGCTTATGGTTTTCATTCTCACAACGTTTTCTTGCTTGAATTATTTCTTAAATATTAACTGAACAGTAATCTAAGCATCTTTTAACATGGTTTGGGGCTACAGAGACAGCTCAGCAGTTAAAAGTACTGACTGTTCTTGCAGAGGATCCAAGTTTGATTCTCAGCACCTACATTGTGGTTCACAACCTTCTGTAACTCCAGTTCCAAGGGATCTGACACTCTCTTCTGACCTCCACAGGCATCAGGCACACACATGGTACACAGACATATGTGCAGGCAGAACACTCTCACATAAAATAAAAATATACAAACATAATAAAAAATTTAAAAATAAACATAATGGACTAGACTCTGCAGTGTTTGGCTCAGAGTTCTTCATGTAGAGCTATCTGAGCAGCACAGAGAAAAGTATCATTTGATTTTTCCCAATTTGGGAGGTCTCATTTTCTTTAAAAAAAAACATTAAGATAACTCAATATATCTTACTAAAACCCTTCTCAGATATTTCCCAGCTCATCTCTGGCCTTTAACCCTTAAATAGAGGATTAGAATTAAAATATCTCCTTCCCCTACAGGCCTCTCAGGACTAATAGGGGGGAGGGGAGCTTATGCTTTTTAATAGAACTGAAGATATTTTGCATGATAAAGAACAGGAGATAACTTAGTTGGACTTTAATCATCATAGCGTAATGGTTCAACTTAATAAAATAATATCCACTTCTCTTTCCCACAGGAGAGTAAGATTGGAAAAGCAATGACCTACCTATCCCAGGAACAGGTAAAGGAGAACACTGAGGCACCTAGGAGGCTGTCAGCAGATAATGACCATTCCCTGACATGGTAGGGTTATGGGGGCCTGGCAGAAATGAAGCTAGTCTGAAGATATACTTGTAGCTTTCAATTTGACTATGAGAAACAATGAACCTTAAAGAAGTGGGAGTTTCCCCAGGAATCTCAAGCTAGGAAAAAAAAAAAGGCCCCAAGTGGAGGAATGGGTGAGGATGACTTGTCTTCTTTACAGGGATTTTAACAACTTGTAGAACCACCTTATGGATGAGACTGAAGCCCAGATGGTAATAATCTATGCAGGATCAGATCACACCTTGGACAGGACCGTTTAGAGGTGCATCCCTGGCCCTTTGGTCTGTTTTGCTTTGTTTTGTGACACGGGGTCTCACTGTGTAGCTATAGCTGTCCTGAAACCTACTGTATAGACAACCCTGGCCTCAAATTCACTGAGATCTCCCTGCCTCTGCTTCCCAAGGGCAGAAATCAAAGGCATGCACACAGGGCAGGTTGGTACCCATGGAGGACCTTCCCCTTCTCTGAGGAGAATGGGAGGGAGGGATGGGGATGGCTGTGTGAGGGGAGGACTAGGAAAAGGGGAGGGGCTATGATCAGGATGTAAAGTGAATAAATAAATTAATGGAAATATATATGTTTAAATCATGTTTAAATGCTAGAAACAACTCTTACAATGATAAAATTGCCAATTGTATGTTTTATTTCTCTCTGTATATAACTCCATGGGCATACATATACATTTTTCATGTTTGCTATTTTTATGTATATTAATTATCTATGTAATAAAAACTATATAATCTGGGGTAATAAATAAATAAATGCACCACTATACCTGGCAGCTGGCACTCTATTTAAACTCTAATCTCACTTCAGGATCCCAAAGACACATGGTCTTGTGGGAGTTCACTGGATCTCTTTGTTCCTCTTCCTAATGTGGCTGCATTGGATAAATCTTTTTTTCTCCTTTGCACTATTAATTTGCCTTTTGTAATTGTCTTGTTGAGAGTGGGTGGCTGAACCTGGCTTAGAGCACAGGCCTTGACCTCCAAGTCCAATAACTCTTAGGTATGGACAAAACAGTAGGTTGAATGGGAAGGAAGGTCTGGGGTGCACTTCTATGGCAGGGTACTTGCAGAATAAACATAAGGCCACAGGTTCAATTTCCAGGACCTATGAACAAATGAGACCTCATTGTGTCTATAAGCTTCTGGTGTATAATAGTCAGTTGCATCATTTAGTATATATGCTTGCACCTGACATATTGAAATCTTTGTTATTCCTTGTGGTGATCAAACCATTTCTTAAGGTGAACTCCCAACTTTCATGGTATAGCTCTTAGTTCTAGATTTAATCTTTCCTTAAACCTTTAATGGGTGTTCATATTCCAGTGCTGTGCAAGGCACTGAGAACAGAAATTAAGAGTTTCCTACTTTGATGAGGTTCACACTGTGATAGTAAGGGAAATAGCCAACAGTTTTAAAATATCATAGGATACATAATGTGATGGGACAAGACAATACTGCTGTTCCTCCATCTTGTATTCTTGCTGAAGCCGTTTCAAGTTTAACTAGAGTTTAATCTCCTTCCAACTCTGTTCTAGGAATCCAAGGTCAGGATGCCCTGGCTAACTTACATTAGCATCTGTTAAACTACAGAACCCCCTCCAGCTCACCACTTATCTTAGCTTCTGTCAAATTGCTTGCTTGCATAAAGTCACCCTCCACTACCCAAAGTGAGATGTCTAAGTTTCTGCCTTCAAAACCCCCGTGCTATAGGTACTCCATGCTACACTTGAGTCTGGAATACCTGGGTATAGTCCCAGACAGCTAGAATAAACACTTTCAATTAGCTACAAAATGTGTCTGAGTGGTCACTTCTAGAGGGCTCCCTGTCACATTAGCACTGTGACAGGGACAATCAGATCTGCCTGCTGAATAACAGAGCCACCAAGAACAGACACTCTTGCTAACTACTTATTAGTGTTTTTTATTTTTATTTTTACTCATGTGTTATGGGTGTTTTGCTTATGTGTGTGTATGTGTTCGGTGTGCTTGCCTACTGCTCACCAGATGCCTTGGAACTGAAGTTATAGATAGTTGTAAGCAGCCATGTGGATGCTGCGGGCTGAACCTTCTGATCCATATTTCAGCCCCCAAATTTATCTGTTTGTGTGTTTGTGTGCATGTGTGTGTAGGTATTCATGGAGTCCAGAAGAGGGCATAGGGTTATCTGGAGTTATCATGAGCTATCCGTGGTGACAGGCTTGAAAACTCTGTCCTCTATAAGAGCAGTAGCTGTTCTTAAACCCCTGAGCCACCTCTCCAGCCCCTTGCCAAATACCTTTTAAATCCAGTGTTTGCTTTTCTTCCAGAATAGGTGGGGGGCGGGGAGGAACTATAGAAAAAGGAAAGCGGTGGGGGAGAATGGAATTGAATTTCTCAAGGATATGATCGTCGTGGAAAAGTGAAGGCTTTGGGAAATCAAATTTATTCTATTCAATATCGTGCGTGTATTTCATTTCCTCCACCCCATGTGGCACAGCGGGAAACCAGGTGGTAAACTGCAACACAATGGGAAAGAACTAGTGCGGGGAGATTCAGACACGGTTGTGGTTTCTAATCTGGAACACACGGCAATTTAGTTGGGCCTGGGGCACAACTTTGCACCGCCATGTGTTCTGGTATTCTGAAGCCTGCAGGGTGATGACATGTGTGGGCAAGCTGAAAAGCCCTCTAGGGATGTGCGCAACTTTGTGAATGCGCAACAAACCTAATGTCCTTGTCTGCTAGGCACATCTCAGACTATCCCACGCCACTTCCATCCCCCTGGCAGAGATTTCTACGATTTCCTTGATAAATTAGGAGAGGGAGAAGAAATCTTCTGATAAAGCAGACACAGCAAGCGTTTAAGAAATAACTCAGTCCTTTTGGCTTTTTTGTTTTTTAGAGGTAGGGGGTTCATCTCCATATGTGTTCACCCTGAATCCATAGCTTGGCAACACGGAAGGGAAGGAAGCCACACAAGAGAAGGAACCATTGACCTCAGACTTTATCGTTAAGTGCTTAACGAATCTGTCAGTCATATGTGAAGCAGGGCCATAGATTAGAAAGAGGCTATAGCAACTTACTCCAATGCACCAGGCGCGAAAAATTCATCCAATTCATCCGGGCCCTGCAGGGCGCAAGCGCACTGCTGGGCCTCGGCCAGGCCTTGCCTAGAGCAATGAAAGTTCTAGCCTCAACGACGGGAAGGCACCGTTGGCGCCTCCATGTTTTTTCCCTTC
The DNA here is from genome assembly GCA_028658305.1 of Pachyuromys duprasi. Lineage (NCBI taxonomy): Eukaryota > Metazoa > Chordata > Mammalia > Rodentia > Muridae > Pachyuromys > Pachyuromys duprasi. The sequence goes on along the minus strand of CM053756.1, from coordinate 23,231,999 downwards.
CCAGCTTCACTTTGGGAACTCCAATGGCTAGCACTGCGCTTGGCGCGCAGCGCTCCAACCACTGCGGGAAAACCGAAAAAGAAGTGACCTCCCGGCCCTGCGCCCCCGCGGGATCTCTGCCAGGTGGTAACGCGGAGCACCGGGGAGGCAAAGGCGTCCCGGGAAGAAGCATTGCAGACCCTAACCCTGCCTCCCCCCAGGCTTGTTGGCTGTCCCTGGGTGTCCCCTGTCCCCAGAGGCCACCCCCCAGGCCAAGGTGAGACTCCCCCGCGCCGGGGAGGCAGGCAGCCGCGCGCTCCCCGAGCCTGCGAGGCACCGTGGGCGGTTGGCCGGCCGCCGGCTGCTACCAGTCGCGAGTCCCCGAGGCCCTGCGCCAGGCGCCTGGCCGAAGGGTCTCCTCTCTGGGCGTCCCTTCCTTTGCGTCGGCGTACCCCGAGCCTGGCTCGGTGGGACCGTCTCAGGACGCGCGGGGCAGCTCTCCGGCGGCCGTAGACATGAGCTCGACTCCCGGGCTGCCCACTCCGGGGGCCTCGCTGGCCCTGCGGGTGTCCTTCGTGGACGTGCATCCCGAGGTGATCCCGGTGCAGCTGTGGGGACTGGTGGGCCAGCGACGGGAAGAGTACGTGCGGCTGAGCCGGGAGATTCAGGAGGCCGCAGCCACGCGCGGCCCTTGGGCGCTGGGTGGGGCCTCGGCATCGCCGGGAGAGCTGTGCCTGGTGCAGGTGGGGCTCATGTGGCACCGCTGCCGCGTGGTCAGCCGCCAGGCGCAGGACAGCCGCGTCTTCCTGCTGGACGAGGGCCGCACCATCACGGCGGGCGCGGGCTCGCTGGCCCCGGGGCGCAGCGAGTTCTTCCACCTGCCCTCCGAGGTGCTGGGCTGTGTGCTAGCCGGCCTGGTGCCCGCGGGAGGCGGTGGCTCCGGCGGTGGCGAACCCCAGCACTGGTCCACAAGCGCCGTGGACTTCCTTAGCAACCTGCAGGGCAAGGAGGTGCACGGACGGGTCTTGGACGTGCTGCTTCTCCATCGCCTGGTGCTGCTGGAGGTGCCCATTGTGGCTCAGCAGATGGAGGAGCTGGGCCTGGCCAGACAGGTGCCAGACAGCCTCTTCTGTTCCCTGCTCAAACGCTACCTGACCGCGGCGGGGCTGGGCAACTCCGGAGCTCCAGTTCTACCGCGAGCCGCACCCAAACAAGAGCATCCTGGGTTAGATTATTTCTATCCCCAACTGCAGCTGGGGGTGACGGAGCCCGTGGTGGTCACCCAAGTGTGCCATCCCCACCGCATCCACTGCCAACTCCGGAGCCTCTCGCAGGAGATCCACCGCCTCTCTGAGAGTATGGCTCAGGTATACCGGGCGTCCACGGGAACAGAGGATGAGGACTCTGGCAGTGCCACCTGGGAGGAGAGGGAGGAGAGCCCAGACAAGCCGGGGTCTCCATGTGCTTCCTGTGGCTTGGATGGACAGTGGTACCGGGCTCTCTTGCTTGAAACTTTCAGGCCTCAGCGCTGTGCCCAGGTGCTGCACGTCGATTATGGAAGAAAAGAACTAGTGAGCTGCAGCAGCCTTCGCTACTTGCTGCCCGAGTATTTTCGAATGCCTGTGGTGACCTACCCGTGTGCCTTGTATGGACTCTGGGACTGCGGAAGAGGCTGGTCCCGGTCACAAGTTGGGGATTTGAAAGCTCTGATCCTGGGCCAGGCGGTGAACGCGAAGATTGAATTTTACTGTTCCTTTGAGCACAAGTACTATGTCACCCTGTATGGGGAGGATGGAATCAATCTCAACAGTGCCTTCGGAGTACAATCCTGTTGTTTGGCTGACCGATTTCTTGAAAGTCAGGGGCTAGAGGAGGAAGAGGAGGAGGAAGATATGGAGGCTGCTTTTCAGTCTCAGTCCCCCGCTGAGGAAATGGAGGAGGAAGTTTCCCTCCCGTCCTTAAGCTCCATCAGGTTGAAGATGAATGCTTTCTATGATGCCCAGGTGGAGTTCGTGAAGAACCCCTCAGAGTTCTGGATTCGCCTAAGAAAGCACAAGAACACCTTCAGCAAGCTGATGAAGAAAATGTGCAGCTTCTACTCTTCGGCCAGTAAGCTGGATGGCGTGATTTTGAAACCTGAACCGGATGACCTCTGCTGTGTCAAATGGAAGGAAAATGGCTACTACCGGGCCATGGTCACCCGATTAGACAGCAAGAGTGTGGATGTGTTCTTGGTGGATCGGGGCAATTCTGAGAACGTGGCCTGGAGCGACGTGCGGATGCTGCTGCCTCAGTTTCGGCAGTTACCAATCCTGGCTCTGAAGTGCACCCTGGCTGACATCTGGCCTTTGGGGAAAACGTGGAGCCAGGAAGCGATTTCATTTTTCAAAAAGACAGTACTCCACAAAGAATTGGTGGTCCACATCCTTGACAAGCAGGATCGCCAGTATGTCATAGAGATCCTTGATGAATCCAGAACTGGGGAGGAAAACATCAGTAAGGTCATTGCTCAAGCTGGATACGCCAAGTACCAGGAATTTGAGGCAAAAGAAAACATCAGGCTTAGTGCCCACTCCCCGGGGCACGTTTCTGGTCATTTTATTGCGGAGACTGGCAAAAGATCTTCCATCAAGAAGGCTGAAGGAGAACAGAAAGCAAAGAGAGACAATAAAACCCTGCCTGTTTTAGAAGCTTTGGCCAAGGTGGTAAACCTTCCAAGTATTTCCACCGGGCAGACCACACAGGACAAAGAGAAGGGAACGGCTGACTCTTCTCTCCTTACTCTGAATTTCTTGAAATTGAAGCCAGGCTGCTGTGGGAAAGGGGAGCTGGAGGTGGGCAGTACCGTGGAGGTGAAGGTGTCTCACATCGAGAACCCCGGCTCCTTCTGGTGCCAGCTGATGAGGAACGCGCAAGGATTCCGAACCCTGATGTGTGACATTGAGGACTACTGCAAAAGTGAGCCAGCCCCCTACGAGGGGGACACTCGTGCCTGCCTGGCAAAGCGAACAGCGAATGGAAGATGGTCCAGAGCTCTGATTAGCGGGGCCCAGTCTTTAGAGCACGTCAGAGTGGTGTTTGTGGATTATGGAGACAAAGATGTGGTATCTATGAAGGACATACTCTCTGTCAGTGAAGCTTTCCTCCAGGTCAGAGCTCAGGCATTTAGATGCAGTCTTTATAATTTAATTCAGCCAACTGGTGAAAATCCCTTCGAGTGGGATGAAAAGGCGATACAGGCTTTTAGTGGGTTTATAGAAAACGCCTGGCAGAATAACTTAGAATTAAAATGCACAATCTTTGCTTTGGCATCAAGGCATGATGAGGAGTGGTTCAATGTTGTGGACTTGCTAACACCCTTTCAGAGTGCCTGCCATTTTTTGGTAGAAAAGAGATTTGCTAGGCCTGTAAAACTTCAGAAGCCCCTGGAACCATCGGTCCAGCTACATTCTTACTACTATTCTACCCATGACCTAAAAATTGGAAGTGAAGAGTTGGTATACATAACACATGTTGATGACCCTTGGACATTTTATTGCCAACTAGCGAGGAACACAAATATTTTAGAACAATTATCATACAACATTATACAGCTAAGTAAAGCCTCATTGAATTTGAAAGCATCCAACTTGAACCCTGGAACCTTGTGCCTTGCCAAATACACTGATGGAAACTGGTACAGGGGGATGATAACAGAAGAAGAGCCGAACAAAGTCTTCTTTGTTGATTTTGGGAACACTCACATAGCAAGCGATGGCCTGATCCCCATCCCTCGAGATGCCTATGATGTCTTGCTTCTACCCATGCAAGCTGTTAAATGTTCGTTATCTGATATTCCTCATCATATCCCGGAGGAAGTCACGGCCTGGTTCCAGGATACTGTTTTAGACAAGTCATTGAAGGCTTTAGTTGTAGCAAAAGACCCAGATGGAAGATTGATTATAGAGCTCTATGATGATAGTATCCAAATTAATGCTAGTATTAATGATAAGCTAGGGCTCCTTGGATACAAAAACAGAACAAGAAAAAAGGACAAAGAGAGTGAAATAATCCTCCACGCAGCCGAAGCTCCGGAAGATAAAAATGAGAGCATGAACTCACCACCTACAGAATATTTGAGTAAATCGGGAGAAGGCAAATCACACAGTGTAGAGATTATGGGCGAATCGTGCAAACCCAAGATGAGCCCAGCATGCAAGGAGCTCAAATATTTACAAGGTTCAACAAAGGCCAACCTAGTCTCTCTGTATCAGGACTCCATGGGGAACAGAGATGATGGGGGGTTTCCCTTAACAAGAGAAAAGAAGGAAGACATGTTTACCAGCTCACCCGTGGGGGCTACCAAACTAGATTCCGCTCTTCCTGAGGGAAGACTAGGGGAATCCGGCAGCAAAGAGCTGCCTCCAAAGTTCTGTGAATTCCCACGGAAAACAATAGCACCCGGCTTTAAGACCTCTGTGTACGTATCCCATATTAACAACCTCTCTGATTTCTACATCCAGCTGATAGAAGATGAAGCAGAGATCAACCGTCTTTCCGAGAGGTTAAATGATATGAGAACAAGGCCCCAGTTTCACACGGGTCCACCTTGGCAAAGTGGAGATGTGATATGTGCCATTTTCCCAGAAGATAACTTATGGTACCGAGCAGTGGTCATGGAACAACAGCCCAACGACTTCCTCTCTGTACAGTTTATAGATTATGGCAACATGTGTGTGGTCCACAATAACAAAACGGGTCGGCTTGGCCCCGTTGATGCCGTCTTACCAGCACTGTGCCTCCATTGCTCTTTAAGGGGGCTTTTGGTACCTGACATAGTGGGCTGTAAGGAGATGGTGGCTTACTTTTCCCAAAGGACAGAAGAGGCTCAGATAAGATGTGAATTTGTTAAATTCCAAGGCACTTGGGAAGTGGTCCTCTCGGATGAGCATGGAATCATAGCTGAAGATATGATTAGCAGGTTTCCACTCAACGAAAAGTCTCAAATGGGGCTCACCACCCAAATCATGAAAGGGGACTGTTCAAAGTCTGCTAACAAACCTGATACGGACACGTCAGTGTTTCTTAACTGGTATAATCCCAAAACAAAGTTGATAAGAGCGTATGCCACTGTCATAGACGGGCCTGAGTACTTTTGGTGCCAGTTTGCCGATTCTGAGAAGCTGCAGTATTTAGAAACGGAGGTCCAGAGTGCCGCAAAGCACCTTGCAGACCGGAAGAGCTGTGCCCAGTGTCCCCGAATTGGAGATCCGTGTATCGTGAGGTACAGAGAAGATGGACATTATTACAGAGCCGTCATCACTAATATCTGTGAAGATCACCTTGCGTCTGTCAGGCTTGTGGACTTTGGGAACGTCGAAGACTGTGTGGACCCCAAAGCACTTTGGAACGTCCCTTCTGAACTCCTGCTGGTCCCCATGCAGGCATTTCCGTGCTGCCTTTCTGGTTTCACCATCTCTGGCGGAGTATGCCCTCAAGAAGGAAATGATTATTTTTATGAGATAGTCACAGAAGACGTGTTGGAAATAACAATATTGGAGATCAAGAGGGATGTCTGCAACATCCCCTTAGCAGTGGTGGAGCTGAAAAGCAAAGGCGAAAGCATTAATGAGAAGATGAAGAAATATGCCAAGGTGGGCACTCCCAAGAGTGACCTGTACTATGATAAACATGGAGCAGAGAGAAAGGGAGGCCTTAGGCCCACCAGTCCTGACCTTGGCCTTAAGAAACCAAGCCACAAAATGGCACAGGATAAGCCGTTTTATGTGGAAGCCCGGGCATGCGAGCTCTCTGAGAGAATTGAAAAAGATTTGAACATTGAAACGAAGACAAGTAAATTCTATGAGCGTAGCACCCGTAACATTTTCGAAGCTTTCGAGAACTCGTGCAAAGGTAAAATGGGCTCCGAGAGGCTAGACGGCAACATGGATTACCATTTTGTGGACAGAACCAAGTTTGAGGATAGCTACCTCATTACAGGATTCAATCCCATAATGCCCCACGCCAGTGAGCCGAAGGAGCTACTGGAACTGAATTCACTAGAGGTACCGCTCTCTCCAGATGACGAATGCAAGGAATTCTTAGAACTGGAATCCATCGAGTTGCAGCACTCCCCTGTCGGGGAGGAAGAGGAGAAAGAGGAACTAGGCCTGGGGTCTCCAATGGCACCTCCGTCCCCAGGCTGCGAGGCAGGAGCCACCCTGGAACCGTTTATGGTGCAGCTTCCCCTGGACTGTGAGACCGAGAAGCAGCTAGACTTGGAACTCCCAACGCCCCAGCTGTCCCTGGATGACAGCCTCAGTCCCTTATCCGCGGTCGTCAGTCCGAACATCCAGGAGGCCGCGTGTGCGTGTGCCGAGGACGAGGGGAAGGCCGGTTGTGTGGGCTCCTCTGACGACGGCCACGGCATGTCACCCGTCCTCCACCACCGGAAGAGCAGCGACTCCCCCACCCACGATGACCTGAACCTGTCCGAAGAGGAGTTCCCACAGTTTGAAAGCAGAGACAAAGCTGCTTTATTGGCGCCTTTGTTCTCCGGGGAAGAAGCCAGAGACGGAAGGAAGTGCGGGGTCGCTGTACCAGGTGTGTGGGTCTCTTTCACCTTGAAGCCTTTCAGTGGTGCAGAAAAGGGATAGCTGTTGCCCGAGTTACATTTAAAAAAGAGAGAAAGAAAAAAAAAAGAAAAATTAAACACAAAGAAGATACTCAGGTTTGAACTTTATGACGGGCACTTGATTTTTGCTTGTTTTGGCTTTAGAGAGAAAGCCCCGCTCTCTACCCCCGACTTAACCTTGAATCCACACCCCTCTGGCTCAGCCTCCCGAGAGCTGGGATGACCGGCGCATGCCATCTGCCCCACCAGGAGGGACATTTTGAAGCATGGAAAATACAGTTGTAAAGTCAGTGCAAAATTACAAAGGCATGATATTGGTTTTATGTTTTAAATTAAGATGGCCCAGCATTCAAGGATACCCACTGCTTTTGCAGAATACCCAGGTTAGGGTCCCAGCATCCACATGGTGGGTCGCAACCACCATACATGTCTCCAGTTCCGGGGGAATCTGCCCCTCTTTCCCGACCTCCACTTGCTTCTGCACGCACGCACTGAGGCACACACACATTCATATAGTTTAAAAATAAAAATGACTAAAATCTGTGTCTTAATAAGGACAATTCCATGTAAACTGTAAGGAATTGTTACATTAAAAATCGAAACAGTAAATGTACTGCTAAATTTTGAAAATTTGGTCTTCCCTTAGTCTTCCCATACTGTATCATGCCTGTAAATAGATTTACAGTGGAGATCATTTTGCCCGTGTTTTTTTTTTCTTCTTGGACTTAACTGTATCATGAGTTGACTTTGCCATGCATTGAGAAATCTTTAAACGGAATTTAGATTTAGGGAACTTCTAATAATAAAAGACTCAACAGTCGAGAGATACCTGGGAGGGGTTGTCAGTCAATAAATATTAGCTATCTTATTTGCTATTTTCTCTGCTTCTTAAAGACCTGAAGAAAACAACAACCCCCCCCAACTATTTTAAAGTGTGGGGGTGGGTGGGGGGTGGTTGCCCTTGAAGGGTGAAGGAGCCAGACTTCTCTGGAGCTGGAGTTTCAGGTTCTGTGAGCCCCAGATATTGTTTCTGGGATCCACAGTTGAGTTTCTAGAAAAGCAGTGTGCATTCTTCAGTGCGGACCATCTCTCTAGCTCCAAGAAAACAACAGCAAAAAAAGTTAAAGTTACATTAAATGGTTACTACTTTTAACTTTGCATGATCAAGCTTGTGCTTTTCAATTGTCTGTATTTATACTGTTGAGTTTCAACCATGATATAAAAATGGAGAAAGCAGTAGTAGAAGGAGGATGAAGAGTCACAGATTTCTACTACCTAGAAGTTCCGAGGGGTCACACCATGGCACACTTTCCTTTGGTCATATTTTAGTCCCTGTGTATATTTGTTGCAAACAATTTAAAAGCTAAATGCAGATTATACTGCCATACAGAATTGAAACCTCTGTTTTATGACCTTGAAGCCTATTAAGTGGGCTAAAGAGATGGCTCATCAATTAACAGGACAGCGTGCCCTTGCAGAAATTGGAGTCCCAACACCCACATCAAGCATCTCAAAATCACTTTCAACTCTAGGTCCAGGAGATACAGTGCCCTCTTCTGGCCTCTGTGGGAACCCACACCCGTGCACGTAGGCACACACAGATACAAATACACATGAAAATCAAATCTTTTGAATGTGTTCAGAATGGATGATGTCCTTTGCCAGATGTATTTCACACGGATGGCTAACATCTGAAATACACAGAGATCTTTTTAAAAGAAACATTCAAAGTGTCCACAAAACTTTTCACTCAGCAACTTGAGAACTTGACAGTTCTCAAAAGTAGAGACACAAGACATGTTTACCACATTTAACATCCCTGGTCATCAAGGAAATTCAAATTGAAGGTACTTTGAAATGTCCTAATTCTAGTAAAAATGGGTGTCACAAAGAACACAAATAAAGAAGCAAGAATGCAGATGTTACCTAAAGTGAGATGCTGCTAGTGGAAGTATACCCCAATGCATGGAAATTGCTATGGAGCCTTCTCAAAAAGTTGAAGATAATAGCCAGCTAAGATACAGCCATCCCTGGGTATATATACCCAAGGGGCTCCTCCTGCGTCCTCCCACATAGACTCGTTGTTTGGTTAAAGTGTCGTAATAAAACACTACGGCCAAAAGCAGCTTGGGGAGGAAAGTGTTTATTTCGATTTGTAGCCTGTAGTCCATCATGCAGGGAGGTCATGGCAGGAACCTCCTCCAGGCTGATACAGCTCATACAGGAGCTACAGAGGGGTGCTGCTGACTGCCTTGCTTCTCATGTCTTGCTCAGCCTGCTTTCTTACAGAACCCGGGGCCACCAGCCCGGAGATGGCATCACACACCGTGGGGCCGGGCCCTCCCACATCCTCAGCCTCTAATACTAGAATGTGCTCAGTGATAGTGACGGTAGCTTTTGGTAGTAATTTTCAGTGTAGAGGTCAAATTCAATTCTTGTTTTTAGCTTTGTTGTTTTGGGGAAGTGGGAGGATTATATAGAGTTGGGCCGCAAATATATGTATTTGTATATGTATATAATACAATTGAGAAAAGGGATACTTAGAAAAGATACTACTATATAACTTGCACATTACTAATTAAATGAGGCTAGAAGGGTGCTTCTCCTGTGTGTCTGGCGCTAAGGTGCTAGGCTGTACACACTGAATCTTCCTGTATTCGATTTAGCCGTCCAGCTGCAGAACACCTACACTCTGAAAGGCTTCTCTGTTGGATCGAAATGTGTCGTGTGGTCGAGCCTAAGAAACACGTGGTCCAAGTGTGAGATTCTTGAACTAGCCGAAGAAGGAACAAGGGTAAGGGAAGGTGAAGGACTTTGTTTCAAGGTGCCCTTGCTATGAGAGCTTTACTAATGTCACCAGACCGTCAACGATTCCAGGTAGCTTTTGTCTGTCTCTGTTCGTTTATCCCTGCCGATTTCTCCTGACGCCTTGATGAAGTTTTTGAGAATCAAATCTCCCTTCTTTTCCATGTAAACACTGGTAGGGGCTTACAGTTTATCGTGGCGTTGTTACTAGTTTGTTTTGTGTAACCTGGAAAACATGCTAGAATTGCTGGCCTGTTCTCTAAATTCTCTATTCCTGGGCCTTGGCCTGACTTACACATTCTGAATTTCTTGAGGTAGGGAATTCATGAATATCCATTTTCACACTATTAAGACTGAAGAGCTGGGCTGGAGAGATGGCTCACTGCTAAGAGCACCTGCGCTCTTGGAGAGAAGCCTGATTGGGTTCCCAGCGCTCCCGTCAGGCAGCTCACAACCACATCTATCTCTAGCTCCAAGAGTGCAGGCTCCCTCTCCTGGCCTGCACGCCCTAGATGTACACGCAGACAAGCAGGCACACGCATACGCAGACAAGTGAATCTTGAAATGGGAGAACCACTGTGTAGGATATTTCATAAGCATTATGCAGACAACCCTCCCCTGAGTGTCAGAGTGCTCTCCAGCCTTAGGCGTTACTTAATGTTTTAGACCATATTTTAGACATCACCCTGTTTTCCTCACACATACATGCATGCTTTTGATCTGGTGTATGTAACAAAGCAGTCCCATTGCACCTGTGTTCCAGCCCATCCACCACATGATCTTTGTCTTCTTTTGTTGCTGTTTGGTTTTTGAGACAGGATTTTTCACTGTAGCCCTGGCTGGCCTTGAACTCTGCCTCCCCAGTGCTGGAGTTAAAGGCATGCCCTGGCTTACAACATAAATTAATTCCAAATTATCGTTGATGATTTACTTTAGCCATTTCCTCTTTGGAGAAACACAGCTTGATAGTACTGTATAGATTTTCCTTATAGCTTCAAACTTTATCCTCAAGAAAGAGCCAAATCCCTGTAATCTATCCAATTTTTTGAGTAGATGGACACACACCTTTTGAGGCAGAAGTGTACATACTACAGTTTATTATCTTTTTTGGATTGTAGGTCTTTTGGAACACTTGAGGTCTAAATTTTAAATATTGCTGATCTCTTAGCATACATACTCAACATGTTTGTAGTATCGAGTTTAAATTTAATACAGCCTTTTTTTTTTTCATTTGAGATGACAGCCTGTATAGCCAGGCTAGCCTCAAACTCTGTATGAACCAAAGTTTCCTTGAACATGTGAGCCTCCTGTTTCCACCTCCATGTGCTGGGATGACAGGTATGCATCCCACACTTGGGGGTGGATTGTAGGGCTGTGCCTGCCAGACATGCACCCCACCAGCCGAGCGAGACGCCCCACCCCACCCCTTGATGCAATCACCTTCCCACGACACCTCAGGCATCTTCAGTTTGTAGAACTCATCTTTTTGCTTTGTTTTGCTTTGCTTTTGTGTTTTGTTTTGTTTCTTTCTAAGTGTTCTTTTTCCTCCTAGGTTGTGAACCTTTCAAATGGTGTGGAAGAAACAGTAAGCCCCGAGAATGTCTGGAATGGCATCCCCAAGGTAGATAAGAATCCCTCTGAGGTACGACTGGGAGCATTAATTAATGACAGCACTTTTCTTTGTTTTCCATGATGGTTGGACAAGCACTTTCAAAGCCCTTGTGTTAGGAAGAATGAAGGGGGAAAAACCTGTATCAACACAGTTGACAACATCAATAACAAAATCAGTTTCTGGGATTGGAGGCCAAGTATCACTTTGGACAAACAAGTCATCCATGGTTTGCTCATTGATTTTCCAATTTGAGGTTAAAGAATGTTGGTGAGTTATATGGTATATTTTTGATAAAAAAAATCCAAGGAATGGGAGAAGTTTTAAAATGAAGTTGCTGGAGATAGCTCAGATCATTTGCTGTTCTTGCAGAGGACCTAAGTTGAGTTTCCAGCACCCACTTTGGGTAGCCAATAACTGCCTGCAACTCCAACTCCAGAGTATCTTATGCCCTCTTCTGGCCTCCAAGGACACTTGCACTCATACACACACAGACACACACAGACACAGACACACACACACACACACACACACACACCTCACAGATATACATACATAAAATATTTTTTATTTTAAAATGAGAAAATAACCCCTACTTGCAGTCAACTTTGGAAAGCCAAGCTGGTTGATACCTTGGTCTTCTTTCACACCTTTCACCATCTAAATTGAAAGTTCTTTCATTGCAAACACAGATGGTACTACAGCACATAGTTTTACAGTCTGCTGAGGACTATAATGGTGGACAGTTTCCACAGTCACCAGGATGTGTCCGTGGGTGTTGAAGTTTGTTGTGTTTGCATAGTTGGATTTGGACTTAATGCTTCCAACAGGCCTGCTCATCATGGTTTGCCTCTGCTGATTGTCTTTTCTCTGGAGAGATGCTTCAGGTTTCCCCATCTTTGCAGCCGAGTCATTTTAGATTATTCCCTGAACATTTCGAATCCTATAAGACCTGGGCTCTATACGCATGCTCTGGAGGAGGCTGAGGTTTTTGTTCTAGTGGGGTATTGCCTAAGGTACCTCTTGTAAACTCCATCTGTCTGTGGCTGATGGCTCACATGTCAGTGAAATTTTCAAAGCCTTTGCCATGATGCTCAGGTCTGCCCACCTAGTCTGCTACTCAGGGGCCAGTCTGGAACTCAACAAGGTGGTAGTCAGGTGTGGGAGACTGTTGGGCTGCTGCTGCCAAGCGAAGACATGGGGCCATTCTGAGACTTAGACTTAGCTCATACTTAATGTTAGGATTAAAACTGAGCTTCTCTACTCCTGAGATTTCCTCTATGCTGTGTTACTTTTTGGATATGTAGGGCACACGTGTGTGTACATGCGTGCATGTGAAAGACAGAGGTCATCCTCAACTGTTCCTCAGGAGCCATCCACCATGGTGGTTTTTGTTTTGATGGTTTTGGTTATTGTTTTGAGACAAGGGTCTCACTGAGGACTGGGCCTATGCTGGCTGGATGCTGCCTGTCTCTGTCTGTCTACAAAGGATGCTCCACCATACCCAGCTTTCTATATTAAAGTTGTTGATTGAAGTGAGTCCACGTGCTTGTCTATCAAGCACTTTACACACGATATCGCATCAGCCCCCACAAGCTTTGATCCCCTAGGTAGAGTTATATGTTTCTCTCTTTGTCTTTTGTGGTCCTTCTGTTCTATTGTGACTGAGCTTGCCATTGGAGTGAAGCGGGTGTGGGGGGGAAAGAATAAATCTAGCCTTATTCAGGTAACAGAAAAGCAGAGACAGGCTCCTCCATAGGCTAGGTCAGGTCCCTACCCACCTTTGTTACTCATTACAAGACCAGAAGAAAATAGCACAGTAGAATTTCTCCCCATTTCCTGTCTTCCAGTATTCAGGGTCATTTCATTCCAGCCTCTGGCTAGAGACAGAGCCTTTCTCTGATACTGCTGTCTAACCCCACAAACAGTTTCCATTTGGCTTGCAAAAGGAGTACAGGTGTGTGTGTGTGTGTGTGTGTCTCCCACCTACCATGAGTCTCAATTATTTTCATTGTCAACTTCTTTACTCTTGACAACCTGCATTTGCCTTTTTTTCCATTGTGCCTAGAACTGTCATTGAAGAGAGAAGTTAAGGATCTCATACTGGCCACAACTGGAAGGCCATAAGCAGTGTCTGACGTTCAGATACTGCAGCCTCTTCCGGGCATGTGACTGTTAAAAGCGTTGGACTTCACTCTTCAGCCCCTTTGTCAAACCACAACATCCTGTTACAATTTTACTAAGTTTCTTTCCTCTTCTGGTTGGATCCAGCTATTAAATTTGAAGAGTCCATACTTCAGTATAGATCTGTGGAATTTAGCTGGATAAAATGCCCCGTGCCAGCCACAGCAGGGTGGGGAGGGACTACTTAGGAATACCCAAATGGTACACTCATATATTCAATCACTGGTAGCATTATCTAAGCCCATTAGCAGATACAGAGAGACCACTTAGGAGAAAGATATTAACGTTGTTAGATTTGGTTACTAACGGGGCTTAAATGTTCCTGTAATGTGGGGGAGCTTAGATAAGATACCCACTTACAAACGAACATCATGAATCACTAAATCATGCATGGCTTTATGATACATGAAGCCATTAGTGTCTAGGTGTGTGAATTTTAGAATTTTTATCTGAACGATTTAATTTTACCACAAAACGCCTTGCTAACAAGTTTCACTTGCACATAATGCTTTTAGTTACTGAAGGGATGACAATCATTAATAACTCATTGCAGTCTCAGCGTGGATAACAGGTTTGAATAACAGCTATCTGAAGAGTGATGTCCCCTTTTTGAGTTCATTTAGAGTCTCATGCAATGTATTTTGATCATATTCACCGCCTTTCCCCTGCTCTTCCCAGATCCATTAATCTTCCCTCCCCACCCAACTTCGCATCCTCTTTGTTTTACGCCCTTCTAGACTAATTCGTGATGACATCCAGATATCCTTGGGTGTGTGGGTTTCCCACTGGGGCATAATTGACCTTGCAGGAACAAGGCTCTGGAGAAAAACTGTCTCTTCTTCTCCCAGTTGTCAATGTCCCCCCGGCTGGGGGTGAATGGGATTTCAGGCTCAACACTCATTTCCATGCTGGGATTTGGTCTCGTCTGGCTTTGCACAGGTCTTGTGCGTGCCGTCCTAATATGCTGTGGGTGCAGCTGCCCTGCTGTGTCCAGAACGCAGTTTCCTTGTAGTCATCCCCTTCCTGTGGCTCTTACACCTTTTCTGGCCCCTGTTCTGCAATGATATCCCGGGCTTTGGGAGGAAGGGGTACAGTCTGTATGTTCCCTTTAGGGCTAAGTATAGTGCATCTTCCGGGGTAGGCCTGGAGCTCTCAGAGCGGAAGATGACCTTGAACTTCTGGTTCTTCTGTCTCCCCCCAAGAGCTGGGATTATAGGTGCACACCAGCACACCCATTTGTACGACCACCTCTCCTTCCTCCATCAAAGCTGCCAGGGTTAGGAGAGCATACATGCAGGAGACAGGTGCCTCCCTGCCTGGATGGCATGCCCCAGCAGATGTAAGGAAGAGGGAGAAGTCGGTGGACCCAAAGTGTGCTTCTGACTCCCGATCCCGGGCTCTGAAACCAAACCTTGATAACATCAGGAATGCACTTGACCATGTACCCCCATCTGCGGTGAGGTTCTGACTTTAAACTACTCTGCGCTTACAGTTTTATCAATGATGATAACTCAGAGGTTTCATTTGTTAGGCTGTCTTCCAAACAGTGGGGAAGGACCTTTCCTTCATGTCGTCGGATGATACCACCATCAAAGGTAACCTGTGTGCTTAAAACCACGACATTTTTGTCACCCAGAACTTCCAAGTCTTAAAGATAACATTACCTTTAACCTCTCAGTTGGAATGGTTTGTCAACTGCTGTGGATATTAGCAGAAACTGTGCGTGTCAAGGTTGGGGGCTCTTTAAATGTGGTTAGTTGGGATACGTAAGAGGAAGATTTGCTAAAACGTCAGAGGGAATTTGTTGGGGAAATGAATTAAATCTTAGAAGATAACTTCTGAACTGGACGAACTAACACTTTAAAAGGCAGGAAATGGTTTTCTCAGGGTAAGCAGGATGGCATCAGTAGGTAAGTTAAGGCACAGGCTGCCATGCCTGAAAACGTGGGGTCAAACCTAGGGACCCACGTGGTGAGAGATCTGACATTTGCAATCCTCTCGTCTCCACACACGTGCATGACCCCACCCATTCTCCCTTAATAATGATGATAGTAATAACAAATAAACTTTAAAATCAGGTGCTTTCTCAGCATTAACTTGTTTGCATATTTAATTTATCCATCTGTCAATCTTCTGGAGCTTCCTTCCGGACATTTGGTTTATCCCATGGTGCTGCATTGCTCAGTGGGTATGGGGACCCCCTGCCAAGCCTTGCTGACCTGGGTTCCGTCCCTGGATACCACACGATGTGTTTCAGTTTGCTTTCAGCTGCGGTGATAACACACAAGGACCCAAAGCAACCTGAGAGGAGGGTGTTTGCTTGGGACATTTCAGCCCCAGTCCATCATGGAGGAAATTCAGGGCAAGAAGTGAGGCGGGAGCAGAGGCAGGCCCGTGAAGGGAGGCTGCTTACTAGGCTGCGCTACAGTTTATCTTCAGCTACCTTTCTTACACCTCCCAGGACCACTCACCCAGGGCTGGCACTGCCCACATAGGCTGGCTTCTCCCTCAGGGTTTGTTCATCAAGAATGTGCCACACAGACTTGCCCAAAGAACAGTCTAATACAGGCATTTTTGTCAATTGAGTTCCTTCTCCTAGACGATCCTAACGTGTCACTCTGAAAACAAAGACCCACTTAACCAGTACGTGGTCTAAGGAGGAACTGACTTTTGCCAAGTTGTCTGTCCTGACACACACACACACACACACACACAGTATGCCAGCATGCTGGCTCTTGGAAGTGTGGACAAAATGAAATCAGTCCCCTGTGGCCGTAGTAGCGATTGGCTGCTGTGTTACTCTCACCCTAGCAAAAGCTGAAATCAGCCAACTTCAAAGCCCTTAAAGAAGCTTCAGTACTAGGCACGGAGAAGAGCATTAAGAGGAAACGACTGATTTCTTAGGAATGGTTCTGAGTCCTTCATGGGGCTTTCCTCCTCCTCCCTGCCCTGTTGTTACTCTGCTTTCTCTCCTCAGGCTTTTCTTCTGTTTCAGAGGAGCAGCGTGGAGGAGATGCAGATTCGACTCTGGAGGTATAGGCCCGGCCAACCAGAAGCTGCCTTTAACAAGCCACGTGCTACCCCGACTGGAGGAAACGTAAACCACGTGGCTCCTGGAAGTTGTCCTTCGTGGGGGAATGATCTGTGATGGAAGCAGTAGGTCTCAGGTTGACAAAGCAGCCTGTTTATTGCTCTCTAGAGGCATCTGGGCTTGTCCCTCAGCCTGTAGTCTTCTTGTGTTTTAGCCAGGATAATTTATTTTGCCAAACAATTGGCTAGCATACTACTATGTTCATAAAAATTATATCTTTCCAATAGATTGTTTATATTAAAATAGAAAACTCTAGGTTTGTGACTGGCAGGAGCTGCCGAGTAGCACATCTTTGTTAGCAAGATCGTCAGAACCCTTGTTTTGCTTTGGAAGCAGATGCAACACAAGATTTAAATAAAGTTTATTCTTAAAGCTGCGGTGGTCTCCCATGTCCTTCTGTCTCCCCTCTGTAGCGGAGGAGTGGGGAGGCTTGGTGCTATGAAAACTTAGCTCTGATCTGACACGGTGGCACACACCTTTAATCCCAGCACGAAGGAAACAGATGCAGGAGGATCTCTGCGAGTTTGAGGTCAGCCTGGTCTAGATAGAAGGTATGTGGATGCATTCATGCCAAAATACACATGTGCAGACCAGTAAACAACTTTGCAAGAGTCTATTCCCTGTACACCACCTTGATTCTGGGGATAGAACTCGGGTCATCAGGCACAACATGAAAAGTGCTTGATGCATGTAAAGCACATTTGTCCTTTCCTGTGAGAAATGCCCAGTGTGCTAGTTTATGTTTTAAATTTAGCTCACAACGGCATTATTTTTCTCCTTTGAGCATCTGCGTAGAAAACTGTAAAAATAAAAATTCTTAAATAAAACATCATTTTGGGGCACAACACTTAACCATTTTAGAAATAAAAAGGTATGCCCAATGTGAATAAGGTGAAGGTATATGTAAACAGATCTAATATATATTAAAAAGTATAAAATATTATCAGCCTCTGAAGTCCCATGGGAACAGTGAGAATTAAGCACCTTAAAAACTGGGTGTTGCTGGACAAGGTGACCAGCACTCATGAGGCAAGGGCAGGCAAATCTCAGCATTCAAAGCCAGCATGGTCTACATGCTGGGGTCCAGGCTAACCAGGTTTACACAATGAGACCCTGTCTTAAAAATGTAAACAACAGCAACAACAAAATGTGGGTATTGTTTCAGTGAGTGGAAAACGGGAGAGGTTGCATCACAAAATAACTGAGGAAAAGACTGGAGAGGTGTCTCAGCAGTTAAGCATTCATACTGCTCTTGCAAAGGACCAGAGTTCAGTTCCCAGCACCCATTCAGGGCAGCTCATAACCACCTGTAAATCCAGTTCCAGGGAACCCAGCTGCTCTCTTTTGGCCTTCATCAACACCTGCACAAATGGCTGGCTCACCAGAAGCATGTGTACACACACACACACACACACACACACACACACACACACACACACACACACACAGAGAGAGAGAGAGAGAGAGAGAGAGAGAGAGGAGAGATTCTTAAAAACTAATAATTGAAGAACCACATTGCTTGCTTGCCCTTGGGATAAATACAATAAGTAGTTTGACAGGCGCAGAGAAATGTCATTAATGACTGAGAGGAAAAGAAGGTACACATGTCCAGATGACAGAAGCCTTCAATTTTGTGTTAAGGAATCTTATCTATTTAAAGACTTAACGTGGTTGGCTAGTGCCTACTAAATGGCCGCAAATGGGAACATGGCTGCCTCCTAAGTAGGCAACAGAGGGTGACAATCATTGTTCACACCGTCCAAGGCAAAGTCAAACTCTGTAGAAATCTGTAGAAGCAGGAGGATGCAGGATCCTTACACCAGAACATGTGCTTACCTTGTGAACAGCCTAAATGCTTGCAGCCAATGGGAAACACTCCTTGTCTGAGTCTTGGACGCAGACCCATGTACATATCCCTGAAATGCTGGGGAGATGGGATAGTAGGTAAAGTATTTGCTCTTAAAGGGTGTGAATTTGAATCTCTAGAGCCCAGGTAAAACCGGGGACAGTAGGACTTGTCTGTGACGCCAGTGCGCCTTCATGGGACAGGTAGCAGAGACAGGTAAATCCCTGGAAGTCTGAGGACCGGATAACTTGGTACATGCAGTAGAAAACACCAAAGAGAGCCTGACTCCGGCCAAGGCAGAAGGATGCTGCCTTATCTCCACATGTGCGCAATGACATGTGCAGTGGCATGTCCACACACGTGAATACACACATGTACCTCCCCACATGTGAACACAGCTCGCACAAAGTGTTATAAATCCCCTTTAAACTTTCACTTAGCTGTCAATCGTACAATTTATATGTGTGTGCATGTGTATTTTTCTTTTCCATGACAGGGTTTCTTTGTGTAGCCCTTGCTGTCCTGGAACTCGCTCTGTATACCAGGCTGATAGCGAACTCATTGATTCGCCTACCTCTGCCTCCCAAGTCCTGAGATTAAAGACAAATGCCATCACAGCCTGGCTGTCATATCAATTTAAAACACCCAAAGCTGGCTGAGAATTTTGAACGTTTCCTTTGTGTCCTTCGCAGTCTTTACATGAGCAAAGCCTCAGTGCTCACAGCATGTCCATTTAGTAAAGGGAACACATCAGAGATTACGGTATTGAAAACCTAAATTACCAACTCTGACTCTATGACACTTGTCTGGGATATTCCAAACACCTCACATCACATTTCATTGTCCGCTGAACTGAACAGCACCACCAATTCTGCACCAAGACAATGACTTCCTGATCAGAGCAACGTTAAGTTTCTTACCTCAGCCAAAGGGCACAGAGAAACGCTACACAAGACTCTCATTTTGCTCAAACTCTACTCTGCTGCTCAGAACAGAGAACCAAAGACAGGATAATCTGTTCTGTTTTTATTATAAATTTGAGGATCTCGTGTCATTTGCAACAGCTTTTCACTAGCATCGCTCCTGTCAACACACTTCTGTTGAGTGCAATACGAAAGTAGCTTTCCATTTGACACTTAAAGGACCAGCCTTGCAAAATTATGACCTAGACTGTTGATAATTTTTGTATGCTCTATTTTATGTTTTTGTTTTTTGTCTTACATTTAAATGGGGGAAGGGGAAAGTTTAGGCATCCATTACTATTCTGTAGTAAAGTGTACATTTAAAAATGGTTGGGTAAATACATTATGGTTTCTCTATCTCCTCCATATTCTCTGTCTCAATTTTAAAAGGAGACTGTGTAACAAGCTCTTCTAATTCTGGGTGTCTGATCCTGGAGAGTGCTGCAGAGCCGGGGGCTGCGTGACTCCCTCATAGGGTGATCCAGGAATGAGGTTCTCATTATCTCCTTCCACCAGAGAGTCCCACTGATCAAAGTCTTTATGAAGTCCTATTTTTTTTTTTAAAAAAAAGAGAGACATAAACGTTGAGACTATTAAACAGTCAAGTGCCACTAGGTGGCAGCATAGAGTCACAGATTACAGAGCCAGTGCAATGAAAACAGAATTCCCAGGGGCCAGGCGTTCCGTCCAAGGTCACCAGGTTGCATTAGCAAATGCACACTCTCCAGAGAGGCTTACGGATAAGCAAGCTGCTGTCAGTATCCCCAACACGAAAGTTCACCTCAGGATCCACAGAAGGACTGTTAGCTTCAACCAGTACGTATATACAATAGACCCATTGACACATACTCGCATGCACACACCTATTAAACAATGCAAGGCAACAAAACTCACTTTTTGGACTGTTTCTTTTTAAGCCTAACTTTCTGCTTTGTCTACTAAAAACCAAATGGAAACAGCTACAGTAAGAATAAGGCTGAGTGAATATAAAATGGTTTTGTCCCAAGAACCAAGCTCTCTTGAGGACCTGAAGAACGTGTTGTTTCTTACCTAAATGCTTTTGTAAGAAAGCCAGAGAAGCTTTGTTGGTGAGGTCGATGGCTACACTGGAGTCTATTTCCCCTCTTAATTGCAGCCTGTTTCCAATTATTTTGCCAGATAGAAAAGTAAAGTCGACAAAAGTCTGGTGCACTGAACCCCTAAAAGAGAAATATATTTATAACTTACGTTGTATGAAAAGAGTATATATTATTTTTTACAAATGTAAAAAAAAAAGTTTTGGCCACACTGGATAATTCTCTGCAAAATAGGGAAACAAAATGTGGAATCTGGTCATTTTTATGTATTTGAGGGTCAAAACCCCTTCATTTAATCATCCTAAAATTCAATTCCTCTTCTGGCTAGAAAAATAAAAACTCCAAAAAGTATTTGTGCCCTAGTTTCTGTGTCTTGCTATGATAAACATCACAACCACGAGCAACTTGGGGAGGAAATGGTCGATTTCACTTCCAGATCACATACAGTCCTTCACTGAGGGAAGTCAGTCAAGAACAAGGCAGGGAGACTGAGGCCGGAACTGAGGCAGAGGCCATGAGAGAGTCTTGCTTCCTACGGGTTTGCTCGCCACGGCTTGCTCAGCCAGTGTGCTTAACCTATGAACCACCTCTCCAGCCCAGTTTTCCTCCCCGCCCCCCACAGAAACAGGAAAAGTAACCAAAACCGTAGTTAAAAGAAGAAAAGTGAAAGTACTTTTCTTTCTCTTCCTCGCTAGGTTACTGAACTGCGCTTAACACCAAATTATGATAGTTGACGTGGTGGTGGTGACAATGGTGACTGTCACTGGGTTTGTACGTAGAACATGCATGACTGGATGAAGGAATACTTCCCATCAAAGTATAATGGTGCAACATTTCATTATACTATAGAGAATGGTTGGCACTTACACAAATGCATTGTTTATTTCTACAATTTTTCCAGTAAATGTTTTCTGACCACATCTGGCCATAGATAACTAAAGCTATGAAAACAGAAGCTAGAAACCCAAGCTGTGGATAAAGGAGAACTATTCTAACTGCATCCTTCCTGTCTTTTTCCCCCTCCTGAATTAAACAGCATTTAGAAAGTAAAAAAAAAAAAAATGAGTTCTATTTTTGCTTGAAAGTCTTTTTAAAATATTTATTTTCATTTGAGTGTGTGCATGTGCACTTGCTGGCAAAGACCAGAAAAGCCCATTGGATCCCCCGGAGCTGGAGACATAGGCCTTTGTGAGCAGTCTGACATGGAAGCTGGGATTCAAGGAATCCGGTCCTCTGCAAGGTCATCAACTGCTCTCAACTTTGGGCATCCCTCTAGCCCCACTTTGAATAATCTTGTTGCGAGTTTAAAACCACATCAGGATATAAGCACACGGCCATCATTCCGGCCATCCCTGCATAGCTTGGCAGGACTTACACATTGTTCCAACAGGAAAACAAAATGGATGCTCTCACCTTTCAACCACTTAAGGATGAAGTGCCATCCCTTTTCAGGTCTGTATGTTTTCAGACAAAAGTAGTCAATACCCAGAGATATGTTAAACTGACAACAAAAGCACCGTATAATGAATGGCATTAAAAGTATTTTCATCTAAGTCTGGGGCTGAAGAGATGACTCCATGGTCAAGATCACTTGCTGCTCCTGAAGATGACTTGGGTTTGTTTCTTAGCACCTACCCAGCAGCTCACAGCCAGTTCTAGAGGGATCTGACACTCTCTTCTGGCCTCTGCAGACACTGCACACACTTGGTGCACAGAGAGAGAAGCAGGCAAAATACTCAATTGCACCACATCAAAAAAGAAAGCGGGTGTGAGTGGATGGGGCTGAAGACACCTAGAAGGCGCCACTACGATGAGAAAGTTCTGTGGTGGAGCGATGGGAGAGAAGGAGAATGGTTTGTGCATTATGAAGAGACTCAAGGGTGGTGAGGAACAGCTGGATGTGAGTACCCTGATGGGAGTAGCCTGTGCTGCCACTTGAGACCATGGTGAGGTTCAGGCCACCCAGGCCCACGTCTGGGTCTGTGGTCCTGCAGCAAAAGGGATCTGTGGGTTCTACGTATTTAAAATGTACCACTCAGCACAGCCCATTCTACAGTGGTTATCAGATGTTTCAGATACAGACCACCACCCAGGCCATGAGCACTTACTTGAGTGTGATCATTTTCCTTTCTCTGCCTGGTTGGTAGAATTTTTTCATTTTTTTGACGTCGTTAGGAGACTGGAACTGGGCAGAGTTGACAAAGAGGAGAGGCTGAGGCACCCTGGAGGGCAGCTCCTCACTCACGGGATACATCCATGGGTCAAGAGCAACCCCACACCTGCAGACGTCGTTGACAGTGACGGGGAATGACTGGTTACCAGCTGCTCAGCAGAAGCCGTCCTACCTCACCAACCACCTTACTACAAGATCTCAAGGAAGCTACAGTCAGCTCTGTATCACAGCTCGCCTGGAATTGCATGGCTATATTCTTTAAGAATCATAACATAAAGAAGGCCATTCCCTTAAAAGGTTTTCATATTTTTTTTTTGGTTACATGGTTTTCAAAATACATTTAAATCTGTTGTAATTTCTTCAAGGCTAAAAAATAGCAATTTTGCCCCATTTCTTCTGTGTTTCAAGACTGGGCAGGAGAACAAGGGGGGAGGTTGGGATTATGTGGCAATGTCCAGAGAAGCCAGCAGAGGAACACTGCATCTCTTGAGGCGGGAGTTATAGGTGGTTATGAGCTGCCTGACATGGTGCTGGAGACTGAATGCTCTTCACTGAGGATTAATCTCTCCAACCCTTTTCCAGAGTCTTAGGTGCTTCACAGTGTGTCTGCTACACCTATTTCAGAAGAGCAAGCTTCCCGAGACACACAGGATTGTACAGAGAGGATGAAGCACATGAAGCACACCGTGTGAAAATGTAACTCTGGGGACTGGAGAGACGGCTCAGTGGTTGAGTCTCTTCTGTTCTTCAAAGGACCACAGTAGGTGACTCCCAACCACCAATAACTCTAGCTCCAGGGCATCTGACACCTTTAGCATCCTTGGGTACCTGCACTCATATGTATACACACACACACACACACACACACACAGAGCGAGCGAGCGAGCGCGAGAGAGAGACAGAGACAGAGACAGACAGAGACAGAGAGCCAGAGGTGCACATTCACAGAATTAAAAATATAAAAATAAAGTTTAAAAATCAAAATTTCTCCTTCCCACTAAGTTTGAGCTTGTGTTCCCTGGCCTCTTTTAAACCCCATCCATATGCAAACTGGATGATAGCATAGAATACCCTTATATTGATGGGAAACTTCTGAACTAGTCCAGCCCACTCCCTAGACAGTTTGTTTGATGTGACTCTAGGATGAAGTTATTCAAGAAAGAAAATGTTTCTATACGTTAGAAAACTGGGCTCTTGTCTGACTAAAAATCACAAAATGACTATGATTTTAGATCTAGCCTCACCTCAAAAGACAAAAGAAAAGGGAAGCCAATGATAAAATTAAAAACCAAATGTGTTAAGGAAGATTGTAACAAAGGTGGCAATGTTATCACAAGCAAGCCACAGAGGAGACACAGTGATGAAATTCCAAGTGAAAATGTCAAACCCTTCATAGATAAATAAGGACAATGGAGGATGGGTGAGGTCTGGTGGAAAAACCGCTTTTAAAATCAGCTTACAAAGCAGTCGGTTTCTTTAGGGCTTGCTCATGAGTACTTAATTTGGGATCACCCTCTCTGCACTCACTCCTCTCCATCTCCATCCACATATCCCCACTTAAACCCTTCATATCATGGGTTCTAGTGTGTTCCCCATTCCTCTCCCTCAGAGTCTCTGTTTCACTGCTCATGAGACCCTCTCTAGTTTCCTGGCCTCTACACAGTCAGCCCAATGAAGCTAAGATCCACATATGAGATGAACATGGATATACAATATATATATATATATATATATATATATATATATATATATATATATATGAAGAGCTCCAAACTAAGTAACAACAAAACAACCCAACTTAGCAACAACAACAAAAACAAAATAAGAATGGGCCAAAGTGTTCTAAACCAAGAGTTCTCGAAAGGAAAACAAATGGCTAGTAAGTTTCTTTAGAAGTGTTCGGCATCTTTAGCTGTTAGGGAAGTGATGATTAAAAGGACTTTGAGAGGCCATTTCATTCCCAGGGAGAATCAACAAAGGATGGAAAGGGTGTGGGGGAAAGGGAGGTCTTATTCGCTGTTAGTAAGAGTGTGAACTGCTGCAGGCACTTTGGAAATCAATGTGGAGGCTTCTCAAAAAGCTAGACATAGAGCTACCGTAATGAGCTGTACTACTCCAGGGCATACACCCAAAGGACTCCGCATCCTACTATACAGAAGCCTGTGCAACTGTGTACATTGATGCTCTATTGCTGTGGCAAGGGTAAGGCTTTAGCAGCAGGACAGACAAATGGCTTCTGCCTAAGAAAGGTTATAGTCTTCGTGAAGCAAAGAACAATAGTACGGCTTGAGTTGGACAGAGAGTTCGGTGGCATGGAGCAGTGGTTTCTCTGGCCAAGGATATGGGCTCAATTCCCAGCATCCACATGGCAGCTCACAACGGTCCGTAGCTGTGGTTGCAGGGTGACTGATGCCCTCTTTCAGCACAAAGCACGCAAACGGTGCACATACATATAGACAGACAAAACATCCATCCGAGTAAAGTGAAACACAAATATAAATAAAGTAATAAAACTTATAAACCCAAAAAGATCCCTTAAATCACCAGGATTTCAGAAAAACAGTTAGCTGTCATGTGTGTTGCACTGCCCTCTATCCCACTCATTTTCATTTGCTTTGCTTTGTCCCATCCTCTTACTTGAATCTCTGGTCTTCACTAAGGGACTGAATGACTGTTGCTCCTCCAAAAGAATGTCCAATCACAGCTATTTTATTCCGGTCGATAGCACCCTGGGTGGAAAAGCGGGACACCGAGTTATCATCTCACCAGGTATTAGAAGAATACATTAAATAATTCTGCTGTATAATCATTTACCCACTTCACAGCTCCTTGATGACTTAAAACATAGAATATACACATACAAACACGCATATACCCATACTTAGGTACATATGTTCTAAACACACACACACACTCAGAGGTAAACTTACTGATCTTTCTTTATCACTCACATCTGAAGCTGAGCCTCTTTCCTGAGTTCCACCTCACCTCACCCGTGATTATCAGTTTATTAATTCTAAGAGCATTCCTCGAATGTCTGCAGTGTCAGACCCTGTAGCGTCATTTTTAGTGGGCTCACAGTTTATCGTAAAAGAAAGTGGTAGAGAGATTTGGCAATGCCATGAAACACAGCACACTGGGACCAAGGAGCGCTAGGGTAGTATGACATATAACCCAGGCTCTGCAAAGGTGCAGGAGCCCACAGGAGCTTCTCAGAGGAGGTGGGGTCTGACTTGAGTGTGGGAGATTAGACGGGAGTTAATAAAAAGGAGTGTCTGCATCCGGCCAAAGAAACATGCATAGAAGCAGGAAGACAGAAGGTGTCCTGTTGAGAGTCAATGCTGGATGGTACAGAGAAGAGGCCATCAAATCAAACTAGTTCTAGTTCCCTCTGCGCCACAATTCATGCCATTCACATTTATATCTCCCCCTTCCCCCAATGTCTTTCGAAACATCTGGCTAACTCTTTCAGGATCAGGCTTAAAATGATGCCATCACTGTTCAATAAATTACACTTCCCTCGGAAGGCCAAAGTTGAACTATATGAAACTGCTGTTTTCAGCTCACATTGGTAGTGTTTCTTTACATACAATTCAACCTGGTGCAGGTCTCACTGCTGCCTGCCTTGCATGAGTGTGTGTGTGTGTGTGTGTGTGTGTGTGTGTGTGTGTGTGCATGTGTGAGAGTGAGTGTGTGTGCATGTGTGTGCCCATTCTAATCTAGCATTGTTTCTCTTGCTGTGATAAAATATCCTGGGGAAAAAGTCAAATGAGATGACAGAGTGTTTATTTAGCTCACAATTCCATGTTTTTACCCCATGATGGCACGGAATTCAAGATGACAGAAATTTAAAACAGCTAGTCACATTGTATCAACAATCAACAGCAGGGAGAAATTAATGCATGTCTGGTTTACTTGCTTGTTAGCTTACTTAACTGCTTATGCTCAGCCGTTCAGGACTCCCTGCCTAGGGATTAGTGCTGCCCACAGTATACTGGGTCTCCCACATCAATTAACATTGGGTTGGACTGTGGTTATGTTTTGTAGGGGACTGTCTTAAATTAATTGATGGGGGAGACTCCATCAATTGTGTATCTCCTCCTAGGTGATTCTACATCATGTCAAGTTGACAATCAAAGCCGCCCATTACAAACCCTCTTATGTACTTTGAAATATGGTACAGAAAAGCAGCCAAAAGAAAACAAAACAAAAAAACCAATACAGAAAGACAGTCCAAGGAAGAAAGAGCTCTGTGAAAGTCTCACCTTCAGCAGAGGGCCTCTGAAAGACTCCACCCAGCATGGTATCAAAACATATGCTGAGATGCATAGCCAAACTTTGGGCAGAGTGCAGGGAATCATGAAAGAAGGGGGAGACAGAAAGACCTGGAGGGAACAGGAGCTCCACAAGGACAGCAACAGAACCAAAAAATCTAGGCCTAGGGTTCTTTGGTGAAACTGATACTCCAACCAAGGTCCATGCATAGAGATAACTTAGAACACCTGCACAGAATTAGCCCATGGCAGCTCAGTGTCCAAGAGGGTTCCTCAATAATAAGAACACGGACTGTCTCTGACATGAACACATGTGCTGGCTCTTTGATCAACTCTACCTGAGGGGGGAGCAGCCTTACCAGTCCACAGAGGAAGACAAAGAAGCCAGTCCTGAGGAGACCTGATAGACCAGATAGCGGAGGAGGACCTCCCCTATCATGGAACTGCAGGAGGGGCACAGGAGGAGAAGAGGGACAGTGTGATTGGGAGGGGAGGAGGGAAGTGGCTACAGCTGGGATACAAAGTGAATAAACTGTAATTAATAAAAAAATTACATAAAAAAATAAAAATTAAAAAAATCTCACCTTCAGTTGTTTCATATCAAAACCTGAATCTAGTATGTTCTCTTTTGGGGTTCCATGTTCAATGTTGAGAATCGCATTGAGGGCCTGGGAACATTCTTTTGCTCTTTGCAGAACCTGATTCAATAATCAGAAGGAAATGATAACATAAGATATGCTAACATCTTAATGTTTGTGTAGAGTTGCCTGTGAGAGAGATGGTTAGTTACACACTTCAAATACCTCATCAAAAAGCAATGAGAATACAAGCTAGCACGGTGACTGGGGATTCCAGCTTGGGTACCAACTTCAGCAAGGCGAGCCTCACCTCTGGCATATCCACCCTCGGTGTGACTTGTTTGGGTTACTATTTATTGTATACCACTGGTGGGGACACGTGAACAAAGCCTATCCAACCTAGTGAGGATACCAACTGACTAAAGAACTTAGTCAAGCCAAGTTCCAAGCCTAGCTTGGGGAACCAGTACGTTTCTTAGGGTTCCATACATATGTGTGTATCTCCCTGGAGATGTAGAGGAGTCTATAGCAACTGCTTCCTGCCTGTGTAAACTCAGTGAGGGGCCCTGCAAATCTTGTAGCTTTCTGAGCTTTCTGGGGTCTCCCTCCTCCCTCTGCAAAGGAAGATACCCTAGTGGCATAATAGCCTATTTCAATGAAACATGGGTGGGCCTAAATATCATGACACATCAAACACACCCAAGATAAAGAAGCAGCCAGAATCCTTTATCTAAAGTAATCAATCATTCCAATGACCATGAGAGAGAGAGATACTGTTAGTCACTACATATAACACATCAAAGTACAAGGTCTTCCCACTGCCAGGTGATAGAACTAGCATTCATAGACCAGTGGATCAAAGGTGTGTGCCTCCACACCTGGGAAAAACCTGTATGTTTAGACTATTGTATGCTATCTCTCCAAGACTTTTTAAATAATGCCTCTAGGGTTGAAATCTATTCGTCTGGTGCCCAGCCCGATTGTCCCCAGAGAGTCTTCCTCTGGCAGTTGATGGAAGCAGATGCAGAGACCCACAGCCAAACATTAAGCAGAGAGAATGCACAAATTGGAGAGAGGACTCCATCAGGGCCCTCTCCTTTGAGCTCAGGAAACCCTGAGGAAGAGGGGGAGGAAGAATTGTAGATGCCAGAGGGGTAGAGGACACCAAGAGCCCACAGCCCACCATGTTCCCACTAAGCAAAGCTCGTAGGGGCTCACAGAAACTGAAGTGACAGTTACAGAGCCTACATAAGTCTGGGCTTGGTCCTCTGAATATATATATGTATGTATGTATGTATGTATGTATATATATATATATGTATGTATGTATATCATATATATGAAACACACACCCATATGTTATGGTTGTTAGCTTGGTGTTTTTATGGGACTCCTAACAGGGGGAGTGTTAGCAGGATGTCTCTGACTCCTTTGCCTGCTCTTGGGACCCTTTTCTTCCTACTGGGTTGCCTCCTCCAGTCCTGATAATAGATTTTGTGCCTACTTTTATAGTAACTTGATTTTACAATACTAGTCTGATGTCCCTGGGAAGCCTGCTCTTTTCTGGAGGAGGAAATGGAGGAGGATTGGATCTGAGGAAGAGGGAAGGAGAGGGGAAGGGACTGTGAGGTGTGAACAGAGGGGGAACTGGTCAGGATATATCCTATGAAAGAAGAATTTAAAAAAGAGAAAAAAGAGAGGAAAATATGTTCATCTACTTCCTGTTGGTTTTGAGATTCGAAAAACTAGACACTTTAACAGAAGAGGATTCTGACTACCATTGTCATTTCCCAGGGTAGTTTTGTTTACTTTTCTGTGAAAGAGAACTTTCAATAAAAGGAACTTTCACCACTCGGAGTCTTCTAACAGATCTTTGGGTAAGTGGGAGAGCTAATAACTTCAACAAAGGTCGTCATTTTCTTTGGCCTTTGAAGGCCGCCACGGCCCTTCTCTCACTGAAATGTACCTGCTCTTTCCGACCTCTTTTCGACTCGTCCAGTTTCATCCTCTTTAAGTAAATCCAAGTCCTGTTTTCCGCTTTTGCAGCCGCCTGGTCATCAAAATAGTAGGTCGCTGATGCAGATGCGTCTCTACGGCACACAGAGATTTAATTACCCTCCGTTCCTCATCTGACCGTCTTCCTCAACTCCATCCTTCATTCAGCTTTCCCCTCATCTGTTGAAATCCCTTTCCTCTTCCGCTCTCCCCACAAATAAAAAAGGAGGCCAAGGGAGAGCTTGGAAAGGATCTAACTGTCCATTGTCTAGTGACATGAAAAGATAACTTCTCAATTACCACAGTCCTAGGAGGCAACATTGGGACCATGTTGAATAGCCATTCTCATGAGCTGTGTACCCAGCTCCGTGGTAAAGTGTTTCCCTAATATGCACAATGTCCTGTTTCCAATCCTATGCACTGTAAAAATAACACAAAACAAAATAGAGGAAGACAATGCAGCCACTCCTGATGAGACCTGATAGACTAGGATCAGAGAGAAGGGGAGGAGGACCTCCCTTATCAGTGGACTGGGGTAGAGGCATGGGTGGGGAAGAGGGAGGGAGGGTGGGACTGGGAGGAGAGGAGGGAGGTGCAGGGGGGATACAAAGTGAATAAACTGTAACTAATAAAAATCAAAATAATTTAAAAAATAAGCAACTTGCAAATAAATTGTACATAAACACTATTTGTGAGCAAAACAAGTTATTGTAATAATTTTATTGTACATAAATAACATTTATTGTAATAGATATGTATGTATTACAACCAAAAGGAAAATAGCCCTCTAAAACCAAATTCCTGGATTGCCACCTAATAGCTGTCTGACTTTGAGCACATCACTTTTGTGCCTTCATCTGTATCTTGTGTGAAATTAGTAAGATAGCAATCGTATAGGATTGTTACAAGTTCTAAAGGACTGAGACAGTGTCTGAACACCTGCAGCTTAGTCCACAGTAGACCTTTACCAAATTCAGAAAACTGTTCTGAAGGGCTTGACAATATAGTTCATTCCCTTTTTGTTCTCATCATTTAGAATTCCACCCATGGTTTCTGTGCTCTTATACAACAGTTACAAGTATAGTTAAAGATGCTAATATAATTTTTGCTTTTGTTTGTATTTGACATAGGCAGGAACATACCTGTGTTCGACAGCAGCAACTATGAACCCATAAGATGCCAGGTCCATGCCAATAGCAGAATAAACTGTCCTGGAGAACAAAAAGCAGGGAGCATCGCAGTTACTAGACACACGTACAAACCTAAGTTTGTAAGAAAATGCGGGGCACAGAGCTTCTTACACACCGCATCAGCACATGGAGAACGCTCTGGTCCTCAAAGAGGTTTTTTTTTTTACCCCTTAGGAGGCACCTGCCAGTGTCTGGGGGTGTTTTATTCCCACCGGGGAAAAGGAGGCTGACATCTAGTGATTAGAGGGACACTGCTAAGTGTCTTACAGTACACAGGAAAGGGCTGGTAAAGGAGGCAATTACTCAGCCCGAACTGTCAAGGGTGCTAACTTAGTGAACAAGTAACTACGAATAAAGAGAACCGGGTTGATGTTATAATGAGCACAAGCACTGATTTTGAGAGGTGATGCAGATCCATCTAGTTCTACAGCATACACACAGATTTAATTACTCCACTTCATACCCCTCCGGGCCACCTTCCTCAGCTCCGTCCTTGATCCGGCTTTCCTCCTATCTATTGACTTCCCTTTCTTCTTTCATACGCGTATTTATTAAATAAATGAGGGCTCCAAGGAAGTTCTCGGAGGACAACCTGGTTGTCCGTTGTCTAGTGACATGCAAAAATCCCTTCCACCATCACAGTCCTAGAAAGGAATTTGGGGACCATATTGAGAAGCTATTCTCGTGAGCTGGGGACACACCTTGGTGGTAAAGTGATCCTAACTTAAGTTTGGGGGGCTTTAATCTTTGTCATTCATTAGCTATGATTTTAAGATAGTTACTCAATTTTGTCATCATCTATAAAACAGCTGAGAACAAAGGCTTACATGTAAGATAGAGGAGGTAAGGGTTTAAGACGTAAACATTTTTAGTTACATGTATACTTTTATGTGCATGTGTGTGCAAGTACCTGTGGAGGCCAGAAGAGGGCACTGTATCCCACCCAGCTGGAGTCACAGGCAGTTAAGCGCTTGCTGACTTGGGTGCTGAAATCTGTTTTGTTG
This sequence comes from Pachyuromys duprasi, assembly GCA_028658305.1. Lineage (NCBI taxonomy): Eukaryota > Metazoa > Chordata > Mammalia > Rodentia > Muridae > Pachyuromys > Pachyuromys duprasi. The sequence continues at coordinate 23,200,620 of CM053756.1, read as the reverse complement.
GTATTGTTGTTTTTAAGAAATGGATCTAGTCAGTGATGGCTTGGAACTAAAACTGTCTAGTCTCCCAAGAATTACCTGAATGCTCCAAGACCATGAGAAAAGACAATTAGTGGATATTTTTCTCCAGTCCTCAGCGGAGAATTCCAGCTTGCAGGTATCTTCATTGAACCTAGGCAATAGTGGGAGATAAATCAATGTTTCCTCTGGCTTGAATGTTGCTAGTTAATTTAACTTACATCTCCTGAGTACAAATCCCCAAACCATGGAGTTTTAAATATGATTTTATCATTTAGCACACTCATCTAAAAAGCCAGATACTAGATACTCACCAACGAGGGACTTCCATGTGCCTTTCCCATGAGGGCATCAACTGCCAGCCCCCTCCCCCCCACCTCCACCGCTGAATTTACAGGAGAGAGATTTTTTTTTCTTCTACTTATAGGCGTATTCTGGAAAGGACACTAATTATTCCTATTCTGAGCTTTTGGAATAATGTTGACCATTTAATTTTAAACCAACCATCCAGAAAACTTAGGACATTACACTGCAAGCCAGGACCTGAGAACCAGAGACCCCCTCGCATATTGCATCATGGTCCAGCCACAGGTAGGGAGACCGTGACTTCACACACCAGAGGGAGCTTTTCAGTGCTGCTGGCGAGTTCCTGGCCTTGGGCATGATCCTCAGGCTCGGCCAGCCTCAGATTCCTCTTCTATGAAATGGGGGTGATTAGGACCTTGACTAGTTTTAATGAAACTCGGATCTCATTAGGCCTTCTGTATAAAGTAACCTATCCAGTGACATGGCAAAAAGAGCAAAACTAGAAAGTGTCACCACCTTTCCTTCGTATCTCAGCTGTCTTCACCATCATTGTAATGATCAATCGTATGCCATATTTTCATCGTAAACAAATATGTGGTCACGAAGACTGAACGTGATGGTTGCTAAGGAAGTGACTTATAAATTCCTCCACACTACATAGCAGTATTTTCTAGCTTAGGGCATTTTTCCTAGCTTAAAGCAATCTCTGTGAAAAGCCCTAAGATAAGTTTGAAATGAATTCCCAAAGCTGGAACACTTTGAAGGCTGAATCTGAAGGTATAATTAACACAGGCTCAGATTCACACCTGAGCTAACAGATGCTGGGAACAGAAAGTCTCCCTGGCATAATGCAGACATATAAAATGATGACTGTCTCAGACTGTAAAAGAGAAGTGCATCATTTGGGAATGGGTGATGGGCACAAAGTAAGGTCTCTTTTTAAAATGAGTGTAACGTTAGTCAGGCTTAGCTTCTATTTGGTATTTTCGTCTGACACAAAATGGATGGGACAACGTTCCCACCAAACCATATGCTACTCTTACCACACGGTGGCTTCCATGACAGGTTGTAAGAAGGGAAACTGAGGATCGGGCATAAGAAGACATTAAGACAAGTCTGACATTCCCATCCGGTCCCATCAAAATCAGAATGGGTAAAATGATAAAGAACCCTTACTTCTCTCAGTGTTGACTAATCCCTTAAGAAATCCTGTCTTTCCAGCTCAGGGGATCAGTCAACTGGTGAAGTGTTTGCCTTGCAAGTGGTGATATAAAAACACCAGGCACACACCTGATATCCCTGTGCCGGGGAGGAAGAGCTGGGAGGGTTCCGAGTGCTTACTGATGAGTTGGCCCAGCCTAACTGGTGAGCCCTAGACCACTAAGAGACCCTTCCTCAAAGGAGATGGACTGTGTTTCTGAGGAATAACAAACACCTCAGGTTGTCCTCGGGCCTCCACATGAATGCACACTCATGAGCACAAGAGCACAAACACAGTTTAAAAAAAAATGCTGGAGAGGTTGTTCAGAAAGAGGAACCCTCCTCCATTGCTGGTGGGAATGCAAACTTGTACAACCACTCTG
>CM053756.1:23171198-23198216 GCA_028658305.1 Pachyuromys duprasi | reverse complement strand
GACTCTTTGACCCTCCCCCATACAAGCCGGGGAGTGACAGACTGGCTAGATCCCAGGGGAGGACATTGCAGCCAGCCCTGAGGAGACAGGATGAGCTGGGGTTGGATGGAAGGGGAGGAGGTCCTCCCCTGTTGGTGGACTTGGAGGGGGTGGGGAGGAGGGAGATGAGGGAGGGAGTGGGAGGGTGGGAGGGAATGAGGGAGGGGGCTACACCTGGGATGCAAAGTACCTAACCTGTGATTGATATAAAAATAAATAAATTAAAAAAAAAAAAGGAAAAGAAATCCCATCCTTGCCATCTTAGGAGGAAAATCGAAAATCAACCTCAGTCTTATTACTCGTAACTCTGTTTCTAAAGTACTTATACTTATGCACGTAAATATACATATGCATATAACTTCAGAACAGCACCAACAGAAATCTTACCATAGAAGAAGCCCAAAATGTCGCCTACAAAACTGGACGTTCCAAGAAATTTGCTAAGACCCAAAAAGTATTCTTTGTATGGGATCCAAACAGTGTCAAAGTGATATTGATCTTGAGCTGGGTAGTATAGACGCAAGAAGATGCTCTGTTGGGAAATGAACATAGGCTCAGTCAAATGCAGTCAACGAAGAGCTGTGCTTGGAATATTTTAATACCAAGTGCCAGATCCCTGTCTTCCCCTAAGGGGTCTATGGAAGTGTGCAAGCTGCTGGGTGGTTGAGTAGGAGCACGAAAGAGAAAAAAAGATAGGATGGTCATGCTTTGAGTAGAAGAAAAATCTGAGAAGAAATAAAGCCAATAGGTAATAGTTGTCTGTAGGAGAGAGTAAACACTAAAGGATGGCACAGCAGTAAAAGGCATTGCAAGGGGAACAGCCAGTTAGTCATCCTCGGGTCACTGCGGGGTCAAGTTATCGAGTGTGCTAGAGAGGAAGGGTAAGCCCTCAGGGTTTAAGATTAGAGGTAGGGCATTACCTCATTGGCATAACCGAACATCAGGTCTGTGCAACCGACGGGGTAAGATCCATTTCCTTTGGGGATTTTACTATGGCCAGAGTTGACAGCAGACATCACCACTTGAAGCTTATGAAACAATGCTGAAAAAGAGGTTCATGTAGTTTCATGTAAACACATGGCAGCAATCTAGCCCACCTCGGGCTTTACCGTGATTAGAAATCCAAGGCAATGAAATATGGCTCACAGTTTCTGTCCTCTCCCTCTCTCTCTATATGTGTGTGTGTGTCTGTATGCCATGTGAATGCGGAGGGCAGAGGTCTATGTCAGCTGTCTTCCTGACTGCTCTTTACCTCATTTTTTGGAGACAGAGTCCTCCGTGAATCTGGAGCTCACTGACGGAATAGAGTGACTGGCCAATAAACTCCATGGAGTCAACTGCTTCCACCTCTTCAGAACTGGGGGTTTCTCATGGGTGCTGTCTATCTGAACCCTGATCCTCATGTGTGACAAGCACATCACTGAATGCCTCATTTCCCCAGCACCCTCTCATTTCTCACCTTACTCAAGGGCCTGTTTTGTACAAACCACATAGAGGGCTTTTGAGGAGCAAATAGATGGAGGTAGCTGTGTCTTCTGACAAGATGCTTGGAATCACCCAAGGGAATTGTCTCCAGCTTCTATTTCTGTACAAGGTCATGAAACATGACTTACACCTGTTCCCTTTATGAATATGAACCTCTCACGCTTCAGATTAGTGTTTACACTGTGTGTGTGTGTGTGTGTGTTTTGAAACAGGGTTTTTCTGTGTAACCCTGGCTGTCATGAAACTCACTCTATATACCAGGCTGCAAAGTCACAAAGAATCATGTACCTCTGCCTCCCAAGTGCTGGGATTAAAGGCATGCACTACTACACCCAGCATGCTCACATTTCTTGTACATCTGTGCCTGACATTTTCCCACAGCATTAACCAAAAGCCAGTGGCTCAAGATGAAACTAAATGACCACCCCCCAGCTCCTCCTTCTCACTCTCTAAATGCCCAGCCCCACCCCGAGCCCCAGAATTCTCTCTTGTGAATTCCAAACCAGGATCCTGGGAGTCTAACAAACCTCTACACAATCTCTATGATTTGTTCCTAATCTGGAATAATCCACATGCCAGACATAATCATTTTTTCTTCAGAATCAAGAATTCTGTGTGTGTGGAATATTATAATACACCAAAAATGATGACAGCGGTCCAAACTAGCTACTGCTCAAGAGCTGGCCCCACTAGTCTAAATTCAGCCTCTGAAGTACCAGGCTCAACACGGTTTTGTAGAAAGGAGGAGAACTGAGCTGAAACACCACCAATCTCCTTTGTCCCTCCTTCAAACCCATCACATACGTTTTTTGACTCACCCACTCCTGAATCTCCTCCTCTTTCCGGAGCCCAACCCCTTCCATACACCTGCAACTGCCCTCCTTTCTAGACCTCAATCAAATCCATGCTTTACTTTTAGATGTTACGTCCAAATCACAATAAATCCAGACTCCTACTTTCTCTGATACACTGAGCCTGCCCTCGACATTCACTAGACTGATACAGAGCTGCACAGGCTCTGCCAAATAGCCACAGCTGTGTAAGGTTTGGCACCCACATCCTTAATCATGCAACATTGTTCAGAAAGGGTTTGAGCCTTGGCAATCATCTTATTCACATCCTCCAGCAATGACTCATGTGTGAAGTGCCAACCCGAGACAGAGACGGAGGCTTTCAATGCATAAGGCCTCCTACACAAAACCAGAATCATGGGTTATCACCAGATCTTTAGAAATGCTGACTCGTGGTCCTCGCCCTAATGCAACTGCATCAAAAAGAGTCAAAGTAGTTTGATTCAAGTTGAAGAACCGTTGGGTCACTGTCCAGGATCTCTTGGCTCACCACACTGGCAAAGAAATGGTAGGAGGCAGCTTCAAGGGAGACAGACGGCAAAGCAGAGTGGAGCCCGGTATTGGATCCTGTTTCAGACACCAAGCTACGGTGCTCTGGCCTAAGCAGTCTAACTCTTCTCTCCGGTGTCCAGTGGTAAGGCTGAGACATAAAAACCCTTCACCAGCCTGCATGACAGTCATGCAGACGAAGTGCAGTGCGTGTATTCCCTGACTGTAGCAGGTAACAGGCAGTCAACAGCCTTTACTTCCTCCTCCCCACCCCCCACCCAGAGCTGGTGAACCCTGAGAGTCAGAGGCTGGATTTAGCAGAGCTACCCTAGGACTTCAGCATTCCCTCAGGGCCCATTCAAAATCCAGAGCACTTCCTCAAAGGTTTTCGATTTTTGTTTTGTTTTGTTTAACTTTGCCCTCCTATTGGTGAACATTCCAGGGCTTCTTTAGAATTACGAAAGGTTCTTCCACTCCCCTTTGAGGTTATCTGTGGAGTCAGGCTTGGCGTAATTGGGAGGTGACAAGCAGCTGTATCACCACTCATTAGCAGGGATGGCAGAGCTGGGGAGGGGCACTACCACTGAATCCTTAGCTGTCTTGGAGACCCTACCTATCATCAGAGTTCCACACCATACAAATGGATCTCCCCTCCTATGAGGTCCTAATTCCACAGAAACCAAGGGAACCTCTTAAGAACCTCAGCTTCTCCTGAACCTTCTCTACTTTAGGAGCCTGTTCACCTCGAAATTTAGGAGTCACAGGAAGCACACGGGGTGCGGGGAAAGGTGAGTGTCTTACAGCTTGCCTTTCATATGTGCCTGTATCTCTGTCTCTCCATCTATCTGCATCATAAGAAAGAAGAAAGAGACCAACAGAGCTTCAGAGCTATAGTTTTTGGCTGAGAATTTATCTTTTGCTAGTCCTCTTCACCTTCATTTAAATAGGAACTTTGAACCTGTATAAAATGCTACTCAGTAACATGTTTTTGGTAGTCAAATATTCCTGCCTTGAGTTGTGCACATTCTAGTGGGGGGGAGGGATGCATTCTTTTTTATTATTTTATTGTCCTGCATCAGCACAAGGTGTATCTCTAGCCCACACTTGTCAGCCAAGTACGGCAGCATGTGCCTGTAATATCAGTGCTTGCCAGGAGCAGACAACAGGATAAATAATTCAAGGCCAGACTTTGCTACCTAGTGAGTCAGAGGTCAGCCTGGGCTACCTAACGCGTTAGGTAACCAAAAGAAGGGTTTGGAGAGATAGCTGATTAGGTAAGACTGCTCACTACACAAGCCTAAGGACCTGAGTTTAAATCTGTAGCAGCACAAAAAGTTAGGCATGGCCACAGAGAACTGAAACTCCAGTGCTGAGGTAGGTAAGCTCTTAGGCTTGCTGACTGTCAGCCTAATTCAGTGAGAGACCCTGTCTCAAGGCAATAAGGTAGACAGTGAGAGAATAGGGCCTTGGACTTTTTGCTATGGCTTCCACCTGTATATAGAGGTGTGGACAATCACAGACACTCATGCACTTAAAACACACACACTCACAAATTAAGTGAATTATAACCCGAAAAGCTACATTTTCTATCTATTCATTTAAAGCATAAATCACCATTTAAAGAATAATCACCATTTATTTTAATCCATTGATTATAATTTTTTAAAATATTCATGTACCCACTTTTGAGCCTCTTGAATGAATATGGCATTGGGTTAGCACAAGATGAACAATCTAATCAATAATCCCGCCCTTAAGATTTCCAAGTCAGGAGAGAAAACATGTCTTTAAATTCTCACCCTGCACCAATAAGAGTAAATGATACCCTGAATAAGAACTTACCTGTCATGTGACCTAAAATGACACCTGGGAAGAAGATGAACCTCATTTCAAGTAGGTCACAGGTTCCCTGACTGTAAGCTCTGCACCTTAGTCAACAGGGTACCCATGGTGCCTTTGCTTCCTGGCAAATGTGAAGGGATTAATGGACCTCTGAAATACCTGATTTATACCTGTGCAAATATCAATACAAGGTACAGTCCCTTTCCTACTGATTCATCCATTTCCCTAATTACCAAGTAGGGCAAAGTTTATCTCCATAACACGGAGCTATGCAAGCCCTTTTGTAGATGCTGTGGTAAGAAGTCACTCAACAGACCCGACAACTAGATCCCGAGTGAGTACATCCACCCAAGTGTGGGTGTAGACAATGGGACCTCATGCTCAAGCCACTTCCTGCTGTGCTTTCCACAGGACACAGATGGACGCACTGGCGTGTCACAGTTCTTTGAGATGAACGGGCATTCAAGAGGCTCCAGAAGCAAAGATGTGTCCTTCTTGGTGACACGAGATGTACCTGTCCCACACTGGCTGCCCCTTCTAGTATTGTCTGGATGGCCATCTAGATCTCCTTCCTCTCTTATTCTCTCCTGAACACAACTGAAGAGCAAAAGTGAGCATGTCCATTCTCTGAAGTTCCAGGCATCTACTTGCCTCCACTTCTCCTCATACTTAGGTAGAATCAGTCATGTCCCTTTGGACCTTAAGGGTCCAGGTTGCTATTTTCTCACCTTTCCACCTCCCTGGGACTAGGTTCACTTGCCAAGACACAAGCCCCATCCCACCTTCATGGATCATGGTTGGAGACTATCTTGTAAACTCCCAGACAAGTATCCCCTATACCTGGCAGGAGTTGAATTAGGGCAGTGAAGGAAGGGAGAAGGAGGTGTTGAGAGAATTTTTCACAGTCATAACAAGCTGAGAGTCTGTATGTTACAATGCCTATGTTGCAAGCATTGTGTTGATGAAAATATATTCTTGTTTTCAGTTGTAAAGAGAGGAGGGTGAGGTTCCCTCCCTACTCTAAAACAAAGATGTCCCTGAATATATATGCTCTTATGCGTGTGTGCAAGGGAGCAAGTGTGCATGTGTGAGCGTTGTAAGCACTTGTTACTGTGGGCATGAACACATGCATGTGCAGATATACATGCTTATGTGTGTACATGATCACATAAGCCAGAGGTCAAGGACCAGTGCCTTCTCTAATCACCCTCCATCTTTTTTGAGGCAGGATCTCTCACCGAACCTCAAGCACATTAAGTCATCTAGGATGATTTTCCAATAAGCTTCAGGATCCTGCTACTTCCACCCACCCCACACACACTGAAAACTTTTTACATCAGTGATGGGAACTCAAACTCAGGTCCTCATGTTTGCACCAGGTCATCTTGTCAGCCCCCTTCATGAACACTTCTTGAAAGGCCTTTCTTGTACATCAAAACATGCAACATCTTGAAGTCTCTTGGACTTTGATAACTCTTACCTGATAGCCTAAAGTCAAAAGGAGGTGGGTCTTGCCAGTTAAAAGGATGCACCACTGCAAGGCAGCAGAAGAGGCAGAAAGGCACATGCAGTTTGAGTGGTGCCATCTTGGATGCTGAGCTGTGGCTTCAGTTCAATGTTCTTCAGAGCAGATAATTAAAAGAAAAGAAAAAAGGTGCAATGAATGACCTTTGCACTGGGAGATGGAATTCCCAGAGCTGGCTGACCAGTCATCCAGCCAAATCACTGAATGCTGGGTTTGTGGGAAGCTATCTCAAGAAAAAAAAATGTAGAAAATGATAATGGTAGACACCTAAGGTCCACTTCTGACTTCCACACACATGTGCACACATACCTACATACATGTACACACACAAACACACACACACACACACACACACACACACACACACACTGGGCACCTTCTTCATTAATTTGCAAAAAAGGCACTTTACTCTTAGCCTAGACAGCTGGAGTTCTTACACTAAAGCCTCCAGAAGTTTTCTCCAAAGGTAAGGATCTCCTGCCAGAGGGGAGAGATGTTTCAGAGAAGACAGAATTATTATTATCTTATTTGAGACTATGCCACTTAGACTGGCCTTGTACTCCTCTTACCCCAGTCTCCTGCCTCCTGGGTTTGCAAGTGTATGAATGGTAAAGGGGACTTTTAATGTCCCACAAATCAGTTCCCATTCAGTAATCCACTCTGGCTACCCCAGCGCCTCTTGTCTGCCAAGCTTCAGACAAGAGTGAGGGGGCAGCCATCCATTCTCCACGCTGTGCTTGAGGACTCAGAGGTGTCCTTGATGGCCCTGCTGCAGCCTCAGTGCGTGGGAGAAAGGGCAGGCACCCTCGGGAAGCATGCTTTCCAGAGGAGACACTGCAGAGCAGAGCAGGCACATCTGCTCTTGGCATGCTGCTCTTCTTACATTGGAAAGGAACAAGGGGAGGACTGTTCTGCTGCAAAGCACAGGATGCCCTGATGGGGATACACAGGGTGACAGTGAGGCAGCCCTGAAGTCCTGTTGGAACTAAGCCTCAGCTTCATTCTGAAACTAAACTGTGCTTTTGGGGCCCAAGTGCTAACGAAATGAGAATATTTTGAGATAAATGAGAATAAAATGAGGGGAAAGAACATTCTTTTTATTTTTGCCCTTGTCTTTTGGGGGGGGCGGCTGAAGGTGGGGGTGGGGGAGTCTTCTATATCCCAGGCTGGCCTGGGAGTCTACTGTGTGACCAAGGATGACCCTGAACTCCTGCCTCCAAGTGCTAGGATCACGGGTGTCACAGACATACACCCCAAGGAGGGGCTCAGAAGATGGCTCAATGGGTAGAGTCCTGCTGTTAAAGAGTGAAGATGTGAGTTCAGATATCCAGAACCTACATTAAGCTGGACATGCCAGTGCATCCCTCTTTAGTCCAAGAGTGTGTGCAGGCACCAGTCTTAGGCATAAAGGATGTACAGTGGAGACGGATGCTATCTCATCCTCTGCCCTGAGCACATCTTGCTACAGGTTCCATCTGTGCCCTGTGCTGTAGGGAGCTCATGGCAGCCTTCCTGACTTACTAATTCACATCTTCCTGCCCAACTATTCTCCCCCTTCTTTCCTCATGATTTCCCAATCATTACAAATGAAAACATTATTCTCTAAGGAACAGGGGCTATCAGAGCCGTAGTCTTCATGTGACCCTCCTTCCAAGTCCTCTCCTGTGGGGTCCAGTATCATCCTTCCCCTCTCACCATCCCTGTGCCCTGTGCCTGGGGATCTTGAGCTGCCTGTCACTGCCTTCAGCTTCCCCAGAGCCTCTCCAGCCCCTCCAGGCCATTCCCAGTCCATGCTTCTACTCTGCATTGATTTCTGCTGCTTCAGCACACTGAAAGCGAGTGCGCAGGTGGGAGGAGGCTATGGTGAGCATCTTCACAGTTTGGGGTTTCAGCACCACCCCCATAAGGAAATCTTCTCTGGTCCCCTCCCCATCTTGGGTCTAATAAACTTCATGTTTTAACATTTCCTGATATTCTATGTACCTGGGGAGGGGTGAGACTTACACCACATGCCTCTGGCAAGGCTTCTGGTCTGCTTGTCTATCTTGTTTTGTCTGTTGACTGTTTTCTTGCTCAAGTGATCAGACGCTAAGGTGCTGCCAATCCTTCTGAAAGTATAACACGTTTAAAATAAACATGGCCCCAAACTTCTGAGGTTACATAGATGAAAACAGAGCTTCCTGCTTTTCTGAACAAAGCACTGGCATGAACAGCCAGATGTCCTTGGCTTCTCTGGGCTGCTTCTAGCTTCCAAGGGTCACTGAAATGTGTGGGAGAGAGCCACAGCCCCCTGACAGTGGAACACAATGAAACCTTTCCCGGGAGGCTTTAACTCCCTCAGTCTCTTCACGCTCTGCCTGCGGATGAGAGTCGGCTAAGAGTAAGTCTGCATTTCACAAGTAGAAACTTAAGTCAGGTGGTAACTTGGGACATCATCTTAGGACTAGAGAATACAAATGTCTATTTTTACTTCGCTTAGCTAGGAGTGACATTGGGGGCTTGTTTTATGCTCGCCAAGAGCTCTTCCACTGAGCGTGACTCCAACCCACAAAGTGATCACTCAGTAGTCTTCAACATGACAACATACAGAAGCCCGTTTCTATAGCCACCAGTAGTGCTAGCCAATGAAAATACAACTTACTCTTTGAGAAACATGGAACCAGGCGCACAGCATCAACTGGTATACCAAAGGCCAGGATCTCCTCAGACTTTGAAACAAAGGAATTTGCAAAAACAAAGTCAGTCGTGCTGGTAGGCTTAGAGACAGCTCAGCGGGTAAGAGTGTGTGCTGTGTGAGTGTGGAGATACTCAAACCTACTTGATACGCCTACTGTGGCAATGTGCATGCCTGTTATCCAGGCACTGTCTGAAGTAGAGACAGGAGGGTCACCAGGGCCTGCTGGCTGCCAGTCTAGCTCCAGGTTCAGGAGAGACACTGCCTCTAAGTAATAAAGAAATAAACGGGATCATGGTAGAACAGTGATAGGTGCCTGACTACCTTTTCCGGCCTCCAAGTACACGCATGCGTGCACTTGTATGCACACACACGCACACCTCTCTCCCTCCTTTTCTCTCTCTCCCTCCTTCCCCCAACACACAAACACACATACACACACGAATAAAAATGGCACTTTGGCAAGCCTTAAATTGTTTGTATCTTCCCCTTTTAATTAAATTTCTGGGGTTAGCATAGCATCTTGGAAATGGGCGGGGGGACTTTGAACTTATAATTCAAGCTGATCGCGGTGGCTCACACTCACAACCCCAGAAGTGTGGAGGCTGGAGCAGGAAGGTTTTAAGCTCAAGTTTAGTTTGCAGTATAAAGCAAGATTCTGACTCGAAAAACAAAAGAAAACCCACAACAACAGAAATGCAACTAACCAAAGAAACAAAAATCTCAGCACAGTGCAATGCATGCTACATTGTCTACTACCAAATGCTACAAAAATCAGCACACATAGGGATACACAGGCACCCACAAGCAAAACACTACAATATCAGACAATTGGGATGTGCCACCGGTGGGATTTTATTTAACACATTTTTTAAGATAGTTCATCTGACTGACTGAGAAAAATGTCAGGGTTCAATTTTAATTGAAAAATATAGACCTGCCATGTAAAAGTTAATGTTGAGAAAACAGCCCAAGGCCTCTCTCTCCTAGGAAGTCAGCACCCTGTCTTGAAGGTTAGTGTTTGTTTCATTCTTGATTTCTCTCTCTTTCTCTTAAAGCCCACTCTTAAATCTCCTTCAAAACATTTCCTTTATAAATATTGCTTTTTACCACTTAAGAATTTCATTCCTCGTGTTTTGATCATATACACCCCCTTCTCCTCCCCCCAACTCTTTCCCTCCCCCTCTCCCTTTTCTCTCTGATCAAGTCCATAAGTCTCTGTCTTAACAAACTCCAACTTTTCTTTACAAGCTAAAAAAAACGATAAAAGACTCACGTGTGTTTTTCCAGGTATGCATCATTTTTACTATAAAGTGTGCTGCGTTGATAGTAAGAATAAATTTCAAAAGGACACAAATTTATATGTTGTGTTTAAAATGGAAATATCAGTGGAGAATTAAGAGATAATCTCTGATTTCAGACAAAACGGTGTATGAAATAGGAAAGGAAGATGCAGAGGAAAAGGAGGAGGAGGCTGTTCGTACCAGGCTGGGTCAGGAAGTCAGAAGTGAGACCAGAAGCAGAAGGTGGGTACCTTCAAAAGCCCACCCTGAGTGATCTACTCCTCCCAGCCAGGCTCTACTCCCTACAGCCTTCCAAACTAGTACATGGCTTGTAAAGTTGCTAGCCATGATGTATAAACAGACAACAGGCAGACTCCGTTTGGACTAAAGTCTAATAAAACAGTTTAAATATCTCAAAAATTGATCCAATACTGGGCTGAATAGTCAAGGAAGATAAAAAAAAATCTTCCTTTGCATGTGATGATGTAAATAGCTTCTCTTGCAATCACCAGAGTTGATTTTGGAATGACTTGGAAATATCAAGTAGTGTCACTGACCCTCCTAGCAGGGGACTGCTCCTGACATAGAATGGGCAAAGGCCCAACATGCCGTTAAATATCCTCAACGCGCAGTCTGGGCCCCACCATACACAGATATCCAAAACATCCGTGATGCTGAGGTTAAGAAACCCTGGTCCACAAGAAAGCTGCATTCGTGTTCAGTGAGGAAGAAACAGTGGCTGTGGAGGTGACTCAGCCAGTAGAGTGCGCTCACCTTACAAACACAAGGACTGGCATTCGATCCCTGAGAAGGTCTGTAAAAACTGTAGGCATGACACGATGGGACACAATTGCAATCCCATACCACAGAGGGAGAGACAGGAAGATCCCTCTGACGCCACAGCCACGCAGCTGAGCCTGCACCATTGAAGTCCAAGCTAATGAGACTTGTCTCAAAACACAAGGTGTACGGTCCCTACAGAATGACACCTGAGGTTGTCACCTACTCTCTACTTGCTTGTGTATACATGTGCCAATGCTCTCACACTGGGATACACACATTAAGTGTGCATACACACCATAGGAAGAAATTACAGGATTTCATATTGTCCAGACACTGGACAAGAAAAGGAAAACATGTTGGCCATTCATTCACTTATAATATCTAGCTCAATTACAATTTGGAGTTGGATACTGTTAACTGGTCTCCTTCTAGGAATGCTAAAACAAAGAGAGTCTGTGGATGGTTTGTGGATGGGATTGGACTCTTTTATCCCACCTTTATCAAAAACCTTGTGGATTTTGTTTTTTTTATACAAGGTAATTCTTACTCAGCATTTGCTAACATAAAAACTAAGAGAGACAACAGTTATCTTCTCATTTAACATTATTTCTATCCCAATCATGTGAATTCAAGCTTGTGAATTCAGAACTTATTCTTACATCAACTCCAAGGAATAAGAATCAAGCAGTCTGCAGAAGTGTCTAGGCCTGCTTTGGGGACTGTTCATAGATTCTTGTGTAATCATTTCACAACCTCAGAAAAGAACTGAGGCGAAGAAAAGGAACCTGAAATGCAGTTCTCTGTTATGAACACAACATAGCTACTTGTGGGAAAACCCTTATCCAGGGGCTGGAGAAATGGCTCAGCAGTCAAGAGCAGGGGCTGCTTCTCCAGAGGACCCAGGCTGATTCCCAGCACCCACATGGCAGCTCATGACTGTCGATACCTCCATTCCTCAGGGACCTGATGCCCCTTTCAAAATTTCAAGGCACCGTGGTGCACAGACATACATGTAGGTGAAACACCCACACACTGAAAATAAAGTTATAAATTAAAAAATAAACAAAACCCCTTCATTCAATGTGCAAATATTTGTTCACACGTCCGCAGGAAAACCACGGAACAACCTAGTGCCAGAGTTGATCTGCCCTTCCATGCTGGTTCCCATTTGGGGCTATCATAAAGCAGGGTCAGGGTTCGTTAAACACATGACAGTTGATCTGATACCCAAGAAAGCTACAAAGTGATTAACGGATGCATGGCATAGACAGTGCCGAAGCCCTGGGTGAGAGGTGCTTCTCTTCTGAGCAGGCTGGGATGGAGTAGAGCAGGAAGGACATCGTGACATTTCTTCATGTTACTCAGAATGGTACACAACTTGAGATTCATGAATTGTTTATTTGGGGAAGTGATGCTGCTATAATGGAGGTCAAAAAGGGAAGCCAGTCCTGAGATCTCCCAACAGATCTTTAAAATACTCAAAGGCACCTATGTATGCGTAGCAGTCTAAGTGATAACTCTCAGGCTTTACCAACACATTTTTCTGATGGCGTACACATGAGACAGAATGACTAGAGAGAGGAAGAAAACTGTGATAACATTTATGTGACAGTGGGCGGTAATGGTAACTGATGATGCTGGGCAGCATCCTAAGTATTTTATACAAATGACCTCATCTGATCTGCAGAGCTCAATATATATATATATATATATAGAGAGAGAGAGAGAGAGAGAGAGAGATAGACACATAGATACATAGATAGATACATGATAGATGTACATACATATATATTTATATATACACATATACATATGTATATATACATGCATATACATATATTTTATATGTGCATATGTGTGTATATGTTATATATGTGTGGATATAGATACACATATGTACATACATGCATACATAAAGAGACAGGGGGTTAAATGACATGTCCAATGTCACAGAGCTAGGGAGCAGCTAAGCCAGCACCTGAACTTAGGCCCTGACTCTAAAACAGTTCTTAACCTAAGCATGCCTGGCATTCAAGGCTGAAAAGTCATGGGTGCAGGGGGTGGCCTGTGGCCTTGTGTGATGCTTCTAGCAGCACCTCTGTCCTCCACCCACTATATGCCAACAGCATACACCACTGCCAACCAGATATGTGTTTTACACTGTCAAATATCCCAAGGGGAAGCACGATCATTACCAATTGAGAGCCACTGCTTGGTTCTGCTAGGGGCTCAGAAACAATGTAATTGTAAAATAAGCCCTACAAATGAGCCTCTGTCCTCCCAAAATAAGGAACTGGCAAGAAGAAGAAGAAGAAGAAGAAGAAGAAGAAGAAGAAGAAGAAGAAGAAGAAGAAGAAGAAGAAGAAGAAGAAGAAGAAGAAGAAGAACAAGAACAAGAACAAGAACAAGAACAACAAGAAGAAGAAGAAGATCCAGTACAACCTCAAGACATCCCAGGCTGTATAACTGAAGCATAACAACATCTTAGAGAAAGGAAAGTCCACCTCCCATTAAACCCTGTAGCTGCTGAACCACCTACCTCTCACTAAACTGTTGGCACTTTAAGGATTTTAACCAATGAAAGTTTATGCAAAGATACAGTAACCTAACAGTGACCTGAATGATGCAGGGTCAGGACAGCAAGTCCTGGAGGAGTAGGTGCTGAAGGAATATGGAAAACCCAGGTGGTTCATGACAGATACAGTTTAGTGCAGAAGGTCTTAACCATTTGCTAGGGTGGACCCAGACTACTGAATCTGTTAACAGAGCCTTTCCATAGTTAGCAAAGTGCGGGTCTGTGCTCTCCCAATGGGGGATGTTGCATTAAATGAGGCAAGCTGGGCCCGGCAGCCCTGGCCTAAGGTCAAGACTGGAAGTCCACAGGTAACTTAACTGTTGAAAGCAGACCTATGCAACAGAATAGAACTGTGGCTACGTGGAGTAGCCACAAAAGAGCATTACCAATCCACTCCAGTAGATTGCTTCCATGTAGGAACGAGAGCCAAATGTTACTACAAGTTTTGACTGTTTTCAAGAAAAACTGGGATGCCCGTCATAGTCATTGATTTTTGAAGGATAGCAAGAAAGTGAACATTTCTATACCATACAAGTCAAACTAAGTAGATCTATAGCCCCGTGGGGCTGGGGTGATGGCTCAGTGGTGAGGTTCTTGCAGCAGAAGTATGAGGAGCCAAGTTCGCATCCCCAGAACCCTTATACAGAGCAGGGTGTGATGGCATGTGATCTGAATGCTGGAAGGTGGAAGAAGGAAGGTTTTGGAGACTGCGCAGCCGGCTAGTCTTGCTGAATAAGGGAGCTGAGAGTTCAGCAGAGAGGCCCTGCCTCAAAAGATAAGGTAGAGCATAGCAGTGGAACACTGGCTTCTGGCTTCCACATGCATGTGCACATGAGAGATAAACTACACACACGAATTAGAAAATGGTAATAAACAAGATTTGTGGACAAAGGCAAGACTAACCTCCCCCTTAACAATGTCCCACAAACTCCCAAACCTAAGGGAATGTGGTGGTATGTCCCAGAATCACCACCACACCTTGTCCTCAATTTCAGTCAACTGGCTGGCCAGCTCAGAATCAAACTCAGACATTCACTCCTATATACCTAATGGCATCTAGCAAGAGATGTAACCCACATAGGCTGTCGTGGGAGAAATTTCCCCAGCACACTGGGCAAATAAGGAAGGGGCCCCTCTTCTAAAGTAGTACATCTCGTTCTTGTAAGTTGCACCTCAAAGTAAGTGAGGAAGGGAAGTAGGCTTGCCTCATGTGGCAGTGAGTTATCCTGTCATGGGAAGGTCATCACCCCTGTTCTAGTTAGTAAACAATTTCAAAGCCCTCCTCTTTGACTTAGCCATCAGCCAGGGAAGTTGCAGAGCCTCTTGTGAGAGAGAATGCGTTGCTAATGGGAAGCTGTTCAGTGCTTGTCAGGGCCCTTCGGGGGATTCTGCTTCCCCATGGAGATTTCCATTCAACAGATCTGTGAGCTCCTGGACATGTACACCAGCCCATCCGGATCTTAGACCAGTCTGCCCTCTGAAAAGTTTTCCAACATTTTTTTTCCATTCCCAGTTTCTAACATTATCTTTCAGAGCATGTTCAACTTTTAAGACTAAATTTGCTATTGTTTTAGCCTTTGTGTCTTTATAGTTTATGGTGATTCATCTAATGGTTTTTGGTTTTCTGAAGAGAGCAAACTGTATTGTCTATTTCAGAGTTTAGGACTGAACCAGGCTTTCTTTGCACAGGCTAGTCAAGTTCTCTACCACTGAACTGTCGGCCCAGCCCTCAGTTATTTTTACTGGGACATGATCTTTCTGTATAATTCAAGCCGATCTTAAACTCACTATGTAGCCCAAGCTGAATATGAATGTGTGAGATCCCCCTCCTTCAGTTTCCCCAGCACTGCAAATACAGGCTTGTACCACCACGTCCAGCAAGAAAGGTTTTGACATGGATGAATGAACAAATAAATGAACACAACTTTTCCTAGGAATTAACTACCAACTAACTCAATGAGTGTTCTTATAGTAACGTTTCTCCTCCTTAGCTGCTAAGTTCACTGAAAAACAAAAGGCCTACAAGTCTATGTGAGTCTGTTCTGTTACTATAAGTCTATCATAAAACTTATCACAATAGCAGGGGTGCAGGACACAGTTGGCCTGATAGAAAAAAGCGGTAGGAACTTTTCCTTCTGTCCCTGCCAGCAGAACACTGAGCTTCCTCAAAAATTCTGGAGCAACCTAGTTTAGAAGTAAACCTTCCCTCATTCAGCTTCTCTGTATTCAATACTTCCTCACCCAGGCTTGATGGAACTGCCTCCGTGGTTTTCTAGGGTCAGTGGGTCAATCGGGCTCGTCATCATGAATCACGAATTAATGGCAGGTTTAAGACATTGAGCTGGGGGTGGGAAGCTGCTTGAGAGATGGCTCCATGGTTAAGAGTACCGGCTGCTCTTCTAGAGGACCCTGGTTCAATTCCCAGCACCCACGTGGCAGCTCACGATGATCTGTAACTTCAGTTCCAGGGGATATGGTGCCCCTCTTGTGCTCCTCTCCAACACCAGACACACATGGTGAAAAGTCTTAAAGGCAGCACCCAATGTACAAAAAATAGTAAAAAAAAAAAATGATATGCTATAAGGATGGGGAAATAAAGCCTAGCCAGTAGAGTGCCTTCATCCCCAGGGCCTCATAGACCAGGAGGGCTGCCTTAGGCCTGTGATCTCACAATTCAGGAAATTCAGACACCAAAGCCAGAAAGTCAAAGTTATTCTCAGATATATAGCAAGTCTGAACCCATCCTGGGCAACAAAAAGGTAAGGACAAAGGAGAGCTTGAGGAAGTCCTTCCCAGAGACCCCCATTCCAAGTACCCCACTGGCCTCCTCTTAATGCTATATCTAAGGGAGACTCAAAGAAGATGCTCAGTTGTGTCTGTTTACAAACAGAAGTAGGGGTCAGTTAGGTTCCTATGTGTTCCCTATGAGCTAGGTGTGCAGATGACGAAGAAATGAAAGGCTAGCCGCCTGGCTGGGAGGGAAATCTGAACCAGTCCTTTCCAGCTCACAGGGAATTCCTCACTTGCTCAGCAAGTGGTTGAGACTCATTAGCATCCCTCCTCACAAGCAATCCGTGGCTCAGTACTTGAGCCTTCAGCCTCATTGTCACTGAGGCCGGTGACAGTCTGGAACGACACACCCACACCATGCTAGCAGTTCTAGGATAATATCGGTACGTGAGGAGGCACAGGTTCTGTGTACAAATGCCTGCAGAAGGAAAACCACCCCTCCATTCCCTATGGCAAGGAGCTGAAGCTGGCATTCTGAGGATGCTAACGCAGCAAATCTTCTCTTTTATAAGTCTACCAGGATCATGTCTGTAAGAAAACAAAAACAAAAAACAAAACAAAAAAGCACCTGAGTACTGGCAGCTCTCCAGTACCCTCCAGGCCTTCTCTTTGTTTTGACTCTGGTACTCTGACCCAGAAGTTCAGCGTGACTGAGAAACTTGCTTGCCAGCATCCCTGCTTCAGGGAATGTATTTTTTGGCCCGCTCCTGCTCATACGCCAGTGCCTAGCTCTGCCTTCTCATTTGGGTCAGAGATAATTTATGTAAGTCTGATTTGGTAACGCGTGCCGCCCAAACCAGACTGCCCTTTTTACAGGTGACAGCTCCTGGGTGAGTAAGAACCTGGTACACCTATCCCTCCATCCATTCTTTCTCCGCCCCAACCCCACCCAACCCCCAATCTGACAGTGATTGCCATGGATCAAATGGAAGCCGCAGGAGGATCGTGCTATGTTTTCTAATTTTGCTTGGCTTTGTAAAAGTCCAGCCTTTAGAGTGGACTAACCAGCATTTACCTGGCCAGCAGCAAATGCTCCAAGCAGGAGCAGAATTGCTTTATTTTTATTTTACTATTCGCCGACTTCTTAGACCTGAGATACTCCTCATTAGTAAGTGTGTGCGTGCGTCCCAGAGAGTGATCTAAGAACAAAACATTTCGCTGCTGCGCCGGATTCACCTGCGGCCCTCTCAGTACTGAATTCTTAGGGTGGCTTCTCCGAAGCAATCCATCAACTCCAAGCAACAATTCTGGGGCCCCTGTTTATGGGGTCCTCCGAGGTCAGTCGCGGACCAAACAGGAGGACGCTGTGGTTCCAGCCCGCCCTCCCTCCGCGCCGCTCAGTAGCCCCACACAAACCCACAGCTCAAGCCCCTCGCTGTCCTAGGGCTCCTCACCAGCTTACCGCGCTGTTACTCCCGGGTACCCGGGGTCCTGGGAGTACCAATGCCGCCACCAGGGCGAGCCAGATCCTAGCACCGCAGGATTCCGGACAGTCGTTTTCACCCGAGGACAACGTAGCTCAGAGGTGGGCTGAGGTCTCGGCCTCTTAAAATCCACCCTTGGACTCGACCCTCCCCTTCTCTGGTTGCTGTGCGGGAGGGACAGGGGAGGAGCATGTAGCTGGGTCTCTCGCCAGCTCCCAGCGGCTGCGGCTCAGGCTCACACCGCACTCGCGCCAGGGCGAGCCATCACTTGGACCTCCTTAAGCGCCCACGCGCGTGGATCCTGACAGTGCCCGGGGCTGTGATGGGCTCCTAGGTCCCTAGTCAGACACCCGATTCTCAGCAGGTCCGCGATGAGCTGTGTCCCACCACCCTCAAGCCTACCGTGCAAATTCCATCCTGCTCTTTAAATCAGCGAAGTTCGCTGAATCTCTGCGCACCAGTCTAGAATCTGAAAGGTTCTGCGCTGTTCCTATTTTGATACTTTGTGCCCAGAACCCCACTTCACTCCTTCAGTAGAATCTGCTCCAGACCAGGAGGCCTGCCGCAGCGTAGCTTTTCTTGCTTTGCAGTTTTGAGGAACATGGCATTTGAAGTGTCCGATTCACAGCTCAACGTGACTCGGTTTTTAACCAGACATTTCCATCCAAATGGAAACATTCCCTCCAGGAGTGACAGGGAGTGGAGGTGGAGAGGAAAGAAGGAGTCACGGGAGGTAAATAAAAGTCACGTGTCCGGGGGAAGCTTGGAAGATTCTTGAGGGCAGCTTCTCAGCAGTATAAAGGGCAGTAAACAATGTTGTGGGTGGGGGCAGTTGGGAGACTAAGCGCTGAAGAGCAGGGGAGAGATTTGGTTTGCTGGGGTGCTTGGAAGCATGTGCACAGCTCCAGGGTTACAGCTTTAATGAGTCGTGGCCTCCTCCCAACGTGTTGTGTGGCCCTTTTCAGTGATGCGATTGTGCATTCCTTGTAAGCAACCCGTCTCCCACATCCCTGTTAGGAGCCTCAGTAAGCATTCATTGGTTCACCAAGTTAGACACTGAAGAAATTGTTATCTGGGTTTGTGTGGCTTCCCTTTCTGGGGTGAATAGGCAAGTGTCTTGCATCTCCCCCCCCCCCTCCGGCCCCCAGAAACGGCATCCTGATTTTCCACAGGTTTCTCCTCAAACCCACTTTCCAATAATTTTTAAACACCTTCATCTAAAACTGTTTAGAAGCTTGAGAGAAATTTGGTTGAAATTTATATGGAGTATTAACAGTATTATATATATATATATATATATATATATATATATTTACATTTTTTGGTTGTACATTTGAATTTTACGTTTTTTGAATTTCTCTTAGTCCTTATGAACTTTTAAACAGTAATTTTCTGCAGGAGTGAGGGTGGAGAGACAGTACGGAGTGGACATGGAAATGATGAGAGCTCCTCAAAGTCGGAACAAAACACCTCAAGACCAAGTTCTCACGAGATTCATTTGCCCCAGAGGGTTTGCATAGATAGATAGATAGATAGGTAGGTAAGTAGATATGAGATAAGGACAGGAAACAGAGAACAAGGAATAAGGGAAGGGGCAAGGGAGAGGCGGGGGAGGGATATTTGTCCCAGAGGGACAAAGGGTTACCTCTGGATAGAGAGGAGGCAGACATGACCCATAGGAAAATGGTGGTTTACAAAGGTAAAAGGGAAAGCTCCTGTTAGGATGAGGTGTTTCATTTTAATTAGGCATATTAAATAGGTGAGCCAAAAGGGGAAAGGCTTTTGATTTCTGGACTCCAATACTTCCATAGCTGGACCTTGGTAGTCAACCTCAGGAGGAGGAAGTAGCCAAATAGAGAAATGGACCTTGGTGGTTACCTTTAGGAATGTAATCTAAAGGTTTAGCGGGGTAGGGAGAGTGGGGGAGAAAGGTAAGACCTGTCAGAGTCATGTTTGCCTCTCTCAGGCCCGCTAGAGCCCTTTATTTAAACACAATAACTGAAAACTGCTTCTAGGATATTTACAGAGGCCTGCAGACACCAGTCAGTGGTCAGGCACTTGCTTAAGATGCTTGATGTCTTAAAGAACCAGCTTGCCTCCAGTTTAGACTTAAGACCCATCTTACAGTAAAGACATAGTAAAGGTTCATTGGTGTTTATGATTAAACCTCTGTTTTTCAGAGATTGGGCTATGTCCCACCTGTAACTGTGAAACCAAAACAGGAGCCACATTGTTATACATTGTTATTAAATCTCCATGCCTTACCAAAAAAAAAAAGCCTAATGCACCCTGCAAACCATGTTTTTCAACCCGCACTGAACTTGTGACCCTATGATGTATGCCTACCACTTTGTCTTGATAAACTCCTGAACCTGTGATACATGATTGCCCTTTTTGCTTTATGAAAATGTGGAGTCCCGGATACTTTGATGACTCCCCTTCCACATGATGTATTCTTGCACTTATTTTTATTGCCTCTTTTTAAACAGCTAGTTATACTGACCACTGTTTTCTATCACACTTCTCTACCCCATAGGCATCCCTGAGCCTAAAGTCCCCCACTCTTCCCCCACCTAATGGAGAATTAATTATCTTAACAGCTGTTTTCTGTTAACCCTTTCCCTTCCCCATAATAGGAACCTCAAGAACCATTGAGGAGCTACTCCCTGAAATCCAGATTTAGGGAGAGGCAACCAACTGGGCAGTCTGAATAAAGCTTGTTTCATCAGACAGTCATGAAAATGGGCCTCCTCCAAGGTCTAATATAACTTTAACTACAGATGGCTCTACACTGCCTGTTCCAGAAATGAATCATGTCTTTGTTTCAAAAGTTTTTACAACCACCTTGCAAGCCTACCTTTGTTTCAAAAAGGTTATATGACCATCTACAACTACCTTGTTACTTCTCCACAGATGCTATAAGCCAATTCAAGCCAAATCAAGAATATAAAAGCAGGTTCATTGGGAGATAGCTCTTGGGCAGGTTTGATCTCACAAGAGGAAGTCAGTAGAGACATGCCCCAAGGCTAAAGCAAGGGGGTTTCATAGAGCTTAGGCAAGGAGTGATGACGTGTTAACCAGGAGCTGGAATTGTGATCATATATGCCAAAAAACGAAACACCTGGGAGGGTACTCTTGGTGGGTTGTGATAACCTGTTAGTCTTTGTTTTCTCCCTGTGGGCAGGCTTGAGGGAAGGAGAGCAGATGGAGTTTTCGCACAGGCGATCAGGGGTTCTAGCCTAACAATGAGCATCTTGTGTCCACCTTGCAACCATGTCTTTGTTTCATGTGGGACTAACTTGTTAGGCTTATGTTCTGTGCCTGTAACCTCGCCTGTTTTGCCCACCAACACCCCCCCATTTGGAAACTCCTTACCCCTGAACTATAAAAGCCTTGTCTTCCTCACATCCCAGGCCGACCTCTCGAACCCCACCTACCGGGAGGCAACCCCTGTACATGAATTTTTAAAATTGCTTTAATTAATTTGGTCATGATGATTTGGGCCCTTGATTTTTCTCCTCCCATCTTTGGTGTTAACAGTCCTAGGTTCGGTCCTAAGGATCACAAAATAACATTTGTGGGGTTTCAAAAAAAAAAACAACCCAAGAAACAAACAAGAATAAGACATGGCTGTAGCTCAAATAGGAGAAAATGAGGAGGGTAAGAATGTGGAAGTGATGTGGGAATCTTTCGGGTTACATGGGATGCTTTCTGAATCCCACATGATCTGATGATAGTTAAACTCACTTCAGAGTAGGGGAGTTCAGCCATGCTGGAGTCCAGCCATAGAGTGATACCTCCAGTGTGGGAACAAGTACAGAGAGGAAGGCCACCATGCTTAGAAACTAGGAAGGAGAGTAGGAAAATCCAAAGTTGACACTAACTTTAAGAGATGTATTTCCATAGTTAAGTACTAATACGCATACATGAGTGAATCTCTCAGCCCTCAGCAGAGAAGCTTTGGTTTGCAGTATGTGCCAATTAATACAGAGACCCATATCTGGTCAAGGAGCAGAGAACTCTTAGCCCTAATTGGAACACCTATGCTTCATCCTCTCCTCCCAAGGCTCGGGGATCATTGTGGAATGGGGGTGGGAGAGCAGAAAGACTTTACGAGCCAGAGGAAGAAGACAAATACAAAGGACCAGAGACCATTGGACACAACAGGGTAACTGCTCATAGTCAATCACAGTAGTTGACAGGACACATAAGTTCCCTCCACGCTCAAGCCCCAGGGTGGGGAGAGGAGGTAAACAGGAAGTCCCACCTCTAGACAAGGCGCTATTGGCAATTGATAGCTTCTGAGACAGGGACAGTCAGCTCTCTCTAGAGTATTGTCCACTGGTGGGGTGATCATGCTCCAGAGGGAGGCCTCACACGCCTGAACATATGAACATCACAAACGGGCTTGACCCTTTGAGAGGGGTAGAGGGGGAAGATACAAAGCTGGGTGGAAAGGGGAAGGGTCGTAGACCTTGGAGGAGCTGCAAAAAAAGCTAAGAAGAAATCTTTAAAATGATGTAATAAACTCATTTTCCAAAAATCTAATCAAAATAGAAAAATAAAAGTAGGAAGTGGATATTCTTCCCTAAGCCTGATGTGGGGTATCCACCAGAGAGGGCTACTCAGACATGAGTTTAAGCCAATAGAAAGTCTTTAACAACTACACTGGGTGTTCAGGATCCCAGGGCAGCACTGAGCTGAGCCTTTCTCACATGTTCCCGGATGACATGCTTCAGTTAAGAAGAACAGTTAGCTAGATGCAGAACTACAGAAGTCAGAAAGCAAGGTTAGTACGTTTAGAGACCTTCCCAGAACTATAGATTAGTTCTCTGTTTTTATCCTGGCAGGTGATGCTTTCTACACGCTGATTTTGTCACCTGAATGTTCCTTCCATCGTGGTGTTAGTTGTTCTAAGGTCTCAGGGCCTACTAAATTCTGGCTCCTTGTGACATTCCCCACTGGTCTTAGTGACTGGGCTTGTCCTGCTTTAAAGCGGTACAGCTGGTTCAAAGGACCATTTATTTCACGGAACTGATAGACAATTAACTGTATAGCTTAAGATGCAGGGCTCTGCCAGTAATTCAACCAGAGTAAAGGCCCAGCCAATGCTGATAGCAGAGTAGTTAGCTAGGGGAAACAAGAGAGCAGAGACTGGTTTTAATTATCTGATTAATCTTTTTCTCTTTGAGGATTTTTTTCTTTCATTGTTTTGTTTTCCCCCAGCCATAGGAGATTCTTAAAATTACTCCTGATCAATTAGCATAGAAACCACAGGTTTTTCCCAAAGGCATACTTAGTTTCCTCTATCTCATGAGCAGTAAGTCTAAGCCTCTCCAAGGCCCAATTCTGCAAAGGAATCTAGCTGTTTTTGAATACTTTCACGTCTAGATCAACCTGCCTACTTGGTTTGGAGAGCATCAGAAGAGGCACATTTAGTCAAACCACTAGTACATGTCCAGCAAGTGGTCTCAGGGGCTCTGTAATATTGCTGTTTTCCAGATGAATTAACCCATAGGGCAGAATAGAAAGCATCAAAGGAAGGTGAAGTGTATCAAAAGAAGGCTTTGGGTATTAGACAAGTTTCATCCCCTTGTAAGTCCTTTACCATTGACTAGGCTGCCTCCAGTCACAGTGAGTTTTGCCATCAATGGGCTGATGGTCTGGTTGGCTCCTATCCCTATGTAGTACAGGGGTCTAAGCATAACCAGCAATCTTGACTGATTGCTGGCTAGGAAGGATCAGCTAAGCAGTGGACCTTGTCTGAAGTGGAAATAGGGACGGGGACCCCTCGGCTTCCTGGGCATCAAGAGATAGGACTTTGACCCTGGGTGTGTTTAGGACACAAAAGTCTAGAGACCTAGGTGGGGTAATTTCTAGTAAACCCTAACCCCATGGTCCCTTCTTGCAGCATAAAGCCTGACTTCCCAGGTTTTTCCTGTTTCCCCAAGGTCAGAATTTTTTTAAGGAAATTTTCCAGGAAGCCTCCATTCGATAATCCCAACTTTTGCAATAGAAACTGCCATCCTAGTTTCTGGGAACTAGGGGGCCCAGCCCAAGGCATGCATAGAATGGTAATTGTTACTTCAAAAGATAAATTCTTGTATCTTTCCTTCCGTCAACCAGACGTTTAAAGCGAGCAAAGTTCATGATGAATACGGGTTGTTGGTCTGTAGTCACAATAGTTAATAATACCTTCCTTGTATCTGTCTTCCTGAGTTCCCAGGTCCAGATACAGAGTGGGTAGACCATAACCCTGTATTCAGACCAAATACAAATCTCAGGAGGAAGTAGAAGGGCAGGGAATGGAAGGTCCTGGGGCCTTAATGAAACCTTCATTTTAATGGGTCCATAGTCTAGAGAGAGCCCATTTGCCACCATCCGTGGCTTCGATTTTTTTTTTTTTAACCTGAGTGTGGTGGTTGTGGTGGCTTCATGGAATAAGGCCAGTTACACCACAGCCATAGGAGAGAATACAGTCCCCATGTATGGCCCTTTCCAAGTGGGTTCCAGCTGTTTGACCCAGGCAGGATCACCAACTCACGCAGGTGGAAACTGGTGGTGGACTCAGAGGTCACCTAGATCTCTTGGACAGTCTGAAAAGTAGCCTTTATGGAGAAGTGGGGATCCTGTAGTGACTTGAGAAAGGACTGCTTAGGTAGTCCTGCCAACTGCTGGTCTCTGAGCCTGGGAAGCAGTGGAGGAGGTCTTCCAAACAGAATCTCATAGGGGGTAACTCCCTTCCTATATGGGGTGCTGCAGCATGCCAAAGCAAAGCAAGTAAGAGAGGTATATCCATCCTTTGCTGGACTCTAATAAAGAGTTTCTTTCTGTGTCCTGTTTGTTTGTTTGTTTGTTTGTTTTACCTTCCCAGAACTTTAAAGGCTGTCTGCACAATGATGTTTTAAATCTATGTCTGAAGCTTTAGCTCTTAATTGAGAAGTTTGGCTATGAAAGCCAGGCTGTTGTCAGACTAGGAGGAAGCCAAATCGGGGAACTAGTTCCTGCAGGAGCTTTTTGGCTACTGTTTGAGCAGTTTCAGTCCAGGGAGGGGGGAGCGCTTCCACCCACCCAGAATAGATATCTATTAAAATTAGCATATATTTTTATCCTTCCCTGGCAGACCTGATCTCAGCAAAGTCAGTTTTGCCAGAGTTTGCCTTTCATTTGGACCACCTCCTGAGTAACTGTTCTTCATTTCAGATTTACTCAAGCACAAATCTGGCATCTCACTGAGACATGTGTGCTAGGCTATCCAGTCTGGGTATAACATATCTTGATCTGAGGAACTCAGAGAGTTTTGTGGACCCCAGATGGGTATCCCAGGGAAGGTCAGTTACCAGAGCCTTGACAGTTGTTTGGGGAAGAATGTTTCCCTCTAGTGTCTTCCATCAGCCTGTGAGTTTGAGCTGTTCAGTTTTTCTTTACCGTGGAGTCTCAGGAACCATTGTGTTGGGGTATGTCATCAGAATATCTACAGGCCCCACTGGTCCTAGGGCCATTTTCAGGCAGCCAGGTCAGCAACCCAGCAGTGGAGGGCAGAAATTCACTGGGAAAGCTAAATAGCCTCTAGGAGGGCCAACATTTTCTCTTTGCTTTTAATACTCTTTCCCCCACAGTAAGTAGACCTCTTTATCTATTGATCATACCACGGACATGCATAGTAGTGAAACCACAGTGACTGTCCATGAATATGGTAGTAGACTTTCCTTTTCCCCGTCTGAGAGCCTGGGTCAGATCCGCCACTTCTGTTCTCTGAGCTGAGGTACTTGGCTTGAGCCCAAACCATTTCATTTAGACTAACTAGTCCAGCTCTCATGTATCTGGCTTCATCTTTCCTCTCACGACAGTCATGGATAAGCCATGCAGATGGCCGTCAAGCAAGAGCTTAGCAAGATTGATGGCAGTGGCTTTCTCAAACCAGGCTCGGGGGTGGGCCAGGAATTGGGCCTGGTACTGGTTCACACAGTCATTAAACAGCCAGCGTTCTGATTTTCCTCAGAAGAGGGCTCAACTGCGTCTTGGGGTGTTGTGATGATAAGATATTAACTCAGAGTTAACTTGTTTCTTTGTTTGTGTCTTTGTTTTAGACTGGCAGAAGCCACCACAGCTCTTAGACAGGTCCAGTCTTGCTGTGGATCTGTCACAGGATGTTTCTGTGCTCCCAAAGTTTGGGTTAAAACCCTTTTTGTAATATCTTTTGTTTCACGGACCAGCAGATAAAAAGATTTTGAGACATCTGGAAGTACTAGGGTTAGAGGCGAAGTCGGTGCCGGTTTTAAAGCCTCAAGTGTCTTTGGTTTTAGTCTCAGTCCAGACTAGGGTTCAGTGTCCTCATTTGTGTTGCTATAAAAGTCTTGCTATTTCTGCAAACTCTGTTATCCAGAGGCAACAATACTTAGCTGCACCTAGGAACACATGAACCTATCTCTTTGGAGTTAGGATCTGAAGGGTGATGGCAGCAATCCTACACTCAAAGAGACTCCTTTTGCCTTCCCTCAGCTGGTAGACAAGATAGGTAGTCTCTGATATATAAAGTCGGGCTTTCTTAGCTGACATTTCATAGCCCAAGGTCTATAATTCTGGCAGAAGTCCCTCCATGGCCCTTCTATAATCTATTTTCCAGGGAAACCTCTCATCGATGGGTAGGTTATCAGCATTGTCTAATCAAATGGGATTGTAGAATTTTTAAATCTTTGGGGCAACCTGGTCCATATAAATTGCCGCTGTTACCTCCCATTGGGTTTGTCCATTCAAAAGGAAAGATGAGTTGGCTCACCTCTGCCAATGGGAAGTTGAAGAATGACTCTTTCAGGTCCAAGACAGTGTTTTTCTGGAAGAACTCATGAAAGTCAGAGGTTCTAGGTTTCTTCACAGGCGGGAGAGGTGTGTTCCAGGGTAGCTGGCAGGGTACCAGGATGCCCATCTCTTTAAGCCAGGCAATATGGTCTTCAGTTTCTCTTTTTGTTTCCAAGGTTATTGGGTATTGTATAATCCAGTTGGGAGTATCTTAACTGATTAATAGGAACTTGGTGTTGGGCCAGTCCTGGGGGTGGGGGATTGGTTACTGTCCATACACCCAGAAATTCCTGTTGTCAGTCTTAGAGATTATTAGAAATAAAAAATAAGATGAGGCTTACAACAGGTTTTCTATGAAAAGGGGTTTATTAGGGGAGAAGGGGGAACAGGCGTGGGCCACGATGGGGAAGGGAGAGGGAGAGGAGGAAAGGGGAGGAGGGGTAGGGCGCCCCATAGAGA
>CM053756.1:23153255-23170698 GCA_028658305.1 Pachyuromys duprasi | reverse complement strand
GGCTCAGCAGGGCACCCGGTTGCAAGAGGATGTGTGTGTCTCCAAGCCTGGGAGGAGAGGTAGCCTGGGAAACTACAGAGGGCCAAGAAGGAAAGAACAGATAAAACCTAAAACCATAGCCGCATGCCCGCAGCTGGTCTCGGTGGCGGCGGCCGCCCTGTTCCTGCCTGCTGCACACAGCAGGGTTGTAAGCGGACACATGGGAAAAGCATAGGTAGTCCGGAAAATTCCGGACAACTGAGAGAGCAGTTTAGGTAAGAACAGAGTAAACCTGTTAAAGCCATCTATTTTAGTTCGATTAGTTCGAAAGAGGGTTCCCAGGAGAACCGGGAGTTACCCTCCCCTGGCAGCTCGCCAATATTAGAAATAAAAAATAAGATGAGGCTTACAACAGGTTTTCTATGAAAAGGGGTTTATTAGGGGAGAAGGGGGAACAGGCGTGGGCCACGATGGGGAAGGGAGAGGGAGAGGAGGAAAGGGGAGGAGGGGTAGGGCGCCCCATAGAGAGGGTAAGAGGGTGAGAGGAATAAGAGGGTAGAGGAGTAAGAGAGTGAGGAATAAGAGAGTGAACACATGTCTGGTGGTCCTTTTATAGGTCAGGTAATTATTAACCACGCCCCCAGGTGTGGCCACCTGGCTGGGCGATACATGATGTCATTGTTGCTAGGTAACCAGAGCAAGGTTGTTGCAGAATACTAACAGAGATACCTACCACTGTACCTTTTGATTAGAGGCAAAACTTTGGTCCCAGAGATATTCAGAGGGTAAGGCACCAAAATTGTGCTTGGCATCTGTAAGTCTATCTGTGTTTCCTTACCAAAGAAGGTGACAGTGATTTTCAGTTCATGCAGAAGTTCTTGTCTCTCAATCGACTTTCTGTTGTTAAACACCTTTTGAGTTCTACTTATACCTTTAAATTTTCTGACTTTTCATAACTTTTTGCTAATAACTGGGGCTGACTGGGTGACAAAAGACATCATTCCAGAAGATGCCTTTAGTTCTCCTTGGTCAACGTTGAACAGAAGAGAAACTCCTGTTCTGTCTAGGCTGTGCTGTTTGGCATCAATCCCTCTGCCCAGCCCATGGGCAGTTTTTTCAGTCTCTTCAAAGAATGGTGGCTTTTGAATTTTCTAATTATCCATATCACCGGTTAAAAGGGAGACATAAATCATGAAAAACAAAGGAGTAGAATTTTCTCTTTTCCTTTCAGGATCAGCCCATGGGAACATTTCCCCTTCCCTGGGTTGCTTAGGGCAGGCACTGAGTGGAGGGATACTTAGTATGAGTGTGCATACTTAGTTGGCACAGGCCCTACATGAGTCCAGACCTTCCCCAGCCTCCACACAGGAACCAACCCTGACCATAAGCAGGAGTCAAGCAACAAAACAAACAAACCCTCCACTCTCAGAGTGGAAGAGGTAGTGGGTTTTTTTTTTGGGGGGGAGGGAGTTCTCTGAGCAAGCTGGAAGAGACAAAAGGATTCAGGTCCCCAATAGGAGCAGGAGGGGCCACAGGTCAGAGAGAGAGAGAGGACCGGGAAAATCTCAGGTTATGTACCCCCCCCCTTAGAGTCCCCTGACCACCGCATTCTTCCTCTTCTAGGGGCTCAGAGACACCCCACTTCCCAGTGTCTCAAGGCCTGGTCTCCAGGATCTCCAGAAATGTTGTGGAGTATTCACCAAAGAAGACTGCTACAGCATGGGTTTAAGCCGATAGAAAGTCTTTTTTAGCCAGCCGGTGACTATACTTTGGTGTTCAGGATCTTAGTGTAGCCCTGAGCCTTTCTCAGGGTGAGCTCTGAAGTACAAAAGCCATGTTCTAGGTTGACATACTTCCGTTAACAAGAACAGTTAACCAGAAGCAGAACTACACAGGAGCCAAGAAGCAAGATTAGTACTTTTAGAGCTTTTCCCAGAACTATGTACTTTGATGGATTAGGTCTTTGTTTTCATTTTGGCAGGTGTTGCTCTCTATATGCTTTTATGACCTGAATGATACTTCCATCATGGAGTCAGTTATGCCCTGTTGCAAGCCCAATTTCATCCAATAATTATTTAACAGTTTGATACAATATTATAGATATTTTATCAGATATAGATGTAATTTCAAGCACAGAGCGGCTGAGTGGTGGTGGCACACACCAAGAATCCTAGCACTCAGGAGGCAGAAGTAGGAGAAGCTCTGTGAGTCCTAGGCCAGCCTGGTGTACAGAGCTAGTTTCAGGGTAGCCAGGGCTACTCAGAGAAACCCTGTTTTGAAAACAAACAAACAAACAAACAACAAAATCACAAAGCAGGCAAACTGGGCTTGAGTCCAGCTCACTGAATCTACCTCTCAGGCTTTGGGCAAGTTAGAGAGCCCATGAACTCCCAGTTTCCTAATCTACAAATGGAAAATAACAGCATGTCCTGCATAACGAGCTTTCATTGGGAATTAAAAGGGATAATTCAGCCAAGGATGAACATGTAACCCTAATTCCAGCAGTTGGGATGTGAATACAGAAGGATCAAGAGTTCGAGGCCAACAGAAGAAGAAGATGCAGCCAGCTTTGATGAGACCTTATAAGCTGGGGTCAGATAGAAGGGGAGGAATTCCTCCCCTAATAGGGAACTAGGGGAAGGACATAGAGAAGAGAGAGGACAGGTGAGACTGGGAGGAGATGAGGGAGGGGGCTGCATCAGGGATACAAAGTGAATAAATTGTAATAAGTAACTATATAAATAAAATTAAATTTAAAAGTATATGAAAAAAAGAGTCTGAGGACAACCTTGGATACAAAGCAAGGCCTATCTGGGTCTTGTGAATAAGACTATATCTCAATAAACAAACCAACAAACAGATAAATAGTACAGTGTGCATAAATGCTTAGAACAATATTTGACAAACAAAGTGAGCACTGGATAGATGTCAGCTACTTATACATATGTAAGGTATGCAGATTCGTAAACTATTGAGGAGAGCTACTTCATATTTTGTGAATAAGAATTTCTGATGTTGTAGGTGGGTCAGGAGAACACTCACTGAGGCCGAGTGAAGGAAGTAGCTAAACAGAATACCAAGTCAGAGAATGGAACCATGAGTTGAAAGGTGAAGCAATTCCAGGGGACAAGAAGTCCAGAATGGTAACTCCTCTGAGTTTTAGAAACAGAGACAATGAAGAACCTCTTAGTCAATATTTCAGCCAGGCCAGAGGATTGGCTTCCAATCTCACTGGAGGGGACTCTGTCGGGGGTGGGGGTGTTGTCTCTGTAGGGAGCTGCTGCTTTAGCAGCTGCTTTGATAAGACTGGCTTTACCAGGCCTGCTCTGGAGTCAGGGAAGAATTTGCAAGTCCATCGCCTTTTGTTTTGTGACAGCAGGTGGGTAGCTTGTCAAAACCACACCTCTTGTTTCACCTCCTTGTGATTTTAACTCATTGTACTGAGCTGTTTTTATTCTGACTTAAAAGGAGTCTGAAATGAAGCAAGGCTGCTGTTGGCAGGCTGCTGGCTGACTAGTTAGTCCTGACTGCCAGAGCCTCTCAGAAGGTCCCATGTGTTGTGTGTTAGTTTATTAATATTAATCCTCACTCTCGACTCAAGAACCGTTTGACTCTGCTGGCAGACCGCGACAGGACTCAATACCTTTTGTGGATTTGATTTCCTCTATTCACATAGGGGCTCCAGAACTAAGGATGTCAAAACTATTTGTATGTTTTCTGTAGGAGGACTTTGTGCATAGACTGCCAAATTGTCCTCTGGGATATGACCTTGACCCTGCTGCTTCAATACAGATGTAGGACATAATCTGCCAAGCCCAAGACTCCTGGGCGTCTCAATGTCATTGTGACTGAGTCACCTAGCTCCTTCACCTGGTTGTGAGTTATTTGATTATCTACTTGAGTCATTTGATTGTCTGGTGGTGAGATATTTGATCTTATGTTTTGAATATCATTCCTTTACTCCACCATGTTAATTGAGAGATCAAAAGCTACACCCTTGATATTTGCAAATGCTTTTGGTATGAAAAGAATGCTCATGGGAAAAAGGATTTGATTACTAAATCAGTGTAGAGTAAGATTTTCTCCTGACTATGGATATAAATGAATATTATTATAAACATTGACTTTACTGTGTTTATAGCGTACTCTTTTCATTTAGCAATATAACACTGATGTCCCTCTAAGCCTTCTAAGTGTAATATAACCACATCTACACATCAGTTTTAAAAGCTATAGATTTCTCCCTTGTTAGTGAAAACTTGGGTTGTGTTTGGGTTGGGTTCAGGTTTTAAAATGGCACCTCAGTGAACAGCCTTGCAGGTAAATTTTTGTGCGTATTTTAGTTCTTTCTTCATCAGGAATACCTAGGAATGAATTTTATGAGGCAGAATGAGTGCATGGTTTCCTTCTATTTCCGTGATGTCCTGATGCTGCCCAGAGTAGGTTTTATGTTATTGTGGAAAAAGTTACTTCTCCAAAAGAAAGTGTACCGAGAGAGCTATTCGGATTCAACTTCCTCATTCTGAAACCGCCAATGTCTCTCACTGCTCACTGGGAGAAATGCAGCAGAGTCATGCTGACATGGCATTCATGTCCTTGCAGCATCTTCTTGAATTCACCTTCTCCTGGCAGTCTCCCATATTCAACCCAGTTTATATTCAGCCACTCTGAATATATTTGTATATTATATTCAGGCATCTCCTTCGCTGGTAGGATGTTGGGAACTGGCTAGCCCCAGGGCCCGATCTCCCCCTCCCCACCCCCGATCTCGGCCAAGCCTTTATCACACCCTGCTTGGTAAACAAGGGTGAACCATACATTCCGAGGACAGCCTAAATCACAGATGTTATCTTTAGTTGTTGTAAAACCTTGTAAACAGCCTGATGTTGTAAAACCTTGTAAACAGCCTAATGTTGTCTTTAGTTATTGTAAAACCTTGTAAGAATTTTCCACTGCTACTTACTCCTTTTCGATACCCCCCGCCCTGCCAGAAATTGCTTTTAAAAAGAAACTTCTCCACAATAAAGATGGCACTTGACAGGCATTTGTCCGCTTGTGTTCGTTTCTCTCTCTCCCGTGTCGCGCAGGTATGACCCCCTTCGCGCCCACGAATAACTAGGTCCCGCGGGTCAGGGCAGTAGGATTTGACTTTTTTGTTGTTGTTCTGGTCCTTGTTGGAAGCTA
This sequence comes from Pachyuromys duprasi, assembly GCA_028658305.1. NCBI lineage: Eukaryota > Metazoa > Chordata > Mammalia > Rodentia > Muridae > Pachyuromys > Pachyuromys duprasi. The sequence goes on along the minus strand of CM053756.1, from coordinate 23,165,535 downwards.
AGTGGATTAATTGAGGAGTGTTAATAAAGGGAATGTTGAAAAAGGTAGAAACAGAATTCAGAGAACACAACCAACAGACCACAGAGCAGCACTTAGAGGGCTATGCACCAGGAGGGAGGGCAGAAAGCAATGTCTGGGACTTGGCCAGGGTTGCTCTGTGGAGAAAACCACCTGACAGGGCGGTGACCTTCACAGCCAGGCTGGCAGGCCTCCCAAGGGCATCAGTTTTCTAACTCCTCCCAACCCAGCTGGAAGTCACTGGCATGAGGGTCCATGGATGGCATCCAGATAGGTCAGCCTCTCTGGGGTAGAATGATGGGGGGGGGGGAGGAAGTGGCTGGATCTAATGAGACAAATGGAAGATTTCCTACTTATTCCAAAATGCTGGTTCTCAAAGTGCTTTGTTGCTATTCTCAGGCCATTTAACACAGTCAGAATTACACTTGATTTTTTTTGCAATATCTGACTTCCTTAAACATATTAATACACCCCGCCCCATAAGATGGAGAGATCTGACTTTTTTTCACACTTCTTACAAGAAGCTTAAAAAATATTTGTTGTGAATTTCTCTCAAAGGGACCCCTAGGGCTAGGGAGACAGCTCAGTTGGGAAAGTGCTTGCTTTACAAGCATTAGAATCCAAGTTCAATCCCCTAGAACCCACATAATAGCAACCAATCATACAAAATGAACAAATAGAGCATGGTGATGGCAGTGAATGCCTGCTCTGGGGCAGCCAGGGCAGGTGGATCCCTAAAGCTTGCTGGTGAATCAATATAGCCTGCGCAGTAGCTGTGGGCCAGTAAGAGACCCTGAGTTAAAACACAAGGTAAGTGGTGTCCAAAGAACCATAGCTGAACACACAACACGAAGTGCACACGCACACACAAACATGCACACACACGAGTTATCCACAACCCACTCAGGTTACACAGCATCCAGTTTGGGTTGGGAGAGGACCACGGCTCTGTTCTTCAGATGATCCTTCCTAGGAAACAGCGTCTTAGTTAAAGAAATGTGACCCGACGTATTTTCAGGGTTTCCTCGGACCCACCAGCGGTTATAAATAGTGCACGCAACTTTTATTAATGTTTAAAGCTTAGGCATCTTAGCCGGGCAGGCTCTCGGCAGCTCATCTAGCTTATTCCTGCCCACAACCCTGCCCGGTGGTCCATCAGTTCACCTCCATGTCCCACTGCCTTCTTCCTCCCAGAGTCCCTCTCCCAGAGTCTCGCTTTCCCCTTCTTGCCCAGCTATTGGCATCAGCTCTTTATTTTTTTTTTATTTACATCATTTTATTTTATTTTTATTTATTTAACCACTTTACAGACAAATTCCAGCCCTCTCCCTCCTCTCTTCCCAGTCTCACCCCCCACTCCCTCTCCAGCCCCCTACCCCCTCTTCTTCTTTTCAGAGAAGGGGAGGCCCTGAAGGGGTACTAGCTTTCCCTGGCACCTCAAGTCACAGCAGGACTAAGTGCTTCCTCCACTGGGGCCTGACAAGGCAGCCCAGTGAGGGGATGACATCTAGGGGTGGGCAACAGAGTCAGAGACGGCCCGCACCCCACATGTTAGGGGACCCACATGATGCCCAAGATGTGCAGTTTGGTCAGTTGTTTATTAAACCAGTCAGACACAATTCTAGATTTCCTTAGGTGGGTGAGGAAGGAACAAATATTTAGAAATATGCGCCTGGTGATGGGCGATAGCTCTCTACGGGTACAGAATTAACAGCTGAATATACAGAGTCACCCCTTGACACAGTGTAGGACAACACCTGTGAATCTCCTAACTTGCACGAAGAAGGCGTCGTAAGTCTTCAAATAGATGAGCATCAGATCCAGCAAGGCTGGAATACTAGCTCTAGCACAGTTCCTTCTCAAGTCTGAGTGAGCCAAGTTCCTACCGCCTCACCAGGAGGCTCTGCCAAGGTTCCTGAAGGATAGATACATATGGGAACAAAAGCGCTAGGGACTGTGAAGGGACACAGAGTTTCAGCTTGCTAGCTCAAGATGTGGGGAACCATGGAGGCTCCCTGAGACCAGGGCTCTGATGCTGACAGGCTCTGAGTATGATCAGCTGAGTCACTACCGTGAAGAGGACATGGAGCGAGGTGACCTGAATGTGTCTGAGCACTGTGGGCCTCAGATTCCTTATGTGCAAACTTCCTCTATTTCAGGTTTGAAGCCAGGGGTAATGAGACAATCTATAGAAAAATCTTTTAAATGCCTAATACATAAAGGCATACATTGAATAATGGAGTTCCTGTGTGCAGTCCCTTTCTGCTGTTCTCAGGGCAGCCTGTCTCACTGATTCGTACACCCCACAACCAAAGCTCTTTTAAAAGCTCACTTCCTAGGCAGAAAGTCTCAAGGTCAGTAACTTTCTCTTGGGACTTTGATTGAACCCCTCAGGAGCAATGCAAGATTGTGGAGAAGAACACAGATGCCATAACCAAGTCAGAGCTTTCTGAAAGGCCAGCGTGTAACTGCTTATTCTGCACCTCAGTGTACCTGACTGTAAAGCAGGGCTGGATAATTGTGGTGCCTGCCTCACACAGTGCTCTGCTTGCATGTTTAAGCAGCCTGTAGCTGTGTGGCGATGCCTGTGCGGCCTTGCAATCCTAATCATTTTCTTGAGAGTTGTAGTGAGAGACAAAAGAATCAGGCCATACAGTTCTGTGCAAGAACGACAGCAAATGTACCAAGGGTGACATATACCCTTAGGATATGTCACTTACACCCCAGAGGATCCTCTGTCAGTGTGTGGAGGCCTCACCGAGGCGGAGAAGGTGGCAATGTATCAGAACACAGCAAATGTTAGAAATTAACGGCTCCCAATGTTTTTGTGTATAAAGCGAGCTTTTTGACTTATTATTTCTACACTACCTTCTTTTCAAAATTATTTTATTTTTACTTTATATTATGTATATATCTGTGTTTGGGAATATGCATGTGTGTAGGTGTGGGTATGTACATGTGAGGGGGTTATGTCCATGTGTGTATGTACGTGAGTGTGGATATGTGCATGTGTATGGGAACGATTATGTGCATGTCAGTGTCTGTGGCAGGCAGAAGAGGCATTAGATCCCCTGGACCTGGGGTTAGAAGAGGTTATGTGCAGTCTGATGTGGGTGCTGTGAATTGAACTTGGGTCTTCAAGAACAGAAAACACACTTAAGCACTAAATCATCTCTCCAGCCCCTAACTTCCTTTCTTGATTTTGACTTTCATTCTATGTGGGAGGGGGGAATTTCATGAAAAAAAATCACCTCAGCCAGAAATTCTTGAGGCAAAGCAGCCTCTGTCAAAAGACAAACTATATTCTTTTTTTCTTGCTTCCTTCCTTCCTTCTTTCCTTCTTTCCTTGCTTTGTTCTGTCCTTCTTTTTTAAAATACATGAGTCCATTTTTTAAAAGATTTATTTATTTATTATTTATACAACATTTTGCCTATATGTATGCATGCAGGCCATAAGAGGGCACCAGATTTCATTATAGACAGTTATGAGCCACCATGTGGTTGCTGGGAATTGAACTCAGGTCCTTTAAAAGAACAGCCAATGCTCTTGACCTCTGAGCCATCTCTCCAGCCCTCTTCCTTCCTTCTTTCCTTCCTTGCTTCCTTCCTTTCTTCTTTTCTCCTTTGCTTCCTTCTTTCCTTATTTTAGACAAGACTTTCTGTATCCCATACCTTGAAATGGAAATGTAACCAAGGATGACTCTCAACTTCTTATCCTTCTGCCTCTATTTCTCAAGTGCTGGGATCACAGAAATTCACCGCCATTCCAGGTTTTATGCCACGTTGTAAATCAAATCCAGAGCTATGTACATGCTAGGCAAGTACTCTTGTCAGCTGAGTCATATCCCCAGCTCCAGGGTATAGATATTTGGCATGCATATAGCTGATCACAAGATCACACTGAAAACACTGGATAACACCCATCACACAATCTGCATGTCCTGTTAGCATAGTCTGCTGCTTGTAATAACTAAATATTTTATATTATGATTGTTTTTATTTTATTTGTATTCATCCGTGTGTATTGCTTATATTAATTTTTTTTCATTTTGTCATTTTTTTACATTACATCTATCACAAAGTTCAAGCTTTGGGGGTCAAGTGTTTTTTAATGTACTGGGAGAAGCTCACTGTTAAAAGAAATCCTGGGACCTCTCTCTTTGGTTGACCTTGTTCTCTGGCCAGCTCATGACTGGGAAGTGGTTTGATAGTAGAAATATTTTCATTAGGACAAAGAAACATGTAGCGGTTAACAGGGCCCCCGAAGCCTGCAGTTTGCTGATGGAAGCTTCCACGATGTTCCTTCCACGGCCTCTCTCTCTTATCATAGTTCCTCTGTGCCTTATCAGGAAGACTTCTGCCCTTGAACCCTTGCAATACCCGGTGCAGAATAGCTCTCTGTATTTGTTCAGAGAAGTCAAGCTGAACTGGAACCACGTGGAGTTTGGGAAAAGCAATGCAGCCTGAACACTGGAGGTCAGAAATCAGCCTCTCAGACTCACTGTTTCTAGCCTGTAAGAGACACCCATTAAACACCACTGTCTTTGACTCAGCTGATCCTAGTTCTTCCAACTATGCTCTTCTTCCTTGGTTTTTATGAAGTTATAGCCTCCCTGGCAGTGACCTATATATCTTGATAATTCTCTCTATGCTACCAGACTTTTGAGAAGGGAGAGCCTTAGGCTGGGGCTAGAGTTTCCCCTATACCATGATCCGTCTTAGTGTATCTTCTATATTCTGTAGATCATTAAATGTCCCCCACATGTTTGTGATATTGAACAAGTAACTTGAACCCCAGAGTCACAGGACTTTGAACCACTCCTGCATATTTAATGCTGCACCTAACACTTAATCTGTGCTCTCCCATCATCCAAAACTGGTGGCGCTGTCATTCCCATACCACCAATGTCATCACCCAGACAAGAGGAGTCAGCCTGCTTCTCCCTTCTTCTTCATTGCTCATGTCTAAGCCATCCACAACTTATGTCAATGTTCTCTCCTGGCACTCTAGTTTCGGTACTTTGCCATTTCTCCATGAGCCCTGCGGCCTTCATTCACTAAGTCACCATCCTGTCTTGTCTAGACTCCTGCAGCAGATCTCTCGAGAGTTCATGGTGTCAGTCTCATTTCCTTTCTTCCCTTCTCCTATTAGCAGCCAAAGTAATCTCTGAAGGAAATATAAGCTGCACCATGTCTTCTCAGCCAGTGCTTAAAACCTTTCAGTGGTTACTCTTTGTTTTAGGGGGTAAAGCTCCACAATTCTAACCAGGTCTCAGAACACACTGAACAGTCTAGCACTCACCTGCACGCCATCTCTATTCGGTCCACGTTCCACAGCCAGCCGCATCCTCCCCTCTTTATTTCTTGCAGGAGTCAAGCTGCGTCCCTCTTAGTGTGGACCACCTTCTCCACACAGGGCCAGAACTTCCTGTATCCGTTTATAATAAGGTAACCCCTCACAGTTCCCCTGTTCCTCTGTTGAGGCTGCTCCTCTCAGATGACTCGTCAAGTTGACAATTAAGGCTAACCAGAACATTGGCTCAGTACAGCCACCAACATATACAAAATAGGAGGACTAATGGAAGGAAAGAAAGAGGAAAAGTGGAAGGAAAGAAGGAAGGGACAAAGGAGAAAAAGAGAAAGACAGGAAGAAGGTGGAGAGGGAGGGTCAGAGCAGTTTTGGCATAAGCGGTATGGTAGACATGGTAGATATAGGGCAGGAGGGGAAAGCAGCCCAGGAGAAAGCATCCAGGAGATGATATTGTTTAAACGTCTTTCTTACATCACATGTTTTATAAAGTAGTTCTGCTAATTCTATTTAATAGCCAGAAGGGAAAAGCTTATAAATGTTTCCTTTGAGGGGTGAGAAAAAAAAATCAAAGCTAGGGAATTTGCTCAGGACCTCACAGTTGATTCTGAATGTGAGGGGCTCAGCTGTCCCAGGTACTCCATGGCAGGCAGACATTCCTAGTCCCAGCAGGCTACTAAACAGCTGGACCGCTTCACAGTATCTTGTGGGCTGACAGTAACTGGCTGCTTTTCCATTTCAGTTTGTTTATCAGATGCTCTTAAGAGTCCTCAGCAGGTTGAGGACCGACCATCACAGGTAAGCTATAGAAGATGATGGAATTCCTGACGAGTTTGGATGGGAAGCAGAGAGGCAAACCTGCCCCACCAAACTCCAAGGGACTAGAAAGCTGAAAAGGAGAGGAGAGGGGGAGAAGAGGAGGGAGGAGCAGGGGAGGAGGAGGGCGGGGTGTTAGTGTGTTTCCATGGTGCAAATATACTAACACTCCAGCCAGCGACAGTGGCCTGCCACACAGAGTTCCTTGGAAAGACAGTAAGTATGTCAATCTTAGTGCATTTTTAAAAAATTAGATAAATCGTACTTAACTAGAGCGTGTACTACAGGTACCGAGGTATATCTGCCTAAAAGATTAGAGTTCAGATATACTTGGTCAAATTCACAAAGATTCATGCAAAGGGAAGTTTGCTAAATGTCAGTAGTTGTTGACAGAGTAGTGAATTCAGGTCAGCTCACATACCATGAACTGGATATGTATCCAATTTAGTGGGTGTTAGGATTTTAGAGTTGGGGGACCATTGTCACCACAGTGTGATTTTGAAAGAGTTCGCCACTCACAAGCGAAGTCGTCCCGTGCTTTGCTGGCACTTACTCCCCGCCCCCACCCCGTAGCCAAGCCTAGGCAACTGTTAATCTACATTTGACTCCATAAATTTGTCACACACGTGGGAGCATGTAATATGTGGCCTTCTATGTCTGACTTTGTTCAAATAGCATGTTTTATGATTCAGCCATGAAACATCTATTACTCTTCATCCAGTTTTGTGTATGTTCATGTGTGTGTGTGTGTGTGTGTGTGTGTGTGTGCGCGCGCGCGTGCACATGTGTGTGGCGGCAGAGGTTGATTCTGGGTGTCTTCCTCACTTCGTCTCCACCTAATTCTTTTGAGACAGGGTCTCTCACGGAACCTCCAGTGCTCTGCCCTGCCAAGTTGACTGCCCAGTGATCTCTAGAGGTGTGCCTGACTCTCTAGTCTGCCAGCTTTGAGATTGCAGATGCCAGCTGCAGCAGCCTGTTTGTTGTTTGTTTGTTTTACATGGGTTCTGGGGATCTGAACTCAGGCATGTTCGTACAGCCTGCACGTCACCAACTGAGCCGTCTTCCCTGGCCCTTATTACGTCAAATTTTAAAACCAAGATGCAGGGCCTGAGGGGATGGCTCAGTCGGTGCAGGAAAGGTAGTTGATGCTTAAAGGTAAGGACCAAAATTCTAATCCTGACACCCATGTCGCTCCTCCCCCCCTTTGTCGGTATTCACTTATTTTTCCCCAACATAATATTTTTACTAATTATTTGGAAAGTTTATACAGTGTACCTTTATCACACTTGCTTGACATTCCTCCTACCCTTTTGCCCTCCTCTACAAAAGAAACACACACACAGACTCCAATTTGTGTTGCTCATACACTCACTAGAGCATGGTCCAACTCTCAGTGGCCAGACCCCTAAAGATAACGGATTCTTTTCGCACTCGCCCAAGGCCCCCCAACTTCCCTACTCCACACCTCTGCACTACCAGAAGCCATCAACCAAGAAAAGTCACATCTCAGCACCTCCGTCAAAATCCTCAGGGACTCTCCTTAACCAGCCTCCTGTCTGGACTCTTTCTTTTCCCTCGGGTGGAGGCAGAGGTAGGAGAGAGTTTGCCACAGAAGCTCTCAGTGTCTCTCACTCTCAATCATAACCCTGCAGTCATCCACGGTAGAAGCCTCCCTGCACGTAGCAGCTGGCGGCAGGATGCATCATGGGTTTCCACATGGTTCCCAGGGGCAGCACAGACCACAGACATCAACATGGCCTCCGGTGCAGACTGTGGACTTCAGAGACTGTGGAGGGCTTTGGAGGAGGCTCAATCCCCAAAATGAACTGTTCTTCATCTCGGATCTTCATATCTTGTTGTTGGTCACGGTCAGGGTGGTCTTGTGGTTGGGCAGCACTTTTGGGGACATGACCCATGCAAGTTCCAGGCTGGTGCCCACCCCCTCACACCCTCACGTTGCCCACTGCGGCTGTGTTCTCACCTGTGGGTGGTGTCAACAGTCTCCAGCTCTGCCTCCCTCCGCTGCCATAGGCTCGCAGCTCCCTGCCGTCTCTCTGTCGCACATTCATTTATTAATGTGACATTGCAAACTGCTGTGTGTCACACAGTGTGTGTGCTCGTGTGTATGTGTGTATTGCCCCCCCCCCACAAATAGCTTTACATTGTAAGAGTCATTGGTCTGGTTCAAGATTTCTGAAGCACCATAAATACTAGATTATCACTGAGACGTATCTCAGACATTCTGCTGTCGCTCAGAGTCGGGGAGGTATTGCAGCTTCACAGCATGCTTGGGAATGCCACGATCCAGGCTGCTGAATACCTTCCTGCCCGACAACCATCTTGTTCAAAGCCAATGCACATTGCCAAGGTCCTGTGCTCCCCTTTCCCTAAGCATTGCAAGCAGCTTGAGCTGAAGCAGCCCCGACTCCATGCCAATAACCAGGCTTGATGGTCAGTTGGGTCCACCAAGCTGGTGGCAGGTCAGGCCCGGTGGGGGCCCAAGCCTCCCAGTGAGCTGAGGACTAGCCCATGTCACTGGGCATTGACATGCTCCTTTGTCCACAGTGGCCATGCCCGAATACTTGTCCACCACCTTTTTTTCCCCCAATTTATTAAAGTATTTGTTTGTTTTGAGACAAGGTTTCTCTGTGCAGCCCTAGCTGTCTTGGAACTCGATTTGTAGACCGGGCTGGCCTGGAACGCAGAGATCTGCTGCCTTCTGAGGGCTGTGATCAAAAGAGTGTGCCACCTCAGCCCAGCCTCATAAAAGCACTTTTTAAAAACATCTTCCTATAAGATGTGCCCCTTTAAAGTTGTTCTGGAGATACTTCGTGTTCTGTAGGCTCCTCCTCTGTCGCTGTGTCTCCCATGAAGTCTTTGTGGGTCTCTCGGGCTCCAATGGGTGCTAGCAGCAGCTGTCATCTTGAACGGACTCCCTGCAATCCCAGCTCTCGGGAGGCAGAGACAGGAGATCCCCGGGGTAAGCTGGCTAGCTGGCCCAGCTGAATTAGAGAGCTGTGACTTTCAAGTGAGACACGCTGCCTCAGCATATAAGGTGGGAGAAGAGAAAGCACTCAGCCTGTGGCCTCTGCATGCACCGTCCTACACATGCGTGCACACCCTTACTGCATCACATATGCATCTACACACATGCAAGCACACATCCACGCACATGCCAAAACAGGTGAAATGCAGTGCATACTGTCTTCGGTCACTCAACGGAGCATCGGAGGAACACCTGCTTCTTGCCACACACTTAACCCTTGTCTTACCTAACCAGAGATTCTGACCGGCTTGGGCAAGCATCTTTGTTTCCAACATTCCACTGGTGATACTATGTGCCCTCTCCAGTGAGAGCCACCATCCCCTCCTTGCTGTGTCCTGCGGGCCTCCAGCGTCCTTCCCTGCCCTCTGTTTCCTTGCTTTCCATTCGGAGAGCAGCTGCTATCCACTCTGGTAAGTGACTAAGTTTGTTGTGGCAACTCACTCCAAAAGCAGAATCCTGGGCCTTACCTAACACCTGATAAGTCAGAAACACAATTAAACAATTTCCTTAAGTGAGCTACGCAGACAGAATTTGGCAATTTGTGGTCTCTAGGCCTTGTCCCACACCTGTTTTGAAGACTTTGAGGGCAAGCTGTCATGTCTCCTTACACCCCTGTTGATCTTCACACCCCAATCACCTGCTATGCTTGGTCTCTACTTCAGGCCCTGCTGATCACAGTGGTGAATCCTAAATATGTGTTTGTTGGGGGAGGTGGGGTGGAGGCAATAAAGAAACCAAAGAGATGGCCACTCCATGATTAGGGAGAAGGTTTCTACTGGGGGAGTCATCTGGGAGAGTCCAGAGCAGAGAGAAAAGGAAGCAGACTAGGTGTGGCCAGGACTAAGGAACCAGGAGTGGTACACAATAGCAAGAGAGAGAATAGCAAGATCAGATGGTTAGGTTGAGAAACCCTGACATTCTAGAGCATGTATGTGGGCATGTGTGAACATGTGTGTCTGTGTCTATGTTGGAGACGTGAGACAGAAAGAAAGCTAGCTAGGCTTTGGGATATATAACAAGTGTGTGTGATTAGGGACTGAAGGAACCTGACGGCAAGCACAAGCTTTGATATTCAACTACACGTATATGTCAGTGGGGAGCCATACGCCCCTTCTGCCAGAGGCAAGGCTTCCCATCCTTTCGGCAGACAGAAACCAATTTCCCAAGTTCCTTAGAAATAATGACTTTTATTTGACTACCAGAAATTCTTCTATAGTCCATCATGAGCTGAGCTTAGACTCTGTTTTTGGACCAAATCAGTAGAGTGGCCATTTTGGTGGGTGGGGGGAAGGCTACCCTTTGGCCCTGACACTAAACTTTGGGATAGCCTTAAAGGTCTTGGATGGGGATTTAAGAGGGATGTCGAGCTGGATGGTTGAGGATTAATTTTATTAGAAGAGAATTATTATTGCCAGGTAGGAAACAGCGTGGCAGGATTCTGAGATCAGGCCCCAGTACGAGACAGACAGCATGGCGTGGTCTCTGAAGAAGAATCAGAGCCATGTGGCAGAAGTAAGGGCCTTTTCTCAGGATGGAGGAGGTTTCAAAGCTCAGTCTGGTAGCCAGGCTCTCTCTGATTCATAGGCAGGAGGCAGAGAAGGCCTGAGGAACAGGATATGTGTTTGCCTTTGAAGTAAATTCACTGCCCCAGATGAGTGATCCAGACATCTGAAAATCTGTTAGGTAAGGAATTGCAGACAGCGGTTCAGTTAGGGAGCCTGGAGACATGTATGAAAGAGAAGGAGTTTCTGCACGTATTGTGGCCTGGGGAGAAGTAGCTGGATTTTAACATTAAGTTCTTACGTAACCAGTCAGTGGTCCAAAGCAAACCACAAACTGCAAATAGCTCAACACTGGCCTGCAGTTAGGATGAGGCTGCCAAGCGTTGGGAGGAGCAAGTTCTCCCTACGACTTTGCAGCTCAGGGCTGAGAGAAACCTGACCATCTCAACTGCCAGTTGCTTCCTGCTCAGGTCTTTGTCTTGAGAATGCCTACAGCCTGTGGGTGCTGGATACCAAGTAGATGGCACATCTGCCCACAGGCAAATGGAGAAGAAGATGGAAGCAGAATTCCCCCTCTTGTTATATAAGTTGCTTCTAAGTTCCTATGAACTTGCCTTCACTTTGGCCCTTGGAGTAAAAGCGCTTTGCAGAAAAGGTTGTCGAGCCCTGATCTACACTTCTGAACTGGAAGCTCTTACACTTTGCAGTGCGTGCCTCCCACTCTCTCCTTCACAGTCAGCCACCATCCCCACAGAATTAAACCTAGTGCTCTGAAAAGACAGCTCTGTTTACTTCCCAGTCTTAGTGATGGGCTCTTTTTTTCCTGGCCCCTGGGCACTGCATTTTAGTTATGTTTATTTCTCCATTTCTCTGGCTCTAGGGTTATTCTCATATTTGATTATACAGCAGATACCACACCAGGATCCTTGGTCCCTGTCCCAGAGTTTCAGGTTCAGTAGGCGGATATTGAGCCCACTAATTTGCATTTCTAATAAACCTCCAGAGCTGCTGGTGATGACAGTTCATAAGGTAGGTTCTGACTTCTTATCTAGTTCTTTTTTAATTAAATTTTTATTGTTTTATATTAATTACAGTTTATTTACTTTGTATCCCAGCTGCAGCCCCCTTCCTCATTCCCTCCCAATTCCTCATCTCCTCCCTGCCCTTCTCTAAGTTCACTGATAGGGGAAGTCCTCCTCTCCTTCCATCTGATTCTAGCTTATCAGGTCTCATCAGGACTGGCTGCAATATCCTCCTCTGTGGCCTAGCAAGGCTGCTCCTCCCTTGTGGGTAGGGAGAGGTCAAAGAGGCAGCCACTGAGTTCATGTCAGAGACAGTCCCTGTTCCCCTTACTGGGGAACCCACTTGGATACTGAGCTGCCATGGGGTACGTCTAAGCAGGGATTCTAGATTATATCCATGTATTGTCCTTGGTTGGAGTATCACTCTCAGAAACGATTCCTGTGCCCAGATATACTTGGTCCTTGTGGAGCTTCTGTCCTCTCCAGGTCTTACTAACTCCCCCTTCTTTGATATGATTCCCTGCACTCTGCCCAAGGTTTCCCAAGTGAGGTATCCCAGAAGCAGAGA
>CM053756.1:23091118-23152755 GCA_028658305.1 Pachyuromys duprasi | reverse complement strand
CCAGGGAAAGCAGGCAGGCCACGCTGAGCAGACAAAAATAAATGTCAGCCTTATCACGTGTGAGTCACATCTACTTACCGTTTCCCACCAGGAAGTCACTTCCCTTCAGATGTCAGAGAACTTGGAGGGGTGACATCTGGAGGAAGCTGTAGTTAGTGTGTTCCTGCACAGATAGTGAAGACCTGGCAGAAGGAGGAGGGAGGAAACCTCTTGGTCTGGAAATGTGCATAAGAAGAGGGGAGGGAGGGTGGAGGGATGATGGGTCTGGTGGACTGGGTGATCATGGACTGGCATCACAGTCAGGGGGTTCGCAGGCTAACGTGGGTGGGTGGAGGAGTGTAATCAGTTGGGCACGAAGCCAACGCTGAACTCACCGAGGGGTTGATGACCTCATACAATGTAGGATGTGGGAGTGGGTGTCCCATAGCAGAGTTAGAGGTTTTGTAACACTAGGCAAGGGAACCAGTGGATTTCTTCACAGTTCACATTTTGAGGGGGTGAGCTCCTAGGCTATTTTTACGTTTTTTGCATACGATGTATGCAACTGGCATTTTCTTCCTTATGTGTCAGCATAATGACGGATTGATTGATTGACAAGGGGTTTCTGCTCTGTAGCCCTGGCTGCCCTGAAACTCACTTTACCTCAGTGGCTGTCCTTGAAACCTGTAGCCATCCTCCTGTCTCATTCTCCTGGGTGCTGGAATTGCACATGTACCATAGCAGATTTAAATTTTTTCAACCATGAACGTGTGTTGCTTTTATAATCAGGAAAACAGAATTAAGAGGAACAGCTCCGCAATAACATGAAGATTGTTCTGGGAGTTCGAGCACTTTAATAATGAGCAGCCCCCTCCCTCCAGCTGATTTTGAGTCTGAGATTAATCTCACCCAGGCCATGCTAGCCTCTTCCATCTTCAGGTGGTTTCCCTGGTGTCTGAGACCTTCTGTGCATTCGGACACTTATGAACTTTGCCTCCTTCCTTCTCATTTAAAAGATGACTGTCCTGCTCGCTGTGAGGCACTCAGGAAGAGATATGGGGGTGGGGATGGGGGTGGGGTGGGAGTTGGGGTGGGGTGGGGGTGAAGTTTCGGGGTGGGCAGCGATGTTGGTAAGGTTCCTCCTCCCACCCTCACAAGCTACCGTCTTTGTAGGGCAGAACCGGAATGCCGGGACCGCCGCCAGAGAGGGCTACTGCTTGATGAGCAGGATCCAGATTGGGACCTCAAGAAAAGAGAGCTAGAGCTGTCTCTTCCAGCCCCAGATCAAAACACCAACAAAAAGAAGAAGAGAATCCGAGGCTCCACCAGGCTCAGCCATCCCAAGGCCTGGAAGATATGAGAAAGCGGGGGCCCAGGACACAGGCTCAAGCAGACCTAGCCTGGAGCCTGACTTCCTTGTCTCGCAAGATTTGACTCAGCCACCCTTACCCAGGCTTCTACAGAAAGTCACGGCAAGCCATTGAGCTGGAACGTATTGCCAGAGTGTCCGCTTGGAGGAGCCGATGCTTCTCTTTGCGAAAACCTGACCCGAAGGGGACATGTCAGCCTACAGCTGCTTGCGTTTTGTTTTTAGTGATTTGCAGTGTCAGCATGCCCTACATCTCATCCCTCCAACACTTACACTCACACAATGTTTGAGATCAAAGAAGGAGCTCTTCCAAGGAAATTGATTCAACTAGAGAAAAAAAAAAAAGAAACAATGAAATAAAAAGGAAATGGAAACAAAATTCTAAAATCTTCCCAACTAATTCTATCTGTGAATAAAATATTTTTTTTGTCACAAAAACTAAACAACAACAGAAACGTGAGCCAATTCAGCCTTTTGTTGTTTTTGTTTGTTTTTTCGAGTCAGGGTTTCTCTGTGTATACTTGGCTGTTCTGGACTTGCTTTGTAGACCAGGCTGGCCTCGAACTCACAGCGACCCCCCTGCCTTTGCCTGCTCAAGTGCTGGGATTACAGGTGTGTGACCGGCTCAGTTTTTTTTTTTTTTCCTTTTGGGAGCCCACAGTCCTAGCACTGATGATTTTACCCATGATCACATCCACCTCTGAGCAATGGTCTGGGCAATGCAGCCACTCGCTGAGAGACAACAAATGAAAAGCATGTCATAAAGGGACTGTGCCCCGCATGCTGATGGGCATCAGCAGAAAGTGATGGAATGTGGGCTTGTTGCTCTGGTTTTACAATGGTAGATTTTACAAGTTAGATCAGATCCTACAAGGAAAATAGAGCACCTAAGCTGAGACACAAATACAGATTGAAGTGTTGAAGGGGGCACAAGAAAATGTTAAACGCCTCATTAGCTGCTTTTGATATTGATTTGCGGAAATATGTCAGATGTTTCAGTGCTAAGTAAAACATACTATTAAAATTAATTTCTTCCTACTTTTTATTTTTACTACTTTTTAATTATGAGAAGATTTTTATAGGGTTTTTTTTTTTACATCTATGCATCACATTGATTACTTTCGGTGGGGGCATACGTACATGTCACATTGTGTGTGTATGTGTGTGTGTGCTTGTGTGTGCTTGTGTGTGCCAGAGAGCAACTGTGGGAGTCAGTCCTCTCATTCCACCTGTGGATCCTGGGAATCGGGCCAGGCTTGGTGGTAAGGGTCCTCACCCACTGGCTCATTTCACCGGCTCTACTTTACTTTTGAAAGCTTCTGTCTGCTGGAATGTTTAAAAGTCTCTCCGTGACTTGCATCTAATTCTGATGGCACGGGTATAGAAATTCAGATATTTGAAGCCTCCAGTAGGAGGCAATGTTGGCGTGCTTTACATTAATGGCCTGCTCGGCGTTCTTTTATATCAGTTAATTTCTCTGCCTGAATCAATAGCCTTAGCTACTGGTTATCTTTACTACATACTCTTCAATGGATTATCTGTTTAGTTGGCCTATTTTTGGTTTGAATTTTTCAGTCATAAGAAAGAAAGCTTAAAACCTTTTCAGGAAAGTTATGTGGCTATAGAAAACCTTCCCAGTGTTTCCATCTCTGAAGAAAAAGCCCTTCAGCCATCAACTGTCAAGGACTCCTCAGCTAGGAGCAGGGAACCTCATGAGTCCCTCTCTATTTCTAATAGAATGTTGACTGACTTGATCTTGTGCCAGTCTTACACAGATAACCATGGTTGCCATACATTTGTGAGTTTAATGGCCATCTTTCAGGCAGAACTCCAATGGCATGCCTCCTCAGCCTCTGTTTTTGTGTCTTTTTTGCTTGCTCTCCCATGATGTTTCCTGACTGTTTTCTCTCTCTCCTTCTCTCTCTCTCCTTCTCTCTTTCTCTCTGTGTATGTGTGTAAACTGATATAAATGTCTCATTCAGGGCTAAACCCTTAACAGTCAGTTATTTTCACCATTTTGGCCCATTGTTCAGGTCTCTCCCTTGATGACTGTCCACGGAGTGTTTCTCTAGTCAAGCGAACAGCACTAATCTCCGTGTATAAATGTAAGTATTTAGAAGGCAGTTTGACATGTCCATTCAGCAAAACAATAGCAGCAGGAGGCACCGAAGGGCCTGTGACCTGCTTAGCCGTGGGCTTTTGACCAAGTTTATGGTACCAAGGTTATTTTCAGGCAGTATCCTCCTGGCTTCATCTTGATTTTTTCCCTTCTAGTTTGCTTTTCTTTATATTTTTAATTTTTACTTTTATTAATTACAGTTTATGCACTTCTTTGTATCCCCCCTGTAGCTCCCTCTCTCCTCCCCTCCCAATTCTACCCTTCCTTACCCTTCTCCACCCCTGCCCCTCCCCAACTCCACTGATAGGGGAGGTCTTCCTCTCCTTCCTTCTGATCCTAGTCTATCAGCTCTCATCAGGAGTGGCTGCATTGTCTTCCACTGTGGCCTGGTAAGGCGGCTCCTCCCTCGGGGGAGGTGATCAACGAGCAGACCAATCAGTTCATGCCAGAGACAGTCCCTGTTCCCATTACTATGGAATCCACCTGGACACTGAACTGCCATGGGTGCAGGGGTTCTAGGCTATCTCCATGAATGGTCCTTGGATGGAGTATCAGTCTCAGGAAATATCCCTGTGCCCAGATTTTTTGGTTCTGTTGCTCTCCTTGTAGAGCTCCTGTCTTCTCCAGATCTTACAATCTCCCCATTTTTTCATAAGATTCCCTGCACTCTGCCCAAAGTTTGGATATTTGATATATAATATAGGATAAACATACTAAAATCTGTACACCTAAAGAAATTAATCAAGAAGGAGGACTCTGGCTAAGATGCTCAATCCCCATTCAGAAAGGCAAAGAGGATGGACATCAGAAGAGGGAGAAAACAGGGAACAGGACAGAAGCCTACTACAGAGGGCCTCTGAAAGGCTCAACCCTACAGGGTATCAATGCAGATGCTGAGACTTCTAGCAATCTTGCTTTAAAAAAAAAAGCCAGTATGTACCGTGGATTCTAAGAATGATAGCATATGCAGAACAATACATTCAGGTGTCTCCATGAAGAAATAAATGCGAATGGAGAGGCAAAGGTTTATGTCAGCTTTACAACTCTCAGGCCAAACCCCATCACTGATCCAAGTCAGGGCAGGAACTCAAGGCAGGAACCTTGAGAAAATGAGGCAGAGACCATGGAGGAGTGCTGCTTAGTTGCTTTCTCCTCATTGATTGCTTATTACAGGGAAGCCATCACACCTGCCTGGTATTTACATGAGTTTCTTATAGAACACAGTACCATGAGCCTAGGGACAGAGCGCACAGCAATCTGGCTCCTCCCACATCAATTATTAACCAAGAAAATTGCCAACAGACTTACCCACAGGCCAGTCTGATAGAGGCATTTTCTCAGTGGAAGCTCCTTCTTCTTTTATGACTATAACTTGTGTCACACTGATAAACAAACAAACAAACAAAAACATCAAAAAACAAACAAAATAAAAACAACAAACAAACAATCCTAACCAGGAAAAAAATCTCTTTTAAGGCACCATACTTAGAATTCTCATTCTAGTGGAGTGAGCAAACATTGAGTTATTCCCTGGGCTGTCTCTCCAACTTGCTTTAAAAACAGGCTCTCTCACCATCTTGGGGCTTGCTGATTCAGTTAGGATGGGTGGCTAGTAAGCTTCAGAGATCTAGCTGTCTCTACTTCCCTAGATTTTTTTTTTAAACACGTGTCCTGGGGCTCAAACTCGGGTCTTCACACTTGCACAGTGATGGCTTCACTGAGTGAACTCAGCCCAGTTGTAGTTGTAACCATTCTCACTGCTGCAGTAACAGGATCTTAAAACTCTAACCCAGACCTCCCTGTTTTACCATGCACCATCAGATGCTTGGAGAGGAAAGGGGATCTCTCCAGGGACACGCAGCTGACTTACTGACGAAGGCTGATTTACAGTCAGGTCCTCTGTCTTTCAGACAAGGAATCACTCCTCCGTCCCACTCATCCTCCTGAGGACTATTCTTACATCTTACAAAAGGTCACCTGACCTCTAAAGTAATAAGGTTTCACTAATCATTTCTGTGCCAAAGGGCAAAGAGCCAGCCCAAGAGTAGGGTGGTGGAGCTCTCTGCCCTCCTGGCTCAGTTGCTCTGACTAGAACACTTGAATAGTCAGAGATTCTATAGGAAAAAGGACTTTGGAACAAGGAGATGAGTTGTCTAAGACCCACGAAACACTGCTATTTTCTGTTTGTTGGCTAGGAGATGGTAAGGAAGAATGTCACAGGCATGGCAGCGTCCATCCCAGCAAGCCATTTTCACCCCATCTCATTTGACAAGACCAGGACAAAAAGGTCCCCCTCTAGGGACAAGATTAAAATCTCAAGGCCAGCATGTTCTTGTTCTCACTTCTGGAGTTGAGAAAATACACAGTAATGCTAAATTTGCAGAAGAGAAATCAGAACCCTCCCACACACTGGGAATCATGTGTGTGTTGGGCAACATGGTACCATAAGTTCGTGATTTGAAACAATAGCTTCTGTTGGCTACTATGGGCTCTTATCTGTTCTGGCCCTATCTAACATGTCTACATATTGGGCTAATGTCCAAGTTCATTGAGCTACAAACTCCTCCTCCTCCTTTTCCTTCTTCCCCTCCTTCTACTCTTCCTCCTCCTCTTCTTCTTTTAAAACTTAGTATAGGAAATCACATAGTCATGTGATGCTGGATCTCCTTATCAGTTGCCACTAAAGACTGCCGTGGCAAATTATCTTCCACTGAAAAGTCAAGTTGCACGTGAAACAGTGAGCTATTCAGTCTCCAGTGATGTTAGAAGTTAACTTAAGCTCTGTGGGATCGAGGATTCTTCCTTGTCATCAGAAAAATTTCTCGGACTGGTTGGCAGGGAGCCAGATACCTCTTTTTATTGTTGTTGTTGTTGTTGTTAGATTTTATGGCTTCATTGAGGTCTATCTGACGTGCCATAAAACAGTCTCACTGAATATAATATACTCAGCAAACATACATAATTGTGTAAACATTGCACAATCTAGTTTTAGAACGTTTCCATCACCCTAGAGATGCCATCTGCTCGTTAGCAGCCACTCCCCACTCCTGGGACCCTTCTGTTTCTATGGAACTGCTGTTTCTGCACATTCCATGTAAATGTGTAGATGAAAGGATAATAATATCTCCATTACTCATTTACTCAACAAGCCGCTTAGCAAATACATACTCAGCAGCTGTTATGTTCCAGTTACTCAGGTGCTAGAGACCTGTCCTTAAGTGAACAATGCAGTCTCACTCCACAGAGAAGGTGAAACATTACACAGTCAACACAATGAAGAGGAGCCGGTATGGAGGTGTACTCCAGTAAGCCTAGCGCTTGGGAGGTAGAGTTAGGAGGATCAGGAATTCAAGAGCATCATCAGCTACATAGCAAGTCCGATGCCAGCCTAGACTACAGGAGACCATGTCAAAAGCAAGAAGGAAAGAGGCAGAGAGAGAAAGGGAGGAAAGGAGAGCAAGAGAAGAGAAGGAAAGGAAGGGGTGGCCACAGTTTTTGCAGAGCTCTTCACTGAAGCTCATACATATCTGAAGGAGCCAGAGGACAGAGAAGTCTGTCAAAGGAAGAACACACTCCAAGCCATAGAACTGCTAAGAGACACCCAGACCCAAAACTGTGGGCTGAGTGTGAGAGACCAGACCTGCCCTGGCAATGGTACAGTATTGTTTGTGAGATGCTTAGGAATGCCAGGTGAGATGACAACCCTGGTAGTAAGCTAAGGCAGGTCACAAATGCCCTTGATATAGCCCCTAGAAGGCTTCTGACAGGCATTGGGGGAGGATTGCTTATGACATGGTAACATTACAAACATACTAGCAGAGGGCAAACATGCAAGCAGAGAGCACAACTAAGGATATTGTTAAAGTAACTATTAACTATTGTTAATAGTACCTCTTGATACTATTAGGAGGTGGCCCAGCCACCAGCCCTTTGGATCTCCAAATCATATATTTATATTACAACTCATAACCATAGCAAAATGACAGCTAGAAAGCAGCAACAAAAATAATTTTATGGTAGAGGGTCAGTACAATATGAGGAACTGTAGTAAGGGGTTGCAGCATTTGGAAGGTCGAGAACCACTGCTCTAGGATTCTGTGTGTGTTCATCTGTTTACAGCGTGAATATGTGTGCAGATATTCATGCATGTGTGTACATAGAAGCCAGAAGCCCACCTCAGGAGATGTCCTTAGTCACTAGCCATCCAGATTGTTTAATGAGACAGAGGCTTCTACCATTTCACCATGCTAGGTCCAGGGCTGGTGCCTGCAAATATGAGCTGTTGGATGGCTGGAACCCCTCCTTGTCCCTTTCTACTCAGTATGCTTTAGTGAGCACTCACATGCATTTAGTGCTGTGACTGAAGCTGGAGATCTTATTCCTACTTTTGGGGCATATTAATGGAACAGGGTAAAACCAAACCTTTCTGTGAACATGTGTGAATGTCTGTGTTTATGTATGTCTATCTGTGTGTATATTATATGGACTCCTCAGGGCAGCCAGAGCTTGAGACCTGGGTGCCAGGTCACAAAAACACCTTGTGTTTTTATTGTTGCTATTTGTTTGTTTTGGTTTTGAGACGGGGTCTCTCACTGGCCAGGAGCTCACCAAGCAGGGTAGGCCAGGCAGTGAGCCTCAAGGATTATTCTATCTTTACTTTCCCACCACTGGGATTACAAGCATTTGCTATCCTGCTGGCCTTTATGTGGGTGCCGGGGATTGAACTCAGTTCTCACATTTGTGTGACAAGCACTTTACCAACTGATTGACCGCTACCGTCCTTCTGTATTTTTGTATTTTTCTACAGGCCTCTTTGGCTGTGGTGAAACTATACACCGCAACTCAGAGTCATGAATGTGCTTTAGAGGGAAATGTGTGAATTCTTCCTGAGGCAATGTGAACAGTTGTCTATGCGCCTAGAAAGGATACCAATGGCAGACCGAAGGTACGGCGCCGTGTAAGTCTATCTCAGGGAAACAAGTGTTTAAGTAGAATTTACTTGTAAGAGTGAGGATGAGTGAGAGATTACTACCAGGGGCATGGGCCACTGAGAAGCAGCTGCCTTACTGAGGAAAACAGCCTCTCTTTCATCAACTTTAACTGTCTATGCATCCTTGAGGGGAGGCAAGACCATCCGAGCACCTCCTGCTCCATGACGGAGAGCTAATGGTCACAATCCTCCTGCCAACTGTGGCTACTGAGAGCACCACAGGACAGTGGCCACGCCGTGCCTGGAGGACAGCATTCCACAGGAGACAGAGGGCCCAACTCTAAGATGAGTACACAGATGCTCAGAACATGTCCTGTCAGCCCGATTCATGGTCCTCGACTGCGTCTGATGACAAGTAAACTCTGCAAAGGGGAGCCTTTGTCTGTGGTAGCTCTGGCCAGTTGGGGACTTTCCACTCTTCTACAATGTTTCCACTCTTCTAGAAAGTGGTTCTTGCATTACCCACCGTCATTTGCTCTTGTCCGTTTGCCAGCAAAGCCACCTCCCTGCTGACCTGCACTATATCTCAGTGGTCTGGCCTCTATTGGTGAGGTCTCATGAAGTTAAACATCCCCAGAGAACTGGGCTGTTACTGGGTTCTGCTGGGCATGATACACACAAAGTATAAGTGAGCAATTCACCATTTGATGGCTATTTGGGGTTGCTTTCAGTTTGGGGACATTGTAATAAAACCACGACGGCTGTTCATTGCATGCCCTTTTATTTATTTGTATGCCTGTGAAGTTCAGTCCTTAAAAGATCCTAGAATGTCCCTACCATCAAAGAGTGTCCTTCTCTGTGTGCCTTTTTAGTCAATGCTACCTTTAAGTCCAGCCCTGCCCCCTCCCATGTTATTTTCTGATTTTTTTGTCACTGAAAATTAGCTTCGGCTTTCTTGAATTTCTATGAAGAATTCAGTATCATGAATCCTTTTGTGTGAGATTCCTCCCATTCCATGTATTTTTGAGATTTGAGTTACTGAGTCTGCCAGCAGCCTAGGCTCTGAACATACCACATGTTATTTAATGGTTCACCATCTGATGGCTATTTGGGTTGCTTTCAGTTTAAAGGCATTGTAATCAAAACTATAATGACTGCTTATTGCCCTTTTATTTAAGAGTTTTAATGTCTCCCTGTGTAATCACCTAGGAGGGGAATGGCTTTGTCACACACACACACACACACACACACACACACGCACGCACACACTAAACTTTACAAAAGCTCTGTTTTAAATTCAGTGGCCATGCATAAGAAAACACACAAGCAACAAGCGAGGTCCTCTCACTGAAGGACTTGCATATCAGTTTTAGAAGGAAAACAGATAAAAATGATGATGGAGGGCAGGAGGATAATGACATGGATGCTGTGAATGAGAGAATAGTGATGACTGCAACATTAGAAAGATAATGACAATGACGATATTAATGAAGGTGGGAGGATTGCATGGTGATGGCAATATTGGTCATGCCCTTCCGGCAGGACTTACTTTGTGCACCTTTGTGTAAACAAGTTTGGTACTTCACAGCGTCATTGAGAGATATTACCATTCTCGTGTTAAAATTCAAGAGACCGGAGCTCAGCGGCGCTTCCTTTCTGGAGGTCATGCAAACCCATGCTGGAAACCCTTACTTTCTACCAATACTGTGATCTTCTGTAGGAACCCTCTCCTGAAATTGCTTATTTACTCTCCCCAAATGTGATAAAAATCGTTATCTGAAACAACTTGGAGAGGAGAGGCTTCGTTTCACACACAGTTCCGGTAGAACAGTTCATCACCAAAAGCAGTGAGTAGCAGGAACTCAAGCAAGGCGGGAACCTGCAGGCAGGAGCTGATGCAGAGGCCCTGGAGCAGTGCTGGTTACTGGCTTGCACCTCGTGGCTTGCTCAGCCTTTTTTTCTTTATAGATGCCAGGACCCCCACCCCAGGGATAGCAACATCATATTGGGCTGGGCCCTTCTCCCTCAATCATTAGTTAAGAAAATGCCCTACAGGCCTGGATAGGGCCTATTCTTGTGGAGGTATTTTCTCAATTGAGGCTCCCACCTCTCTGGAGACTCTTCTTGTGTCAAGCTGACATAAGACTAGCCAACACGGATACAGGCTTGTGACC
Source organism: Pachyuromys duprasi (assembly GCA_028658305.1). NCBI lineage: Eukaryota > Metazoa > Chordata > Mammalia > Rodentia > Muridae > Pachyuromys > Pachyuromys duprasi. The sequence goes on along the minus strand of CM053756.1, from coordinate 23,142,184 downwards.
ACTTCTCTCAGCACTGAGACTCCATCTGGTTCAGATCCATACAAGCCCTCTGCATGCTGCCGCAGTCTCTGTGAGTTCATATGTGTGTTTGTCCTGCTGTGTTTAGAAGGCCCAGTTGTCTTGGTGTCCTCCATCCCCTCTGGCTCTTACACTCTTTCTGTCTCCTCTTCATATGTCTTAAGTGACTTTTTAGTTTTTGTTGGGCTTAATTCATAGCTACCCTGGGTGGCCTGCAGCCTGTGGGTTGTGAGTTGTGAGTTGGAAACTTGGATTTAGGCAGTGTTCCAAATCATTTTTACAGTCTTTGTAGGCCACACGGGTGTAATTAGGAAGCATGGCAATTGAGCAGGGTTTTTTGTAAGTTAAGACAGCGAGAGCTTTCCATAATGCTGATAGGACCTCAAGGTGAGTTCCTTATTTTATCATTTTAGTGCTGTGACCAGAATCAGAAGTTCACCCCACTTGCAGAGACAGACTTTTTCAAGAATCTGAAGTCACTCTGTTGTGAAAATTATCCTTTGAAATCATTAAGGAAGTTAAAAATGGTGTTTCTGGTTTTGTTTTTGTTTTTTGTTTTTTTGGTAATCTGTGCCCACAGTAATATCTTAGCATCTTTTGTTGTGTGGTAAATGGCCCGACCAAAGCTACTTAAGGAAGGAAAAGGTTCATTTAGTTCACAGCTCAAGGTTCAGCCCATCACATCAGACAAATCAAGGCAGCAGGTGTTTCAAGTAACTGGTCACATGACATTTGCAGCCTCAGAAAAGAGGAATGAATGTGTGTGAAGCGCCCAGCTCTCTTCTCCCACAGCTAAGATGGATCTTCCCACATCATCTAACCTAGTCAAGGTAATCCCCGAAAGGCATGGCGAGAGGCTTGTCCTCAAGGTGACTCAAGGTTCCATCTTGTTGACAGCATTAACCATAGTAGCTGTTTTCCAGAAGTCTGAGAAAAATGATGTCTATGAAAAAGCGGTGTAATATTTAATTCACTAGAATGTGGTCGCCCCCTGGTGGAGAACGTGCAAAACCAAAGAAGGATCTCTGTTACCAGAAATCCTATTAAGAATTTCTTCAGTCTCCATGTGGGTTCCCTAGTAAGAGAAGACACAGTCTCTGACATGAACTCAGTTGCCTGCTCCTTCATCACTTCTCCCTGATGGGGCGACCTAGCCAGCACACAGAGAAAGAGGATCCAGGCAGTCCTGATGGGACCTGATAGGCTAGGGTCAGACAGATGTCCCCCATTAGTGGATTGGGGGAGAGGGATAGGGGAGGGAGAGTAGAACCGGGAGGAGATGAGGGAGGGGGCTACAACTGGGATGCAAAGTGAATAAATTGTAAATAATAATAATAAATTAAATGGAGTACTGTTCAACAATAAAAAGGAGTTCTATTAAGCATAGAATCTCTGGAAGTGTGTTACAAAAGCAAAAAAAAAAAAATACTAGTAGATACATATTCAGCAGAAAAGCCAAGAATCTGAAAGCAACACCATGAATGTGTAACCTCATTTCACAGTTAAGGTAACCAAAGCTTTAAAAAGTTAAGTGCCCTCATACAGTAAGAATTAGAAATTTAGATGTCCCTCAACTGAAGAATAGATACAGAAATTGTGGTACGTTTACACAATGGAATACTACTCACCTATTACAAACAAGGAAATCATGAAATTTGTAGGCAAATGGATGGAACTAGAAAAGATTATCTTGAGTGAGATATCCCAGAAGCAGAAAAACAAATGGTATATACTTACTTGTAAGTGAATATTAGCCATATAATATAGGATAATCATACTAAAATCTGTAGTCCTAAAGAAACTAAACAACATGAGGACCCTAGGGAAGATGTTTAATCTTCACTCAGAAGGGCAAACAGGATAGACATCCGAAGTAGGAGAAGACAAAGAACAGGACAGGAGCCTTTCACAGGACTTTATCCATCAGGGTATCAAAGGAGATACTGAGACTCATAGCCAAACTTTGGGCAGAGTACGGGGAATCCTATGGAAGAAGAAGGAGATGGAAAGACCTGAACGGGACAGGAACTCCAGAAGGAGAACAACACAGCCAAAAAAAAAAGAAAGAAAGAAAGAAAAGAAACAAACAAAAAACAAAACAAAAAACCTGGGCCCAGGGGGCCCTGCAGAGACTGATACTCCAACCAAGGACCACGAATGGAGAAGACCTAGACCCTGTTCAGAGGAAGCCCATGCTGCTCAGTTTCCAAGTGGGCTCCCTAGTAAGGCTGGCAGGGGCTGTCTCTGAGATGAACTCAGTGGCCTGCTCTTTGATCACCTACCCCTTGAGGGTGCATTCTTGCCAGGCCACAGAGGAGGACGATGCAGCCAGGCCTGATGAGTCCTGATAAGCTAGGGTCAGATAGAAGGGGAGGAGGACCTCCCCTATCAGTGGACTAGGGAAAGAGCATAGAGGATGAAGAGGGAGGGTGGGGGGACTGGGAGGAGATGATGGAGGGGGCCACAGCTGGGATACAAAGTAAATAAATTGTAATTAACTATTTATTAATTAATTTATAAAAGAATTAGAAATTTGATGTTTGGCTGGGAACGGAATCTGTTCACAAAGCCGGAACTGACATGCTGAGCACCTGTGATACCACAAAGAAATACACCAAGAGAAACACATGTTTTCTACAATATCTTACTTCTGTGCAGTCCTTAGACACTTTTGATGTTTTTACCCTTCTGCATGAACTGTGGGACTCTGGCTAGTAGCCAGCCGAATAGTTGTCACTCACGGCAATGAGGTAGGGAGGGGCTAAGGGGAAGGGCAGGAAGCAGATAGTTGAAGATGTGTCCAACCTACATCCCAGGATAGCTATGGATGTGGCACAACATGAACTCATAAACTCACCTAAAACCTGATAAGCTTTATTTTGGTAAATCAATTGTGCAGCTCCCAAGTGTAAACTTTGTAAATGAGTCCATCAAGTTGCAAATCCAAAAAGTCAGAAGTGCCTGACCCCTTAGAGAGCTGAGTTAGGTATAAGAGTGAAGCTCCAGAGCAGAGAGGAAGATGGTTCCTATGTTTCTGATTTGGGACAATTTAGTGAGCAGTTGAGGTAGGAGATAGGACTAGACGGGCAGGCTTGAATGACTACGTGAGGATATGTTGGAATGGAGGCTTTTGTATGTTTTGCCCTATGTTAATGCTCTTATAATAAAATACTCATGGGCTGGAGAGATGGCTCATAGGTACTTGTCACCAAGGCTGCTTACCTGAGTTCAATCCCTAGAAATCTGACTCCTGTGGGCTGTCCTCTGGCTTCATGGCACATGTACCCACAGTCATACACTCAAGCAAGCAAAGAAACACATAAGTTAATAAATGTAAACCTTTGTAATACCCACTAAAATAATGACAGAATATGATCATTTGACTTGATTTCAATTATGATTAACTATGGATTCTGTCTTTCTTGTCTGATTATTGTCTATCACACAACTCTAATGATGACCAACTGGGTAGGCCTGGTCTGCTTCTTTATATGGTCTGCTTTATAGGACAGCATACTCTTCCAAAAGGCTTAGGTGGACTGTACCTTGGGTGAGGTCATGAATGATGACTATGAATCATATTCCTTGACTTAAAATATTATTCCTGCTAGCAATATTGGAAATTTTAGGGGTGTTCCAACAAAAGAAAGAAGATACTGGAACGTGAGGCATTTTTTTTAATGATAGATAAAGAACAGGTTTGGGGGCCTTGAACAATTCATGGAGTGTTTAGAATAACACCAATTTTTAGTCTTTGTAAAGTCGAGAGGTCAAGACGGGCGTAAATTTGGCTGTGATATCAGCCAGAATTGAATTTGGATGCTGCCTGTGGCTTTCTTGTGGCCTTGGGCAAATCGCTGGCTTCCCTCACATTTCTTAGCTGCGGTGTCCACGGGGATAAAACCACACTGTGTTAAATTTTTCACTATGACAAAATAGCAGCCACTTCCTTTGTGTTGCTCACCTTGTGTGAGCCCCCAAACCACAGAGCCGGTATTCTGTGTCCTTCTAGCTCCTGCACTCTGAAGGTCTCAGCTGAAAGGAAATTTCTATTTCAGAAGGCCAGGGTAGGGATCTTCTCCAACAGGTTTCTTTTTTGTAAAAGAAAGCATCTTGGTTCTTTGTAATATTTGTTCTAAGGGAATAGCCTGCGGTGCCTAAGATTACAAACGCAAGGGTTCTGCATCCATGTTGCATTGCCTATAACAAACTGGATCACATAGAAATGACCTGTATATGCTTAGCATAGGCTCAGTTAGGTAAGTTCTGCATGTGGGTGTAGGAAAATTATCACTAGCCACTGCAAAGCATGATGCCTAAGGATATCAACATGAGAAAACATTTGTAAGCCAGTCCATAAGCCTAATGCAACCCAGGCTTTATTTTTATTTTTATTTTTATTTTATTTTTTTGTAAGTGAACAGACAGGAAAAACTGCCCTGGCCATGTACGTAGACACCAACACTGGGGATTTGAATAAAGTGGGCATTTTCTGGCTTTCTGCATTTAATATCTTTAAATTGTGAAACTGAAGCAACTTAAGCATTGGGGGGTTTTGTTTGTTTGTTTGTTTTGTTTTGTTTTGTTTTGTTTTTGAAGTTGAAACATTCAAGGACAGTGTCTTGGGCAGAGCTCTGCGGTGCTCAGGCTTTGTTTGTCAGAGGTGAACATTGATAGGTTCCCACAAAAGAGATCATTTATGAAAACCCATCAGATCTCAAATCTGCAACTCCCCCAAAGTCCTGCTGGTCAAACTTAAATGGAGTTATATTTATATTATCATAAATTTGCATGAAAAAATGGGTTAAAACTGTATACGTTGTAAATGGCATTCATGCTTTTCTGTTCTAAGATGTTTGCTTAGTCTATGAAAATGTCATGACTGAACAGCATTTTTTTCACCCTTTACATTCCCCTTCAATTCCTCCAACACATCTCCCCCTCAACTTCCTGCCCTTTTTCCTTTCTTTTCTTTAACTTATTGTGTCCACTTAGAGATGTCTGTATGCACATCAGTGCTATCCACTAGATCAAGGGCAGCCAACAGTGGCCACTCCTGATACAGAAAAATGACATCTCTTCCCTGAGCAGACCATCAGTGTGTGATCACTGACAGCATTGCCTCGGTAGGAAGTGGTGTCTTCTTGGTAGTGTCTCCCTCCTCCATGCTGGCCATTTCAGTGGCTAGATCTTGTGCAGGGAACCACAGTACATCATGAGTTCTGAGTCAATGCTCCAGAAGACAGCATTTCACACCACTCCCACCCATCCCCGGGTCTCACAGTCTTTCTAACGCCCTCTGAAGGTGTTCCCCGAGTCTTGGGATAGGGCAGATTGGTATAGACGTCTTATCTCAACGGCTGAGCATTCTCAGTCCCTTAATCTTAGCATTTGAACAGTCATTAGTCTCTGCCTTGGCCGCTACCCACTGTAGTAACTTAAAATTATTTTAAATTGTTTGTAAGATTAAAAATATTCCACAATGAACATTGTATTAGATATCTTTTACCTTCCCAGTTTAAAAAAAGAAGAAGAAGAAGCTGAATTATCAGGGGAAAAAAAAAAGAAACAAATTTAAAGGTTTTGAGAACAGCATTCCTCTTGGTTTACCCAGCATTCAATGCGGACCCAAGTGTACATGAGGGCCCCTATTAAATACTGGCTGTGGTTACTGTGGCAAGAGGGATTATCTGTAACTGTGTATGTTCCTTCTTAGTATAGTTGGGTTCAAAATTAGTAGCAAATTGAACTCTAGGCTAAATAGAATCAAATAAAAATCCATCATGGTGAAACATTGCTTTGAGAATTGAGAAATCACATTTTTGCTTCTTTGGGGGGAAACAGCCATCACGGAGGGCTAAGCTGCTGGAAGACAACCAAGCAGCATTTCCTAAACACAGGCTTAGCAGCTGTCAATAGCTCATTTTGTTCCATGACCACTCTGTGACTTGCCTTCAGCACCCAACCACATAGAGGACTAGGGCTCCTTAATTATTTAGGGATGTGTGGTTACTGGCAAAAAAAAAAAAAAAATTTCAAAAGACATTGTTTCCATCTGCTCAGCTGGTTGATGGCTCAAATTTGGAGCAGATGGGTGAGTTTTCCCTAAAGCATGCTGAGCCAGGACCCTAGGTCTGGCTCGGATGTGGAGGCTGCTCTTTTTAGAAGGAAATCAACAACAAAGTGTTATGAAACACATCAAATTAAATTCACTTGAGAATCAGGATAAGGTGAATCCCTTCTTCAGGGAAGGGATGAATAAGTCACAGACTTACATGTCACCTAGAACAGGCTGACACCTTATACTGGAGTCCTTGCAATCCTCTTCACTTCCTAAGAATGGCTGATCATGACTCACTGGGCCCATAATGTCTCATGGGTCAGGTTCTGCTGTGCTTTCTGTCACAATATATCACAACTCACTACTCTATTTATTACCTGTTCATTCACTTTTATACTAGACTGTGCCGGTTTAGTCATCTAGACATTCACCAAGGTCTGAGCCCCTTGAGAGAACACTGGTCCATGGTGGATTCCTTGCCTCTGATATTATTTCTGGCACACAGGAAGTGTGTGATGACATATCTATGGAGGAATGCATGGATGCATAAAGAATGAGTGTGTGAAAGCAGCCAGGACCCCTTTAGTCAATGAACGGACGAAAGACCTATCGGTGAATAATTTCTCTATTTGAGGGAACAGTTGTAGCTTGGTTGGCAGAGTGCTTGCCTATCATAGGCAAAAGCCTGAGATCCAACCTTAACATTGAGAGCACATGTGTGTGAAAGCACATGTCTGTAATCCCAGCACTTGGGATAAAGAAAAAGGAGGGTCAGAAGTTCAAGGTCATTCTTGACAAAGTTTGTGAAGTTTGATGCCAGCATGGGCTATATGCCAGACAGGGCTAACCCTATCTGTTAAATACTTATCTTTCTGTACTCGGATATTTTTTTAGGTGCCGAGCACTATACTGTAGCATCTTGGGCCTTTTATCAAAGGAGAGGAACAATTCTTACTTTATGACTGTTAGGATGATCAATCAAGACCATCCATATAAAGAGATTGCTAGAATTCTGTCATATGAGGTTGGGTGAGGTGGTATATGCCTTTCACTTGGGTGACAGAGGCAGGTGGTGCTCTGTGAGTTTGAGGCCAGCCTGGTCTACATAGTGAGTTCCAGGCTAGCTAAAGCAGCACAGTGAAACTCTGTCTATAATTTTAAAATGAAAAAGAAAAGAAAGAAAGAAGAAAAGAAAAGAAAACACTGCCATATGATAGATGCCTCCTAAGTCACCAACAAGTAGAAATCCAGGGTGAGCAGTTTTGAATGAGGCTGGCAACCAGCTAGTCCCAGAAATTCAACTGAAAAATCAAGGCATGACTATTTTTCTTCCTCACTTGGTTTATGAAACCATTTAGTCCATCCATTCACACACAGGCATTATTGGCTGACGCTTTTACACAGTTGCATAAAGCTGTCCCATTAGTGTTCGATGTGGTAGTGTCTTGGAAAGCAGCTGGACCTGCCGTCCTCCACCCTAGCTCATTAGATGCTAAGTTTTTACTCAGCACTTGCACTGAGCTTGGGGATATAACTCAGGACGGCTCCTTTGTTAATCTATTAGCTTGGGCCAGTTATTCTGAGAGAGTTTCCAATACTGCCCCTACCCAGGGTGTCCCAATACCTTCTCCTGGTTACTTGAATTTGTCTTGCTGTTGATGAAGCAGTTGATGGGGCTGTTGGGAATGAAGCCCTTGTCCACTTGCACAAAAGAAGCAGCTGTCCCCAAATCAGCATTGTGGGTATCTGAGGGAAATGGGATTCCCAATCTCATTTGTTTTCTGTGAGGGATGAACCTCCTGTTTTCTGGATCGAGTTATATATGTGACCTTGCCACCATCTTGCTTTCATTTAAGACTTCAAAGCTGAAGAACTTTTTCTAGGACACACACCTCTCTAAACTATACCCCACCCAATCCTTGTCCAATGCCATCTTCCTCAGAGGAATTTCATCAGTCTTTTGGCCTTGCTGCAAGTCAGTGGCTTTGAGAGACCAATTCTTTATGACTAATGCCAGCTCCCTCCTTAAAATGCTTCAGGATCCAAGAATCCTCAGATGACCAGGAACGGACTTTATATGGAATGATTAAGTGTCCCTTTTGCAACTGAGCTTGTTTCCTTGGGCCCTCACTTCTAAATCAAGAGAGAAACAGAATCCCCTCCTTCCCTCAAAAACCACATTTCTGAGAAAAGCCTGACCCACTGTGTCTTCGATTTCTTCACCTAACTCCATGTGTTTAGACACGCCTTCCAGATAACCCAGTCCACTCTGGCCTCCTGGCCCAGTCGTTATGGCTGTACAGATAGAGGCTGAATAACAAATTTTAAATACTCCACAAAGTTTGACTGTAATTCAAGCAAGTCTTTAGGACAAAGCCAGTACAGTGGTAGTCCCAACAGGTTAGACTCTGCATCCACCCCAATAGTCTAATTAAATGATCAAGAGGTCAGGAGGATTGCTCAGTGGTGGAGGACGGGCTCTGCCCTAGACGGGGCTCTTCCTGAATTCAGTGTGCATGCATGGTTAGGGCAATGACATATCTCTGTGATGTTAGCCTTGAGAAGTGATGTCAGAGGTTAGGTAGGCAGGCACTCCTTGAATGAATAGTATGCTGGCTTGAGAAGGAAAGCAGGTGACCCAATGCAAAGGAGACAGATCTAGTCTAAAGGCAGAGATGCCAGGCTTTTGTGCTATGTTTAGTTCCCTTGTTGACAACATTAAGAGATCAGTACATTTTAGCAAAGTTACTTCTCTGTGCGTCCGTTTCACCAAGTATGAAGATTGTTGGCAAAAATGTGAAGGAGCTGTGTTACAGTTTTCTCTCCACACCAAGAAAGAATGTGAAAGTATGGTCTTTGTGTTCCCTAAAGGTGAAAACCTGAAATCGAACTTGCTGGGTGCCAACCTGGATGGAGCAAGGGGGATAGCCAGCAGGGCTCTGCCTTAGTGCTCAGGTGAGGCACATGCCCTCTGTGCACTCTCACCCAACTCATTGCATTGCTCTTCACATCCTGTCTGCTGGGGTCTCACAACTTCCATACCAGATCCACCCCAAGCGTCTTAAAAATCTCAGGAATGAGTGATTCTCACCCCAGGAATCTCTGAATCTTAATATTTGCTAAGGGGACTACAGAGTGCTATAGTCTTTAGGTTTCCTTATAAGAAAATAACCAGGAGAAGCTATCCAGTAATGACCAGCAGAATCATCTGTTGGTGAAAATTCTATACAGTCCTGTTCATTAACACATGGTTCATAGAATCATGGAGTGGCTATTAAAAAAAATAGAATCTCAATTCTCACCCTTGAACTTGAATCAGATCTTCCAAATTCCAAGCTCAGAAATCCATAGTTAGCAAGCTTTAGAGGGGACCGGTAAGGACTCTGTATTGTGAGAACTATTTCTCTGCAGTTTAAATATTCTTAGAAAACTGTTGGTGGTAAGGCCCTGGGGCACCATGGTCCCCTGGTTTTAGGATGGGTATCCTGCTTCTGCCAGTGGTAAGGGAATTGCTGCCCCAAAGACTCAGTTGGGCTGAGGTGACTTGGAGAAAAGAGTAAGCATGCAGGGAAAACTAAGAGACCCTGCATGAAGCAGCTGGATGGTAAAGGCCTAGCCAGGGCTAGCCAGGGCTAGCCAGGGCTCAGAGAGGGACTGCTACCTTCCAGGTATCATTTAAGATGGGATTTGATCTGTGTAAGTTTGGGCAATTTTATAATTTGTTGTTGTTGTTGTTGTTTCTGTTTTTTTTTTAAACTTTAAAATGGAGACTATAGCAGTATCCTACTTGATCAAACTGTTGTAAGAATTAAATGAGTACATACATGTCGGGTCTTTAGAACAGTGCCTCCTCACTTGTAGTAGGTTTGATGTACATGTCAGTTGCTACTTTTGCTTCTGGAGTATGGGGCAGGACCAGTTCATGCTCAACACTCTTTTATGAAATTGTTTTTATGTAACAGTAACACATATGATAAATATTCCCAATGGAAAGAAATTTAATTAAAAAAAAACTCATCATATTTTCAGTCTGTACTCCCAAAGAGTCAGTTAGTCTAAAGCACAATCAGGATACTATGGCCCTTTGTCTGTTTTGTAAATAAAGTTTTATTGGAACACAGCCACAGTCACATGTACATTTCCATGATTGTCTATGGCTGCATCTGTAATGGCAAGAGAGTTAAATTTTTTCCACAGGGATCCTATGACCTCATATAGCTTGAAACATTTTTTGACTTTTCACAGAAAAGGTTTAGTGGCCTATAGAAATGGTCCAGTGGTTAAGAACGTTTGCTGCTTATGGTAGCTAATCTTGAATACAGCTGAAATCAATTAAAACCCAAGCATCTGGAAGGACTGTCTTGATTGGATCATTTGAGGCCAGAAGGACCACCTTAAGTCTAAGCCACAATGTCTAGTGGCATCTCACATAAAAAGAGGAAGGAAGCTCTTGCCTGCTTGTCTTCATTCTCCATAGCAAGTTCTTCTGTCCTGCTGCTGTGACATCAATTTGCTGGTATTAGAAACCTACTCCTTCAGGATTTCAAAGTAGACTGAAGAGCAGCTGAGACATTTAGCTTCCTGGACTGAATATTGAATTTTTGGCCTTTCCATCAAGAGATAGCCAGTCTTAGACTAGCAGAATCACAGCCCATAGCCATTAACAAATCTCCTTGAATATATACATTATATGATAGTGTATTATATATAGTATACATATGCTATATATATATTATATACATATGTATATATAAACAGTTTTGTTTCTCTAGAGAACTCTGACAAATAGACTTCTCTTCTACAGCCATCATCAGAGAGACCTGGTCCTGCAGCATACAGGAATAAATACAGAGACCCACATCCAGAGAATGTGCAGAGAGTGAGAGACCTCAGAACACCCATCCCTAAATGGAATCTCTATCAACTCTGCCCACTCAGAGCTCAGGGGACTCTCTGGAAGAGGAAGTGGAAAGATTGTAAAAGCCAGCGGGGATGGAAGAAAACAAGGAAACAAGGCCTTCTAATGCAACAGGCCGGATGTACACACAAACTCACAGAGACTGTGTCAGCACGCACCGGGCCCACATGTGCAGGTCTGTGCCAGATGGGTCCCAGTGCTTAAAGCATAAGTGATGCACACAAGGCCTCATCCCTCACCCAGAAGCTACTTCCAACTGATATCCATTCACAAAGGAGAAATTAGTTTTGTCCTCAGGAGTCTCACTAGGTATACAGGCCACGTTTAAGAGCAGGCTCCATGCCCAGCAGCAGATGACCAACACAAAACAAACTCAATGGTATTTTTCAGGGTTCCCCCCCCCTTTACAGGTCTTTTGTTTATAATTATGGTTTCTAATTTTGCGTTTTAATGGGATTTCTGGGTGTGAGGATGTGTGCATTTCTTCATCAGTTTTTTCTTTTGGCTCTTTTTTTTTTTGCCTGTTTGTTTGTTTTGTCCTATTTTGAGTTTATTTATTTATGTATTTATTTGTTCTTGTTTGTTTTCCAGTGAGAGAGAGAGAGAGAGAAAGAAGTGTGTGTGGATGTGGGTTTTCTGGGATATGGGGAGGATCTGAGGGGTATATATACATTTAATTGAATTATTAACCAAATATTTCCATTTCTGTTCTCTAAACACAACATTGCCATAAATAGCATGGTATATTTAACTTTACTTATTCATAGGAATTGTATTCCTGTGGAAAGTTACAGTTGACAGAATGGTATAAGTCAAAATATTATAGTTTTCTGGAAAAAAAAAAGAGAGGGGGGCCCTTATTTTGAGAAAATTTAAGGAATATTACTGACTAGTGTATATTGTATGAAAAAAATCTATTTTTAACAGGAAAAAAACCCCAAATCTTCCAACCAATCAAATGCTCTTCTAGCAGACCCAAATTAGGATCCCAGCACCCACATCGCGCAGCTCACACACCTGCAGCTCCAGAGGTATCTGGTACTTTCTTCCGGCCTCCCAGGGTCCCTGCATTCACATGCACACACCACACACACAGATGTACACTTTTTTTAAGTTGTCAGGCCTTGCTCTGCATACATTTGTGTCCCTGTGACTGAGTGGATCCAGACAGCACAGTAAATCCACCAGATCTACTGTGCTGGGACATCGCCCACAGTGAAAGAACATAAAAGCAGAAGGCTGAGCCATCAAGAAGCAGGTGGAGGGAGAGGACTCACAAGTTTCCCAGTGTAGCACCCTGGAACCTGGCCCAGGCTTCCGGCTGAACAGGAAAGTGCCTGGCCATAGTGGGGAATGCTTCATCGGCTGCTGCCTGCCCCTCTTCCTCCGTCATCCATTCCTCATCCTCACCAGCACCAACAGAAGTCACTCTGTCCAACGCTCTGTCCAACTGTGATTTGCTCTTTTTTCATGCAACGAAATATCTCATTGTCTACTGTATGTCAGTCCCTAGGGCACACAGAATGAAGCAAGGACTTTGCCCTCAGAGTTTTCATTTTACTGCAAAACCATAAACGCTCCTAAGCAAGGACTTATGACTTCTGCCTCCTTCTCTATAGACACTGAAGGGTGATGAATAATGACTGGGATGGCAAATAACTGGTAACTAATTAACAGTGGCAATCAAGCTCATAAAGACTTGTAGGAATCCTGCACCTTTCCCTGATTCCTTATTTTTATTCATCTGTATGCAGTGCAAATATCTTTTCCATCTGTGGCTTGTCCTATGATTATGTTAAATATTTGCCCCTGAAATTAACTTTTAAAAAAGAGTATCTATCATCAGTATTAAACATAATCATCAACACCTCTACCTGAAGGGGAGGTAAAGGTGTCCTGACATCACACTGAAAAAACTAGGCTGGGTGTGATGGTGAGTTTATTTTCTTGGCACTCCCTGGAGGACAAGAAAGCAGGAGGACAAGGAAGTCAAAGCCATTCTTATCTACTCATCTGGGCTACATGAGACAGTGTCTAAAAAAGGGGGGGGACGGGGAGAGAAAAGGTAGAGGGAGTAGATTAAAGTTTGATACAGCCAAACGAATTTTTCTTTATAATTTCAAAGCTTTTTTTCTTATTTAAGCAACTTTATCCCACCTCAAGGTTTGAAATTTGTGAATCTGTACCTTTATCTAGAGCAGTGGTTCCCAACCTGTGGGTAGAGACCCCTTTGGACACCAAATGACCCTTTCACTGGAGTTGCATATCAGATCTCCTGCATGTAAGATATTTACATTATGATTCATAACAGTGCAAAATTACAGTTATGAAATTGCAACAAAATAGTCAGAGGCCACCACAACATGAGGAGCTGTATTTTATGGTCCAAGGTCACTGTAACACGAGGAACTGTATTAAAGGGAGGCTGTGAACGATTGATCCAGAGTTTATATTTTTCTGAACAGCACAGGGTAAGAATTTTAACATACCCCTCAGACGGAAATGCAAAATTTCAACATTATTAAAGAAAGCAAATTTCCCTTTAGCACTTTTGGTTCCTCCTGTATAACAAAGCCTCACACATGCAGGCATTTTGTCTGACATTCTTTTACATTCTATTCCCTGAAATCTTTCTTTTGGCAGTGTGATATTCCCTAATTACCATAACTTTAAAAAGGCTCTTGGTGCTTCTCTTATAGTGATTCCTTTTTTTTTTTTTTAACTTTCTTTTAAACATTTTCTTATTCTTGGAAGTTTACTCTTTTGTATACATTTCAAAAATAGTCTGTAACATTCAATTGAAAACATTGGTGGGATCTTTACTGAAATGGCATTGAGCTTAGAGACTAAAATCAGACTAGTCACATTTTATTTTTACACCTGAGAGAATATGAACAAGAAAATAGAGAAAACAAGCAGAGAAAGAAAGGATTTGAGCCATACATTGATGTCTTGTCATAACTGTGAGTTGTAACACTTCCACAAAATTTTAGTTCATCTTTGATTGACAATATATAATGTTGTCATCACTTTGAAGATTATTTTTATTTCTGCCATGAATGGCATGGTATATAACTTGTTATCACATGTTCATTTCACTATTAATTTTTCAAACTTTCTCCCAGTCTCTGGGTCATGAGTGTTTAGAGTAGGCTTATTCGCACACACCCTTGAAGGTGTCGTTCATTCCCATAGACTGTATTTTCTAAACAGTGAAGTACCCACAGAAGGGTCAAAGTTTCTACCGTGATAGTTAGAGCAAGGTCCAATAGGTTTTTATGGCAAGGAGGTTTTGCTAAGCCCAGCTCATTTGCAACAATGCCCTGGATGAGGCCTGCTTGTGTTCTCTCACTGGTCTTGTTTTCTGTCCACATAGCAGCTGTCTCGGTAAGTAGATGTCTACTTCTGTAGACACTTAAAAGCATCCTCTGCAGTCAAAGGTACCCACTTTGTGTTCATCCATTTCCTTCCAGATTAAGCATCTTTCGAACGGCCATGGTAAGAAGCATTTCACATGCAGTTCTTCTGAGCTTTCTTTGACAAGATTCAACAAGTTCTCTTCAACAACATTTTTTTCCCTCCTGTTTTGACAGACCGTGATAAAGACGGTGGTGAACAGAAGGACATTTCAAAAATCAACTTAGGTGAGTTTAATGTCTGAAATATTGAGGCCTTGAAATCATTTGTTGAGTATTTTAATTAACTGCTTGACTAACTCATTTGAGACAAATTCTCTCTGTGTAGTCCTGGACGGCTTGGGAATTGCTAGGGTGGATTAAACTAGCATCCGCCCTTCTGCCTCTACTTCCAAAGAACCAGGACTACAAATGGGCATCACCGTGCCTAAGGTGAAAGGATTTCAATCAAAGTGATAAACTTTTGGAGAAACACAGTTATTGGTGCTTACTGGCATTAGATGTTTCTAGAAAATGATGGTGCTGGAAAGAAAGAGGATTGCATTAGATTGTGCGTATATTCGTGTGTGTGTGTGTGTGTGTGTGTGTGTGTGTGTGTGTGTGTGTGTGTGTGTGTGTGTGTGTAGGTCAGAAGTCAGTTTCAGTTACGTTTGTTTCTCCAGAACTATCCACCCTGTGTTTTGGGATGGGATCTCTCTTTGCTCTGTGAGACCCAAGGATCTACATGCTTCTGCCTCTTTGTCTTTGGGATTAAATTGCTTCTGGGTTTTTGCTTGGGTACTGAGGCCCAAAGTCAGATCCTCGCACTTGTTCAGCCTTCATTTTACCAACCAAGGCACCCCAGGGTCGAGGTTAGTCTTTTTCTAAAAAGAGCTAGCGAGTCCTTACTGGATCTAAGATTATGTAACAAGTTTTCTGTTTATGAAGATTTAATATTTTCTAGTTCCTAGTTTGAATTAAGGGGGGATGAATGGTTAATTATTCTACTTGCTAAAAATAGACTATAAAGAGTAAAAATGTAGTGCTATTTAGTAGGAGAAAGATCCCAAGCCTGGACTGGCTCACCATATGTACTGGTGACTAGCTGATGAGGCATAAGGAAGTGGTAAATGTATTTCTGTTTGGATAGCTTGTTCAGAAATGTATTTATTGAGGAAAGCCATTGAGGTGTTACCTCTCTTGTCTCTATGCTCTGCTTCTGGGGTTTTAGAGAAGTCTTTGCATGGTGATGTCTTTGGCTGGGACTGGTGGAGGGACACCTGATCACAAACCCCTTAGAGTTTGCAGACATTCATATCTAGTGTCACCTCTATCTTGTAATGGGGAAAATGCGGGTTTTCCTTTTCCAGGAAGACACAGGAAACTTCCCATGATTAGAGACTCATCCAGGATAGCAGGTTGCAGCAGTGAGCCTCCTCCAGGTCTTTAGACCTAAACCACAGTAGCTTACTGCTGTTGCAAGATGACAGAACTCAAAAGCACCCCAATAATATGTATGATGGCTAATACTTGTAACTCCAGCCCTAGGGAGGTGGAGGAAGGAATATCTGAGATCAAGGCCATCCTTGGCTATATAGAGAGGTCATGTAAACCTGAACAACAGGAGGCAATGTTTATAAAGCAAGGACTAGACAAAATGCTGGTACTCCAGTTACTTAGGGGAAAGAGTATGGTATATTGTGATCAGTGATAACATTTAGCGTTTGTTTGGCATTTTTTTTTCTTATGATGATTTTGTTGTTGTTGTTGTTTTGAGACATGGCTTCTCTGTGTAGCCCTGGCTGTTCTGAAAACTCACTTTGTAGACCAGGCTGGCCTTGAACTCAGAGATTTGCCTTCTCCCACCTGCTGAGTACAGGATTAAAGGTGCGTGGCATCATGCCTGAGTGATCATTAGGCGTTTCTGTTTGGAGCACATTTTAAAGCACTTTTATAGGTATTATCTATCATCTCATTCTCACATGTCTATACATTTTTGGATTATCATGCTCACTCCTATAGTTAAGGAAACAACAGGATAATAATTCCTTAAAGGCCAAGACTTGAATTCAGGCAGGCCTCCTCTGTTGTGTATTTTTAATTACAGTAAAGTTAAAAATGAATTAACTAAATATTAATTTAAGAGGTAAGTGGTATTCTTTAAATACCTGGGAAGTTTTCCTGTGATCTTTCCCGCTAAGAATCTTAGTTTTAGACGTTCTTTGAGGTCATGGTTAAGTAAGCCAAACAGCATTTGTATGAGGGCAAGGGTGGGGACCATCTGAAAAGCTGGGGCTTGGTCATACCCATGGATTCACCATCACATGGGCAATGTCCCACTGGCCCTGGTGTAGTCGGAGGCTGCCCTCATCCTCTTGGGAGGAAGTGTACTCAATGCATTTACCTAGGTGAAGGGAAGGGGGCAAGATGGGCTGGGAAGGGCCACCTGCTGTAAGGCTCACTTGGACAATGACTTCCTCGTTCATGACTTCTCTCTGGGCTCCATTTTTCCCTTTAAGTGAGGAAAGGCTTAGAGTTCATTACCAACACGGTCCCTTCTAATTCATCTTGGTTACAAGGTTATCTTTAAAAAAAGCTCTTATTTTATATGTATGGAGCTTTCGACTGCGTGTATGTCTGTGCACCGCGTGTACGTCTGTGCACCACGTGAGTGCCTGCTGCCCACACAGGCCAGAAAAGGCGGTTGGAGCCTCTGGAACTGGAGTTACAGATGGTTGTGAGCTGCCACGTGGGTGCTGAGAACTGAACCCAGGTCCACAGCAAGAACAGCCAGTGTTCCTAACCACTGAGCCATCTCTCCATTCCAGTTCTAAGGTTCTCGAAGAAGGTTTTTTTATTCTAAAATTGGAAAAGGGGGGGGGGAGGAGCATATCAATATGTAACACTTACTGACTGTTCCCATTTAACTCAGAGGGAAAAGTTTGTGATTTCAAAAAGACATAGATGACTGCACGAGATGAAAGATTTACAATAGCCAAGATTAATTGTACCGTGACATGCCTTCTACTAATGCTCACTTCAAATATCCTTTTTTTTTTTAATCCACCCAGCCGCAGGCCTGAACCTCTTTCAAGGAGACATCCTTCTGCCAGTGAGTGCTACCAATGACATAATGCTGTACCTCGGGAACTGTGGCCCCCCTGGGGGCTCGACCTGTGCTCTGAGGCTACCTCCATGTTGAACACCGTGGAGAGGAGGCAAAGATACGTAATACCTGTATCAATGAGGACATCCCTATAGCCAATATTAATAAAAACATCAAAAGGCACAGAAAACTATACACTAATCAAATAGTTCATTTATCCAGTTTTTCCCAATAAGCAAAGGATAGGAAGGGAATGCTTCAGTGTGTTTGTAGGTGTTGGGCCAGAGTCGGCGGTTACCTGATGGCTTCATTTTGGTCTTACGAATGTCGCTGAATTCTAAGGAGTCCCCATTGTTTTTACAATGAGAAGATTAACTCCCTGTGTTAGTTGGATTCACGTTGGTGTATGAATCGAGTGAGAGCTATGAAGGTACTCTTTGGCACTAGGCTTCTCAGTAGTCTTTTTTTTTTTAATTTTTAGTTTTTTGTTTTGTTTTGTTTTTCCATTTCGATATCATTACTTAATCTGCAAAGTAGCTGGTTCTCTGATGGTGTTTATATATATAAACAGTTTTGCTTGGTCCTCCTCCCCACTCATTGCCCTTCCCCATCCTCTCACTCCCCATCCACGCTCAAACTCTTCCATCTGTTGTGCTCCGCCTTCTACTTCAAATCACTGCCTTTCTATCACCCCACTCATCCTTCTCCCTTTAAGCCTCCTGTTTGTATTCTCACGAGCCCTGTTCTCGTTTCCTGACCCCCTTTCATCTTCTCTTCCACCTAAATACCAAGATATAAATGATAAGCGCTAGAAGCTAGCATCTACCTGTGTGAGAGAACAGGCAGCGTTTACTTTTCTACACCTGGGAAATGCAGCACATATATACAAGGGGATTTTATCCAGCTGTCAACGCAAATAAAACTGGTGGGAAAATAAATGGAACTGAACAATAAGTTTGCTTTTGTTTTTCACAGATAACCAGAAATGCCCTGAGAGATCCAACAAGCAGATGGAAGTTCCCCATTCCATACATCCTGGCTGACAATCTGGGTAATGGAGGTCGTTCTTAACCAGAAATGGGTAAACTTTTCTCTCCCCTCTCTCCTCTTCATCAGCTTCAGACCAATATATAATCTCCCTGAAGATTCTTTATCTCATGGGAAGAAACGCATGATATTTTTTTAAACCTATCTGCAAGAGTGTCAATGTGAGTGTCAAGGGTGACTCAGTCAGTAAAGTGCTTGCTTTGCATGCCTGAGAACGTGAGTTCAATCCCAGTGACCCTATAAAAAAAAAAGTCTGGCAGACTGACTCATGCTTGTAAGCCCAGTGCTTGAAGGCCCTTGAGGGCCTGGGCCAGCCACCCAGCCTACTTGGTGAACTCCGGGACAATGAAAGACCGTGCCTCAAAACAGAGTGAATTGCACCTGAGGAACAACACCCAAAATTGACTTTTGACCCCCACACGTGCAAACTTGAACATGTTTACCCACCACGACACAAACAGGGATACAGACACACGCGAGCAGACACCGTCAGAAGTTACTGCACACATTAAAGTGTCATTAGAATAGGAAAACTACAAGAACAAAACTGTGAGGGGAAATTTGACATTGTAATGGCAAAGTTTTGTACTTGAGTGTTACAAAGGCTGAGCTGAGTAGAGAATGAGAATGCTATTTCCAGCACATTGATTTCTTCTCTTTTTGTTGCCATAGGAACCATAATATATTTTGGAGAAACAGATAAGCATATACTACTCATGTTCAAGTTCTGTTTTCTAAAATATTAGTAACTTTGACTTTCTCCTTTCTCTTAAGATAAAGATCTATATAAATTGCATTTTAGTCACTGATAGAAAATATTAATTGGTAGAAAATGAGTGACTATTAGGTGTCATGAGCAGGTGCTGGCTGATCCTGAAGTAACTGACTAATAACACTGTCGCAACAACTCCTTGTCTGCAAATCCCATTCCTCACTGATAGAGAGGATAGGAGCAGAAGCCAGGGCAAGGCTGTATCATCTTGCTGGGTATCTGGCCTCTCCCAACTCTCAACCTCCGTAGATTGTGTTTCAGTATTCTCCAGTGACTGTTACCACTGCTGCTTCTAATGCTTCTTCCATCAAACAGGTGAAAAACACTGTTGTTCTCAGCTGTTTATCTGCAAATTAAGTCATAACCCCCACATGTTTTGATAGCATCCTTGTAAATTCACTGAGTGCCCATATGCCCCGTAGCACGATTTAAGGAACCACCTCGAAAAGAATTTTTCCAGTTACCACTTTTCTTCCTGGTTCTCTCATCACATGGCCCCTCATGTGTCAAGGAATCCCAAACTGTGCCTTTTCCTGATATTTTTCTGGACCTTTACTATAGCTCAGCAAAGTTAAGACAGAGTTTCTCGGCATGCATAAGACTCCTCTGTGCTTAGTTGGTAAAGAGCTTGCCTAGCCTTCATGAAGGGCTAGACTCTATCCCTACCTCACACAGTAGCATGGTGGGGAACACCCATAAACTTTGCAGATGAAGTCATGGGAATCCGAAGTTCAAGGCCAAGAAAACTTCTTTGAATTTAACCTGGTATTTAAGTTTCTCTGATCTGTAGGATAATGGTAAACAACCAAGTATGAAAAATATTAAGTCATCCTTTTCTCAAATATCCTTCTTGCCTCTCCCATATTCCAGAAACTAACTGCAAATACATTGGACTTGTTGGGACTATTTTCCCACTAGTTACTGAGGCTCTGAGGTTCATTGTTTAATTGTCTCTGTGATGCTTTGACCATCTGTAGTTTTCTCTTAAAATCATTCCATGCATTTTCCATTTTGAAAATAATCTCGTATTCAGTTACTTTGCTTTTGGTCATTACCAAATACTTGACAAATTAACTTAAGAAGAGGAAGGGGTCTGTACTGCAATGAGATGGAAAGTAAAGCCTTTTATAGACATAGACACTTTAAGTGGAATGTATAGTAAAGCTGTTGTATCTTGCTTTGAGTGAAGTGATTCAGTGAAGCCTTTGCTATGTTTGGGTTAATCAGTGGAGGCTGAGAAATTGTTTTGAGACTGTTTGGACCTTGAAGAAATGGAAAGTCTACACTTGGCACAATGCCGGAACTTGCAGCTGCTCCGACCTTGGTCCTAAGACACTCTTGGAAAACCTGGAGTTCTTACTTTTGGTTATGGCTAGCTCTCATGGGCAGCGAGGGTAAAATAACTTTGGTAGTTGGAACCTTTCCCAGCCCCAGGTAACCCTGTATAATGTTTGAATTAAATAACTGGAGTGAGCTAGTTGTGTGGTAGTCTTTTCCAAGAAGGCTGATCCCCTCTGCTCCTTCAGAAAATGAAGGCTCAACCTCTCTGTGAGCTTCTCTCTCTCCTGTGACCAACATCAATCAGTACTGTACAAATTGAAAAGTCCGTCGCAGAGGGGAAGGTGCGGCAGAAGGCAGCTGGTCGCATGGCCCACAGTGTCTGGAAGCAGAGAGAAATGAATGCTGGTGCTGAGCTCAGCTCGCTTTCTCTGTTTTATTCGTCTCATGGCCTGGGCCCACCTGTGTCCTCAGCGGGCCTTCCCTCTGCAGTTAAACTTACTTGAAATACCCTCTTAGATACACCCAGAGCCTCTTTCCACAGTGAGTCAGACACATTGGCGATTAAGATTAACTGTCACAAATCCTAACTGAATTTTCGTTTCTTTCATATAGAGTTTATTTCTCTGCTGAGAGTCTCCGTGGCTTTCGCTTTTTCTTTAAATCCTTGAGCAAATATTCAATTGTACATTAAGCTCTTTGTTAACTCTGACATTTGAGTCCTCCCGAACTCTGTAGATCATGTTTTGTCACACACTGATGTTTTTTGACTCTGTATTGGAGTGCTGTGGATATTACCCTGTGGAGAGAGACACTATGTGCTGTCCTGTCGTGTTCCTCACAATGTTGTTAATTTTTGAATTGCTGTGCCAAGAATTTGGCTGGCATTTTGGCGGCTTGGCTTTGGTCTTGGTCTTACTTCAAAACAGATCCCAGAATGCTGGGACATAGTGTTGACTCCTATGCCTCCTGGGTCTCTCTGGGGTTTTAGTGGAATGCCTGAGGATTTTCCCAGCCCCTCCAATTTCATGGGGCTAAAGCTTCTTGTCATTGTTTGTTTCGCTGTTGCTATAAAAGCAAACTAACTGGGAGGGGGGGTGTGAAAGCTCGTATTTCCTCTTGCAACCCTCAGGCCTCCATCCCTGAGTAAACTAGAGGCAGGGACTGCGGCAGAGACCACAGGGGTGTGCTGCTCACTGGCTTGTTCTCAGGGATTACTGGCTTTGCTTTCTTACACAATCAAGGGCCTCCTGACGAGGGATGACACTGCCTACACAGTGGGCTGGGCCCTTCCACACCAGTGAGTAATCAGGAAAATTCTCCCACAGGCTTGCCGATAGGCCAGGCTGATAGAGGAAGTTCCTCAGTCATAGCTTCTTCCTGGGTGACTTCAGTTTGTGCCAAGCTGACCAAAACCTCAGCAAGCTCACTCTTGATTTTCTTTCTACCATGGCGAGCAGCAGGTGAGGTGTTGCTCAGTTTGGTCAACATTCAATGCTCCAATGGTTGCTTCTCAGTAAGATACTTGGAGCTTCTCCTGTTTATTCAAAGCTCATTCATCTGATGAGAATTGCGGCGTGGCTTATTTGTAGACTCTGTGACCACCTCGCCTTCCTCCTCCTGCCCCTCAACCATGGCTCCTGGTTTTCCTTGATTTTCTTCTCCTGATCCCTCTTTGAATTTTCATCCATCCAGATTCAAACTCAGTCCAAGAGTCTTCCCTGGGAGATGCCTACATAGAGACTGACTTTCAGATTAGCCACCAGAAGTCATTGAGTCAGAATGATGCTAACAGAAAAAGCAAACTAGAACAGTGTGTGATGGTTAATCAATGTAGTTAGTATATCCATCTCCTTAGTGTGATGGTAGGCAGGCATGACACTGGATCTGCAGCTAAAACCTAACATCCTGAGCTCCAGATAAGGAGCAGAAAAGAGACACTGGGCCTGAAATGGGCTTTGGAAACCCCAAAGTCCCCCAAGCTCCCACTCAGTGACACACCTCTTCCAACAAGCCCACACCTCCTAATCCTTCCAAATAGTTCCATTAACTGGGAACCAAGTGTTCACACACATGTGCCTATGGGTGCCATTCTCATTCATACCCCATATTCCACTTCCTGGCCCTTGTGAACTTGTAGCCACACCATAATACAAAATTCATTCAGTTCAACATTGTTTTTTAAGTTTATAGTCTAGATATTAATACTGTGTTACATGAATAATAGTTCAACAGTTTTTAGATTGGTTCTTTACTCTGTCCACTTTATTCCTTGGTGGTGTGGAAGAGTCTTAGTTTGACATAATATCACTTATATATTTCTGCTTTGGGAGTCTCTGCCAAAATATAGCATTGCCTGTATGGATGTGTTAAATTGCTTCCCCTATTCTGTCTTCATGTGGATAGCCAGGTTCTCCAGCTTCATTTTTTGAGAAGCTGCTTTTTTCCAATTCATGGTTTTGGTGAAATGGAAAATAATATAGTGTCCAAAATTTTACCGTCAACTATTTTCGACAACGACACTAAGGACTCCCTCCTCCCCTCCATCTGTTTCTCTCCCTTTGACAGAATCTTACTCGAGAGCTGAGGTTGGCCTTGAACTTAAGTTAATTTTCACAAGTGCTAAAATAATACATGTGAGCCACTTTGCCCAGCTAAGGATTATTTGCTTAATGATGTTGCTATGACCTTATGATGTTCACACTGTGAGTGCTCCAATGTGGTACTTTAATACATGAAAACCATGATGTGGTCACTTGGCAAACTTCCAAGGCTTAGAATTATTTTTAGTGAATAGATGAAATGTGCAGAAGCAAGGATCTCACTTTCCATAGCTTGGAGTAATTTTTGGCTGAGCTTTCACCCTCCTGGGAGTTGAGTGTAGGGGGAAAGAATGCACATGAAGAAAATTGTAATCTCAATTCTCTGGGGTATCACTCCTTTCTAATCCATTCTGGTCGTGGGCAGAACTGCACTGTGTTTGGTGCTGGCTGACTGGCCTTTCCTACTTTCTATTGATCTCACATGGGGAAACAAGGTAACACCCCATGTGCTTCTTTTGCTTTGAGAACCTTCACACCTCTCTAAACTGTGCTTCTCCCCATCTAGTGGGAATTTTTTAAATAATGGGTCTTATTTAGCCTAGGTTATCCTTAAACTCCTGACCCTTCTGCTTGCATCTCCCAAGTGCTAAGACTGTAGTCATATAGGAGCATGCCTGAAGTATATGGGGCTGAAGACAAACTCAAGACCAGAGCATGCTAAGCAAGTACTCTACTAGCAGAGGTGCATCCGCAGTCCAGCAAGTTATTATTTTAGTCTGGAGAAAGAACCGCTCATTCTGTACCATTGTTACCTGGCACTGTACTCTTACATAGGTACCCTACAGCTAGGGTGAGTTGCAAGCTATTTCTGCTTTCTACTCTGCCACATGACTCTTCTTAGGCAAAGCTTTGAATGAAGGGACGAGAAAAGGATTCAAAAAGCTAGATGTTGTTCTATGGTTTCGTTCAGCTTTGTACACACACAAGCTACCACCCTGTAGTTACATCGATCATCTAAATTGTGACCCAAAACCATGTGTGTGACGATCTTCAACTTTAGTTTCCAAGGAATTGAGTTAATGACCAACAGAAAAAACAATCTATGTGGAACCTCTGTGTATTTTTCATATCAGTGATACAGTCTTCTGTATACTATAAGCTATGGCTCTTTTCCAAAATCTAAACAATGCTTGTCAATGTTTTACAGATCTGAATGCCAAAGGAGCCATTCTCAGTGCCTTCGAGATGTTCCGCCTAAAGTCTTGTGTGGATTTCAAGCCCTATGAAGGGGAGAGCTCATACATCATCTTCCAGAAATTCTCTGGGTTAGTATGAGATGTTATAAAGCAGGAAAAGCCTGCGTCCTTCAGTTCCTAAGATGCCACACATCTATTTTCAAAAGTTAAACTAAAAGAAACTGTAAGAAAAAAAGCAAAAGCGGATCTTTCACTGTTTTCAGCTTCGGTCTTCTTTTTCCGGATACATAGCATTTGAATCAGCATTCAAAGGTTAGAAAAGTAGAAGGTATGACAATGTGAGCGTTGCCAAGCAATTTGCAATCCTTGGCAGCATTGAAGACTACCAGCAAAGCCCTTCCTATCAGTCTAGATTTCACAGTGTAAGGCCAAAAGAGGATTGTGGGAAATTCTAGGTGTTCTAACAGAAGAAAATTGAATTTATGAGAAAAGAAAAAAAAAGATTTTTGGATAAAGAGGGCAAGGGACATTCCATGATAAAACTTAGGGAGTCTTTTAAGATTCCCTAGTCCAGCAGTTTTTGAAGGAAGTTTGAGGTTCTTCTTGCTGAGGGCCCTTCAGAAGGTAGTGAGACAATGGATCAGTGACTCTTTTTGCTATGTGCAAGTTCCTACCATAAGCAATTTAAAGGAAGAAGGATTTATTCTGGCATACAAGGTGGGAAGGAATATAGTTTATAGTTCTGAGGAAGGCATGGACAGGAAGGTAAGGTGGCTGGGACAGAACATCCTTAGGGTAGAAATTGCCTAAGATCATTTCAGGGTTTGAAAACCTACCAAAACCCACTAATCCCTGAGCATGAAATCCTACCACTCCCTGAGCCTACAAACCCACCAATCCGTGAGCATAAAAAGCCACCAATTCCTGGGTTTGGCTTGAAATCTCACCAATCTCAACCCTGGAGACCACCCTGAAAAACTCTGCTCCCAAGAAACCCAATATAAGCCTGTCTCCTGCTCAGTTCCCTGTTACTTCTTGCCCAAGTAGAAGCAGCCACCCTTCTATGTCTTTCCCAATAAATCTCTTGTGTAAGGTTTGTTGTGCTATGTAACTTTGTGAAATTCCTTGGCTTCTGACTGCCAGGATGCCTTTCCCCTCAGAGCTGTAACATTTGCACTAGGGAAGCCTCTCCCCTCAAAGCTATAACAAAGCCAGGAAGTGGAAAACAGACAGGAAGCTGGCCTATAAAACCTCAAGGCAGGTCCCATGTGAAAGAGTTCTCCAGCAAGACTCTAGCTCTTATGGGTTCTGTAGCTTCCAAAAGAGCTGGTGACAAACGTGGGTACCTAAGTGGTATAGTTCATGATTAACTGCCAACAGAAGGCAGGAGGCATCCAATTAGGGAGGAATTTAGGGAATCTGCCAGGAGTTCTCTAGTTCAAGAGGGAAGTTTTGGGCTCTCCTTGCCTAAGATCCTTCAACATGAGGTAGGCAGTCTTCCCAGTGTGGTCAGACTACATCCAAAACTGTGAAGCTCTGCATTCGTTAACTCGCTTTATTATGGATATACTTCATAGTCATGAAGTTTGCCCCCGCTCCATATAAGGGATTTGGGAATTCCCTAAAGATAGAATTCAAATAAGCCACAGCCATCACAAAAAGACAGTATTTTAATCTAAAAGCGATAATGTTGTTCTTCGGCGTGCCCTGTGGCTTTATAAAAGGGAAAGAGAATACCAATTTTCTCTCCTTGATACCTTGTTATGATCAGTTCACGTGCAGGGAAGAAAGGCTTTTAAGATAGATTTTTCACTCTAAGCTGGCGTAGGAGAACACTGCGGTTGCTTGCTGAGAACATCCCATACTTGACTCTTTTCTTGCCACTGAGCCATCAATACATGCAAATTCTTTCCTTTCTGGTTTTTAAAAGTCCCCCATTAACCTTTTAGTGTTGAATTGATCCAAGTTCCTACGTGTATACTTAGGATAATGAACTGGTCCTTAGGAACAAAGTTGTGGCTTTGTGGTTGAGAGGAATAAGTTTTGATGCTGGAACTGACAATGTTGTATCAGATTTTTCCAAACAGAAAGAAGAGAGTGTTTTGAGTGAGCCTGCAGCCCCAGTCAGTGCCTGGACACTCTAGAATCTAGCTAGCCAGGCTGCTCTGGGATCCCATCTCTGCCTTCCAGGTTCTGGGGCTACCAGTGTCTCTCTCTCCTACTGCTGCCTTTTAAATGGGCACTGGGGATTTGAACTCTGGTCCTCATTATTGCATAGCAAGTGTTCCACTAAGCAATCCCTCTAGCCCACAATTAAAAAAAAATCAAACCTAACTTTTTCCTTTTCATCCTAGAATCTTATAAATTACCCTTTGAAATATATAAATTATCTATAAATACGGCTCTACAAAAGCATCTTCCCCTCCTCCCTCTTTAAAGGTGCTGGTCTATGGTTGGTGATCAACACGTGGGACAGAACCTTTCCATTGGCCAAGGCTGTGACTATCAGGCCATCATTGAACATGAGATCCTGCATGCTCTGGGATTTTTCCATGAGCAGTCAAGGACGGACCGGGATGATTATGTGACTATCTGGTGGGATGAAATTATTCCAGGTGTGTATGAACCCAGCATCGTGGGGGAAGAGAGCCTGCTGCTGTCATTATGGCTTTCTGGGAACATCTGTGTGAGGCCCAAGCTGACTCTGGGCACAGGAGAGTCAGCTTCTCTGGGAGGAGAAAGAGCTGTGCTGATATGGTCACAGCTGAGAGCAGAATGACTCACGAGGGGGTTACTTGAAAGTCAGAGCTGTGTGCTTGGTGTCAATATTTTGTTAAAACTCAATCTAAAAGTCCATTTTCTTGTGATGAGTAAATGGGATTGGATTTCAGAGGTCATGAGGGCTGTTTTCTGCGTGGTAGCCTCAGAAGACTAAGGTCTGATGATAGCAACCAGAAAACACACTCCACAGGGTTTTGTGTATGTGTGCATGTACATGTGTGCCCATGTGTACGTGTATGTGTAAGCATGTGCACTTTATGTGTGTGTGTGTGTGTGTGTGTGTGTGTGTCTGCTAGCTAGCTTTTATGCCGACTTGACACAAGTTAGGGTCACTTGGGAAAAAATAATTTTAGTTGACAAAAATGCCTGGACAGAATTGGCCTGTGGGGCACTTTCTTGATTGTGATGATTTCTCAGGGAGGGACTGGCCTTTTCGTGAGCAGTGCCACAGCTGGGCAAGCAGTCCTGGGCTGTTCAAAAAAAATCAGGCTGAGCAAGCCAATAATCAGCTCTCCTTCATGGCCTCTGCTTCAGTTCCTGCTTCCGGGTTCCTTCCCTGACTTCCTGTAATGATAGACTGTGATGTGAAACTCTAAGTTGAAATAAACCTTTTCCTCTCAAGTTGCTTTTGGTAATAATTTTTTACCACATCAGTAGAAACCTAACTAAGACAATGTGTATGTTTATGTGTGTATGTGTGTGTGAATAGATGAGTGGCGTATGCAATGAGTATATGCATATGTGCACGCATGTATGTTTTTATATATGTGCTTTAATGTACGTGTATGCAGGACTGAGTGTATGCATGTGTGTATATATGTGTGTTTATGTATATACGTGTGTACCTGTGTGTGTATATGTATAGAAGCGTGTGTGCCTGTGTAAATACATATGTGTATATATGCATCCAGGCTTTGAATGTAGAAATTAGATGAAAAGGTAGAAAAGCATTCTCTCAAGTCATAATGAAAGTAAATAACGAAACTCAACTCTAGTAGAAATGACTTCACTCTTGCTTGAGTAAATAGTTTCTCTGCACGGGAATCTTTGTTTATGTTCTAGTTTCATGAATACATTCATACATGACAGTGTATATGTAGTAATTTGACTTTTAGGGCCTTGTGAGGACAGGTCACACTTTAAATTAAATTTGATCCGGTACAGACTTCTATCAGCACACCTTATGTGGGGTAACAGGGTCAGTGGTCCTTACAGAAGGGCGGATAGAGCTTACTAATTTATCAGACTTCCCTATGTGGCTTCTCAGCCTGTGTCCCTCCCAGAGCACCATATTTTGGTAATACCATGAATGTGGAATAACGGAAAAATAACAGGAAAGCTGTAATTGTCAAGGCCTTATGTATCACTAGCATGCAACACACACACAAACACACACACACACACACGTCAATGAATCCTACACCTAAGTACTGAGAACAAGCAGCAGTCTAAGCTGAGGGTTCCCTGTTCCCTGAAGGTAGTTTGGAAATGTTTTTCCTCAGAGATGAAATTTTAGATGAGACTTAATGTGTTTGGCTCTCAGAGCTGATTGTACCTTAACTGGGTGTGTAGGGGGAAAGGAGAATGGACTCACAGGCAAAAGTATTACATTAACTGGCTTTAGGGCTCCCTTAGACTCCACCTATATTTGCCTACAGGTCTGAATTTCCTACCTCCCTACACATAGAGCTGACTTTGCTGAAAATTCCTTCAGCACACACACGCACACAAAGTCCTGTTTTTATGTCATGATGGAAATAAAATTCAGTGACTTTTAAAAATGGTTTGAAGGCAAATGATGTCCAGTTACCCAAGTGAACCCACACTGGCTGGTGCAATCTGCAATTTACTCAGTGCTGGTGGAGCCATGGCCGTTCAGCACATACCTCCCTCCTACCTCTATCTCCATCATGTACAATTCTGTATATCTAAATTACCTGCAATCGCTGGATTACTGCTCTCCAGGAGACAGAAACCCAATGGCCAGTCTGCCTCCCCAGAGTCACTTGCGCCTATTTTTGTATGTCGTCTCCAGCCCACGCGGCCCTGAACTTAACCTGAGGCCACTGCACGGGTTATGATGCAGTGTCTGTCCCCATCCTCTGGGTCCGGATTGTATTTTCCTCTTTTCCACCAAGGAAAGGATTCAACTTCTGGGGCTGAGCACAGGTTGACGAGCTCTTGTCCTGTGAGTTGCGTGGCTGCTTTTATAGTGGAAACAACCACAACCGTTGTTTTACGTGTTGTGTATGTATAATTTTCCTCCCTCCAAGGAGGAAATTGAACATCTCTCAACTCTCCCTGTCTGAGTAGCTGAAACAGTAAATTGGTGACTGGTCAGTTTCAGGACATTGGTTTAGCTATGGAGTTAACTCTTCACATTGCAACACATCTTATCTCTTCCCTAATGTTTACCTCAATATGTTACCTTTGGTAGGAAATAATTTTTTTCTTTTTATCTCATTTTTCCTTACATATGTTCTTCCCAGACCAAAGAGCATGAACTTTGATCAGCATGATTCTTTCTTGCCACTTGCTCACTTTCCCTTTGATCCTTGGATTTCATGTCCCTAACACATAAAGAACTGGCCCTGAGAAAGATGGATGGACCTGGTGATAGGTGTACCTGGTTATTAGGAGCTATATCTTAAATGTAATCCTGAATATTTTCTTTTATTCAAAAATTTCCTCTCTTTTTGTTTATGGTTATTTCCTTAGATTTGCTATTTTACCTTCATTCTAAAGCCACAAACACGCACACTCGCTCATAAATTACATGAAGTACTTATAACACATATAATATAATGCATATAACATATGTGTATTTTTAAAACATGGATATTTCATGATTGTTCCAACAATCTTATGCATACCATTTTATGAAACATATTATGACATCAATGGATTAGTGCTAACAATCAGCAACATATATTATTTTATATATTCTAAAGTACACACATATACATTAGCTGAAGCTATTAAGCAATATTTCCATTTTTGGGATACCTGAGCAACTAGGCAAAGAGGGAAAGTTGGAGAGAATGACATGTTTGAGTGGTACCTGAGGGTTCTCTCCCCCAACAGACTACAAACACAACTTCGATACTTACAATGACAAGAGCATCACAGACCTCAACACGCCCTATGATTATGAGTCCCTGATGCACTATGCACCACTTTCATTTAACAAGAATGAATTCATCCCTACCATCACCACCAAGATCCCCGAGTTTAACGGCATCATTGGGCAGCGCCTGGATTTCAGTGCCCTTGACTTAGAGAGACTGAATCGGATGTACAACTGCAGTGAGTACTCTGTGCCTGAGGACTGGCTAGAACGGCACGCCCTCAGCCTCTGTCACTTTCCGTGAATGCTCTGGATAGCAGGTAGACTGCGTAACCTCCAGCATTCAATCTGTAGAAAAAGTCATCTCACAGAATGCTTATGGGGCGTGTGTGATTTGTAAGGTAATTGTATTGGACAAATATAAGGAGCTGTTAATGTCTAATTCCTCTGGCTTCCTTATAAAGAGTGTATAATTAGGTCAAGGTCAAGATAAGCAATGGGCTCGAAAATGTATTGTCCCCTGCAAAAGCTCTTCTTACAAGCGCTCTAAAGCTTTGAGATAGGGGCATTTTCCAACTGTGCTCAAAAGGTATAGAGAGCCCAGGTGAATACAAAGGGCAGTGTGCTAGCTGTTTCATCCTTGGTCTCGAGTTCACGTTGGCTTATTTAGCAAGGAATAATTGCCAGTCTCTATTCTCGTTCTCTGAGTTACATGGTTCTATGCCTATGTTCTAAGAGCCTACCGATGGCACTCAGGAAAAGGTCAGGAAAAGGGAAGACTTTTGTTTTGCTTCAACAGTGGTGCCTTAGTGGCTTAAGGTACTATCTGGAATGAGATACCTCACATTTTAACCATGTGACAAAAATATCATACGTAGCCACAACACATACCCTGTTGGACCACTGTGACTTTGAGAAGACCAACATCTGTGGAATGATCCAGGGGACCAGAGACGATGCTAACTGGGTTCACGGAGACAGCAGTCAGCCTGGACAAGTGGATCACACCTTGCTGGGACAGTGCAAAGGTTGGTGGCAGGCAAAAGTCAGCACCCTGAGGTGGGGAACGGCTACCCGTGTATTTTGCCTTTTGGGTTATTGTGTCAATCATTAAACCTGAAAATCTGAACAAGGACAAAGAATATTTCTCATATCTTAATCATCGACTCAGTAAAAAGAATCCAGGCTGTGGAGATGCGAGAGAGCATTCAGGGAACCTTAATTAGACTCACTGTGTGACCCAAAATAAATGACCTGAAAATAGGAAGGAAACATGCGGGGAAGAAGTTCCACAGGAGCAAGTGCAGGGCAGTAGAGGATGCAAATTATCAAAATGCATTGTATATATGCCAAGGAATACATTCTAAAATATTATTAAATAAAAATAAAAAATAAAGATATATGTTTACCATAACAGAAACTGTTAAGGGCATACCTGCCTAATAACATGACTTTACAGCGGAGGGTAGTGTTTCCAGGGCAGTACCCACCAGTGGAAATGCCACGCTAGCCACATATGTAATGTACAGTTTACCCTAGTCTCATGAAGGGCTGAAAGGAAACAGGCAAATTTCATTTTGATTCAAAGGGACTAGAATTATTATTTGTGACCAACATGAAAATGACTACATGAGATACTTCAACTTTTTGCAGGAAGTATATATACTATTACGCCTTTTTTTTCTGTTAAGACAAGGTTTCTCTGTGTAGCCCTGGCTGTCCTAGAACTCACTTTGTAGACCAGGCTGACCTCGAATACAGAGATCCACCTGCCTCTGCCTCCCAAGTGCTGGAATTAAAGGCATGCGCCACCTGGCTTACGTTATTACTCTTAACAGAACTGCTTAGTTTGTGCCGGCCTCACCTTGTGTCCTTAGTGGTCCTGAGTCAGTATATCAGCAGGGGATCCACTAATTTATGTATTTCCGTTTTGTTTATTGAAAATCCATAAGATCAAACAGATTTCAGTTTGAAATGCAACTCCCTTGCTGACTGTCAGTGCTGATAGGGAATTGCTACTGTCTGCTTTTTCCTAAGAAGTCTTGACATTGATAAGGCCCCTTAAAACACAAAAATACTGAAACTTTCCAAAGGAATGGAGGAAGACAAGGCTCACAAAGCCTCCGCTGGAGCCCTTAGTTTCCCTCTCTTGCTTCTCATATTTTCAACTTCCCTTTCTCTGGTGAGGTTTCTAAAATTCTATTCACTTATTTATTTAGTTAGTTGTTTATTTATTTACGAGACGGAGTCTTACGTGGCCCAAGTTAGCTGTAAAATTGCTATGCAGAGGACAGTGACCTTGAACATCTGATCATCCTGCTCTACTTTCCAAGTCCTGGTATTATGAAATGAACCACTGGGAACCCTTTAAGCGGAACTGACGGTTGAACTGGGGTTCTACTGGAGCTACATCTCTAGCCCCTTTAAAAATTTCATTTAAGCATCTCTTTATCGTGTACCTGTCATGGAAAAATCATGTCAAGCCTCTCTGAAAGCAAGTGGGGTTACAGGTTATAAGGACCCTTTCAAGACTAGACTATTTATTTAAAATCTCTCGGCCCATGTCAGCCTGAGAGTTGATTAGATTTCCTTCCAGAACAGTTAGCTAAATGTCAGGCCACCAAGAAGAATGTGAGGTCATGAAATACTGCACCCTCTCCTTGACCCCGGTAGAGGAGGAAAAGACCCATCACCTGGTATGCAAAGGGTCATCAATCCTGAAATTGTAAATTGTAGCTGTCACCTGTGATTTACCCTCTTCTGTGTGTTCACTACTAGGCTAATGGTCAACTTCCAGAGAGACAGAGAGATGATTGCAGAAGATTTTTCTGAGAGAATGTTCCAGATCCCTAGTAGGAGAGGACCAACCCCCAGAAGGAATGTATGGGGATGGGGAAAGCTCTGGTAGTTTAGCTGGGCCATCTCTGTCATGAGTTCTGCATTCAAAAGACCCGTTGCTAGAGAATGCTTTCTCTGCTCAGGTAGACATCAAAAGCCTGAGGGGTCCCGAGTGGCAGACACCACCCATTTGAAACTCACAGGACAGAACAGAAAGACCAGTCAGGTGACTGGAGCATGGATTCAGACCTCCCAGGTGGTAGACCTGAGTGGATTTTATTTCTCAGTTCTGACACTAACATGGATTTAACTTCCTTCTTTAGTCTTACTCTATAGCTTTTCTTTATATTCAGGTGAAGTTTTTAATCAGCCCCTTGTATGTCTCAAATGAACCATTCTATGGAAGAGTAGAGATGATTCTTTACCACTGATTATAGACCCTGTCTGTTTGGTTAGAAACAATAGTTTCAACTCTTATTGTACCACATAGTGGCTCACAACATCCTGGGATCTGATGCCCTCTTCTGGCACGCAGGCGTACATCCAGACAGTGCATTCATACCTAAAATAAATAAATAAAATCAACCCTATTGCTATAAACATTAGAAATCCAAACCACAACCCTGAACTGTTCCTTTCAAAATAAGGAGGTCAACTCTCTTCTTTGTAATGGACCTCTAATTTAAGCTAGGAAGCTGGCAAAGAAAACAGAATTCATCTTACAAATACCAACACCCATCAAACTCTGATTGATGCCTGTGTGCCTGAAAGGCAGACATTTATATTTTACAAACTTGGGGAAAAGACAATCAAATATGCAGGCTGAGATCATCTGTAATTTCTGCATTCTAGAGGTTAAGACAGGTAGAGCACGAGTTCAAAACCAGCCTGGACTACATAGAGAATCTTCTCTCCAAAAGTAAATAAGTATAAATAAGGATAAACAAATGAATGAATAAATAAATAAGTGAGAAGAATTGCACCCATTGAGGAAGGGTGTTTACGAACAAGTAGGCTTTGTTTTCTGTACCTCGGAGAAGTTCTAGCTTTGGGTGCCTGGGCTTCTGTTTCCTGCCTTACTGTGTCTGGGCAGATGTTCCTGTGTGTAGGCTATGGGAAGGCAGAAATGGGACATTGGGTTGCGCTCTCCACAGGTGCCGGCTACTTCATGTACTTCAACACCAGCTCGGGGGTGACAGCCCTTCTGGAGTCTCGGATCCTTTACCCCAAGAGGAAGCAGCAGTGCTTGCAGTTTTTTTATAAGATGACAGGCAGCCCTGCAGACAAGCTCGTCATCTGGGTGAGGCGGGATGATAACACGGGCAACGCGCGCAAGCTGGCCAAGATACAGACCTTTCAAGGTACCTAGAGCCACCGCAGGACTGGCTTGTGCAAACCCAGGCAGAGCTCACCTCCTGCTTCTCCCTCCTACCATCCTTCCCTTTCTTCTTGCCCTCTCCTCCTCCTTCTACTCTTCCTCCACCTCCTTCTCGGCTTCCTTCGGACACTCTTCTGAAAGTCTACCATAACCTCCGGCATGTTTTACCAGAATGTTTGAAGCACTGGAAAGTTAAGGGTTTAGGTGGGGCTCAAAGATATGTTTGTCAAAGATACATTTTGGAAGAGGCCGTATGATTACATCCAAGAAAGTAGATGATTCAGAAGTGGAGATGTGAAAGCGGAGGAATGCTAAGCAACTACCCGTAACTGCTTTTGCTTCTGTTTCAGGAAAACAAATGACATCATTATTTAAAATACTGAAGTACCTTGAAGTCTCCTTCATAACCTCACAAGTGGGTTCCGGTAACTTCAGCATTTTAAATAATGACGGGAACATAAGCCATTGAAATGTATCGACTCCACTGTGGACTAAGTATTATTCTGTGTGTTTCGGGGGGTCAGAATGAAAACCTTTGGCTGCTAAGGTAGGCAGTGGGATGGGAGGGTCATCGGACTCAGCTCCTTAAAGCTAGGTTATTCTAGTTTTGTTGTTGTTGCTTTTGTCGAGTCTTTCAGAACAAGAGAGAAAAGCTTTTTCATTTTCCCCACCCAACAAAGAATTTCACAAAATGAGCCCTAGAAAGCAAATATCGTTTGCATTATATTAAACAGACTACTACTCTTGAAAAAAAGAAACTCCCTGAGATGTCCTTGGGAAGGGCTATGTGTCCAATCACCTCTGCCCATTCCAACATCAGCTGCCTGAGAACTCTGTGGTCAGGACTCCCCTCCTCCCCTTTGAGGGTGTGGTTTGCTGTTCCTGACTGTAATTAGTCAAAGCTGGTATGGTGGAAGGATGTCAGCAAGAAGCCTTTTCTTTCTTTCTTTCTTTCTTTCTTTCTTTCTTTCTTTCTTTCTTTCTTTCTTTCTTTCATAATTAAAACTTTATTGTGAAGAGCTAATAGATAAAAAAAAAAACATTACACAGTGAGATTGGACATACCCATATAGCATTTTTAAAATACCACGTGGAATGTCCAAATATACAAGGAAGAATCTAGACAGACAGATTTTGGCAACAAGTCGGAGGCTGAACCATACGAAATTTACCCATTATTTGATTTTTGACTCCTAAAGTGTCTGTTTTATATGGTTCAGCCTAATGCACTGACATTTTGGTTTTAACAACAGGGTAAAGCATGCTGTGGCCGCAGCAGGTCCTCTCAGGAGAAAACCTGCAACTTTAAAAATAGTGGACTAATGTTGGGATATCAATTGTAAAATAAAGGCTGGATGGGGGAGAGGGAGGGTGGGGGAAGAGGAGGCTTGTAAGGGTGAGCACAATGGCAGGCCTGTGGAGCCCACCGCTGCGGATGCTGGTGTTAAATATCACAGCATGCCCTTTTAAGAAGTAGTTTCCCCTCACTAAACAAGAGACTGGGAAAAGCCGCTTAGCACGTCCATGATAACACCTCTGTTAGGAACCGCCATGAAGAATGAATGGGGTATGCTCATCAACTGCTGACTGTCACAAACCTTCTTTGTCCTCAGGAGCTTCTGACCACAACTGGAAAATTGCTCACGTGACACTCAGAGAAGAAAAGAAATTTCGCTATGTTTTCCAGGGCGCCAAGGGTGACCCTGGTAACTCAGACAGCCGTATTTACCTTGACGACATCACTCTGACAGAAACCCCCTGCCCTGCGGGGGTTTGGACCATCCGGAACTTCTCCCAGGTCCTTGCAAACACAGCAAAAGGAGGCAAGCTCCAGAGCCCTCAGTTCTACAGTTCTGAGGGCTACTGTGTGGGGGTGACCTTGTACCCCCATGGTAGCCTCACCAGTAACCCTGGGTACCTGGGGCTGAGTTTTCACTTGTGCAGTGGGGAGAACGATATGATCCTGGAGTGGCCGGTGGAAAACAGACAGGCCATAATGACTGTGCTGGACCAGGAACCCGATCCCAGGAAGAGGATGTCCTTAAGCTTGATGTTCACTACCTCCAAGTACCAGATATCTTCAGGTAGGTGACAGAGCCCAAGAACTGCCCCTCAGTCTAGGATGCCAGCAGCAGTGTAAAAGATAATAGCATTCCTCTTAACTTTCCCTTGTGCAGAGCAGTGACATACTGATGTGAGTGTAGAGTTATAGGTTGGTTTTTGTGTGTGTGTGTGTGTTCATGTGTGTGTGTGTGTATGTGTGTCCACATATGGAGACACATATATGGACACCAGATGGTGTAGAGGCCAGAGGACAGCCTTGATGTTATTTCTTAGGCATGATTCATCTTTCCTAAACATTTATTCTTTTTATTATAATAAAGCATGTGTGTGCATGTATGTATGCACATTTGAGTCCAGGTGCTAGCAGAGGCAGCAGACACCCTGGACACAGAGTTAGAACAGGCTGTGAGCTGGCTGATGAGGGTGCTGGGAAACTAACCTAGGTCCTTTGCAAGAGCAGTATGGACTCTCAACTACTGACTCTTAACTCTCCACATACTTTCGACACAGGGTCTATTGTTAGTCTGGACTAGTCAAGTACACTAGACTGGCCAGGCAGAGAGCCCCAGGGATCTGCCTGCTACCACTGTCCAAGTGATGGGATTACAAGCATGGGCCACTATGCTTGGGTTTTTATTGTTGTTTTAAAGTGGATTCTGGTGGGTCAGATTCAGGTTTTTCTATCAACTCCTTCTTTCCCCTAAATGTACCATCAGTCATGTATGACAAGCTTGCTCTGTGTCAGACTGAGCACTGGAGACTTAGGATCCAAGAACATAGATGCCTCCCACCCAGCTGAGCTCAATCAATAGAGAAGGCAGGCATTGTCCATCAGAAACCGGGGCTTCATGAGACGTTCTATTCAGAATTAATGTGCTAACTCTGAGACTGACTAAAATCAGTATGTCCATGAGATAGACTTACATCAACAAAAAAGGGTTACTTTTCTTTCAAAAGGAGGGACATAAGCTGCAAGAGAGTTATCAATAGGTCTCCCTTAAGGAAGTCCCCTTGATGGAAGGCAAGCAAGGAGGTTTGAGGTTCTCTGGCTCTCTGTCCTTCTCATCTCTCAGCGCTGGGTTATAATTATCCTGTAAATAAAAGACCCTGATTTGCGCACTCACTGTGTGTGTATGTGTTTAGTGTAGTGTAGTTTGCAGTGTGAGCGTGTTTTGACAAAGTCCTTCATGTTCGTCAAAGACAAATTGGAGGGTCCCATATAAGAGCGAACAAGACTATATGTCCCTTGTCACTTTGCAGCTGCAAATGGCTCTGTCATCTGGGACAGGCCATCCAAGGTGGGAGTCTATGACAAGGACTGTGACTGTTTTAGAGGCCCTGACTGGGGCTGGAGCCAGGCCATCTCCCACCAGCTACTGATGAGGAGAAGTTTCCTGAAAGACGACACTCTCATCATCTTTGTGGACTTTGAAGGTACCTTGTTAAACTTCCTGGGTCAACAATCCTACTTTCTGCATGGCCTCTTGATTTACCTTGATTTTAAAGCAAGTCAGGGAAAGTGAAAAAAAATCTCTCTTTTTTTTTTTTCAAGGATAAGGTTTAAAAAAAAAAAAAGGCTGTGTTATAACAGCCACATTTTACTTGTTTGGCCAAGGATTCCTGTTTTTATATGATGTTTTGAATATGTTGTTCGATTGACACAGAAAAATTACGTATAGTCACATGGAGTGTCTCATGTGACATGTTGATACACCTATCCATTGTATGACCAGCAACCCAGGGCCAATGTATCTAGCGCTTCAAACACCAATTGTCTCTTCATAGGAAAAGCTATAATCTTTAACTGTCCCTGGGAGAAACCAAAATTGCATCTTTTTGACGTGCTATCTTTGTGATAATTTATCAGATATGGCAGTGGGCCGGCTTTAGTTTAGCCTCACTATACCTACCCTTGCTTAGAATGTGCTGCTTTTTGCAAATTCAGTAAGGAAATGTGTGACAGGATCATTTTACAGTGAAAGAGCTGGCATCATGAGAAAAAGCCACTTTTCTATGTCACGTGGCATTTGTGAAAGATAGAGGAGGCCTGGAGAAATTCCAGAATTGGGTGCCCATCACAGTCAGTTACTAATCTTGGATCTTCTCACTGCCATGGCCTGATTCCTGAAGACATCACCCACCTGAGGCAGACTGAAGTTCCCACTCCAGCCAAAAGTGTGATCCCCCGAGGGCACCCCCTTCCAGGTCAGGAGCCTCCTGCCTTGGGCGAAAGGTTGTTGGAGGAAACCCTGCCAAGCAGCCTGGACCAAAGACAACCCAGCAGACAGAAGCGGTCAGTGGAGAGTACAGGCCCCATGGAGGCTCACAACTGGCCACAGTACTTCAGAGACCCCTGCGACCCAAACCCTTGCCAGAACGGAGGCATCTGTGTGAACGTGAAGGGCATGGCCAGCTGCAGGTAGGCTCCAAGGCATGTGGTGGGTGAGGTAGCATATCTGAGTTGTCACGATGGTGGGGTTGAGAAGGGGTGTCATGCGGTAAAGTGCTGGCCTGGCCAATTTGAGGACTTGAGTTTGGGTCCCCCGGCACCTACAGAAAACATCAGAGCCCAGTGGTACATATCTGTACCACTGGGCTGGGCAGGTGGAGACGGGAGGAGTCATGGAGCTCAGTGGCTTGACACTCAGGCTAAATCCGCCAGCTTCAGGCTGATTTTTGAAACACCATCTCAAAAAATAAGGTGAAGAGCGACCCAAGAAGATACCCAGTGTCTATCTCTGGCAACATGTACCTGAACACACCATAACACACACATATACACACACACACATGCCATATATATGTATTTACACATATATACATAAAAGAACACGGTGATGACTACATTATACAAGACTATGGACCAGGGCTCACAAATGGCTGAAGGGAGTTGGCCAGGGCCTTTCTACTCTGTGACCTACTGCAGAGAATCAAGATCAACCTTAAATCTTTATGGATGGCAGATGACTTACTAGTTATTTATTGGTAGTAGCAGTAATAGTTTTAGAATCCATCAATTCGGTTCTCTTATTATGTTTTCAGTAATGCTGAAACTGGTACTTGCATAGTTCATTTTCTAATGTTCGTATGACAACCTAAGGAACATACCATAAACAAATGTGTGTAGTGAGGGAAACATCACCTGCAGCTGGCAAGATGAGAGCAGATGTAGGAGGAATACCGCACGGTTCCCCACACAGGCATGTTTTCAATGAGTTCTCCTCATCTCTGCATCGTGCCTTTTCTTTTGTCTTGCTTTTGTCTTTTTCGAGACAGGGTTTCTCTGTGTAGCCTTGGCTTTCCTGGACTCACTTTGTAGACCAGGCTAGCCTTGGCCTCACAGAGATCCACCTGCCTCTGCCTCCTGAGTGCTGGGACTAAAAACCTGCAATGTCAGGCTTCTGCTTTGTTTCTTTTCTTTTGAGGTTTAACTTGGAAATAATTTTAAGCTTGTAGGTACGCTGGAAAAAAAATACTACAGATTTCCCTGTGTCCTTAAAAATCTTCCTCTCGTGTTAACATCTCACAGAACCATGTTAAAACCCTCAAAGGCAGGACTTGAATGTCAGTACAACACTGTGGGCCAGACAGCAGGCTTCATTAAGATTTCACCAGGGTTTCCTCAATATCCTGTGTCCTCAACATTCCAGGGCATCACAACACATTCTGTTCCATGTCTCCTTTGTCTCCTTCAACTTGGAACAGTCTTCATTGCTCATCACTTTGACATTTTAGAAGAGTGATGATCATTACTTCATAACATTCTTCTTGTTATTGTTATGTTGACTCTGGATTTTTATTTTTCATGATTACATGGAGATTATGTTTAGGGACCAGAGGCAGAGAGTACTTTGCCCTTATTGTATTAGCTGTTCCTGGGGGCATGTCAACAAATGTTGACTCACCCCAATAACAGGTCAAAGACATAGGCCCATGCCCCTGTATGGGCATGCCAGATGGATTCTCAGACGCCACATCCCAGTAGGTACTCCTACTAGCCTCACTTGTCCCAGAAGGAAAATCAGGAGTTGCCACTTGTGCACCAAAGTCTAATCCCCGACATCCCTGGAGCGGGGCCTTGTGGGATAGGCTTGCTGAAAGCCACTCAAGCTGGTGGGATTGGATCAGAAGGAAAAAACTTGTCTGGTTGCTATTGTTGATTTTTAAGAAGAGGCTTCTTAGGCTAGAGAGGAATCCTTTAATGGTAAAAGAAGTCTGGGGATAGTGGCTTACTGTTGTAATCCTGGCACTTGAGAGGCTGATGCAGGAGGATGATGGGTTGAGGCCAACAGGAGTTACACAGTGAGTTCCAGACTGGTATGAAGTATCCTAATGACACCGTCTCAACCCCCACCCAAGAACTAAGAAAGCAAAAGAACTCCAGGGATGATAAGGGGACCCTGAGTTGCTAACACCCAGCATGCTCTACGAAGTTCTCTGAAGCTGAAACAAAGGCAAGGATTTTCATTATGGAAGCAGTGGAGCCCTCTCCTTAGTGATATTTATGCAAAATGACTTTTTAAAAGACAGGCTTTCTCTGTGTAGCCCCAACTGTCCTGGAACTCACTGTATAGGCCAGGCTGGCCTTGTGCTCCAAGATCTGCCTGCTTCTGCCTCCTGAGTGCTGGGGTTAAAAGCAAAAGCCACCATTGCCCAGTGACAAATAACATTTTACAAAGAAAATGAGTCCCAAAGTTTAGCTAATATGTCCCTACTATGTGTCAATAACTTTAATTGCTACAGGACCTTCATTATTTCTTGTGAGCTCTTTGAGAAGCCATTGACGGTATGGCAACTTACAGTAGCGCTCAATCGGCATGGTCTGAAAGTTTTAGCATTTCAGTGAGTGTACTAAGGTAGGTAGGTTCTTGCTTGCCAAGCTTCCCCTACAGTGTATCTGAGCAGGTGAAGTACTCTGTAAGTGGGCCAAGCCTTCCTCCCAAAAGCCAGAGAGTTTTTTATCCTTCTTCAGCTTAAATAACAGACAGTGAAAACGGCTGGATTATAGCTTCTACCTCAAAAAGTCATGGTGTGGCTGAATGAAATGATATGTAGAAAGCCTGTGGATGGGCTGGAAGTGGTCTGCAATTGTTTGCTACTCTTGTTACTACTATTGGTAGGCCATGTTGCTAGATAGCACATAATGTCCAGATCCTTTCTACTCTTTGTGTCCTGGTCCACAGATGCGTCTCTGGACATGCCTTCTTCTACACCGGGGAGCGCTGCCAGGCCATGCAAGTACATGGCAGTGTGCTAGGCCTGACCATTGGCTGCGTCACTGGTTTGATCTTCTTGACCTCGGTCGCATGCTTCAACACTTACCAAAAGCTGAGGCAGTGAGCAGCTACCTGCTGACATCCGTCATACTGCAGAACGGCCTCCTCCACCCAGACTTTCCTTCCTGTGGTCAGCGTACGTTGGATACTTTTTATCAACCATGTTTGAAAGGGCCTCCAAAACCAAAGCTGCAAACCTCAGGGGGGGCTCTTCCACCCCTGCACAGTTCTGTTGTCTTTCCATGAATTCCTGGTGGACGCATTATGTCCCAAGACCGCAGTCATTACATTTAATTAGAAATACTCTGCTTACTAGATCTTTTTTCCTTAAATCACAAATGCTACCAGGGTAGGGACATGTTGTCATCAATTACCACATTGGCCCCCATGCTAGAGGTGTGCCTGACAGGTGTATTGTGGGTACTCAGTAAGTATTGAATGAATGAACAAATAAGTGAGTGAATAGCTGTGGAATAGTAAGTCTTTTGTTTCTATTTCGTCTCATAAAATATATGATTAAATCTATGTACAGGTGTATTAGAACCAAATACTCAGTTTTCTCCAGACATAGGAATCTGATTGTTCATTTAAGATTCCCCTGTTCAGCTGGGTTTCCATAGCGTGTGCTTTTATCTTACTCTGGTTTTAAGGAAGAGTCTTAATAAAAACCAGTAAAGATACAGCGTGTGTACTCTATGCCTCGTGTGTGTGTGTGTGTGTGTGTGTGTGTGTGTTTCCAAAACCTCTTTTTCATATTCCAAGATTTTTAAGTTTTCTTGGGGCTGGAGATGTATCAGAACTTGTAGAATGTTTGCCTAGCAAACACAAAATCCAGGGCTGCTCCCCAGCATGTAGTGTTTATCTGTAACCCCCCCCCCTCCCATTCTGGGAGGAGGTGGGAGAATCAGGCGTTCTAGGTCATCCCCAGGTGCAAGGTTTAACCAGGTCTACATGAGACCCTAAATGATAATGACAATGGCGATGATGATAGTGATACTGATAGCTTATTTTCTGTGGCATCCATGCATAACTGAATATATTATTGTAATATGTTAACAGATCAAAGGCATCAGAGCTTTAAAGACATTTTTTTTAGATATTTTGTCTTTCTGTAGCCCCAAGCTGATAGAAATGCAGCTGGAACAGGAAAGTTCCAAGTTGGATCTAACATGAAGAGAAGAAGCTTTCAATTCCCTTCGTCAGCCAGCAAAGAGTTGGCTCTTGATATTTAGCGACAGAAGAGATTTCCAGCAACTTGAGTGGTCCACAACTTACATGACCAGACTTCTTAGGTAGAGACTTTATTGCATCTCCACAAAGTTAGCTTGCACTGGAAATAAGTGTGAGGGTAAAGGAAAAGTCCCTTCCGTGCAAAGACAGGAGACTCCCTGAAACTTGTAGGGAGCCACAAAAGGACCCAGGGGACAGGCACTCTCTAACGGGAGACTTAGAGGCATACCTGGGAAGGAGGAGTTGAGACCCATGGCAGAGCCCTACTGCAGAGTTTCTAGTTTGGTGTGTCTGCAGTGGCCTGGTGCTCTGCATTTCTAACAGCTGCTGCTGCTGCTGGCCTTCTACACTTACTTTAAGAGATACTGACAGGACAGGAGCCTACCACAGAGGGCCTCTGAAAGATTCTGTCCTGCAGGGTATCAAAGCAGGTGCTGAGACTCATAGCCAAACTTTGGGTAGAGTGCAGGGAATCTTATAAAAGAAGGGGGAGATAGAAAGACCTGGAGGAGAGAGAAACTCCATAAGGAAAGCAACAGAATCAAAAAGTCTGGACACAGGGGTATTTTCTAGACTGATACTCCAACCAAGGACCATTTATGGAGAAAATGGAGGAGAGAGAAACTCCATAAGGAAAGCAACAGAACCAAAAAGTCTGGACACAGGGGTATTTTCTAGACTGATACTCCAACCAAGGACCATTTATGGAGAAAATCTAGGATCCTGCACAGATGTAGCCCATGGCAGTTCAGTGTTCAAGTGGGTTCCCTAGTAGTGGGGACAGGGACTGTCTCTGACATAAACTCAGTGGCTGGCTCTTTGATCACCTGCCCCTGATGGGGGAGCAGCCTTACCAGGCCACAGAGGAAGACAATGCAGCCACTCCTGATGAGATCTGATAGACTAGGATCAGATGGAAGGGGAGGAGGACCTCCCCTATCAGTGGACTTGGGGAGGGGCATGGGTGGAGAAAAAGGAGGGAGGGTGAGATTGGGAGGGGAAGAGGTGGGAACTGCAGATGGGATACAAAGTGAATAAACTGTAATTAATTTTAAAAAGATCCAGATTAAGAGAGAGAGATACTCTTGTTCTAGTGAACAAGAGGCCATCAACAAATCAAGCATCTTGGGTGCAGGCTTGGACCAAGCAGTCAGCTAGCCACCGTGCATTTTGGGTAAGAAATCACTTAGGTTGTTCTCGGTGTTAATTAATCACTGGTTCCATCCTGCCACTCAACCTTACTATCTCAAGGCATGTGTAGGAATCAGAAAAATCCATCCATGGTTCAGAACCGGCGGTCTGGCTTGATCAGCCAACGGACTCCTCTGCCCAGTGGGGTTGATCAGGGACCAAATAGGGTCTTGTTTAAGTTGCCGCTCTTCTGGCAACCAGCCTCACCAGTACAAAGAACGTTCCCATATTCTTCACACCAGTAATAAATACCCACGCTGCCAGATGTTTAACATTATTTCCCTCTCGTTCCCACTCTTTTCCTTTCTTTCTTTTTTTGAAACAAGAGTTTGCTATGTAGCCTGGGCTAGCCTCCTCCTGTCTCAGCTTCTCAAGTGCCTGGATCACAGGTGTGCGCCACCCTACTTGCCTTCATATTTCTTAGGTTATT
This sequence comes from Pachyuromys duprasi, assembly GCA_028658305.1. Classification (NCBI taxonomy): domain Eukaryota; kingdom Metazoa; phylum Chordata; class Mammalia; order Rodentia; family Muridae; genus Pachyuromys; species Pachyuromys duprasi. Next base: position 23,097,595 of record CM053756.1, on the reverse strand, counting down.
ATCGTTTTGGGATTTAAACCTATGTCTTGTGCTTTATCCTACTGGGATTACCTTTTAAAATTGATTGAACATTTCACACAAGCATACAGTACGTTTCCATCAAACCCACTGTCAACCCCTTGCCCTCAACTCCCAGCCCTCTGTGGAATCCACTTAATGCTGACAGTCCATGCATGGCTGTAGAGCTGCCCATTGAAGCGTGGACAGGTTTGTCAGAGACACAACTCTTGAAGAAAACTGACTTTCTCCCCAGCAGCCATCAATTCACCAATTTCTCCCCAGTGAGGAGTGGGACTTTGTAAGCCCCTCCCCACCCACGTTAGGATTTGTCTGGCCTTCTCAGACTGCTGCTAAAGATCCTCAGATGATAACCAATAAGCATCAGAGTGACTGTTCCTTCTGGCAGCACCCTGGGTACCCTTCGCCCTCCTCTGGGACATGGACTTCGTTATCGTGCATTCCAGGCGAAAAACCGGTTTTGGCCCATTTCTAAGCAAACTGCAGCCTAATCCTTTTGTGTGTGGGGGCTTCTCTTCCCGCTGGGTTACACCCTCTACCTTATGACTTGACAGAATATTGGGACACTAAGTCCAGGGCCTGCACTGGGGTGAACAGGGGGCAGTAGACAGGGAACAGGTGCAGCAGTCAGGTCACGGGTCATGTAAGACCAGACTGTAGCTCTCCAAGGGCTCCAGAAGAGTTTAAGACAGACAGTTGCCAAGATGCTTTGAAATACAAGCTGGTCTATAAAGATGATCTATGTAAATATAGAATATATTTTATTATGATGATATATAATATACTTTATATGTATAATAACATAAGTTTAAGATAACTATATCTGACACTACTTAGAATCTTTTTTGCTTATTTTTCTTTACTCTGGATACTGTTTATCATCTAACTAGTCATCTATTTATATTTGTGGGTTTTTTCTTTTTTCTTGTGTTTTTCTTTTCTCTTTCTTCCTTCCATTCTTCTTTCTTTCTTTCTTCCTTTCTTTGTCCTTCCTTCTATCCTTCCTCCCTCCCTTCCTGTCTCTCTCTCTCTTCCTCCCTCTTTCTTTCTTTCTTTCTTTCTTTCTTTCTTTCTTTCTTTCTTTCTTTCTTTCTTTCTTTCTTTCTTTCAAGACAGGGTTTCTCTGTACAGCCTTGGCTGCCCAGGACTCAGTCTGTAGACCAGGCTAGCCTCTAACTCACAGAGGCCTTCCTCTGCCTCTCTGAATGCTAAGATCAGAGGCATGGTCCTGCCATGACTGGCTATATATTTATATGTGTACATGTTCATGAATACAGCTAAAACAGCTGCTCTTGTTATCTTCAACATATTCTGAACATGTTTCCCCAAAAATCTCTAAGCAAAATAAATTGAAAAACAAAACACAAACAAAAACCAAAACCAAACAAACATGGGGCTGGAGAGATGGACCAGGGGTTAAGAGTGGTTGCTGCAATTGGGGTCAGGTTCTTAGCACCCATAAAACTCATGACTGTCTGTAACTGCAGCTTCAGGGGTCCAGAAACACCTCTCCTCTGACCTCAGAAGACACTTGCACTTGCACATACCCGCAAACAGAAGGGTTTTGTTTGTTTGTTTGTTTTGAGATGCACATGTTCACCCTATACGTATTCTTTGCCAGACTGTTGAAAACACTAGTGAATATGACAGTTGTGATGGACTGCTAATAAATACTGATGTGAGAGAAAACGACAGGAAAGATTTGACAGTGGGAGATAGCCTAACTGGGCGTGCATGCGTGTGTGTGTGTGTGTGTGTGTGTGTGTGTGTGTGTGTATGCATGAGAACTGGTATGAGAGATTTGACAGGGAAGGGCAGTATAGGGTGTGTGCTTGCATGTGTGGGAGTGCATGCATGTGTTTGTGATCAATGAAACTCAAAGTGAGCTTCAAGTCTAAAGACAGGCGCTGTCCTTCCCAGCCTTCTCAGGGTTGCCTAGGGTCAGTCCTGGATTCCAGAGTGAACTGAGGCATGGACTCATTTGGGTCACAGCTTCCCTGGGGGCCTAGACAAATTTAAGACAATGGGACCCATGTGTGACCCACCAGCTCCATGGAAAGTAGTGAGACTTGAAGATTCCTCTCAGCAAGAGAAGTAAGAAAAGTAGAGTATGCTGGTGTGGCGGTGTGAGACTCCTGGGACTTACAGGACAGAAGGTAGGAAGAGGCAGGAGTCCACTACACAGTGAGTTTGCGGCCAGCATAAGCTATCTAGAACTCTGTCTCCAAAACTGAAAAGCAGACAAACAATAAACAAAGCAGGGTGTAAAGCCATTGGGAGGAGGGAGTGAAGAGAGAGCAGAAGCAGAGGCAGGTTTTCAGCCATAGGCAAAATGGCTACCAACAGGTTTCTCTGGAAAAACAAACAAAACCAAAAAAACCTGAACCCTCACTGTCCAGGTGGCCACCCAGAGCAGCCATCATACCCCAACCCCCACCCAGCCCCTCACAGGAGGCAGAGCTGGTGCTCAAGCTCACCAGCAGAACCTCTTAGCTGTTCATAGTCTTTCTTTAGAGTCTAGGCTCACACGTCCTTCCTTTATCCTAAGGAGGGATGGCCAGAGGGGAAGCTGCCCTGTCTGGGGGGTGGGGAGAGAGCAAAGAAAGAGGAAGTTTCTAAAATTCCTGAGAATGGCATGGAGCCAACATGTGGTATGTTGGACAGCTTATTTAAGATCTTTTTGTATGTGAAATAAAATGTAATTCTAATGTGACGGAAAACGTAATTCTATCAGACACAGTGGTATCCACAAGCCCAGACCACAGTTGAGGCTAAGCCGGTCACAAAGCCTTGAACTGCATCTGAACCTCAGAGATTTTTTTTTTACTAACAGGTTTGTCTTGGGGTGAAATAAACACAGAGGGAGACTAGGCCACCGTAGGAGATCTGGGAACTCTGGGAACAGTGTCCAAACCCCTGGACTACCTATGCCTGAACCTCAATAGTCAATCCACAGTGAGGGAAGCTTACAGGTGCCCATTTCCATCTGTGGTTCTGTTGTTACTTGTCAAAGAGAGCCTTGATTCACACTGCTGATGTGGACTAATTGGATCATCAGCAAAGACAGAAAATAATGGAATCGGCGTGAGAATTAAATGAGTTGAGTGATATGTCAGTTCTCCAAAGCTGACTGACCTCAAGGGGGAAAGTTTACCAGACTCTCAAAGCACTTTAATGAATTTGTCTTCCATCCAGGCTTGAATGGGCAGGCTGGTTTGAAACTCAAACCTTAATAAAGTTATGATGTACTTGTCGTGGAAAGGAATTCACTGGCCTCCATGCCTAGCTTGGTGGTCTCTTGGGGAGGGCGTGTCAGTGTGTCTTCACAGTCTGACTTCGAAGGTCAACCATACTTCTGCAGATGGCCACACACCAAGAAGCATATGGACATACAAACTGGAGTCAGCATGCTATTAAAATGAGCAAAGCAAAACAGCAACAACAAAGAAGACAAGAAGTTTGGGCGTTGTTGGGGGGTAGGAGTGGATCCGGAAGGAGTCATAGACAGGAATTGACTTTTCAAAGACTCCTAACCATAAGTTAAATACAAAAATGTAGAGGCTGTGTGTGTTTTTATTATTCATTTTGTTATTAATGAAGATTCTATCTAAGCCTCAGAATACCCGCAGGGAATGACTCAAAATGACAATAGCTGACTTATTCAGTCATTCCTGGGTTCCAGGTTCTGACCTGTTGGCTCTATACAAATCCATCCTCAATTAGCAGGGATTGTACCATTGTCGTCATCATCATCATTAACATTATTTGTGGAAACTGAGTCACAAGGATTACTTTTTCCAAGTCATCAGCTTCAGTGGGCCATGCAAGGTAGGAAAACACACAGACTGACTTCGGTGCAGCCCACTACCAGGCTTTCAATCAGGGATCAGCATCAGCCACGTCATCATCATCCGTCCACCTGTGTCAGTAAAGGAAGAACCAAATGATTCAGTCACTGACTGCTTCAGTCTCCACGAAGCAAGAAAAAGCACAGAGTAGCCCATGGACTCTGTTAAGGCAGTGTCTCAGTCCTCCGCATTCTGTGTTTAAATGCAGCCTCGAGAAACAGCACGCTTCGCTTCTGGGAAATCACGTTTTCCTCCTCTGTAGCAGTCAACAACCTGAGAATGCATGATAGACCTGTGCCAAGACTAAAAATAATGTCTTCATCATCAAAGCCCTACAGGAAGCTCGCTTGAAAGACAAGTAGGAATTAAAACGGCAAGGGGTAGCCAGGCTGCTGTGTTTGGGGAGTTCACTTGGCGGCTACTCTGAAGTCTATCATTAATGCAATTCCTTGAAATTTTTTCAGACTGACAAAGGAAGCTGAATTTGCCCAAACCACTGGTCACTTGCTCCTGGATGAAAGAATAAAGGAAGATCAAGCTTGAGTTAGATTTAACTTGGGACTGGAAAGATGGCTCGGCAGTTAAGAGCACTGGCTGCCTTCCGGAAACCACATGTAACATGCTCACAGCCACGCATAGCTCAGTCACAGAGGATCCATGCCTTTTTCTGGCCTCTGTGGACACCAGACATACATGTAGGTATACAGACATACATGCAGGCAAAATATTCACATATAAAAAAGTTTAAAAATAAGACTAACCTTTTGTACCTTTCCTACCCTCCACAGTTCTCTCTCTTTTCTCTCTCTCTCATCTTGTGGACTAACAACCTTTCCTACTATGCAAGCCTGCTTGCAACAAAGCAAAGACAGTAGGTTGGAATACAGTGAGGTTCTCATGTTTCCTGCTAGACCCTGAAGTTAATACTAGACTCTGGAGATCCATGGCTGTGTGAACTTTTGGCAAAAATTAATTAATTAATTAATTAATTAATTAATCAAAATAAAAATTCTTGGTGTTGTTTTCAATCTGGAAAATGAAGAGAAAAAGAATACTTACGTCTTGCTCTGCTTTCTACTGCTGCTATAAAGACCTGACCAAAGCAACCTGGGGATTGACGGGTTTATTTGGCTTATATGTTCCCGATCACAGCCTGTCACTGAGAGAAGCCAAGGCAAGAACTTAGAGGCAGGGACTGAAGTGGACACCGTGGAGAGATCCTGCTTACTGGCTCCTATTCCAGGCTCATGTTCAGCTACCTTTCTTACACCTTCCTGGACCGAAGGGGTGGCCACTGCCCACAGTAGGCTGAGCCCTCCCTCATCAATTGCTAATCCAGAGGCAGAGACAGGCAGATCCCAGAGTCTGAGGCCAGCCTAGTCTACAGACCCAGTTTCAGGACAGCCAGGACTACACAGAGAAACCATTTCTCCGAAAAAAAGAAACAAATAAATAAATAAATAAAATATGATGACTCTTGAAAGTCAAAACTCTTAACTATGGTCTCCTGTAAAACCAGAAACTAGTCAAAGATCTTTTATTCCAAGAAGGAAGAACCAGGGCACCATTACAATAAAATCTAAGCAAATCCCAATACCCAGCAGTATAAATCAAACACTTTAGTTCCTCATCTGGGCCTCACAGTCTTCTGGGTTCCAGCAGACTCAGGCAGTTCCATTTCTCCATCTGTGCCAATGGAAACACATGTAGTTTGTCTCATAGACTCAACAGCTCATAGGTTCATAGACCCAAGAGCTGCAGGCTCAAGAGCTGCTGTCCTTGGTGATTATCCTACAGCGTTGGCATCTCCAATATGATGGGGTCTCCCCTGCAACTGAGGCTGCCCTTTCCCAATGCTCTTCTTTCCTCTTTTTAGGCCCAGCTACCCTGTCACATGGTGCCAAGCTTCAGTCTCTCTCCCTGATCTCTTCAGTCTTGGGGTTTCTACTGCAAATAAGGCTAACCCTTCACCATGGCTTCTCCCGTAGGGACTCTAACCCTGCCACACATATCATACAACCCTTTCGATCTTAAAGTTTTGATTGAACCCGACCCTGTAGATGCTTACATATTGCCACCTACATTGCCCCCATGAGATAATGTGTCCTGGCCCACTCTGGACCACCATTCCATGCACTGACCCTAAGTAAATACTCAGAGAGGGTTTTACCACAGTGATGTTGTTCTTTTATTAATAACAGGTCAGCAATAAAAAAGGAGGAAATCATGAAATTCGCAGGCAAATGGTGGGACCTAGAAATGATCATCCTAAGCGAGGTATCCCAAAAGCAGAAAGAAACATATGGTATATACTCACTTATATAGACCTATAAGATAGGAAGGTCATGCTGAAATCTACACACCTAGGGAATATATACAAGAAGGAGGACCCAGGTTGGTATGATCAATGCTCATTTAGATGAACTAATAGGATGGACATTGAATGGAGGAGAAAACAAGCAACAGGACAGGAGCATACCAAAGAGGACCTCTGAAAGAATTAGTATAGCAATGTATCAAAGCAGATATTAAGACTCACAATCAAGCCCTTGGCAGAGGGTGGGAAGTAATAATAAAAATAGGGGAAGTTAGGAAGACTTGGGGAGAACAA
>CM053756.1:23023235-23090618 GCA_028658305.1 Pachyuromys duprasi | reverse complement strand
GGTTTTAAAGCGTTTGTGTGGGATTGTGTATACAGCGGCTGGCAGAAAACCACTACATGCTCCTTCAGTGTTTTATTACCTAGAGTTATTTTCAAAATGTTAAATGTAAGTGTATGTGGCGGGGGGGGGGGGGGAATACGCACATTAGTGCCCTCAAAGTCAAGAAGAAGGCAACAGATTCACTTCAGCTGGAGTTACAGGCAGCAGCGAGCTGCCCAGCATTGGAGCTGGAAACCCAGCTTGGGATTCCTCTAGAAGAGCAATATACAGTCTTTGCCCTGAGCCCTGTCCCTAGCCTCCTTTTCTGGAATCCAGGGCTGTGCCTTCAAAGACTGGGGTGTACCTTTGTGTGTGCTCGTGCATGATGGTACAGCGGTGTATGGGTCTGCCCCAAGATGATCAGCCCCCTCCCGGATCCTGCACTTAGAAACTAACAAACTTTCTTTAGGGGGTTTAAATAAAAAGCCATTCCGTTGGGACGGAGATGTGGCCGCTCTCGTGAAAACGTCTGCACACGTGTGCCTGTGTATTTGGGTGTCAATGTGTGCTCGTTGGGGCCTGAATATGTGAGTGTGCATGTGTGTGTGTGTGTGTGTGTGTGTGTGTGCACATGTCCCTGTGTGCCTCTGTCCGCTGCGGGTCTGTGTATGAATTTGTGTGTGCTTTGGAGTTTGTGGGCATGCGCAGTGGTGACAGAGGAACGTGTCTCTGGGAATGAAAGCGGGCAGAGGGCCAGATCCACAGCCTATGGAACTCAGCCGAAAGTTCCTGCTATTATGCTGTTATGGAAGATCACAAGGTCAAGCCCAATGGCTCCCAAGGGGCACCAATGAAGCGGGCCAAAGTTCAGTGTTCTTTGGTCGCTTGCATTCTTGAGTACGACAGCTTCAGCCTCCCTGACGTCGAGCTTGCCTTGTCCCGCTGAGCAGCCACCCTGGCTCAGTGCTCCTTAAGGCAACGCAAGGGGCTGATTCATCCCAGGTCATTCTTTCGCCAGTACCTGATTCTAATCCAAAGCGTGCCCCTTCTCGGACTCATCCGCGCATTCTCACTACTGAACTCTGCCCAGCTTCTGAGACTCCCTGGGGAGAACTCATCCTCCTTTGCACATCAACATTCGTTTCCTGTGAGGACTTTAAATGATGAGCCATTAAGCTGGGGCAGGCGTGTGTCGGTTCTCACACAAGTGTGGGGAGGGTTTGTGGGGGAACGGAACTCAATGGATGGGCCTTTGTCTGTCCCCACATGCTCTTCCTCTGTGAAGAACAGACAGGCGGAAGCAGAATTTAAGGGTAGAGCTAGACGGAAGAGTTCCAAGCACTTAAATAAGAGTAATGGTTGAGTTCAGACTCTTCTATCCTGTCTTCCCAATGAAGGGCCCACATGGTCTCTCATGCCTTAAAAACCCAACACTGTGCACCTGCCTTAAAGAGCCTGCTGTTTGTTGTTGTTTTAATGTGAAATGTCCCACATAGGCCCGTGCCTTTGAACCCTTGGCCCCTAGACAGCGGTACTGTTTGTGACGGTTATGGGACTTTTAGGAGGTGGAGTCTGGCTAGAGGAAAGATGTCACTGGGGGAGAGCTTTGGACTCTCATAGCCTCTTCTCACTCCCTGTTCTTTATTTCCAGACTGCAGAAGCAGAGCAACAGGCTGGCCTCATGCCCCTGCAGCCATGCTTTCTCCACCAAGATGGACTGTATTCCGAAGTGCAAGCCAAAGCAAACCTTTCCTTCTTTAAGCTGCTATCATCAGAGTAGCTTGCTACATCAACGAGAAACAAACCATGACACCATCCTTAGTGACCCTGCTCCTTTGAGATCACACCTGGATGTGGAATGCGTGCTTGCTCTTGGATACTGAACATGGTGAGTTCTAACATGGATGCGGTTTTAATAAATATCTGTATTTTTTTAGAGACACATGTACAAAAAAACCACATAGGCATAAATTCACAAACATCTAATCTTAGAGGTAAATCTGCCATTTGCTTATCAAAGTAAAGTGTGGCTGGGAGCACAGAAGAGCCTGGTGCCTATTTTTTTTTTCCTTCGGAAGCCATCCCAGGGGCTTTAATAAACACAGATCAGGCCACAGAAACTCTGAGCGTATATTGGTATGGGAACTTAGGACACTGGGAAGGAATGGAACACAGCAATCTAAACAGCACATCGCCATGAAGTTGCAAAGGCCAAAATAGAAATGTACACTCTGCACGATTATTAAATCTACCCTCTAATGCACAGAAGTACCTGGTTAAAGCTGTTACATGTAAGACAGATGTGGGAGTCTGAGTTCAGTACAGTATATCGAATTTGTCAATTACCAGGTATAATATATACATATGCATGTGTTGCTTTCAAAATGCTGAACACACAATGCTTTTCTGACAAACCATAAGAAATGAACCTTGCTTTCTCTCTCTCCCTTTCTCTCTCTTTCCCATGCACACACTCTCTCTTTCTTTCTCTACCTTCCTTTTCTCTGTCTGCATGGAGATTTCCCCACCTGAGAGTTGCCCCCAAGAAACCTGTTTTTATACTTAAAAAAAGAAAGAAAAAGAAATGACCCTTATGTGGAGTTGACAAAGTTTCTGTCATGCTTGCTTTGTGTGTTCATACTGCGTTGCTCAGACCTTGACATCCAAAAGTTCATATTCATCCCTGTCGTGAGGAAAAGCGAGTCTCCTTGTGTGAATTGCTTGCAAACATTATCATCCAGCCAGAAGTATCCTCATGGCCTGATCTCCTTCCTAGTTTCTTCTCTGTCTTTTATTCTTCCCTTTTAGCTAGGGAAAGATCAGGAATGTACTAAGCTCATCCCCCATGGCTTCATTTCATTGTCCATTTTTGAGCCATATATTTTCACTCTTGGTACTGCAGTATCTGAACAATCATATTAAATCATGGATGCACTGCCAAATGTTTTCTATATAATTCTCTTTCCTTTCTTGCTTTCTCCTTTCCTTCTATCCATTTCCCCTCCCTCCCTTCCTTCCTTGAAATCACTGAATTCCTGGGTACTAGCTTTTTAGTTAATGTTTCAATACTTATCTTGTCAGCCAATGGGGTGTGTGTGTGTGTGTGTGTGTGTGTGTGTGTGTGTGTGTGTGTGTGTAAAACTCTCTTCAAAATTCTAGTTTACAATATATAGAGAAAAGTTGGGCCATGGGGGGGGTTCTTTTAAATACTATACATATTTGGCATTACACGATGGATAGGGATGGAAGCAAAAATAAACACAGCAATTTCTTTTAGTCTGTCTTTACGAAAGAGTCTCTTCAGCATCTGCTCCCAGAAGTTGGCAGAGAGATGCCTTTACCCATAGATTTGGATGGGTCCCTTTTTCTTGGCACATGCTCTGTTTCTGAGAGGTCTTTAGATTTGTCTTTGCCTAGTTGAGCAGTGAGTAAGCACTAGAGGAATTTTCCATGGATGAGCTGGTTGCCTCTGGGGTGGAAACATTATATGTTCCTGCAAAAAACAAACAAACAAACAAAAAAAACATATAGTACCTCAGCCTCCAAGACAAACTCTCACGCACTTTGGGAGGCAGACATCCTCTAACAAACCAAGAGAGCTCTGGTCCAGTAGCCATGCCTGGAAACCAACCCGTGCCCGCCCTTCTCCCTACTCAAGCATGCACGGCAGCCACCAAGCACTAACTACTCCACAACACACCAGAAGCCAGATTTCCACACGGGGCAGGAAGGTCTCAGCGTGGGCCGTGTCTCCATAAATCCCCACATGCATGGGCTTGGGGGAGTCGACACAAGGAAAACTTCCTGGTCCCCTTGCTTATCTTGACTTGGGGGAAGTCCTTAGGAAGGAACTAACCATTGATCGGAAGGTTCATAAAGGAAAGAGGAGATTAACTACAAGGAAGGAAGAGGCAGGCTGGGAAGAAGTGACAGATACCGACAGAAGTACCAAGGACCAGCACAGCAGAGAGGGCAGCTGGCGTGACTGCTCAGCCTTATGTGGGCAGATAGCAGGTACTGTGCGTGGAGAAAATACAGAGCATACGCTGGGCGAGGGAAGGGTCGAAGTGACCACCCTACCATTAGGATGATGAAATGGCACTGCTATCAAGGTTTCCATCATTGCCTGAGGGGACCTTTGGGGCTGCTGACAACATAAACCAGAGTTATCATAATTAGCCTCTCTCTGCCCCATTATTCAGAACAGGGTTGTACTGATGGCTCACGCCAGACTATCTAGCAGCATGACCAAGAATCTCAGGCGCTGATATCCCAGGAATGAAGCCCACATCCCAACTTAGATCTGGATCATTCACAAATAAAGAGTGTATTCTAGTGGCCTGATATTTTGCAAAGTTTGGATCCAGTGGATTATTTAACAACTTCTGCTCACTTCATTGGAATTGCTAAATACCTATGAGGTGCAATAGTTTTGCTATTCCAAAAACTCTGTCATTTCATAGTAGGTCAAGTTAGTGACTTCCAAAAAGAAAAGCAACAATTCTCCAGTCTCTTGAGTGACTGAATGGAGAGTTAATCTTTAGAAGAGTTCTCATAATATTCAGATTTTGATATATCTGTTAGCAAATGTATGGTAGCCAGGTCTGGAAGTGGACACAGTCTAAGTTTGCATTTGTGAGATCCATCTGGGTTTGAATAGATGGAAGGGGACGTGGGGGAGGGGATCCATGTTAGAGTGCCTGCTTACTGTGTCTGAGAAACCTGGATTGGAGCCCTGACACTGAGAGACATAAAAATGCAAAGGAATGAGTTTGGGTGGTCATTTTCTCTTGGTAGGGGCAATGTGATGGAATTCTCTGGGACGGTCAGTGCAATGGGCCTGCTCTATGGGGGTAGTGTGCTGGGACTGTCCTGTGGGAACAAGTATGCTGGGACTGTCCTGTGGAAGGCAGTAGTTGGGACTGGGATTTACATTCTGGTTAGCTGAGACCAGTTCTGGAGTCACTAATGCTACTCATTTTCTATTTTCCAGGTAGAACTTAAGATCTTTCAATAGAATATCTAGCCCTCATGACACCTCGTGTGTGAATACTCAGTTTGGCAATGTCAATGTGAAACAAGCATGCTCCATAAAGGGGAGGAGCAACCCTAGGTTGAGTCCTATAATCAAAGTTCCCACGTTTATTCTTTGCGCGACACAGAAAAGCGATGTCTGTTACTTAACATGATAAAGAGAATTCTGTGTTGGACAAGCCCAGAGACGTGTAGGTACTGTTTACATTTGAGAGACGGCTCTCCAAGGCTTGTCCACTTAGAGTAGCCCATTTAGAGTAGCTGCCCTTCCTTAGCAACCTCCTGGTCGCTTGTGAACATATAAGCAAGTTCCTGTATTCAATATTTACTCTAAACTCTGGTTGTTTAGGTCCCTGCCTTGAAGAGGGGGTGGACACAGGAATGCTAGGTCAGGACCAGTCTGATCTGGTCCACCTGGCAGTACTTAGTTCTCACCACTTACCTGTTTTACCAAAAAGATTATTAAATCTTCTGGATATCGGAGAACTCATAGAAAACACAGGTGTAGATGAGCCTAGGGATGTTGACTAGAAGAGAGAGGGAGAAAGACAAATCACAAAATAAGTCTGGGAGATGAAGGCTGTTTTGATCTCTAGTGGTCAGTTTCCTGCGTTTTTATCCTATCGCCTAGTCAAGAGGCCAGGCACTGGTACAGTCTGGACTGAGAAATAGTCTGCAAATATATGTGTGTTTTCCCTCCCTCTTAGCCACCCCTCCCTGTCTTCACCCTTCCTTCCTCCTTCCTTCTCTTCCTTCCTTTTTCCCCCTCTTTCTCTTTGCCTGTTCCTCACTGTTTTACTCCTTCCTTCCTCCTTCCCTGCATTTGCCCTTCTCTTCCCTTCCTTTTCCCTCTCACCCCTCCTCTCCTTTCATCTCCTCTTTTTCCTTTCTCTCTCTCATTTTATCTTTTTTTTTCCAGAAACCAGCCTAGCTCTTTTCACACACTAATCATAAACTAGGTTGTACCCTTGCTTAAATGTGTGTATTACTCTGTAATGTTTTTTCCCTAGTATATTTTGGCATATAAACAGTTGGTGATAATATTCAATGACAATAGTTGTACTTCAAAAGAATGAACCACAGAAAGTTTCATTGTTAATACTCACATTGCTTTTTCTTGAACTTTCCCTTGAATTCTACCGAGAATATTCTCACTGCGATTTTGTTCTGCACCTAAAGGGTTCTATGGTGTTGCTCCTGGTTTTCGTTTTTGAAACTAGGTCTCACTATGCAGACCTAGCCACCCTGGTGTTATTTGCTAAGTAGCACAGGCTGGCCTCCAACTCATGGCTTAGGCTCACAACCCTTAGGCTCTTGGGTTGTGCGATTACAGGTACGCAACACTGCTCTGGCTCAGATGTCATCTTGAGATTATCTGTCATCGAAAGCTCTGGAGTCACATCTTAAATAGTCGTGCAATGTACCAGAAGACAGTGTCAAGAAGCTGTAATCACTGAATAATCTATGCTGGAATTAGTCCTGGGAGATGAGGGATTTGTTTATGTTTTACCTAACTGATTCCCATCTTAAAGTAAGAGACATTCTACTTTCTTGTATCACATTAATAGACTCCAGGAGTGTATGAAACAGGAAGTCTCTTCGGGGCCAGGCTTACCTTGGAGTGCTGAGAAGACCACCTTGACAATGAAAACTTGTGCAGCAAAGCTTCCTGAACCTGTGTTGTTTAAAAGAAGCCAGTGTCAATCCAATAGATTTCGTTTGGGCATGTTAGATATTTCCAGAAGCACTAAACTATCATTGGTCTTACCTTCTGATCCCAGAGGCAGCCAAAGAGCAAAATGAAGAGCCCCTGTAGAAAGGATTAAGAGCTGCATTTTAATACCAGGCCATCATCTGTTTTCACAGGAAGCATTATTAAGCAGGTGTTGAGTCTGTGCTACCTCTCTTCACATCTGAGTGGATGCAATGAGTCCACAACATGACGAAGTAAAGTGATGCAACAGTTTTGCACTGAAGAACCTTAAGTGAGCAATGCTAGGGGAATGCTTTCTATTTTCCTCCAATCATGAATGGCATTTCCCTGCAGGGTATGCTACTAAATAATTTGCTAGCCCACATTATTCCTCATTCATCCCTATAGACAATATGGGATAAGCTAGTTTCTTTCCATCTTGAAAGCAAAGAACCTTACAGCTCATTACACACAGTGTTGGGGTTGAGATTCATACAGTTTTGTCATAAGCATTCAGGAGCAAGGTGCTTTGTCTTATAGCTCATCTAAAAAACTGGCACCCACTGTAAATGACTGCATACTACAAGAGAGCCAAGAAATGTCCAAGCCAATCACCAAGCAGATTGGCATATACAGGGAGGTCTTTCTTTTGAGAGAAACTACGTGGTACCCAGCATCTATTTCCTTTAATTGTCTTTGGAGAACCTACCTTGGGCCAAGGGCTTTACTAGGCACTAGAGAGAGAGAGATGCAGTGAGCAACAGGAAAGCCTGTCCTCACAAAGCCAGAGCTTGCTAGTGCTCATGGAGACTAAATAGAACCATGACTGACTTTGCAGCAGTGCTATTCTTACTTAAAAGATAAGACTAGGGAAAGAGTATCTTGAGTAAACAGCATCATCTAGTTTTGAATGGTGATTCTCCTCCTACTTGTATTATGAGGGCATTTGGAGCCAAGTTACAATAGGTGATAAAATGGTCAAAGTTCAATGGGAGCAGAGGACTGTCTGCTTTGTCTCACTGGTTGCTTGTAATTACTGCTCTCTGAAGCTAAGGTCTCCTGTGCATTAAAATTCTTCCCCATTCCTTCTCCTATTTGTGTTTCTATCATTAGTTTGTCCCACAAGAACAGTCATTTCCTAAGATTCCCGGTGCCATGAGCTTACCTGGAAGGCATTGAGGAGAGTAAATATGATGTGGAACACAGCATTACTGCCCTGGATCACTGTGGCAAGGCCAAAACCCCAGGTGAGCCCTAGGAGTGGGGTGAGGACTCCGATGCTCTTGCTGATCTGGAACAGGCTGCTCTTCTCCTGCTTGCCTGGCTTGTCTCCGATAGAGGGCCTTAGGATCTTAGTGATGACCACAGCTGTGATGCTCACATTCACCACCACGATAATCAGTGCCGGGATGGCAAATGCCAGCAGTGCCCTGGTGTCCTCCCAGTTAAGCCAACACGCGTTCTTCCTCATGTAGACTTCCTGTGGCTGCGTAACTCCCACTGTGATGGATGAGATAATGAGCGGACAGCCGTAGCCTAGAGAAAAGGCAAAGGCTTTCTGGGTGGACTTGCTTGCATCGTGCAGAATGAAAATCAGGCGGTAGAAGAGCATGAGGCCCAGGGTTAGCATCCAGAAGAAGACAGCGAGGTAGAAGAAGTGGATGAAGAAGGTGGCAGCCACACAGGCTGTTTCATTGAGCGGGTAGCGGCCATCGTGGATAGCACCAGCCACAATGAACCAGATGTCAGCAATCAGAAGGCAAAAGGCAATGTTGACTATGCAGATGTGGCGCATATAGGAAGTTCGGTTCTTGGTCACTGATTTCCACACCATGGCTTCCACAACTAGACAGGCCGCTAAGCTGAAGATGGAAAAACCCAACCCAATGTAAGAAATGATATCCAGAAGTATTTTTAAGAGAGATCCTGGATCTGGGGAGTCTGGGGACATGAGGATGGAGAACGATGTCAGGTGGTTACATTTGCAGAAGACTCTGTCCCTATGGTCCCTACCGTCATCTTCCACAGAGCACCCACTGCTGTCCCAGCCCCCTGTATAGTTGGCGAGGCTGAAGTTCCAGAAGACACACTGCGGCCTGCCACCCGAATGATGGTTGTTCTTAAAAGTCATGGCGATCCTAAATGGCCTGATGATGTCACGGCTGACAGTGGTGGTCATTACCAAGCTGCTGGAGGCCGTCTTCCTCTGTACATCCTGGGCAAGGATGGCTTTGAGAGTCGGGAAAGCCACGGTGACAACCGATGACTCAGGCTGCAAGTTTCCCAACTGACACTCATCGATGGCTACGTCACCCCACAGGTCGGAGTCTTCGAAGACAAACTTCTGCTGGTAGACTTGGGGTTGGCCGCGTTTTATCACCATGCTCTTCATCTGAACGTTAGGGTGAAAGAGCAATGCAGGGGTGCCGTCCCCCAGCTGGAGTGCTTGGGAGAACCTTTCCATTGATTTCAGGAACTGAGAGCTTTGGTTGCTCTGCTGCTGGAGCAGCTTTTCCCAGGAGTTCAGGGTGGACTTGTCTAAGATGACATTAACGGTGGCCAGCACATCCTGTAGGTGACATAGGCAGGAGGAGACCAGACTGCTTTTCAAGACAAAAGAGACAAACCAGGCTTTACCTGGATCCTGACTGGTGTAAGGGGAAAAAGCAGAGAGTCCGAGGCCCCACAAGCAGAGAAGATCGCTCCCCTGCTTTCTCACAACAGAGCAGGGCAGAGGCAGGGACCGTAGGCTGTGAGACTTTGCTTAGGATTTTGTAACAGTGACTGGGAGAATCACTCCCACACTACTGAGACCTATTTAGCTGCCTGGGAGGGGTCTTATTTATTCATTTTTTTTGCTTGTTTTATGTTTGTATACATATTCATGTGCATGTGTGTCTATGGGGGCACATATGTGTGTGCAAGGAGGAGCAGGGATCAGAGGTTAACACTGGGTCTCTTTCACAATAAGAGGAGCCCTGAATCTGGAGCCCACAGAGTCAATGAGATTGGGTGGCTAGTGTTCTCCAGGGGTCCTCCTGTCTGCTTCCCCAGCACGGGGATCCAGGGCCTATGCTCAGCTCTTCTACAATGGAGATAGTACTTGGACTCTCACACATGTGTGGTAAGCACTTTTCAGACATCTCCCCAGCCCTTGGTTGACTTTATTTTAAACCTCAAGTCTGTGAAGGCTTTTGGTAGATGGCATATCATAATCAACAGAAACTCTCAGAAGACCTGCTCTAGACCTGAGCATCAAATAAGCTATGAGAATGTTTCCAAAGGCAGTTTTGCTTTTTGATAGTTTCTTTCTCTTCATCATAAGCTTGGGCCTCATGCTTTTCATTCATCCCTTTCTCTTGAAAATAATTTTCCTCCCTATTTTTACCTTGTCTGACTTACAGAAGAATGAGCCTATGAAACAGGTTAAGTGGCAACTTCAAACAGGATGTACCCTGATACTGAAACCTTAGAAATGTGACCTTGTGCAGACAGATAGCCTTTACAAATGTGATTGCTTTAAGGATCTGCTGTAATTAGCTTTAATTGCCAACTTGATGCAGCCTAGAGTTACAAGTGTTGTCTGGGAAGAAGTCTCCATAGAGGATTTTCCTACAGTGGACTGTGCATGTCTGTGAGAAATTGTCTTGATTGCCTAAACTGATGTAGGAGAGCACAGTCCACTGTGGGTAGCACCATTCCCTGGGAAGGTGGTCCTGAGCTGTATAAGAAAGCAAGCTAAGCATGAGTCTGTGAGCCATCAAAAAGCATTCTTCTATGGCTTCTGATTCAAGTTCCTGCCTTGAATTCCCTCAATAGTGGACTGTAAGTTGTGAGCTGAAATAAACCTTTTCCTTCCCCAAGTTGCTTTTGGTCATGGTGTTGATCGCAGCAGCAAAATGAAACTAGAACAAGCTTTATTCTGTATTCTCAACTCCAATGTATCTTTACAAAATACAGAAGAGAAAAAGGATTTGGCAGAGATTTGGGTGGTGCAGCGGAAGCCAAAGTGTGACTTGGAGAAGTGAAGAAAGGTTCTCCTCTAACACTCTTGCAGGGAGAATGTTTTTGAACCTCGATTCACCTCTAGAACACTGACACAATACATTTTTGCCCAAGTTACGCAACCTGTGAATTGTTGTCCTGTCCCCAACAAAACATTTGGGACTATGTTCCTTGCTTTGTTGGCCTTTTGATGGGTTTGGCCACTAGGAGGCAGACAATGGGAAGGTGGGAGTGAGAAATGTTGACAGAAATCATCCATGTTGTCTCCTTGCCCTGTTCCCTTCATCCCAAGCTTGTCTCTGGTAAAAATCACACTGGACTTCAAAATCTATCGCTTCTGAAGAGAGCAAGCTCCCCTAAGACTTCAGTTCTCACTGGACTCCTTGTGTGATTTCCAATCTACTTGTCTATAGTGGGGTAATAACTTTTAAAGGCTGTGGTCTCTGAGTGCCCCACCCCCAACCCCTTATGTATTTTATTCTGATTTAATTCTGCATGTTTCCCTTCATTAAAGCCTCTCCGTTTGAACTCCTATGAGCTTTCTTTTCTTTCAAAACAGGAAGCACCTCACAGTTCGTATTCGACGCAAGACCTTTGAAAACCTTGTTTTGGTTTCCTTTCTGTTGTTGTGGAAATGGTAGCTCTGATAAAGAAACAATGTAAGGCCTACAATTTCAGGCAGAGAGGTGACCATGGCAGGATCTTAAGATAACCACGCACATGACGGCCACAGTCAAGAGCAGAGAGTGATGGATTAAGGCATGCATACAGGTGCTTGGCTCATGCCCTCTCCTTCTACATAATCCAGAATCCCTAGCCTAGGAAATGGTGCCACCCACAATTAAGATGGGTCTTCCTATATCATCAAATTTCATGAAAACAACCTCTCACAGACCTTCTCAGAAGCTGACCTTAACTGAGCCAGTCTTTCCCAGCTGTGCCCAGAGGCCTGCTTCATAGGTGCCAAACTGATTCCAACGTACCCACCTTGCACATGTTTTGTAACCTTTTAATTCCTAGCTTTTTAGAAAGCGAGTAGGAATTCATTCTATTCGCACAAAGAAATGAAAGCAGAGATTCATTAAGGAAACCGAGAGACGCTCTGATCTCCTAGAAGCCAGAGCTGCAGAGCACACTATGCTATTCTCACATCCAAGTCAGTGCTCTGGGAAAGACTCTGCAGGGGAAGGAAGGAGGCTTCTTGCACATAAGCCCAGAGACCCCCAAACTCTGCCACGGCTTAAGTACACTTACCCTCATCATTTCTGAGTTCACTTGGGTTGGAACTGTTGAGAGCAAATCGAGAATGCTAATGATGGCTCCTAGGCTTCCCGGAGATGAGCGGATGTCCTGTTCTTCCTTGCCAGCACTAACAGAAAGGTCTCTCAGGTATGCAGGGAGCTTCTGGTCCTGGGAGGGGCTCTTGATCAAAGCCTAGTTAAAAAAAAAAGGCCCAAACAAATGAAACTATTTTGATGCTGGTGATCTAGAAGCTGTAGTTTTCTTTTTTCTCATAATCAATAGTACGTACTAGTAAGTTAAAGTCTTCACCTCTTAAACTATCTGAGCATATTCCTCCGGATGGGAAAAGCTTAAGATCTCATGCACAAAAAGCAAAGAGCTAAACTTATGCGAACCTGAAAACTAAATGAAACAAAGGAATAATAGATATAGATTGCTACAGAGTTAAAATAAAATAAGCTTGTCACTTGTCCACATGGAAACACATACACCACTCCTTTTTTTCCCTCTATACTACTGATACTTCTGACTAAGAATGTGACACTCCTTCCATATTTCATTGTTCTGTATCTGTATACTTAGTAAATTATTAAGAGTGTCATTGTTTACTTTCATAGTCCCAAAAGAATCCATGAAAGCTGCCAAGGGAGTGAAATGAACTGCAGTTCTATTCAGCTGTGATGCCTATGAACTTCAAAAGAAACCAATATGGTACTATACCCCTAAAGTTGCAATAGTGGCACTCATATCTTGGCAGCAAACAATCACTGTCTATTTGGAATTAAGGCTCATTCAATAGGAAGGAAATCATGCTTTCTACTAGAAATCTTGTCAACTACCTGGGGCTAGCAAGGTCACGGATCTTAGAGGAGAACCTTATACCACCATTTCACTAAACCACATAATTCCTAACTATATTTTTAAAACTGACCCAAATGCCCACAGATAAGTCTAGCTTCTAACCCTTACTAACAAAAACTCTTTGTAATAGACAGAAACAATTACAGGGGCCCATAACTGGTCAAAATGGGACTGATCATGGATGTACAGCCCAATCGATAGATCTACAATACAACTCTTGTACTTGAGGCTCAGGAAAAACATTAAGGAAGAAGAGATGGAAAGATTATAAGATCCATAGGACTTAAAAATCAGTAGTGAGATTGTGCCTCCTAGAAATGATAAAGAAAGCTTCACCCATGATATCTCAATAATATGGCTGCCTCAACAAAGCCTGCACAAGGACAACAGTAACAGACATGTTAACGTGTAAGAAGGAAATTACATGGGGTCCCACCCTTAGATTAAAAAAAATCTATAGGCAACTAAGGGACATTGGGAGCAGAGGAAGTGGTCTTCCTGAGGGATGTGTTAGCCGATGTCAAGTGGTCAGCTCTGAAATCATTCATATATATATATATATATGTATGTATATGTATTCATATATATATATGTATGTATATATATACATTAAATGGGCTGAGAGGGGTGTGTCGTGTGTTTATGCGCATAAATATATAAATTACAGAAGAAGGGAACAAGGACAGGCATGGAAAGATTTGGAGGAGGAAAAGGGAATGGGGCAGAATTATGTGATTATATTTTAATAATAAATATACAATTATGAAAATAAAAAAGAGTTGTCCCCTTTTATTCTCAGAGCATCTTGAGTCAGATGACAGATTATATCATTTATCTGTACACATCAGTTTTCTAGCTATCTACCCTTTTTGTCCCTCAAAACAGGGTTTCTCTGTGTAACCCTAGTTGTCCTAGAACTTGCTCTGTAGACCAGGCTAGCCTCAAACTCAGAGATCCTTTTCCCTCTCCTTTCTGAGTTCTAGAATTAAAGGTGTGCAGCACTACTGCCCAGATGTATCTACCTTTTTAATTCTTTAAAAAGAGTGAGTTGAAAAACTACATATTTTATATAGGAAGCCTTTGATGAGTGTCCCTTTCTGTGAGCACACAGATATTTGTTTAATTTAAAATACTTTATACTGGGACATCTCCACCAATGTCACTTTGTAGTTTACTTTCAATATTTCTCTAATTAAGTGATTTGTTATTGAATGTTCTTTATATATTTTCTCTTTATGAAAATATTCTAGCTATTTGTCATCACAGCTATTTGAAAGCGATCAGTAAGAAAGTGTAATACAACACCCCACGTAGGCCTTGGACATGATGTGCCGAGCACTTGAGGGTGGGCTACCAGGCGATCCTAGAGCCCAGTACACACATAGTTCCCTTCCTATCAGGTGTAAGCGTTTTCAAAGCATTTCTAGATTTCACTGTTGAAATGGTTCCTCTTGATCGTCAACTTGCTGGGATTTAGAATCATCATAGAAACAAACTTCTGAACATATTTAAGTGGGAGTTTCTAGATTGAGTCCATGGAACTGGGAAGAGCCACTATCCACGCGAATGGTTCTGTTCCATGGGCCAGGTGGGGTCCTGGGCTGAATGAAAAGGCGAAAGCAATCTGGACGCCAGCATCAGCTCTCTGGGCTTCCCTACTGCGGATGCAATGTGACCGGCCTCCTGCCTCCATGCCTTCCGGGTCATGATAGACTTCAGACTCCAGCTGTGAGCTAAGGCCAAAACCTTCCTTTTGAAAGTTGCCTTTGTCACAGCAACTAGAAAAGGAGCCGACACAACACATTTTTGGCCATGCATTTTGGAGCGGTACACGGCTAGCTTTCTTAAGTGCTGAGAATCGTGCTGAACCAGAGAGATACCCCTCCCGCCAGGGCTTAGAGTCAAGCGTTTCCGGTTCACCTTGGCCAACTGGAGCAAACCATTGATGGGGGCTGAGATGCAGCTTCTTTTCTCTTCCTTCCACTGGGAGCCGACACATTTATATGTAACGGTCCCACCGATGATCTGGCCCGGGCTTCTGGAAACCCTGGAGAACTGGCACAGCTTCTGGATGACTTTCCCAGGTTCCCCAACACCTATGATGGGATCTCGGCATGTGATATTCTCCCCTGCGTCACAAACATGGGAATAAAGGGGACAATTGGGAATTTCTGAGATAATCATATTAAACACATTAAGTCAGTCTCAGACAAACACTGTGTGTTGTCTCTCATTTGTGGTTCCTAGAGTTTTTATAATACATAAAATCACATATGTAGATATGAGTGTAAAATATGAAATCATACGGAGTATTAAGCGGACTACTGGGGGTGGGGAATAGAGAGGGAGGAGGAAAAGAGTTAGGGGTTAATCTCAGTATATGCTACACACTTGTACAGAGCTGTCCTTGTTTTATACCGTGGCACTAAAAAAAAAAGAAAGAGAAAAAGAAAACAAAATTCAAGACAAGTGGTTAGGGATTATATGTGGTTTTTTTAAAAAAAGTTGAATACTCTTTATTTGAAAACTTGAAATCCAAATCGTTTTGGATTCTGAATATTTCTGAGCCTTAGTGTGGAGCCCCAAGTGAGCAGCACCACCAGGAGAGCTTTCCATGTGCAAAGTCTTTTCACTTCATTTTCACTTTGCTGAGGGTTGACCTGCAGCATTATGTGTGTGAGGGAAATTGCTGTCTCAGCCGCTGTGGTCAACATAAAGGGAGAAGATTGGCCTAACACTGATCTGCCTGCCCTGCCCCCTGTCAAGAGTATTAAAAACATGTATAACGATTTTCAAAAGAGATGCTTTGTAGGGAGAGAAAGGAAGTAGGAACCAGGGTCAGGCTGAGCAGATGTCTGTGCAAGAGTTCACACTGCCTTTACTCTTAGTGAGCTGTCGAGAACCAAACACCTTTGTTTTCGTTCCTGTTTTTTTTATTAATTCATTTTCTTATTAATTACAGTTTATTCACTTTGTTTCCCAACTGTAGCCCCCTCCCTTGTGCCCTCCCAACCTCACCCTCCCTCCCTCTTCTCCACTCAAGCCCCTCCTCCAGTCCACTGATAGGGGAGGTCCTCCTCCCCTTCCATCTGATCCTAGTCTATCAGATCTCATCAGGACTGGCTGCACAGTCTTTCTCTGTGGCCTGGTAAGGCTGCACCCATCTCAGGGGAAGGGGATCAAAGACCCAGCCACTGAGTTCATATCAAAGACAGTCTCTTTTCCCCTTACTAGGTAACCCACTTGAAGACTGAGCTGCCATGGGCTACATCTGTGCAGGGGTTCTAGGTTATCCCCATGAATGGTCCTTGGTTGGAGTATTAGTCTCAGAAAAGACCCCTGTGCTCAGATTTTTTTGTTGTTGTTCCTGGTTTTCTAAAATACACTTATTGCTTTCAACCCACAGCAACCTCCTGTATTCTGCAATGGCTTTTCTCTGTGCTTCGTGCCCACCTTTAATCCTTAGGACTTTCCTTTTGGATGTAGGGATAATCTAAATTATGGAAAATAACAAGAACTTAATGTATAGTCGTCCAAATAAGAGATTACCCTATGTACCAAGGGTCTTTTTTGTTTTGTTTTGTTTTGTGCCAAGGGTCTTAAGGTCATGACGCCTTCCTTATTTGATGGACAGGTCCCAGTTACCAATCTAAACAAGAATATACACACATCTTTCAGTAAGCTCAAATACGCTGACTGGGAGAATTATAGAACCTTCGTATATTAATGATCCATTTACCCAGAAGACATTTTTATTACTTGGTCTCTCTGGTGACTGTGGAAGAGTTCTTCCTCATGAACTCACACAGAAACAGTCACCGAGATCATGACTTTTCATCCTGAAAATATACCAGGTCACACGGGCTCGGGGTAGGGAGGGGGAGGGCACATAACCGCTCTCCCTCCACTTCTTTTCAAATGGCTCTATCTCAGAAAAAGAGTGCTCGTGAGAACACATTCCCTTAATGTTATCTCTCTGGGATTTCAGCTGGACGCAGGTTGCCCACTCCATTCTTCTGGGCCCAGCAGAAGAATGATTTTATTTGCCGGGTTCCCTCTCCACTATCAGGGTAGAGTTAAACCAGGAACCCTTTTCCGGCCACTCACATCTTTATGTTTACCATAGCAGCTGTGAAAGCATCTTCAATTGCAAATCTCTCTCCCCCTAGGCTAGAGGACAGAGAACATGGCCTCTCTTTTCTTTTCTTTCTGAATTTCCAATGGCCTGCTGCAGCAAGGCCATACTGAATGTATGTTATATATGTTATACAAATGAAGGAGGCGATGAGTAACTGAGTCTCTGCTCTTGATGATATGATTTTAAAGCAGTTTGAATGCACTTACCTGGAACAAGAGTAAGCTTCATAGATGGGCTCCGGACTGAGCTGTTGGCTGCATTGGTGAAATGGCAAAACACATTGATGTTTTTGCGACACCAGCGAGGTGAGTTTGCTGGCAGACTGTATTTGTAGCATGCTTGCTTGCCAATGACTTCTCTCTCTAAAGACAGGGTTATTGAAAATATGAATTCATGACATAAACAAGACAAAAAGGTTGTCAAGATGTTCTGATATGAACAAACCTGCCCCAAACTCCTAGGAATTTGTGACAGTTATTTTTTTTAATGTGGTTTCACACATTTATGTGGAAATAGCCTC
Organism: Pachyuromys duprasi; assembly: GCA_028658305.1. Classification (NCBI taxonomy): domain Eukaryota; kingdom Metazoa; phylum Chordata; class Mammalia; order Rodentia; family Muridae; genus Pachyuromys; species Pachyuromys duprasi. The sequence goes on along the minus strand of CM053756.1, from coordinate 23,073,146 downwards.
CGGCTCTCAGAGTAGGTAAATTCATCTTTGAGTGTATGCTAGCCAAAAATGTCACCTTGACCAATCATGGTTTCAAGTCTGAACCTGTATCCTGCTCTGTGCATAGGTCATACCCTGCCTCACACAGGGACTTAAAATCACCTCTTTATAGACTATTCTGTATTTTAAAGATTTATTTAAATATTTCAAAATTGTGTGTAACCATGACTGTGTGTGTGCAAGTCAGTGCAGTTGGCTGTAGAGTCCAGAAGTTAATTATTCTTTGACTAACAGTTCTTGAATCCCATACAGAGTGTAAGAATAATGTCCAAGGTGGGGTCAAGGCATGAATAATGCTTAAGGGGAACTTGTTCACACCCAGAGTAGAGGCCAGACTTTTAACCATGACTGACAGATTTTTGCTTTTCTGACCTAGTCTTCTATTGGACATGTCACCCTTTGAAGATCTTGTCATTGTGCCAGGGGTGGGGTGTGGTAGGGAATGGCTCGGGTACCATTGAAAGACTAAAAGCTGGGGCTGGAGATACGGCTCAGTGCTTTAGAGCACTGCCTGCTCTTGCAGACAATGTGGGTTTGGTTCCCAGAACCCATGTGGAGGCTCATAAACATCTATAGCTCCAGTTCCAGGGAACTCAACATCCTCTTCTGACTTCCACAGGCTCTGTGTGAATGTCACACGCACACATACACACACACACGCACATACACACACACACATACACACACACACACACACGCAGTCAAAGTACTTACACACATAAAGTCAAATGAATAAATCTAACAAAACATTTTAAAGAGCAAAGTCTTCCTGACCCTGGGATGCTGATAACGGCAAATGCTTTTAGGGCACATCAGCCTTGCTAGAGGGCGGTTCTCATTTTCTTTTCCTCTGTGGTGTTTGAATGGTTCTCTCTTATCATCTGGCTGGCTCAGTTATGCAGTTAGAAGGATTATTGGGTCATTTTCTATCAAGTTATCTTACAACATAGAAGGATGGATTATCAGAATGTCTAGTTGGACACATTGGGAGAGCAGAGATGAAGGAAAACTCATGGGCTCCACCCAAAACTTCTGCTTCAAACCAGTGAGTCATCAGCCATACAGCAAAACAAGATAAGAAAGGCTGGCAGAATCCTCCCTGATGCAGTCTCCAGGATCTTTTTATCCAGAACTGAGGACTGATCTCATGGGCCTCCTACATGCCAGGCCAGTGCTTTGCATCAGAGCTACATCCTTGGCCTTGTTTCATTTCTTATATTGAGACAGAATCTCACTAACTTGCCTAGGTTGGCCTTGCATTCCCTATGATGGCTTAGGCAAGCCTAGCCCATGAATCCTCCTGTGTCAGCCTCCTGAGTAACTAGGATTACATTCCTGTACCAGCAAACATGGTTGGGTCCCTGTGAATTTTTTTTAATATCTGTCTTAAGAGTGAAAATTCACATCTATGAACTAACGCGGCCTAATGGGGGGATGGTCTGTCTCTTACCAGCAGGAAAGGATGAGGAATCTATGTGGAAAGTCACGGAGTACTTTTCCCCTACACTGTCTTCTACGCAGCACTTGAACTGGTGGTTACTGGTGCACAGACCACTGGCTTCCAAAGGATCCATCATGATATCTGACTCCAGAGGCAGCGGGTGAACAGTGACGTCTTTGGTGGCGACACTGTATGAATTCTTATATCTAAATATGCAGTGGTAGGTTCCTGAGGGGAGGGAGCAAAAGTGAGACGGAGTGCAGTAATCATTTGGGGGTGGGGGAGTGGGTAGAGAGTTTGAGACAGGGTTTCTCTGTGTAGCCTTGGCTGTCCTGGACTCGCTTTGTAGAGCAGGCCTGCCTTTGTCCCCCTGAGCGCTGGCATCACAGGTGTGTGCCACCGTACCTGTCTTGAAGTCATCACTCTTAAAAGGCATCCCCGGGGATAAGAAGAGTGTTAGCTGGGACATGATGTGGTGTTAACATACCCACTTGTCTGTCTGGAAACACGTGGTCCTCTGGACTCCAAGACACTGTGGTCCCAGAGGTCAAACCACCCTCTAAGCAGCTGCCTCAGATATTTAGATGCTCAGCATGGTGGCCTGCTAGATTATGAAGGCCCCGTGGATGTCAGCTGTTACCACACCATTCTACCGAATCCTTACCCTTTGAATCACTTGTATCTCCCGGCAACATGAACAATGTGGAAATAAAAACAGGAAACAGAAATGCTTCTCTATTTAAGACGAAACATATAAATGCTTCCTAGAGTTTTCATGGCACAGCTGGGTAGTGTACCACCAGGCATCTAGTAAAGTTGTATTGTTAATATTGTTATTTGTGTGCACAAGTATGTGCAGACGCATGTGTGTGCAGATATGCATGTACATGTGCATACATGTACATGTGGAGGTCAGAGAATAACTTCCAGGGTTGCTTCCTAGGTATCTTCCATTTTCTGTTTGAGATAGGGTCTCTCACGGGAATTTGCCACAGGCTAGGCTAGCTGGCTAGCAAGAACCCAGGAATCCACCTGTCCACCCACCGCTGCTGAGACTGCAAGCTGGCACTACTTTGCTGGGCTTTGTATGTGTTATGTGGGGATCGAACACAGGCCCTTACACATGCAAGATAAGTGCTTTACTGGCAGAGCCATTTCTCAGGCCCTAGTAAAGTTATCTGGAAAAACCTCCCATTGTTATAACAGCAGGAGTGCGGGCTGTGGAGTGAGACACTAACTCTAGTCCAGGTTACACAACTTAACTTTCACTACCATGTTTATTATTGCTTAGGCATCATTTTCCACAACTGTAATGTGGGATAACAAGGGCCTGACAGTGGCGGTGCACGCCTTTAACCTCGCTTGGGAGGCAGAGGCAGAGGCAGGCGGATCTCTATGAGGCCAGCCTGGTCTACAGAGTGAGTTCCAGGACTGCCAAGGCTACACAGAAAACCTGTCTCAAAAAATTGAAGAAGAGGAGGAGGAAGAAAAGGAGAAGGAGAAGAGGAGGAGGAAGAAGAAGATGGGATGGTGTTATTCTACCCCCCACTGTCACATGCAAAGAGCAATAAAGTGGTTATCATAGGTGTATCCTAAGACAAGAGCCTTCGTAGGCAGCTTCTGCCATTGCATATGTCCAAGGGTCTGGATAGTCTGCTGCAGGGTGTGGCCTGACACTCACCATTCCACTCTCGGGTGGAGGTCCTCACTGTGAGCACCGACTCCGCTCCGTCCTGATACTTCCTCATGGTATAAAACCTTGGATGGATTTTAATACCGGCTGAAGTGTTCCAGTACACCTCATCATAGTTACTCACATCGCTGAGGCATGTTATAGAAAAGCTTTGTCCCTCAGAAACAGAAATTGGGTCCGGGGTTATTGTTAAGTTGGCTGAAAGAATGCAAACAAAACAGACAAGACAAAAACCGACAACAAATCCAATGTTTAGTTTTTCTGATGACATCGACACAGGAGTGAAATTTAAGACAGAGACAGCAACACGGACCGTCCTGACTCTACTCGTGTCAACGTGGAACTGGTACCTTGCTGCTCCTGGGTTTTACTCGTTTCTAGGCTGTTCCCGGTGGTGCTCTGAACTGTACTCACTTCCAGCACATGCCTTAGGACCTCGTGCACTTCCCCTTTGTGGCTGGAATTATCTCCTGATGATTGGCAGGGCAAAAGGTTGCAAACTTAGGGATGTTGGCTTAATCCACCACGCTCCCCTCCAACCTCCTCTGTGACCCCCTCAAGGGAAAATTAGGGGACTGAGTTCTTGCCACAACTTCATGTCAACTCTTTAAGCACTGTTGTCTCTTGGAAGGCACCTATACTCACCACTGTACCACCAATGTCAGACCACTGTGATGTGCCTTCACTTCTTTCTAGATCTGTCCCCATTAAAAGGTACCTTTTGCCTCTGTCGGTACATCCGCAGCATTTCCTGATGGTCTAGCATACAGTTAGTGCTTCATAAATGAAAGAGTGAATTCTTGATCTACGTTTTCAGTAGCGGGAATCATAGAGTTCACTCTCCAAATAATTATGCTTATACTATCTCAGGCAGACTAGGGTGTAGGGATACCTTAATACTATTTATAGCTATTGCATATAACTATATATCGCATATAAATATATAACTATTGCTATAACTACATGCAATACTATAACTTAGGTTAAATAATGTCATTAATTACATGTTCACTGCTATTTTTGGAACTTTCTCATAGACTCTATAAGACATTAGTTGTTGACAATGTTGAGGCCATTGCGAGATACATGCTGATATAAAAACCCATTGTTTATTTTTCTCTTGTTCTATCCTCTGTCTTCTCTGGGAGCATGTCTTTTCCGTGACTGACATCTCAAAGCCACATTGGCTTCAGTTGTCTATGGAGGTGAGCCGCCTCATTTCTTGAGTCTCCTGCCACAGGTTTGCTTCTCCAGTCAAATATACCTCTTATTCTTAATAATAATCCAGAGAAGCCAGAGCTTTCTACAGTGTCTTAGTCAGGGCTCACGTGCTGAGGTACAGCACCAAAGTGTCCACATGATGCAGTGTGTCCCTTACCCTGTACTCCCTGACTGGAGGGATCTGAAATCAGCTCCCTGAGGGACAGCCATTTCTGATCAGAAAGCAAAGCCTCATGGACCCAGAAATCTATTTCTCTTGTTTCCAGGAGAGATGGGATGACCAGACCAGTAATTTTCAGCAAGTACTAACCATGCCTCTGTAACATGTCCCAGGTTTCCAAATAAGAGCTGCTTCCTCAGAAGAGGAGACAGGTGCCTCCCCAAGAGGCATTCCTGGGTACTTTTGGAACTTTGTGACTTTCTGTAGTGAAAGCTGCTGCTGCTTCTGCTGCTGCTGCAGCTGTGTATGTGTGTTTGTGTGTGTGCATGTGCATGCACTCTTGCTCTAACTCAGAGAGCTGTGCTGATGGCAAGGGCTCCCCATGAACTTATTCTTGACGAATAAGCACTAAGTCCCATTAGCAGAACATTTGTAGAAGACAAAAGAATCACTTTCATCCTTCTTTTCATGACATTTCTCAAAGGCTGTAAATGGTTCATTTTCAGATAGATGGAAAAGCATTTCTGTTGCTGTAGGGATTCTATAATGCTAGCTGATTAATGATTTAGTTACTGTTTTGATTGGCATATGACCAAGGCTGCGGTTAGAATGAGAAATGCCACCATATGCTCACATGTTTGAACACTTAGTTCCCAGTTGGTGATACTCTTGGTGAAGGTTACAAAACCTTTAAGACATGGAACTTTTGGGAGGAAGTATATCACTGTGGGCAGGCTTTAAGGTTTTACAGCCTGGCCATACTTCCTGTTCTCTCCCTGATTCCTGTGTGCGGATGAAATGAAGAATGACACTTTCAGAAACTAAGAACTGAGGGACTGAAACAAAGCTTTTTATTCAACCATAAAACAATGCCAAATGAGCAGACTAGCTTTCCGCAATGTTGTTTCTAGAATGGATAGACCGGGAGAAGAGGAACCAGAGACAGAATTGAGGGGTACTGAGGAAGGGAGTGAGTCTGTTGGGATTTAAGGAGGAAAAACTGAATTGTGGGAAGGAATGGGGTTGGCTATCATGAATTCAATGACGACAACAGAACTAACCTGTTCATGACTATATTTTCCCAGCCCAACTTCTTCCTTTATCAGGACAACACAGTTGTACTACCTTAGTTTCTCCCCACTTTTTCCTACCCAACTCTTCCCAACTTAAAATGATTCCATCTGAATTGAAACGGAGTAGAGGGACATCTGCCCACCATCCCACTCCCATGGAAAGCTCAGCTTTATTCTGCCCACCAACGACCCCAGCTGATGGGCGAGGGTAACCTACGTTTGTCTAGATAGTCTAAGGCAAGTGTTCTTACCTACAGAGGTGAATGTAACAGCTATGTTCTTACTGCCTCTGGCTCCGTAGGGACTGATGAACTCACACGTGTAGGTGACCGTCGTTCCAGAAGACCCACTGGGACACTGGGTTCCATCTGCCTTGAGGGTGTAAGTGCTGCAGCTAGATTCTAGGTCCGTTTCTGGGTTCCCTGCAATGATATACACAAATTTTCAACATCATAGTTGTCTGACTCTGAATTAGCAGCAAGTTTTCTTAGTGGAAACCTCAGCTTCAAGCTCTTCATGCTCTGTCAGCTGCTGACAGCTCTTTATTTCCCAAATCACCGTTTCCATTCCCAGAAACATTCTGCCCTTGAAGCCGTCTTTACTTCTCTCCTAGGGTTCTTCAGTAACCCCATGTGTGATTTTTTTTCCTATTCCAATCTTCATTTTTTTTTCCTCTGCCCAACTTCATCTGCTACTGCAGTCCTGTAACACTCTTTAAACATGTACACCATCCCAGAGCAAAAGACCTAAAATAAGCTGATGGATTAATGTCAAAATAAATGCAATCTTTCAACTCTAGCTGATCAACGATTCTGTATGACTAGGTTTTATGGGGGGTGGTGTTTGCTTTGTTTGTTTGTTTGTTTGTTTGTTTTCCTCAAGCGTGCACCAGTTGTAGTCATCAAAAAACAGGGAACCTCAATTGAGAAAATGCCTCCACAAGATCCTGTAGTAAAGCACCCAGCCTATTGTGGGTGGTGCCATGCCTGGGTTGGTGGTCCTGGGTTTCACAGGGAAGCATGCTGAACAAGCCATGAGAAGAAAGCCATCAAGTAGAACACCTCCATGACCTCTGCATAAGCCCTGCCTAGTGTGGTTTGAATGAGAAATGCCCCCCCCCCACACACACCCTTATAGGCTCATGTGTTTGAACACTCAGTCCCCAGTTAGCACAGCTCTTTGGAATGGTAACAAAGCCTTTAGGGTGTGGGAATTTGCTGAAGGAAGTACCAACATCACTGCAGGTGGGCTTTAAGATTTTATATCCCCCACATACTTCCTGTTCTCTCACATTCCTGACTGCCAGGCTTTTTCCCTCATGGTGATTGTGTCTTTTCTGGAACTGTAAGCCAAAATAAACCTCAGCTTCTCTGACTTGTCTTTTGTCAGGGTATTTTATCACAGACACAGAAAAGTAGCTAGTCCGACCAGCTTTCCTTCTCCAGTGCCTATATGAGTCACTCCACTGAGTTCCACTTTCTTTCACTTTGACAAGGTCAGTTCTAATTCTAGAAAGCCTGCCCTCCGTTCATCCTTTCTTGAACCAAGTTCTCAGAAGAAAGCCACATCTGCATTAATGCTTCTACAAGGCCAACTGACTATAGAGAGCTACAATATTGCCCTCAGATATGGGTCAAGTCTTAGGTCAAGTCTGCTCATGTAAAAGCTCCTCTAGCTCCCCCCTCCCCCACCCACCCCCGCCCCACCCCGCCACCATTTCATGATGCTTCTGCATTTGACATCTTTGGTTTCCCACTCTCCTTTTTACATTAACTCTTTAAAACTGGTCTTTGTCACCTTCTACTTTACCAAACGTGTTTCCTACAGGCCAACAGGGACCTCCTCTTTCTTCTTGGGCTTTTCCTCAAGCTGTCCAGCCACCTTCTTTCTGCTGTGGCCACTTGAGCCCACAGGTCCTTCCTTTCTCTTTCCTGTGTTCATCCTCCTGGGCCTCCTTTCTACAGCTCCTTTCCTGAGCATCCTTCTTAAACGCAAGTTTTATTCTCTGGGTTGTTCCCCCACCCCACCCCTCCCCAACGTCCCATTAATTTTTTTCACTCTCTCAACAACACGAGCAGCTCTGCCCTCTGCTGTAGATTGAGACGGGATGACGCTAAGAGGCATGTCCTGGTTGGAAACTTTTGAGGCAAATTCCCAAGAGTTGATTTGACATCTCGGCTACCTCAAACTCAACACGTGCAATTTATTTATTTTTCCTCCCCCAGACAAAATTCGTGAAGCCAGTGTTTCCTTTCACTGCTATTGGCAGAAACCCAATTTGCAAAGCTTAAAGGCCACTTTAATTACCTGCACTTCCTCACATTGTACTTCCATTCACTTGTAAAAACCCTCTTTGAGCTTACACTCCTGAGAGATGCCTGTCTCTGTCAAGGCAAGGTCACCCACCTAGGCCCCACAGTTCTGCTGTCTGGACTTTGCAACTGATTACTTCTGGGCCTCAGTTCTGAATTAATTGACTCTCCAACTTACTCATTATGCTACCTGGAAGTTTCATTTTGTTTTTTGTAGTTGACTTGTTTTGGGTTTTGAGACAGGGTCTCATTATACAGCTCGAGCTTGCTTTGGATTTGCTGTGTAATCCAGGCTGGCCTTAAATTTGTGATTCTCCTACCTCAGCATCCTGAGCTTCAAGAACAAGAAGGTACCATGATGTCCAGTAAGTATTTAGTTTTCTGAAGTTCAGCTCTGATCACATAACTTACTTTTGCTTTTAAATTCTTACCGTGTGTGCAGAGTAAGTCAAATGCTCTTAACATGGTGTGTGGCATTGAAGGACCAGGGGCTAGACAGATCTCTAATAACCAAGCAGATAGGGAGAGGACCCACAAATAGATAATAAAGACAGCAAACTTCTAGCTTCTCCTCATGAGACATAAGCCTGGCATCTCAAAACAAAGGCCTAGTGGGCTTTTTTTTTCCCTCCCAATAGTACTCCCTACAAACCCCACAAATGGGCCAGCCCAACAGGCTGGGGCTGGATCAGGACATACTTACACCAAAGTTTTGGGCCCATCAACCTCCCTGTCTGTCAGGTTTCAAACCTGGAACCCTAACCCTAACCCTGTTAGTACACAGGCAATTTCACTGACCCGCTTCCAGTGACCTAGCAACTGCTTAAGTCATCACCTGCTGCCTCCAGGTGTACCAGGTGTGTGCTGCATATAAAAGGACCACCAGCCACCCCAGAGAGCTCTCTCTCTCTCTGTCTCTGTCTCTGTCTCTGTCTCCGTGTTTGCATGGTGACTTCTCTGGCTTCACCTCCTGAGGCCTGTGAACCTGACTGAGAACTGTTCCCAAATAAACCTGCTTTAATACTTTTAATTTGGCTTATTACGTTGGCAGAGAAAACTTATTATCTTGGTGCCAAAACCCAGCCCCTGGGTTTGAAATCTAACACTGTCTTTGTTCAGACTGACCAACTGAACAGCCCTAAATCGGGGAAAGAAAACCCCTCCAAGACCCTTAGAACCTCCAGCCAAGGAGGAGAGGCCTGGTTTTAGGCTCCCGTGCTTCGCCTTTTCTTTGCAGAAGATCTCTTTCTCGCTTTCTTTAAATGCACCTAACCAAGTGTGTGCCCTCACTCTGGCTGCTGATTCTGTCCAACGTACCTGAGCTTTCTCCCATTGATCCCCATTGCACTTGAGACTTTTTTTGTTTGTGTTTGCCTTTAAATTCTTTAATTAGCAGATGAAACAAACCTGATTCACACCCCCTAGATGGTAGCAGCACTTATCACACAATATGCTCTAATCTATCACTCTCCTCTGGATTTGATTCTTCATCTCAAAAATCAAACCACAGTGTGGACTTCACCGCATCCTATAACCTCAGACCTGGATACCTGAGTTCACATTTGTATCTCTTCCACCGCATCCTGCTGAACGTAACTCATCCTTAAAAGTCCAACCTCTTCAACCAGCAAGCAACCCAGTAAGCCATGCAGAGTGAGGTGTGTAGAGAAACGGACAGAATAATAGGAATGTGTCAAATGATGTGTTCCCCCAAAGAAAATTCAATACAGAGCGTGGATTTAAGTGAGGGTCATTTCAGATGGTGACTAAGGAGGATTTCAGAGGAGAGGAAGCTATTCTAAGCCTGAAAGGACGTCCAGGACTTTCAGAGAAACCAGAGCTGCATTGTGAAGCCGAGGCCGTCAGTGGGCTGGGTGAGCAGAAACCAGCGATCCTCACTGTAGAACTTAGCACTCCATCAGGCTGCCCTGGAGGGCCAGGGCTGGATTCAGGATGGGAGGATAGCAAGCTATGCAGGAAATCCATTGTTCTGCAGGCTGGTCAACCTTGCTGGACTTAGAAAAGTCTGCAAAGGGTTCACCGGAGAGAGAGGTCCCTGAGCATCCCGCTGCAGACTTCCTGGTTCCTCTGCCAGAGGGCGAGGTCTGTCACCTTCCAGAGTTGAAAGCTCCTCCATCAGAGCCATGGGAATTGTGCAAGGCCTCTCCTCCATCTGGCAGCTCCTTCAGGATGCCTGTGCCCTCTCGTCTTTATAAACTGGGGAAGTGACTAAATGTCCCATACAGACATTTATTTATTTATTTTGATTTGTCCAGATATCTTTCCCAGTTGTCAGAAGTCTAATCAGATGCCACAGGTAGATGTGGCTAGTAAAGTAAGGAAAAGTGTGGGTGTAAACTGACTTTTCAAAATAAAAACAGCAATAATAATGTAGCAGAGTCTGAGATCAAAGACTTTGTAACTTCAACATCACACTAGCAAAGTTTTTAGAGTTGTATTTTAGTTCAAAGATTTGTCTCTTTAAATTTAGCACATAATAGGGCTGGAGAAATGGCTCAGTGCTTAAGAACACCTGGGTTCGATTCCCAGCTCCCACATGGCAGATCACAACTCTCTGTAACTCCAGGATCAAACACTCTCACACAGACCTACATGTAGGCAAAACATCAATGCACATAAAATAAAAATAAAACAAGTTATTTTAAAAATTTTAGTACATAATACTACTGTTTCTTAAAAGAGATGACTGCGGTCCCATGTGGTTTCTAAATAGCAAATGAGCAAATGATCCTTTTTTTTTTTTTTTTTTTTTTGTCTAAAGTGCCGGCAGCTCATTCCAGAGCTGGCTCACCAGGATGAAGAAGCTGGTCACTATAGCTGGTGAAATGAGATAGATGGAGAGCCCTAATTTTTCTTTTCATACTGTGTTAATCTTGGGAAAGTTATTTAACCTGGATCCTAATATCCTTGTGGAGGTAAAAATACTAGCTTCAAACTCAATCATATTCTTTTTTTTTTTAATGCATTATCATTTTTGTCAAAGTTTTAAACCACTATTTTTTAAACCACTATTTTAAGTTTTTAAAAGACTTATCTATCTTATGCCATGTGTTTGAGTGTTTTGTTTGTATGTCCATCAGTATAGCATGTGTGTGCATGGTGTCCACGGAGGTCAGAACAGATATCAAATCCCTTAGACTTGGTAGAAAGCTGCTATGTTGGTGTTGGGAACCAAACCATGGTTCTCTGTAAGAGCAACAAAGGGCTGATCCATGTCTCTAGACATGTTTGCTGCTTTTCTTTCTCATTCATTAGCATAAACTGGAGGGTGGGGAATTTCAATTTAGATCTCAGGGCAAACAAAGGCAGAGTTGGAAAGATGGATCAGTGGTTAAAACACTTTCATATATGCAGGAGGACTGAAGTCAGATCACTGGCATCCATATAAACACTGCAGCCTACCTAGTCTCAGATGTGGAAGGGAGACAGAAGATCCCTGGATCAATCAGGCTCGCTATGCTAGCAAAATTCCTGAGTTCTGGGTTCAAGAGAAGGCACTCAAAGAAGATGCTCAGTTATTATCCCTTACCCTCCACACATGTGTACCCCCAAAACTGTATGGGCCAACACATGTAAACACACATGCCACATATATATACAGGCAAAAAAAAAAGTAAATGAGTAGACATGGACATGAAGCAACTGAATGACATAGGTCTGCAGAGAAATGCAAGCTGGGAACAGAGAGACAGAAAAAAACCTGACACAAGTACATGAGCGAGGAAAGAAATGAGATGTCCCGGTCCGGCCTAGGTGAAACTTTGTGACTGCAGTTTTAGCTCTTTGCTGAGGATGGAAAGGAAGGGTGGGCCATGCTATGGACCTAAGTCACGGGGTCACTTTCTCTCAGGCTTTTATCTGCTAGAATCTTGTCCACAACACAAGCGCGATGCTTGCATGAGAGAACCTTTGGAGGTTTGTTGTAGAGTATTTAGGCTGGAGTTGACATCAAACCTAGCGCTTTATTCTCATGGTCCAGAATAAATACCATTTTCCTCTGCCCACAAAATCCCCCCCCCCCTTTTCTTTCTTGGCTGAGAGACAAGCAAAGGGCTCTCTTTGCAAAAGGTCTCAATCTACCATTCTTACCTAGAATGCTTATTTTCCCTTCCTGCTTCCATTCAATTTTACTCCAGTTTGCAATGTTCTCACTGCAGCAGTTCAGAGATATAAGATTGTTATCACACACGACCTTTCTTTCTTCCTGGGCCAAAATCCGGATAGGAGTGACATCTATTCTTCTGGATGTCCCATATTCAAAAATATCCAATGTCAGGTTGCAACCATATATGCCTTCAAAAAATTAAACAGAATTATAAATTATTATCACCCCTATAAATGTCCTTTAATAGAATTGAACCTCGTCTCTTTGTATTGTGGCACCTGAGACTTGATTCAAGGACCCCTAGAGGAATATTCAGAAACTGTCAAGCCAGGGCAGACATGTCTAATGATGTAAAGTAAAAAGTAAAAAGAAGGTCTTGATTGCTGCATTCTCAGGCTCAGGTGTGAGATTAGAAGACACAGGGAAGTGAAATTGGAAAGTCTTAGAGAATTGGAGGACCGTGAGTAATTCTGCCATGCTATTTAATCCTGTGGTAAAATAGGAATCTGCAAAGATGTGATCAGGCTCATATGTCTATAGCCTCCCTTTCTTGGGCAGAGGAAGAGAATTGGTCTTAGTAATACCTGATCCTAAGTGGGGTTATTAAATACTAGAATGTGGTGAAGAACTCTTTCTTTCTTTTTTTTTTTTTTTTTTTTTTGCGGTTGCTCAGAGTAGGTAGGAAGGTGGAGAAAGCCGAAGAGAGGGATTGTTATAGGGGAAAAGAACATCTGGGGAGGCTGGATAGACTCACCACCTTGATTTTGCTGATACCTTTTCAAATATATGTGTCAAATTTAGTAAGTTGTGTTCTTAAAATGCACGCAGGATGTTCTATGCCAATTTTATCTCCTCACACTAAATTTTCATAGGTTAATTAAAAACTAAAAATCATAAACCATACTACATACTATGTAAAGTTCAAAAGTAAATCACCACATTTTAAACATCATTAAAAACAGGGCCCTGGGTCATTGGGGAGATGGTTCGGTGGTGGTTGGCTATGCAAGCCTGAGGATCTGAGTTCGGATCCCCCGAACTTGTACAAAAAGATGATGACATGGTGGCACGTGTCACTCTATAGAGCCAGGGAGGCAGAGACAGATGGGTTCCCAGGTCCCGTTGACTAGCAGATTGCTGGGTGCTGCACTCAGTGAGAGACCCTGTCTCAAAAGCTAAGGTGGGTGCAATAAAGAAAGACATCCCAGAATCTGGCCTCTCCATGGATATGAACACACACCCACACAACATTTGCATTCACACACACACACACACACAGAACATGAGCCACCAGGCTTCCTGTGAACGGCTCACCCCCAGCTCCTGCTCTCTGGACTGCCTGCCCCCAAGTCTCCGGTCAGACACCCACCTGCATCGTGCCGCGTGAAGTTATAAATGGTGAGGCGGGAGACGAGGCTCATATTGTTGAGGACTGCAGTGTGAATGGAGAATCTGTCGCTGTTCGGGATGTCAGAGCGTTTTTCTCCATAGTACCAGGACGTGTTGGAGGACACAATTTCACTTTCACACTCCAGGGTCACATTGTCTCCTTCAAAGATGACATCCGGTATGATGGTGAACTTTGTTTCATCTGGGAATCCAAAGAAAAAGTGTGAGGGTCTACACATCGGTGAGCTACAGGCCGTGGAACTGGCTCTGCGGGCTTTGCCTCTCGGGATGCTTGAGGGCATCCTGTTCACAGGCCCCCCTACCATCCTTTGAGTACCAAAGGTCCCGTCACCCACTGACGCACCAGAGCCCATGCCTGAACCCCATCTGTCAAATGGAAGGGGGTACTGAAAGTCATGGATTTTCCACCACGATTTTAAATGACCTGGACCGGCAGTTTGGAAGCCTCCCCATGAATCCATGTTGGGGAAGGGCCAAGGCAGGGCTGGAGTGGTGCACATGGGTGCTGAAACCCGCCCACCGAGGTGGTAACAGGACTGTGTTCATAATCAGCTTCTGCTGGTTCTGCTCCCCCTCCCCCCACGGCGTCAGCCCCACGATTATGGACCTCTAGAATGTGTGAATGTGGGAGAGTCACGGGCCCTGTGGTTCCATTGTAAATCCCTGTCCCCGCCTCCCTGACTCTCCCGCTGCAGTGACATTAGTCATAGAGGGACGGGTGGCCCGCAAAGCTCCTGACCTCCACACTGTGAAATATCACCGTGATTTCCTAGATCTTTGTCCTCTCCCCAACGTTTTTTTTTAGTATACAAAGTATTAAATTTCATTATGGCATTTTTTGTTCGTTTGTTTGTTTGCTTGCTTGCTTGTTTCAAGACAGGGTTTCTCCGTGTAGCCCTGGCGGACCTGGAACACAACCTGTCGATCAAGCAGGCCTCAAACTCACAGAGCTCCACCTGCCTCTGCCTCCTGGGTGCTGGGATTAAAGGTGTGTGTCACCCGGCTCATTATGGCATTAAAATGTTGTTGTTGTTGTTGTTGAGTCTCTTCCTAACTTCTCCCTTAGCCTTTTCCACCTCCAGAAGCTTCCTCTCTTCCTTCTTGTTACACATTAAAGGCAAGTCTGGTTCACCTGGGTTAGCATTTTTTCCAGATTCATCTATTTTCCTGGAAATTTCATAATTTTATTTTTCTTGACAGACTAGAAAAATTGCATATATATATATACAGATATATGTGTGTATATGTGCATGTGATATATACATACATATATATGCATACACCCCCCATATATATATATATATATATATATATATATATATATATATATATCCCATATCGTAACAGTAGCCACAGATATGCAAGCATCTCTACGATCGATTTCCTAGGCTTAATCAATACCCTTGCCATGCCTGACCCCAGATGAACAGGTGTGTCAATGAAGTATGGCCCACTTACTGTTTGGTGTTCCTTGGAAGGAGCTGTAGTCCATTCTGTAAGTCTGGTTGAGGTTCTGTGTGACTTGCTCATTGGCTTTGTGAATAGATCCAGGCAGCGGTGACGATGTAACCTGGACCTCAAGGTTCACTATCACGCTGCCCTGGCTGCACGGAGACCACCCAGTTCAGTAAAGCAATAATTCACCTAGCGTCACCTAGATCCCTGTGGTTTATTGCATGGAAGAGCGAAATAGCAGAGGCCAGCTGTGTTCCATCATCAAGGAATCAATAAAACAAGCCTGTCTTTAAATGCTAGCTGACGGCCCAAGGTAAGACTTGCCCAGGGATGTAAATGAGAAAAGAAACTAGATGGGGAACAGTAAGATGAACCCACAAGATTTCCAGGCTCCAGAGGAGCCCTTCATGGTGCATCAGCAGACCCTGAGATCTGTCTGCCTAGCAGAATCTTCTAGTAATGCCTTTAACGTTGCTATCCAATATGCTTCCATTTTCACATTTCCAACTCTCAGAACCACAGATGTATTTCTGCCTGCAAAACTCTTTCATGCATGAGGCGAACACACCTTTGTGCTTCCTTACTGCAAAGGAGGTCCGTCCACAAAGAATAGGGACATATCTTGATGTTCCCTTTTCCAGTTTGCCACTGTGGTCTGGTAATAGCTCTCACCTCTGCCATGCTCATCTGAGCACCCCACATGACAGATAGCTCTGGTGTATTGGTTTCTGCCCTCATAGAAAAATGAGCAAATTACATCATTCTTACGTGAACTGTGTCACAGTCACCGATCTGAATCCTGGTAAAGTTTTGTAACCCTCTCGGAACTGGAAAATAAAGCAAGAGAATGATCTGAGGCTGGTAAGAAATACCAAACATTTACACGTATGCTTTGCCAACTTGGGTAAGGCTTTCTTTTCTGTATTTTGCTAGTGGCAGCCTTGGCAGAGCTTTGACAGAGTAGTTTCTAACAACTTGTCTCGGTCTTTAGCTTTTAGAGAAGCACACAGTAGATCAAGTGCACGAAAAGACAGTTCAGGGGAAAGACAGGAGAGAGAAAAACTAGAGAGGCTGTGGGAATAGAGAAAGAGAGTGGCATCAAACTCCAAGTGGAAGAGAAAGAGGAGGAAGGTGGATTGAAAGGATCCTACACCAAGCCTGACAATGTTCAAAAAGACAGACCTTCTAAGGACATTTAGGTGTCTTTCTATAAATCCCTACATCTGCCAGGCACACAGCAGTTGTGTGTATTCTGAGGTGAGAAGCAGAAACCTGTTTCTGGGTGTCAGAGACATCAATGGCCGCCACTTACTCAACCATGGGAGTCAGAGGCACCCTCACACCATCACACTTGTGGCCATGTGTGATGGCCAAGTGTGGCTTTGATGAAGCCATTTTCATTTTTGATGACATGCTCATATTGCTCTTCTGAATGTCAACCTCCTAAGGGGTGCTGACTGATTCAAGTTACATTACCAGCTATCTTGGTTAGCTTTAAATGTCACTTGCCCCCACCTAGAACCACCTAGGGAGACAGTCTCTATTGAGGGAATGCCTAGGTCATGTTGGCCTGTGGACACATCTGGGAGGGATTGTCTTGATTGTTAATTGATGCGGGAAGACCTAGCCCACCATGGGTGGCAGCATTCTATGCATAGAGGAGAAAGCTAGATGAAAACGAGCAGCAAGAAGCAGGCAGCATAGGCGTACCCATTCTTCTCTGTTTTTGACTGTGGATGTGATGTGGCTGGTTGCTTGAGTCCCTTCCTGCCTTTACTCCCTCAAAATGACAAACAGTGACCTTCAGTTTTAAGGCAGATAAACCCTTTCATCAGTTTAAGGGCTTTGTGTCAGAGAGATTCATCATGGCAACAGAAATGAAATGAGGACACCAAGAAATCTACAATATGTGCTGTAGGCCTGGTACCTGGGTGAGTGGGACTATTATACAATCCCATCTTTTCTTAAAAGTATATAACTCAGTGACTGGAGTTATCATATGCCTGAGATATAAATCGGTTGTCCAGGGACTCTGTGTAATCAATAATTCCATCAAGGCACCATGGAAAAGTCACCATTTTTGTGTGGCATACTGGGCTAGGCAGGAAACTTCTGCCCCGAGGCAAGAGCCTGGCTGTACTAAGAGTTATGAGGAGTCATTATTCCAGCCTATGTCTCCACAGTATTCACCACATCAGTTAGGAAGTAGTGTTTGAAAAGCATTAAATCAAGCAAAGTATTTACCCTAGTGACCTCCAGGCTAGAGAAGTGTGAAACTCTCTGAGCTCAACCTTGAGTTGTACTATCCAGTAGTATTAGGATTCTTATCTACACAGGGAAACCCTACCCACTTAGGGGGCAGTAACATTCGCTGGGCAGAGGGTTCTGAGCTATATGAGACACGAGAATGCTAGGATGCCTGAAGAATAGGCCTGAGCTACCTACCTCTGCTGGACCAGGCTCATGAGCCCCTGAATTGATTTTAGTGAAGTGATGCCACCAAAAGTTACCTGAATCATTTCTACTCAGGGATGAAGTCCTACTTAGAGGCCAAGGTGACTTCCTAGTCCTCTGATTGCTTTTGGATTTGAGTACTTCTTAAGTCTCCTGGGAGGGAGGCTACAAGTGCATAACTTCAAATCCTTACACCTAGTTACTCATGTAAGCCCACTGTCCCTGAGAATGGGAGTGACTTTGTCAACTTGGGTAAGGCTTTCTTTTATGTATTTTGCTAGGGACTACATCCCTCCTAAACAGTTTCTTCAGTAAGAGACTCTAGTTTAGTAGCCCAAACCTACCGCTCTTTCCAGGTCAGTCTTGTAGGACCTATAGAGGGCAGAGGATGTGTTCTTTAGGTCTTCTTGAAATCCTATGTTCAGCCTGACTTTGATTTTTAAGGTAATGTATGCTGAAAAAACACAGGGCAAAATGTGAATATCTGTGTTTGAATACAGTCAATACAGACAGACATTTCCTTGAAGTGAACTTAATACCATTCAACAAATCTTTAAAGAACAATTGTGTACCTTCTGGGAGCTGGCAGAAAGGCCCCTGGGGAGGAAGTCCTTTCAGACAACTGCAGTAGCGGCCTGACAGGCCACTGTCATGTTCTTGACAGGTGAGAGCGTGGAGACACCGTTCCTGAGGCCACACATAGCCTTTCTCGCAGAAGCACAAGAGGTCATTTCCAGCAGGTGTGCAGACTGCCATCAACCAAAAGAGTAAGGCGAGGCAAGATGGTCACTGCCCTTATATTTGTAGCTTGCAAGTATCTATAATGGGGCATCCTAGCTCAATTTCACATCGACCTTTTAGAAAGTTCAGTAGCATTGCATGAGATTCAAGGGGGCATAGATGCATCACCAAACCACAGGGGAGGTCACCTGAAAGGTGACTGATGGTTGAGTGGCTGCAGAGTACTGCCTGTGTGTTTGAGTGTTTCCTATCACATGGCCACTAGGTGTGATGAAAGGATTTCTTGATTCAGAGCAGTTCTCAGACTGTGGGTCACAAACCCTTTGGCAAACCTCTATCTCCAAAAATATTTACGTTAGGATTCGTAAGAGTAGCAAAATTAGTTATGCAGCAGCAACAAAAAATGATTTTATAGTTGGGGGTTACCACAACATGAGAAACTGTGTTAAAGTGTTGCAGCCTTAGAAAGGTTGAGAAGCCCTGACAGAGTAAGAGACAGCACTGACAGAGTAAGAGTTTCCAAAAGGGTCACTGGGTGGCTGGAGAGATGGCTTAGAGGTTAAGAGCACTGGTTGCTCTTCCAGAGTTCCTGAGTTTGATTCCCAGCAGTCATATGGTGGCTCACAACCATCTATAATGAAATGTGATGTCCTCTTCTGGCCTGCAGGTTTACTGCAGACAGAATACTATACATATAACAAAAGGGCCACTGGGTCTAGAAATTCACAACCTTTTGTGGTGCCCTCTTAGAGAACATGGTAAGGTGATGGTATCATTTTGCTTACGTTCCTCTCTCTCTCTCTCTCTCTCTCTCTCTCTCTCTCTCTCTCTCTCTCTCTCTCTCTCTCTCTCTCTCTCTTCTCTCTCTCTCTCTCCAGCTGTCATCTGTCTATCCATCTACCTTATATCTGTCTGTCTATCTATCTGTCTATCTAGCTATCCATCATCTATCTATCTGCTTCTGTCTCTCTCCCTTCCCTTCTCTCCTCACCCATCCCATTTCTCCTTTCCTTTCTTTCTAGGGTGCATGGCAAAAAGACCTGTAAGGAAGAGATCCACATGGTAAAGAATTAAGGTCTCTAAACAATAACTATTTAGGAATGACAGTATGCAAAAACAAACAACAACACACACCCAGTGCACTTGAAAATGACTTTTCCAGACAATTGAAGCCTTCAGATCAAGTTCCTAAGCTAGAACTACCCACCTAAGGTGCTTCTCCACCACTGCAGACCCTCAACAACTTTAAGATGGTAGTGTCTGTTGTTCTATAGTGCTAAGAGAGATTTGTTACATGGAGATAAACCACAGATACAGAATTGCAAGTAAGTGCCCTTTACATTTCAAGTCAAAAGAACAGTTCAAACAGACCCTGATCTCACTGGGAGCATTAAAAAGGGGGACAAAGAAGGCTCCGAAAACAGATACTCTTAAATCAGGTTCAAAGGAAAGCAATCAAACAGCTGTTCCTGAAATAGGAGGGACAAGCAAGTTGCAATGGTGCTTTCCAGTGTTCAGAACTTTGGTAGGACAAAGGGCAGCCTCATCTATGGGACACTGAGTCTCTGGGCCTGGTACCCCGAGACAAAAGAGAAATGGTTTCATTTCAGCAGGGAGCTCTCAAACACAAAACCAAACCATGTCGTGGGAGAATTTTGCTGGATGGCCTGCTTCTAACTCAGGTACATGCCTGGTTCCTACTTCCTGATCTATGACACCCCAAAGAAAAGAAGTTGCTGCTTATAACATACTGAACCCCTCCTTGCTGAACCCACTTATTGCTCAGAGGGAAAAGATCTAGTAATTTTTCCGAAAGGGTATGTCTATATCTTGGAGAGGGGGTGGCATTTTTTGACAACCACTGAGAAAATCTTTGGTCATCATTTAAAATAGGGTGATGGGCTGTAGAATTTATGGCTAGCGAGTTCCTTCTGAGAGGTACGAGGTCCTAAAGTCACACAGTGGACCAGTTGGGTCATTATGCATGCCTCCCTTTTCTGAGCTGATTTAAAAAGACAGCAGTCTGCCTTTCCTCCTGACATGCGCAACCATTCACCTTCAAGCAATGCGCATCTTACTCACCTGTTGTCATCGCTATGCTCAAAATGTCAGTGCCATTTCCTTGGACTGGAAAACTGAGGCCCTTCAAGTGAGCTTTGACAGACTCCACAAAGGAGACATTTTCAAAACTGATCTCAATATCCACAGTGTATTCTTCCACCACAGGATCACCCAGTGCAACTGAAACAGAAGTGCATGAAGACCATGAGCTCTTGCCGAAGTAGGAGAGACACTCTGGTGAACACCTCAGCAATGGAAGCTAGTGATATATCCATGTAGACACTGGGAACATTAGTGCATAAGGATTACTAATGAACCCTTTTAGAGGAAAAAGAAAAGTGTATCTACTGTCTCCCAACTCCTCTCCTCAACCCTGATGTCCAAGGTCAAAGGCCATGTGTGAAGAGCGAAATGTGATTGGGGCAGGACAATTAGTAATGACCTGGAGGGAGCCTCTCTCACGCCACTGCAGGCAATAAGAGTTCTGCTTTCTACACACGGGAATGAATTGCTGTCTTTATAACCTCGGGTAGTTAGTTTGTGTACACTCTGAGAGCTGATTGGGCATGCATGCAAGCTTGATAGCCTTCCAGGACACCTTACTCTCCAGGTAACTTCCTCTGGTCTTAGCTTGCACACAGGCACCCAGTATGTGAATTCTTTATTGTTGCTGCATATCTCCAGTGTCCAGAACTCAGGTGGTCAACCAATGATGGGTGACTCGAAATGAAAAAGATTCCTAGTTCTTCATTGCTCTCCCAAATTGTCTCCGGGCAGTTGAATGCTAACTCTAAAAAAAAAATCTGCTCCAAACACAAATGCATGGGTGTGCACACATGCGCAAGCACAGAGCACCCGCACACACACACAGACACACACCAGAAGCTACGGATATGATGATATCTAACTCTATAATGGTTCTTCCCTGGTTTCCCAAATGTCTTGACCACCAGTTGTAAGCTCCTGAGACAGGAACGGATTCCTTCCCTTCTGGTGACCTTACTCATCTGTCCTGGAGCTCACCATGTAACAAACATGTTCCCAATCACTTCTTACTAAACACATCCCCCGAGTCAAGTGATCCACTTATCTGTCCTAGGGTAATCATTGTTCTAGTCCCGGATGAAAACTCCAACTGCTGAAGGTATGGGCTCATCTACAACCTCAAAAAAAGTTTGAAGGATAAGATTTTTCTTGTTGACACAGAGGTATTGAGAATGTTTTTAAATAGGTAAAAGAGAGAGAGAATACTTTCAAAACCATTCTTTTACGTGAAATCTAAACCCATGATCTGTATTTTAATACATAGTTAGACTTCTACGTCTTCTTTCTAAAGACAATTATTTTCCTATGAAATTGTAAGATTTGTTTGAACCATTCCAAGGACGATTCCTGGGAAACACTGAGAAAGCTCAGAACACAAAACTCTGCTGTAAGATAGGATAAACCTACTGAAATCTGTACACCTAAAGAAGATAAACAAGAAAGACCCTGGATAAGATAATCAATCCTCATTTGGAAAGACAAATGGGATGGACATTGGAAGTAGAAGAAAACAAGTAACAGGACAGGAGCCTACCGCAGAGGACCTCTGAAAGACTCTACCTAGCAGTGTATCAAAGCAGATGCTGAGACTCATATCCAAACCTTCCACAGAGTGCAGGGAATCATATGAAAGAAGGGGGAGTTAGTATGACCTGGAGAGGGCAGGAGCTCCACAAGGAACAAATATATCAGGACACGGGTCTTTTCTGAGACTGTTTCTCCAACCAAGGACCATGTATGGATATAACCTAGAATCCCTGTTTGGATGTAGCCCATGGTAGCTCAGTATCCAAGTGGGCTCTCTAGTAAGGGGAAGAGGGACTGTTGCTGACATGAACTCAGTGGCAGGCTCTTTGACTTCCTCCCCCACCCCCACTGCTAGGGAGGAACAGCCTTGCTAGGCCACAGAGGAGCACATTGCAGCCAGTCCTGAAGATATCTGATAAGCTAGGGTCAGATGGAAGGGGAGGAGGACCTCCACTATCAGTGGACTTGGAAAGGGGCAGGGAGGAGATAAGGGAGGGAAGGTGGAATTGGGAGGGAATGAAGGAGGAGACTACGGCCTGGATACAAAGTAAATAACCTGTGACTGATATAAAAAAAATAAAAATTATAAAAGAAAAGAAAACTCCATTGATTAAGTATCTATTGCTGGAAGCTAGAATGTACATTTCCAAAGAGGTATAAACTACGTTAGTCTTAAAATATAACTTTGTTGGAAATTATTTCTATTTGGCAATATTGTTTGCTATAATGAACTCAAGTTATTTTTTTTAAGTCTGTGGAAATATTTTAGGAATGTGTAAGCTCTTACTTATAGAACTATAAATAGAATAAGAGAGGTTTTAAATTTGATGTGGTGACATATGATTGTCATCTTGCCACTTGGGAGGTAGAGGCAGGAGGATCATGAGTTCAAGGCCAGCCTTAACGACACAGTGAGTCTGAGGTTAGTCTGGGATTCATAAGACCATGCCACTAAATTAAAATTTAAAAGTCACTTGTAATGCTTAATACGGAGTCTTATCTATTATGGCATAGTGACATTGCCTCACGTTTCCTGTTTTCTATTTGACTCTCAAATGTTCTGTGATGAAAACAAGCTTCGCAGAGGAACTGCTAATATCAATTTGTGTGATTCTAACTCCAGACACATGATGGTGCCTGCTAGGAAGATTTCCAAGAGGGCGAGCTCACAGTATTTACAGCTGTCTTCCAGAATATCCTTCTTTTCTGAAAAGTCATGTGGTCATGTTTATTCCCTCTGGTAGATTCATAAGCTCAGGGTCCTCCCATGAATGTAAACAGGATTTCCTCCACGGTGGCTGCTCTGGATGGATGGGGTCAAGGACAATCCTATATCATCTACTTTGTTATTTGAATGGCTGCATCCCAACATGACACTGATACCTGCCTGAGGGTCATCCCTGGACCTAAGCCCTGCTTCCTGTTCCCTTTTCAAACATAACAACAGAAAAATTGTGTGCCTGGAAAGCAACATGAGTCAACCACTCCTGGTTAAAGCCAAAGCACTTCTGCTTAGATTTTCACAAAACTGAGTGGGAAGCATAAAGCCCTGGGAGGAAGGGATCTTATGAATTTGCAAGATTTAGCCTGTGGGGTTCATGCATCTGTTAAGTCGGCACTAGCCTCTAAGTTCCTCTTTTCCCATCCACCTGTCGTGTTCTTCAATACCTAAAGGAGTATATAGTCACCCTTAGGCTATACGTCACCCTTCCCTAGAGGCTGGTGAAGACCAGGGATCAATATTTTCTCCTCTCTTTGTCCTCCTCCTCCCCATCTTTTTCAAGAGGTCTTGCCATAAGCCCAGGCAAGCCTGGAGTTTACTGTGTGGTTCAGGCTAGCCTCTAATTCATGATCCTTTTACCTTTACCTCGTGTGTCACTGTGCCTGGCAGGAAATGTTTCCTTTTGCAAACAGTCGATTCTCTGAAGAAGCCCCTGGAAACAGCACTGCATTAGGCCTTGCCCTTGAGCACCACCTACTCTTGACCTTGAATGAGAATTACTCACATCCAGGGCATTGCATTTGCAGGCGAAGCAAATCACACTCTTTACGAGTTAGGCATGACAGTACTGCTCAGACCTTCTTACACTGCTAATGACTCTCAGGTGGCGGGAGCTCTGATTTTCTAGACCAAAGAATGAAACGAAGACAGTGACCCTGGAGAATAGACGTGAACAGACTTGGTCTTTGATTATTTTGCCTTTTATGTTCAGTCATCTCCTGCTGCTCCTAATGGGCAAATAGGGACTCTTGCTATATTCGCTTAGCTGCTTGCGTTTTGAAGGTTTATTTTTATTTATTTAATGTCAGGATGGGTGTGCATGCAGTGCCTTGGAGGCCAGAAGCGGGCATCAGATCCTTCCTGTAGGGTAGGAGTTACAAGTGGTTGTGAGCCACCTGCTGTGGGTGCTGGGGATGGAACTCAGGCCCTCTGAAAGAACAAGGGCTGTTAACTGCTGTGGACCATCCCTCCGGCCTGCTGTTTACCCAATTTTACCTCAAAAGAGCTGACATGGGTTTCTCCCCTTCTTCAGTGATACCAGGGGAAAGAGCAGATGAAATAGCAATAATAGTAACAGCGCTGGCCATTCCCTTTTGCCTGGTATGTTAAAGGACCTGGTAGGTGAAAGGGTAATATGCTCACTTCCATTTCACAGGTGGCAAAACTGAGGTGCAGAGAGTTGGAATCGCGTGGTAGCATCTGAGCTAAGATTAAAAGAGATGTTTTGCTGACTCCAAAGTCCATTCTCTCTTAATCACACCCTGCTACAACTTGAATGGAAGAAGATAAGAAAAGCAATCATTTCACAAAGCCCTAAAGCACTATAAAAATATGATGTTATTGTTAAATATAACCATGTAATAAATTAACATTTTAATCAGTTTTTTAAAGTCAAGCTCAAAAACAAAAATATTGTAGTATATGTCTTGAACTTTCTTCAAATCTATCCCTTCCTAAATGTCTTAGAAATCCAAACTCATGACAAAGGCTTTTGATTGCCAGTCTTGCTGATGTCACACACGTCAGTCCCTTGATTTATTGATTTTCTTGCAGTTTTACCATTCACTGGGTGCCTGTTTCCCAGCACTGTGCTAAATGCCTCAGCACTGGATTAATAAAAGAAGTAAAGCCTTGTCTCCATGATATTTCCCTCCTCTGCTGGAGGCAACTGGTCAGTTTGTATCTTAATATCAGATAGTTATACAGGAAATAGAGAAGAGTGAGAAAGCAAAGGGACAGAGTAATAGGAATGATAATTACTACTACTACTACTACTACTAATAATAATAATAATAATAATAATAATAGATGAAGGGACTCTGGCCAGCTCGACAGTACCAAGTATGGTTCTGGCAGGCCTCCCTATTCTCCAAAATTCCCTCTGCCTTGTTAAAAATCATTAGATTATATTCTTAAAGGTAACCAACCAGGTCTATTCAGTTATTTGGTCACTTCCTCCTGCAGCCAACTACCAAGGTCCAGCTATCAAAGTATTGAAGTTCAGCAATCAAAAGCTCACCTAAGTAACATGCACAATTAATGCTAAATAACTCATCCTAACATGGGGGTTTCTCTTGTACCTTTATAAACTGCTATTATCTTATATGCCTCATCTGTCTCCTTTCTATTTGGTGGAAGTCCTTTGTCCTCCAGAACAAATACTCCCTGCCCCCCCCTACTCTTCCTTGTTCCCTTTCCCTTCTCCCTCATTCCCTATCTCCTGTCATTGTCTCTTATTCTCTGCCCTTTGTTCCTCTAGAACAAATAAACTGCTTTGTGCTGAGAACGTGTCCTGAACTGATACTTTTCCCTTTTACAACAACAACAATAATAATATAGGATGGCTATAAAAGACTTTTTCAAAGCTCTAGATGTTGAGTAGGGACTTGAATGAGGTGAAGGAGTTACCAGAAGGCCATCAGGAGATCATTACTCTGGGAAGAGCAAATAACATGGATGCTCTGAGTGAGCTGCAGCCATCTTGGCTCACTAGAGGAACAAAAGATGACTCCTGCTTGGGCCATTCCTTTATTCATGGCTCTTAGGACACTATCAAGGCCACAGACCACAGCAAGTAAGGCAACTCACGCACCAGCTCAGGTATCAGTGTGATACCTTCCTGTTCCCCTCAGGGAGACAGGAAGCCTTGAGTCAAGAATGTCAAACACTAGGACCTGGAGATGGCTCAGGAGTTAAGAGCACACTGCTCTTGCAGAGGACCTGGGTTTGGATGCCAGCATCCACATGGCTGCTTACAAACATCTGTAACTACAGTTCCAGGGAACTTGCGCTCCCTCTGACTTCTGCAGGCACCAGTACACAAACATGTGAAGTGTGCATATATGAAGAAAAAAAACCCAAACACTTATGCACATAAAAGTAAAACGAATAAATCCAAACACATTTTTTAATGCCAAACTCTGCTTTTCTATCCCCTCCCGATCCTGAAGACCTTGGAGCCTGAGAAAGTGACATTCTTTGTCTTGTTCTTGGCTACAAGAGACTTGGGAGGGTCAGAGCACAGCCTGAAACCTCCCATGTGTGTATCTTAAATGACCTTCACTCTTCTCTGACACCCGAACCAGCTGCCCCCTGGCAGCTCACTGTATTTTCTTTGTCTCCATCTCCATGACCCTTTGTGTTGTTTGTCTGGATTTTTCTGGCCCACGGTGCCCTGAGTGGAAGGTAGAACATTCCAGGTGTCACTGGTGTCAGGCGATGCCCATTTGCAGGCGCTAACTAACCAGGATTTCCCCTCTCCTTTCCCACAAGTCACTGCCAGTCTTGCAACACTTATCTGGGAGAGACATTTCTGGAAAGTTGGCCACCAACTGCCACAGGCAGCTCCGGGTCTTAATCGCAACTGTTTAAGCAAACAACGCTGTTTTTGCCTAGCAACTGATGGGAACTAAGGATCCTCAGAAGCAGAGCTTAAGGAGATGCAGGAATGGATCTCCCACCTGCAAAAGGGACACCTGCCAACATCATCCAGGAGAAGGGAGCTTGCTGGGGCAGAGATTCTTCATTGTGCACGATTTTACTCTCTTGCCCCCTCCCTGCCTTGACCTCAAAGCAATAAGCACCCAAAGACATCCATTCTGCTGCTTGTTTCTTGACATTTCCCCAAAGGGACATTGGATAGCATTGTCTATACCACACTGGGCCATTGCTCAGCTGATACCCTCAAAGGATCCCATTCTCCCTCTGAGTTTAGGAAGGTTTGTCATATGGGAGAAAGCTGCCAGAATTCCCAGGCTGTGACTCACGTGGCAGGTGTGGGTGGAGGAGGCTAACATCATGTATGATGGAACAATTGGACTATGAAGTCTAGAGAAAAATGATCCATTTGAGGAATTGGCCACAGTTAGAGCTGTCAGAACTAGTCCTGTGTACTATCCTTTCCCTGAGAAGATGGAAGAGAACCCCAATCCTCCTCAGTCCTTAAATCTACTCAAGGGGTGTGAGATGGAGGCTGGGAGTTAAGAGTTTTTGATGACCTGAGTTTGGATTCCTAGAACCCATGTGTTTTTTTGAAAGAAAGAAACAAAGAAAGAAAGAAAGAAAGAAAGAAAGAAAGAAAGAAAGAAAGAAAGAAAGAAAGAAAGAAAGAAAGAAAGAAAAGAAAAGAAAAAGAGGCAGAGAGACAGACATAGTAACTCAAAGGCCTATAATTCTAGAGCTCTTCCTACCAAGATATGGGAACCTGAGACAGGAGAATCTTTCCTGACAGTTTTCTTGTCAGTTACCCTGGCGATCACAAACAGTGAACAACAAGAGAGTTACATGTCAAACAAGAGGATGTGATAAACATATACCTGCACTCACACGCACAGATGAACACACATGTACACATCTGCACTCATGCATATAATCCTTCACTCACATTCATGGAGTGAATGCACTTGCACTCATGCACTTACACACACACACACACACACAGAGAGAGAGAGAGAGAGAGAGAGAGAAGGAAGGAGGGAAGGAAGGCATGAGAGTCATGAAATGGGACCTCATGGTCAACAAACAGAAACACATTGAAAACAAGTATGTGGGGACTTAAGGCCAGAAAGTTAAGTTACTCATGGGAGTCACCGAGACTCTGAATGCCACACTTTGTAGATCCGTAAACTAGAGGTAAGGTGTCTCTTACCCTGAAGTGAAACAGTCTGGATCCTCTGTGAAAACCCTTAGCCACATGCCTGGCATGTCCTAGCCAGTAATAATAGAAATGAGTATTAAAGCACACACATAACGCAGACTGGTGAGAGAGTCTGGCTGGTCAAGTACTTGTGTTTCAAGCTTGAAGATCTGAGTCCAGTCGCAGAACCTGCATAAAAAAGCTAAGCATGGTGACAGGCTTGTAACTCCAGCACTTGGGGGTGGAGTCAGGTGGCTCCTGAGCTTGCTAGCTACCCAGCCTCACCTACTTGGTGAGGTCCAGGCCAGTGAGAGACCCCCACCTCAAGGAAAAAAGGAGGACAGCATCTGAGGAACAACACCCACGGTTGTTCTCTGGCCTTCATGTGTACATGTGCACAACCACCCATGAACACAACACACACACACACAAATATATACAATGATGTGTGTTAGTCATCAAGAATATTAACCTTAATTCGATTGTAGCTTGCCTTTGAATGGTCAACCAAAAGTCAGATTAAAAAACAAAAGCAGAACACTCTTGATTTTCAATGCTGTCTAAAAACTGAATCTGGACCTAAATCAACCCCACATATCAGCCAGAGAGAACCCATCCCTTCCTCTCTCTCCATCACCAATCTATCCTCTCAGACTACACACCTCATTATCCCAGAAGTACAGCAATGAATCTCCAGGCTCCACGCTACAGGGTTAGAAATGCACAGTGTTTGGATCCAGATCACAAAGGAAACATGAACACGGCCTGTCAGGTCTGTAGAAAAGTCAGGTTTTCCTCACAGGCAAGCCAGAGACCTGCTCTAGTAAGGGCTTTGCTCTGGATGAGAGGTGTGGGTATGCCAGCATGGTCCAGCGGCTCCACATATCCAGGCTCCCCCCTCCCTGCCCTTCTGGTTCCCACCCATTCAGGTCTGAAGCCAAAGACAAACTGGTGGGCATTCTTCACTGTCAGACCTCAAGGCAACCTTCTTAATTTAGCTCAGAATCTTTAGGTGAAGCAATTTGTTGTCCGTATTTTTGTTACTTTTCAACAGTAAGAATGTTCACTTCAAGACCCCCAAGAAAATTTTCTGTGAATAGTTCATTTTGACTACCAACTTGACTGTGATTTAAAAGCCCTCTAGGAGACTTTGCATTCAGTGTGTCCATGAGGGAGGGCATTTGCGGAGAAGATCAACTGAAAAGGGAAGGCCCATCTTGAATGTGGAGCACCCCACTCCATGAGCAGGAGTTCCAGACTGAAGAAATGACAGAGAGAACTGAGCACCAGCATCCATCTCTCTCTGCTTCTTGACTGAAGATGCAATGCCACCAGCTGTCTCAGTTCTTGCATCCAGTCCTTGCCCACCATGATGGTACCTTGAACTACAAACCAGGAACTTCCCTCTTTTTTTCCTAAGAATATCCTTTATTTATTCTTTGACAATTTCATATATGTATATAATATATCTTGATCCTGTTTGCGTTCCCTCCTCCCATTCCTCCTAGAGACTTTCCTACACATCACATCCCTTCATGTTCGTTTCCTCTCTTTCTCTGAAACCCACTGAGTACAATTACTGCTTCTTGCGAGCATGCTGACTGATGTTGGCTTGCTCTTGTGCGTATCTTATTTCCTCCTTTCTTAAGTTGTCTTTGTTGGGTGTTGTGACACAGTAACCAAACAAGACCATATTTGGGGTTTATCTGCAAATCTCTAAGACCCTTTCTAACCTAGGTCTCTCTCTGCAGCTTTCTGAGCACATAGCCTCATAGGTCCATGCTTTCTTGTCCTCTAGCCATTGCATGCCTCTTCTCCATGTCACAGCGCTGCTTGTACATCTTTCCTCATGTTTCTCAAATGACCTTGGGCATACATGTCTTCTGCTTTGTTCCTCTCTTACTTGTAGCCCGGGGTCCATGTGGGGACTCCACAGCCTCCTAGCTGTTTTCCCAGAATGCTGGTTTCTTTTTCTAATTAATTTAGCAAAGACCACCTGGATCCTTGTCATGTATAGGAGTTTCATCTGTCACTTTTGGGTGCCAGCCCCCAGATGGCATGGACCCTACTTCTTTGATGTAACAGTAACACAATTCTGATGTTTTCCCCCACCCTAGCTCCTTCTGCTCTCCCTCAACCACACTTTGCTCTGTTAAGGAACTCCACGAATCTTCAGGTTCTGTGCAGGCTCCTCCCCAGCTGTATGGAAAGAGTTTGCTTAAAATGCCAACTAGTGTGTCATGATATCATCCTCCTGCCTTCAGTTCACCATCTGGGACTGGACCAAGTGAGTGCACCCTCTGTGCCAGGGATACATGAGGTTCCTTCAAATGGAGAATTGTGTGTATGTGTGTAGGCCATAGGTCAACCTTGGGTGTCTTTCCTCAGGGTTATGTCTACTTTGTTCTTTGAGACATTATCTCCCACTGGACATGACATTTGCCTGATTAAGCTAGACTGGTAGGCCAATGATCCCATAAATTCTCCTGTGTTTGCCCCGTGAGTGCTAGCCTTTCAAGAGGACCCCACCCAGCCTGGATTTCTATATGGCTGTTGGGGATTAAACTCACATCTTCGTGCCTTTATGGCAACACTTTACCAACTGAGCTCTCTCATTAGCTACAGGCTTTTAATGGTCTTCAATCATCTTAAAGCCCCTGAAAAACAATAACTCTGATAAGTGTATAAAGTATATGATGGATACATGTATGTAATATATGTATATGTACATAGACACATATACATATACACATACACAAATACATATCTCAGGAAGATAGTGAATATGGACATCTGACTTGTCATGTATATAGAAGTCTATAATGTCCTGAGAATAAATGTAAATATTGATTTGGCCATTAACAGAGGATTGAGTGAGGCATAGATGTGATTTTATATATATATATATATATACATATATATATGTATATATATATGTATATATATATGTTTATGAACTTCTCAAAGAACATACCTTTTAAAAGACAATTTTTATCCGAAGTTTTAACAATGTGGTCCAGTGACTCAGACAGAAAGTTCATTGTTTATTCCCTCTAGAACCTTCATGCTTCCTGCTATCATGGCCTCAGAAAGGGAGATATACATATACCAGAACAGGTGTGCCTCTTCCTGACTCCCACCCAAACTCGTCGCTCAGTGAACACACAAGTGTGTTTGCGAACAGACTCAGACATCTGGGTACAGCTGCTGGTAAAGTTCCCATCGCCTGCTTCCTTCGCTTTGCTGGAGACTCACGTTCTTACTGAAATTTACAATCCTTCCCTGCAGGGTCCAGCATGGGTCCTTCCGGGGGCTACTTTGTAAAAGTACCAAGGCAAATCCATCATCTGTGGAGGACACACTGACGCTCTAACACTTCCCATTGACTCTAGGGGCCTGAGAGCACAGGACACCTCGGATAATAAATGGAAAACATGTCTTCAGGGTCACTTATCATTGTCATGATTGTTTTCAGAGAAGCCATGCCTGGAAAAATTTTGGAATGTTCAAATCCTTAGAAGTGAGAGTACTTCCTGCTCTAGAATTACCCCTTTTAGCTGCTAAGGAGAGTGATAAACAGCCCGGCTCAGAAGAACAGAGAGACATGGCTTTCCAGCTGTGTAGATGCCTAGCTGCCTCCTTGGGAGGCTGGTGATTTGAGCCCTGGATGAAATTGGTGGGGACCCAGAGCTGGGGCTCATCCATGCAGGGCTCCATTTTGATCCATGGAAGCCTTCCACAGTACAAAAAGGCACATCTCTGGCTCAGGGTCTGTCACGGGGTAAAGGAGCGTTCACAGGGTTGTTGACATGAAGGAGGAGCAGAGAAGCTACAGCCTGACTTCAGGGAAAGAATCAGAAGGAATGTTGGCATCCATTGGGACAAAGTGGAGGATAAAATGGAAGAGAAACAAAGAAGAGAGCTGGAGGGAGACAGACAACAGGAAAGGAAAAGGCAGGCAAGGGGAGGAAAGAGAAAGGAGGGAAGGAAAAGCTGCTGGCTTGGGAAGAGTTTTGCGGTATAGGAGGGCAATGGAGGAAAGTGACAGGAGAGATGGTGGTGACAAGAAGAAAGAAGGTTCAAGGTGTCGCTGTAGCTGCTTAGCATCATTGAATAAAGTGGAAAATGGGATTCTTTGTAGTTACTTTTAACAAATGAAAAGCATTGTTCACCCTGAGTTACTAGGAGACTGAATCACAGAGAATACAGTGGGAGAGAAAGAAAGGAAGGAAGGAAGGAAGGAAGGAAGGAAGGAAGGAAGGAAGGAAGGAAGGAAGGAAGACAGAAAGAGGTAGTTTGAATGAAAATGCCCCTGATAGGTTCATACGGTTTTAGACTGTTAGGAGGTATGGCTTTGTTGGAGGAGGTGTGTTATTAGGGTGTGGGCTTTGAGGTTTCAGAAGCTTAAGCCAAGCCTGGTGTCTCTCTTTCTGCCTGCTGCCTACAGATCTGAATATAAAGCTCTCAGATATTCTCTAGCACCACGTCTACCTGCATGACGCCATGCCTCCTGCCATGATGAGGATGGACGAAAGCTCTAAGCTATAAGCCAGCCTCAATTGAGTGCTTTCTTTTATAGGAGTTCTCACGGTCATGGTCTCTTGTCACAGCAATAGGACTTTGGCTAGCACAGCTGGTAAAGTGCTCGCTTTATTGTAAGCCTTAGGAACCAGGTTCCGTTTCCTGAACCCACATTTCCAAACTTGGACATGGTGGTAGCACACACCTGAAATCCAGACAGATCTCTAGAGCTCTCACTAGACAGCCAGCCTAGCTTGCTTAGGGATAGAGCATTCTAGACCATAGGAAACTCTGTCTCAGTAAACAATGTGGTTGGCTCCTGATGAATAAATGGCAATGTTAACTTACATATATACATGTACAAACATGCCCACATGCCTTACAAACAAACAAACAAACACAGGGGAAGGAGATGGAGCATTTTCCTGGCAACATAAGTCCCAAGTTTAATATCCTGTATGCGAGATAGGGAGGATCAACTGCAGTCACAGCATGTGCCATTTGGTTGGATTTATAAAAGAGACTTTAAGCAAGAAGTTCACATACCTGCTCGTTTTTGCCTCAGTGGCTCTTGTTCTGCTAGGTCATGTTCATGGGGAACCTGAAAGAACAATTAGGAGCATGTCAGTGGAGACTGGGGACCTCATCTTGGTTTCTCACTCACAGGCCATTCAGCATCACGCATGAACACAGATGCAGATGTGTGGAGAACGCCACAGGAGTGTGCTGTGTAAACTGGTCTCTAGATGAAGCAGTAGCAGGAGTCACAGCTTCCGGGTCTCTTGGCATCCCTGGTCTATGGTGTCTAGAAACAGACACCAATCTCCTCTAAGCCAGGCTTTCTACTTGAGACTTAAATCCTAAGTCACGCCAGTGTTTGGTGACATGGGTCAGTCTCCCTGCCTTTCCCAGCATTCAGTTTGTACAGTGTCAGTGTTTATACTGCAGTTCAGACTGCTTAGACATAATGGTTCCCTCCTCTGGGTCTTTTTATCCTAGATTCTAGATGGCTCCTGTGGTCAGATCATCTACACTTACACTTATACCTCTTTCTAGCTCTGGGGCTGTAGGAAAATTACTGCTATTCAGTGAGCCTTACTTTCCAATTCTGAGAAGTGGGAATTAGGACAGCGTCAATATCATAGAATTGTTGAAAGATTTAAGTGAACTACAAAATGGCAAACGGTAAGCTCTAAGTAAATTTTAATTATTATAATGTACAGTGGTTCAAAGCAATGACCTGGATAAGGCAGATGACTCCACAGTGTGATGGCCGTTCCTGGTTATCAACTTGACATGCTTGCAAAGAGCGAGCCTTAGCTGAGCACTTGTCTCCATCAGATTGCCTGGGGACATGTCTTCATTGCTGACTGACATAACAGGGCCAAGCCCACTATGGACGGGACCATCCCTAGGCAGTCAGTCTGTGCTATGTAAGAAAGGTAGCCAAGTAAGCAAGCCAAAGGGAGATCAGCTTTAAGTTCAGCGAGAGCTTCTGTCTCAAGGGAATAAGATGAGGGGCGACTGAGCAGGATACCAAACATCCTCCTGTGGCTTCCACACACACACGGGTGCACTCATCTGCATGTGCTCACACACACACACACACACACACACACACAGAGAGAGAGAGAGAGAGAGAGAGAGAGAGAGAGAGAGAGAGAACCCTGCTGATACTAAGCACCACTCTTAGCTCCACCGTCAGTTAGTGGTGTGACCTCAAAGGAGTTATTTAACTCTGTGCTCCTCCCCTAATCAGTAGCATGCAGATAAATAGAGCCCGTTCTACACTGTCATTGCAAAGGTCAAATGGTTACTATGGGTGTAGACAGGAAGCACTATCTAGAGTCAGAGACCACACTCTTTGGGACTCTTTGGGATTCCTTTCACCTGTCTGTACAGTGTAACCTGGCTCTTCTCAGGTTCATCTTTTCCAACACCCATATGTGAAAAGTAGTCCATTTTGCTGATGGGGACGCTCTCCACTCAGCAGCTAATAACCAAGCTGTCCTCTTACCTTGACCTAACAGTCTTTCTTGTTACTTCCTGACTGCAGGGAGACTCCTGGGATAGCCACACAAAGCAATACCTCTCCCCCTACCCCAAGGCTCAGTGAACAAGACCCATTTCTTTGAATTTTCCTCAGATGACCCTACACACACTGTTAAGTCCCGTCCTAGGAACTCCACACATCTCTGAATGCCACACACCGCTAAGCCTATCCCCACCAACTGGGTCCACTCTGATTTTCTAGTTCGTTTGCTCTCACACATGCTCAGCTGTAACAAAATTCCTAAGATAAGATATATGCTCTCCACCAGGACAATCAAAGGTGCTGTGACTGGTCACATTTCACTGATAAGAAAACACAGGTACAGGAAGTCAAATACTTTGCCTAAGGTCACTGTGTTTCCGGACTCAGAGTTTGAATTTAGCAAGCCTGACTCCAAAGTCTGCCCTTGCCTGTGTGGGCTGAGGAAACACCCTGGGAAACAGGGCACCTCTCAAGGAGCGTCTTCCCTTGCCTAGTGCATCTTTTCACACTCTGTGGTACCTTCTTCCTCTTTTTCTCTCTTTCTCCTTTAAAAATATTTTTAAAATTTTCTTTTAAAATATTTTTTTTAATTTTTAGGGTTTTTTTTCTTTTTGAGACAAGGTTTCTCCTGGTTGCCCTGGAATTCACTCTGTAGACCATGCTAGCCTTGAACTCAAAGATCTTCCTGCCTCTGCCTCCAGAGGGCTAGCCACCAAGGCTAGCTTCCTCTCTTCTTTTCAACTAACAGTTTCCCGTGCTGGTAACCCTCTCCTCTTTAAGCTACAATCTGGGAAAATTAATGGCTGCTTTGTGTGCTCCCCTCCTTGAAATCCTTGAAAGACGATGGCTGAGGAGAATATTAAAGTAAGAAGCGATGATAGGGAGGGAGCGTGTACCTGAGAGTTCACACATGTTCTCAAAGAAGTAGAGACGTGATGGATGGTGAATGGAATTTCGAAAGCCCAATTGTTGCTTCCTCTGCATGAGTTGTCTCAGAGGAATGTAAGCATACAGGAACTGAAGTCACAGAGCCAATGTATAGGGTGGTTCCCATCAGTTTCCCCTGCTGCCAGCTTGGCCCTGTGCCCAGGCAGAAGGAAGGCTTTGTCTTGCAGTGCTGTTCCCATCCTCCCTGGTGCCTGGGGAGAGGCTAGCCACCCATCTAAGTCCTGAGCTGTGTTTGACGGAATCAAACAAACTGCTGCTGGCTGCGGTGTGTGAAGAAAACTCAAGATACATTTCACTTCTAGCTGGCAGTATCTACAGAGTTTCTGTGAGGACAGGCTTTTGCTTTTCCTTCCCACAGTCTGACTAAGCACAACCACAGGTTCAAAGCCTGGGTGACCAGGGCTGCCCACGTGGGAAGGAGCCTGACAGAAGTCACAACCTTCTCAAATCTTTATATCAGGTTCTTAACTTTCCCAATGCTATAACCCTTTAATACAGTTCCTCATGTTGTGGTGACCCTCAACCATAAAATGATTTCTGTTGCTACTTTATAGCTGTAAGTTTGCTGCCCTTATGAACTGTAATGCAAATATCTGTGTTTTTTGATGGTCTTAGGCAACATCTGTGAAAGTGCCATTCTGCCACCCCCCCAAAGGGTTGCAAACTACAGGTTAAGAATTTCTGCTTTACAGTAGCTATCAGGAGCTTTCTGGACACATTTGTGCAAAGTACAGCTCTCACAAACTGCCCCCGCCTACTCTCTGCTGTATGGTACACAGAACTGGGCTGTTAGGTCCTAAGACCTTGATTTGACCAGGCAAAGGCTAGAGTCCTATCATGAAGCTGACTCCCACTGGCCCCTCCTGCTATTATCTGGAAAAGCCTTCTAAGTTCTGATTCCTACATTTTAAACCATAACCTGTGCAGAGGCTTCTAACATACCCAAAGCAATCAATGGCAGTGATGTGTGCTCATGTGTCCTGCTGCTCTGGACTCCCTGGGACCTGCCTTGCCATCCTGACTCCTCAGGAGGTTCTAGTTTGGGTAAACGTGAGACTCTAGCACTTGCTTTTTCTACTAAATTTTGCTTTCTGGCTAGAATAGCTAAGGAAGGGAAATAGATCCAGCTAGAGCAGGATCACAGAGCTCTGGGGTGTTTTCAGATTAGACAAAACAGCTTCCACTCGGATCTGTCTACACACTTAATGCAAAGTTCTCCCGATGAGGCTCTGAGCCACAACTCTGTCCAGTGAGGATTTCCTGATGGCAGAGCTTCAGCCGGAAGAGACGAGGCCACCAATTCCAGGAATTCCAATACCTTTCATACAAGATGACTTTCTAAATAATTTTGGTGGAAGTGAGGTGGTCTGGAGTTGAGGAGGGTAATCAGTGAGGAATGAGCGGTGGTAGTGGTGGCGGTATGTGTGTGTGTGTGATATGGTGTGTGTGTGTGTGTGTGTGGTGGTAGTGTGTATGTGTATGTGTCTGCATGAACATGTGGCAGCCAGAGGTTAACTTTAGATGTCTTCCTCAGTTATTCTCCATTGTGGTTTTTGATTCAGGCTCTCTCTTTTTCACTTCAGCTCACCAGTTTGGCTAGGCCAGCTGGTAGTAAGCAGCAGTGATCCTCACGTCTTCATCTTCCCCCAGAACGTGATGATGAGTGTGATTTTACACCCAGATTTTTGACACGGATGCTGGGGATCAAATAGGCCCTCACTCTTGCATGGCAAAAATGACTCAGAAACCAAGCCATCTCCCCAGCTTGAAAGGTGGAAATGAAAATCTAAAGGGACCTATGGCAAACAAGGTGCTCAGCAGAGACTCTAGCTGCCTCACAGCTCAGTCCCCATCACCGGAGCCAGATACTCACTCCTGTTCTCAGCCTCAAATGCTAACCTAATCTTTTGCTTTAAAGTTGGACAATTACCTTACCAAGAGTCCTCAGAGATGGCTAACAACACACATTGACTATAAGAACCAATTCAGAGGCCCTTGGCTTCTGAACTAGCTATGATGCTTAGGCACATATGTATGATCCTTACAACAAGCCAGAGAGGGTATACTATTTTTTCTCATTTTACACAGAGGTCGTAGGTTCAGAGATATGGGGGAAATTATCCAAGTGTCTAAAGCTTGTGTGGGTCAGAGCTGGACTTCATTCCAGGTATAATGCCAAGGTTAGACATGTGTGGCCTGGAGCTCTGAGTGTAATCACGAGGGTCACTTCTGAAAGAGAGGATAAGCTGACCTCAGTATGGAAATCACCCCATGCTCTCACTGGCTGAATAACCAGTGTGGTAGAGGTGCAAATGTTTCCTCCTTAATCTAAAGAGAGGGCTGATTCATTCTTCTGCCTAGGTTGTACCCCACAAACCAGAGTTTGGAAGAAGAGACATACTATGTACATCCTTCAAGTTATGAGAGATAAAAATAAAAAAGATAAAGAGAACCTAGACCAAACAATGGAAGACCCTAAGATGGGAAAAGAAAGAAAGTACATAAAGTAGTTGAGGTGGTGATTCTTCAGTGTCAACTTGAATGGGTCAAGGAGCAGCTAGAAGGCTGAGGCACACCTCAGGACACATTCTGGAGGCATTTCCAAAGAGGATTACCTAAGAACAGACTCACCCTTTTGTTTCTGGAACTACCCTTTTGCTAGGGAAGGAAGACAGGAAAGAAAAGAGGAAAGAAGAAAAGCTGCCAGACACCAGCTTTTCCTTTATTCTGTGACACAATTGCGGTGATGCGGTTTGTGGTTTGCCACGCCATCCCTCCATGGACTAAAGTCTCTAGAACTGTGAATCAAAATCAAAGCTTTTTGACTTTTTTTTTAATGTCAGACATTTTGTTATAGCATCAAGAGAGCTGATAAACACAGTGATAAGACAAAACGCCGACAGTAAGATCAAATACTTAAAGCATACTAAATGTGAATAAATTATATTCCCTGAATCAAAGTTTAGCCCCTTCAGATTAAGTTCAATACAGGGGAGGAAAAAGCTTAAAGACAAGCTTTTTTTCTGATGCCTATTATAAATATAAACCAATTTATCTCTCATAAGAATCATAGGAAATTTGTACTTCTGTTAGCATGATTCTATAGATGAGGAGACTAAGATGCAGGATCACATGTCTGATATCCCAGACAGCAGTGGGCCTTGCCTCTAGCGTAAGGAGACGTGGAATAAAAAATCCCATATGAAGCAATACCCTTTACTTAGCTGAATGCCATCTGACTTCCCAAAGACAAACGACCTGCATTATTCCTGAGGAGGAGTCTTAGACACTTCCATGGTTTTTTTTTTTTTTTTTTTTTTTGGCAATGTTGACCTTTTACTATGATAACGCACACAGAGAAGAATGGCTGCAGCCTGATGCTCAAGCAAAGTCCTTTGACAACACTGCTCAGCTTTCCAAATCTCTTTTACCATGGCCAGTTTTCATGTGAAGCCTCAGCCAACCAGGCGTCTCCAGCCTTTCAAGATGGCAACATGATGATGATGATGTCATCTACAAATGTTTACCATGAAGAATTATGCAACCTACTTATGCTGTTTTGAAATCTGACTCTTTTAAGTAAAACTACAAATTTGGGTAGATGTGCAGTTATAACTTTTCTCTGCTGCAGGCAGCCCACTAGCAAGGTTAGACGTGCGCTCTAGTAAGGGAGGGTGGCCTGCGTGATCTCTCCTGATACTGCTGACTTCAGTCTACAGAAAGTTGCAGCCCAGGAAATACACCAATGACTAGTTAAAGTCATGCACGGACAGCACTGCCTCAAAATCCCCTCCTACACCACTGTTTTAAAGGACTGCTTTCTGATTGCGACCTTTCCAGGAAATTGAAGAACCGCGCCGGGGGAAATTACGGCAGACGTGGCTTTACTCACCAAAGGATGAACAATGGGCTCTACAGTCATGCTCAGTGTAGCTTCTGAAGAACAGATCACTGTGAATACAAAGTAGAACGTGACGGCCCTTGGCGAGTTCATTTCGTCAGGCTTGAGCTGTTGTGCCTGAAAGAAAATATGGCGCTTTAGAAACGCAGCGATCGACTTTGGAAACAAAGAAAGAATAGCCACCCCTGTCTTGAATATCGTATCACTGGAGGAGCTTTTCAATGGAAAGAAAGGACAGGGGAGGACACAGAGGGATTAAACTGAGGAAGAAGCCTTACAAACTCGTCTGAGAGAATGAGGAAGGCTGGGTGTTTTGAGATGTCGGCGGGAGTAAGTAAAACAAAGGGTAGCAGGCTTGGGGGTCCAGTTCCTGTATACATGATGACGAGTGGGATAAAGGAAAGAGAGGAAAACACAAGGAAAAAAAAAGCAAGAAAAAAATGGACAGTCTATTAAGAGATACGAATCAAGTCTGGGAATTGGCATAGTGTGGGAAATGCTTGCTGCACAAACCTAAGAACAGGATTTTGCGTCCTCGGCGCCCATGTAGAGCCATGCTAGGCAATGCCGTCTCGGATCCCCAGCACACATGTAAAACCAGGCAGGAAAGAACCATATCAAGCCAGTACTGCTAAGAACGGATACGAAATGAATCGAGCCGAATCTCTGAAAGCTCCTGGCCAGCAAGCCTGGTGTACACACGGTGAACATTGAAGAGACCCTGCCTCCAACGTGCTAAGGCTGGGTACTTGAGGTTGTCTTCCAGCTTCCATGCATGCTGATGATGTATGCACACCCTACACACATACATGTAGGAAAAATCCCTTTAATATGATCCGCTACACAGACTGTACTTAAAGGCATTTGGAAAACTGGCCTTGCTTTTGTAACATTCAACGCACTTGGTATTTTCAAGCTCACCCCATTCTCTCTTAACCTATTTATTTCTTATTTTAATTCTGTAAAGCAACCCGTTTAACTGACCCTTCGACCATATTAATAGGCTAGGGCTTGTTAGTATTCAGTTATAAAAATACCGGTTTTATCTTATAACACTGTATCACGATA
Organism: Pachyuromys duprasi; assembly: GCA_028658305.1. Classification (NCBI taxonomy): domain Eukaryota; kingdom Metazoa; phylum Chordata; class Mammalia; order Rodentia; family Muridae; genus Pachyuromys; species Pachyuromys duprasi. Next base: position 23,032,778 of record CM053756.1, on the reverse strand, counting down.
CAAAGCATATATGATATTAGTACTGTAAAGCATGCTATTTGACATAATTTTAAAACTCTCTCTATATAATGCTGATGATATAAAAAAAAAAAGGAGCCTCCTTGCAACCAAATTAATCATTGTTGTTTGAAAATCAGAGCAATAATACCAAACCAAGTGCATCCAGGAACCAAGAACAATGAGTTGGTGTAAATCCTTTCTTTTCCAACTTTGCATGTGTGCACACAGTGTGTGCACAGGTTGGCTCGCCTGTGCATGTACGTGAGGCGGTCAGAGATCAACAGCAAGAATCTTCCTTTGTAGCGCTCCTCCCTTTGTTTGGAAGCAGGTCTTTCATAAACCTGGAGCTCATCAACTGACTCAGCCGGCAGGTCGTCAAGGCCCAAGGGCCTGTCTGTCTGTCTGCCTCCCCAGTGCTGAGAGTACAGACATTCACTACTGGACTAGGCTTTAATGTGAGTGCAGGGACTGAACAACACAGGAACACAGCAGGTGCTCAGCCTCCTCCCCAGCCCTCTCACTGCGGTTTTCCACACCCATGTGAGCCTGTGAAAAGAGCCGCAGATTGAGATGGGAGATTTGGTTTATGGTCTAGGGTTACTATTGTGACCAGTGCCCTTGACTAAATCTCCTATTAACCCCAGTAGTTCCTCTACTGGAGTCATTACGTTTTCTCTTAATTCTATCAGAGTTTCCTGAGACACAAATGAGATTAAAAGTCAGAAAGAGCTCCTGAGATTCTGACTCTAAAAAAATAATAATAATAATAGGGTCTGGCAGGGTAGGAAAGAACTGAAAATATCAAAGCACAGTGAATATGGTGATGGTTATCACCCCAATGTTCAGTGAAGGGAGGAGGCAGCCATGAGAGAGCTGCAGAGAACACCAGAGAATCAAGATCAGGATGCCACACTGATGAGCGCCAAGAAGCACAGGTCAGGAAGAACTGTATGTCAATCGGCAAAAGCCAACTGCCTTTTCCTCTTCCCTGGAGAGAAAGAGGGAAATGCAAAGCTTTGGGAAATGTTTCAGTTTGCACATCTGGCGGTCCATGCATATTTTAAATTCTTCAGCTCAGTGAACAACACTTTGCAATTTCAGTTATGGCAACAGATGCCACAGGCCAGATGCGTCTGCTGAAGGGAAGCCACAGTGACACATTATTCAATCTTCATGTGCAGTTTTGTTGCAGAGGTAGGCTGATGAAGTTTGCCAACAACAACTATCTCGAGGATGAATCAACTCATCCTATATCTCCAAATGATTCCCCCCTCAGGAGGCTAATTAATCTTCTCAAGCCACAACCCAGGACATTATATACTGGTTGGCACCACAATGAGGCTATTAATCAAGGATGTGAGAAACAATAACAGAATAGTTAGTCTTTCTTAGCCCTTGACACCTAGGGAGGGACTCAGGCATTGGAGAAACAGAGAAAACTGCAGATCTTTACTTTCCACACGCTTTGTTGAATCTTTTTTTATTAATTTGGGTTAGAGTTAATGGAATTATAAAATTCCTAAATGGTTACATCTGATGCATTAATATAGGCCAATATAGTTCCTATAATGTGGCCAATAGAGTTCCACCTCTCTCTACCTCTAGCCTCCTTTGAGACCGTTCTTGATAAAGTTTACACTGTTCATTCTGCTGAGACATTTGGAGAAAAACAACAACACATTGTTTGACTCATTTGGTGTGTACGTGTGGGTCCCAAGAGACACAGATAAGACCCCCTCTTATGAATAAAAAAATGTCCTCTGGAATGAGGGACAATTGTTAGCTACATTACAAAGATGAGACATTATCTGGAAGAAAGGAGAAAGCCACCACTGTGAAGGGAAAGCAGTATTTAATTAGCAACAAGCTGACAGGGGCTTGGTCGAAGGGAACATAGTACCAGCTGGAGACCACTTCAGCTATTGGGGCTCCTAATCCTTCAGAAGAACCCTAATCTGTCACCCCTCTTAGCCTTGCCATTGCTCTTAGTAACATCTGTCTTCCAGCTCAGAGGAGTTCTCACCCGTGAGGAAACCAGCGGGTGATTTGTAACTTAGTCAATAGGAAAAATATCCACACTAATCTCGTTGAGACCTGGAGCTGCCTCCCTCAACCAAGGCCACATATAGTCACAGGCACCTTTGATTGTAATGCCCCTAGAAATGTATATTGTTTCTAACATTTCTGGAATAAAGGTCAAAGAAACACAGAGGGGAAGAAAATTACCTGCTGTCACTCCTAATCTTTCTCTTAACGAATTAAAGTTCGGGATACTTCACTTTTAGTCTTGTGTGAGCTGGCTGCTCAGAACAACAGCTGGGAAATGTGGTCTAATTCCCAGGATTTATCCTGTTGTACAGAGCAACTTCCTGGTCAACCCAGACTCTGTCTTCCCGTCTACAAAGGTACAAGAGGCAGAAGAAAGGAAAGTGCAGGCTGATGTCACATTCCAGGATTAGGTCATCATGATTCCCAGCAATTCGTGGACCATTAACGTCTGGCTGTCAATAATGATTGTCTCCTGTAGAGTGACTATGCATCTAGAAACGCACAGTGAAGCCCCAGCCTGTTCTCCTAAATCTGTGGAACACCCTGCGCTGAAGACTGACCCTTCTCCAGGAATCCCACCAGCAGTCCTGGCTAACCTTGTTTTATTAGAGGTGAGGAAGTGGCAAGAGAGAAGAAAACAAATAGGCATCTTGTAGAGCTCAGCTCCTATTCACAAAATGGTCACATCTAGGTTGTCTGATGGTGTGGACTACCACATGAATGCCAGGATACAGGGTCGTGGTGGGATTCTTTTTGGAAGTGATTGGCTTGGTAAACTTCACCCAGCTCTGCTTTCTCATGTTCTCTCATCTATCCATCACAGAATACACTCAGCCATCTTGGATGGTCAGATGAAGATGCTCAAGCATGGGGCTAATGCTCTCACAGCTAGCTAGCTAGCTAGTGGTGGAGACAGTAGGAACCTAAGCCATAACTGATGATGGCTAAAATTCCAGCTAATCATATTTTCCTACTGCCTGGTGAACCATGTTGATAGGACTTTGGATAGTTGTTGGTTGTGATGAGGATCACAGTCCCCAGGCACCAGACAGAGAACTTTCCACACCCCAGCCTGGTACTAAACTCTATGAGGGTGATATCCTCTGCGCACCACAGAGCAGGCCTATGATTCCAGTATTCAGGAAACAAAGGCAGGAAGATCATGAGTTTAAAGGTAGTCTCGGTTACACACTAAAAATAAATGGGTTGTGTCATTTAACCCTCTAGGCAGCAATCCACAACTCTGTGAGACTACTAGATTATTCCTACTTACTTCTGGATATGGAAATGGAAGCTTTGTTCAGGGCTCAGAGCCACACTGAGATACATGATAATGGAGAAGTTGTACCAGGGAGTTTCTTGGTGAAATAGCAACAATAACAAATGGAAAAATTTCTCAAAATGGAGCAAGCAACTGAAACATGCATTCTAGTGTCACATTATTATCGTTATTTTTTTTTCAAGCAGGGTGTCTTTATGTAGTTCTGGCTGTCTGGAACTAGTTCTGTAAACCAGGCTGGCCTCAAACACAAGTGCTGGGATTAACGGTGTGCACCACCACCTCCTGCCCTTCTGACTGTTAGAAACATGTCCAATTCTTAATGTGCTGTGCATCTCAGATGCAGTCTTGCTCAGTTTAACTTCTATGTCTGGCCAACACCATGCCTCTCTGATGTTTGACCTGTCCCAGGCCTCCCTGGTTGACCATAGCAACAACAGCTGCCCTCCTTTTCCTTTGACTCACTTCTACTTAGATACACGATGGGTCTTTCTGAAGCATTTTTTTTCTCTAGTTCTTCCCTGCTCAACTCTTAAAGATTTTCAAAATAAAAGTGCTCCCACTGCTACCCAAGGCTCTCCAAGACCTGACTTTTATTTTTTAATAATGCTTAATAAGCATCCCCCACATTTCCACTATTGATGCTGGCTGATATAGGGGTATCTAAAATAGCACAAGAGTTTTCCCAGTTTTTATTTAAAAGTGAAAAGTCAAACAAAAGTTATTTTGGAGGGTGGGAGGGAACATTATCAGCGAACTATTTTTATGTGTTTGGCAAACCAAGATAATCCTGCCATTTACTCGGTTCATTAATCTTCATCTCGTAGGCCCAGTAGTCACCGTACATTCAAAGTTTACCCACCCACTGTGTCCAGGAAAAGGCTGCCTCTTAATGCTAGTCCCTCGATGCATGCAGCTATAAATAATCCTATTCCCCAAACACCTCCACACACTAACGCAGGCTCAGGATCTTCCTGCCTGCATGACATGTTATTGTTCCATGAAGCCATGATTCCCTCTACTCATCAATTCATGCATCCATTCATTAAGTCCTGACAAGTGCCAGGTGTTCTGCTGGGCTCAAGGAAGTGTCAGGTCCTGTTTCCATAGAGCTTTGAGTCTAATGAAGCAGACAGACATCATTAAAGAATCAATTACTCAACCCACTGTATAATTAACAGGTCTTGAGCAGTTGTTATGTACCCAATGCTGAGAACTGACTATATTTAATCACTTCATCTTTATAACAAATTCCACTGAAGTGTTTCATGTATACTTTCTAATTAACAGTATGATCTAAAATTAACTGAGCCACGTAGCACTTAAACAACTTAGAGCAAGAATTTAAATGTAAGAAACCTAAATCTAGGATGGATTTTTTTTTTAGTGTGCTTAACTTCCTGGAAAAAAAAAAATCTAAGACTTGACACAGTCTTGGGTTTGTGGAAGGTGTCCCAGGTATAGCGTTTAAATAATCTGAGCCCAAAGCATGTATCTTGACTAACTTTAAGGGGGTGGGGAAAGAGAGAGAGTGAATTAGAAGGAAAGGGTTCCATGTAGAAAAGCATCGATTACAAAGGCCCCAAGGTAGGAGAAAGCACTGTCCATTTAAGTAGCTATAAGTGGGTAAGAATGGCTAGACATCAAAAGAGCAGAAGACAGATATTCTGTGAGGTGACTAGTAGCCAGTTTAGGCAGAGCCAATAACTTTGACCACAGGATTAGTTAAGATCTAATAAAGAGACAGGTGGGAGAGAAGGCTAGAACCAAATCTAGCAGAATGGCAAATAGTCAAGTCCAGGCCAAGAGGATGATCACACCCAGATATTTAGGAATGAGAGTCAAGTAGCAGAAGAGGAAGGAGGCTAGCCATATCCCTGCACACTGATAATCCCAGTGTTTGTGAAGCTGAAACACAGGGATCTTGAGTTTGAGGCCAGCCTGAGCTACATGGTAAGCCCCTATCTCCAAAAACAAACATAGAACACTAGAGCAATGAACAAAAGCTAGCAGAGAATGATATAAACCAGGAGACTTTGGCCTTTGGGACATGAGGAAGGATGGTGTGGTCAACAACATTCAGTGATGCTGAGAGGTCCATCAAGGAGGAACTGAGGTTGTTCACTGGGCCTTCAAACAGGATGGTCTGCTATGGAGGGCAGGAAGTCTTATTGGGGTAGTGAGGTGGTAATCATCCTGGGAAGAGTTGCAGAGAGTACAGAAGGTGAGGAAACTTGAGACGGCAAGCACAGGACTTCAGAATTTTCTTACAATGGTCTCAAGGGAGTGTGGTTCTTCATTTTGCGCCAAATACTTGGTTGATATTGTATTCATAAGTTCATATATGTATATATATATATATGAAACAAATTATATTGCACTTTAGGATGATTTCAAGACAACCCTTGCCTCTGACTCAACTTGGCTTTGGCCTGAGGCTCACTAAGGAGACATTCTCTCTCTCTCTCTCTCTCTCTCTCTCTCTCTCTCTCTCTCTCTCTCTCTGTTTTATTTCTTGAGACAGGATTTCTCTGTATAGCCCTGGCTGTCCTGGAACTCACTCTGTAGATCAGGCTGGCCTCAACAGAGATCCATCTGCCTCTGCCTGCAAATGTTGGTATTAATTGTATGTGCCACTCCCACCCAGCTTGGAAACTGTCTCTTTATATCCCTTACCTCCATGTCTTAGGGTACACACTAGGCTCTTTTTGAAAACATATTCTTACCAAGCTCAAGACTTAGACCAAAAGTAGTGTGTTCATTTATGGCTGTACCAAGAGAGAATAATGCAAAACATTATGGTGGACAATAGGTGATGCTACCTCATTTTACAAGCAGCTTTACACACTAAGATTATTTCTCCAGTTTACTGGGGATGTGGTTCAATGTTAGAGCAATTGCCTACCTTGTACAGAGATTTTAGTTTGATCCCCAGAATTGTATGAAAGCAAACAAAGAGAGAACAGGAGATGTTTGAATGGGTAAAGTGCTTGCTATGCAAATGTGAGAACCTGAATTAGGATCCCTAGCACCTGTGTAGGAAGAATGAATATGATTACAATCCCGTCTCTGAGAAAGTTGTAGACAGGAGCATCCAGAGGCCTCACTGGTGATTAACCAGTCTATCCAACTGAAGAGCTCCAGGGTCATTGAGTCAAAAACAATAATCAAAAAGGTAGAGAATTATAGAAATAGACACCCAATGTTGACCACTGGCCTCCATATACATATGAGGATGTGCATTTGTACATACGTGTAAAAGTGCACACACACACAGAGGAAACAAAAACAGATTGATAGATAGATAGATAAATAGATAGATAGGTAGGTAGGTAGATAGGTAGATAGATAAGAAGTCTTCATTCATCTGCATGATGGTTGAGGCTCTGATGAGAATGAGATACTGTCCATACATAACCCCCCTCCAGAGCTACAAAAGTGCAGATTCAAAATCCTCACGTGTAGCTTTAAGAGGCTCCCCAAAGACTGGTATTTACAACTGCAGATAATAAGACTTATCTTTGCTGACGTTTATTTAATTCAATGACTCATCCCTGGCACATGCAAGATTATAAAGAATATTTATTCAACACAAACATGAAACACAATGCCAATTAAAGGATTCTATTGAAGAACTTTCTTTTTTTCCCTATTTAATTTTCCTTTGCCTTGAAATAGGGTTCTGTGGCAGCATTGTGTCCCAGCAGCTCGGGGACTATCTGATTACAGAGGAACGTTTGTTTGTACACAATGGGATGGAGTTTTCCAAAACACACCACACATGTGTTGATTCTTGATAACCCCTTAGCCTTCTTGCCTTCTTGTAAATCACTGGGGGATTTTAACCTTTAAGGAGAGATTATCATCTTTTAAAAAAACACATAGTTCCTAACTGGACGCTTATCTATCCTATCTCCTAGCTTCAGTGTATCACAGAAAGGGGTTTCCCTGCACCAGGCAGAACAATGTCAAGGAAACATTCCAGCTGTAGACAAGAGTAGCCCTGTGGTTGGTCATAGGAAAATATTGAGAAGGAGCAGGTTTAAGCTTCACCGCCCTGTAGATTTACTGCTGTTGGGTGAACAGCTAAATAACACTAATAATATGTGGCCACTCAGCAGCCAAGTGTCTTCTGGGCCAAATCTTAACTATTTCATTGCTGGACTGTGGAAAACTCAGAAGAGCAACAATTTGTCATGTAATTTAAAATAGTTCAACATGTTGAGCTGGGGAGTGGGCCCAGCTAGTAAAGTGCTTGCTATGCAAATATGAGGACCTGAGTTCAATCCCACAGTACCACATATAGAAGCGGTCTTTGCAGTAAACATCTATAATACTAGATGGAGCTAGAAGGGTCCCTGTGTCATGCTGGCCAACCCCTCTATCTAAGCTGGTGACTTCCAGGTTCAGGAGAGATTCTGCCTCAAAAAATAAGGTGGAGAGTGATGGAGGAAGACACCTAGAGGTAGATATTTGCCCTCAACACACATGCATTCATACATGCAAATGCACCCCTCAAGGAACATGAGGTTACAGGTGCATGCACACACACACACACACACACACACACACACACACACGAATGAATAAAATACTCCAGCATGTACATAGTTATGGGGCCATTTCACCTTTCTGAAGTCACTCCTTTCCAACTCTGGCCACAATACCTTCCTGTGATCTACTGTGTCCACCCTTGGTCATGATCAAAGACATTCTTATGTCTTTCCTTAGGAGTATTGTTGAACTTTAACAATAAGGACTATGCCACACAAATCAGAAAAGGAAAAAAAAATTACTTCATTTCTTTCTCTGAATGCAGTATTCTTAGAAGAACTTAACTGCTCCAAGATGTCTTAATTTGGACCACATGACTTTAGTACTTATTATCAAAAGTATGCTATAAAAATGTGTTTCCAATCCTCCCTCTGGTTTCTCACCTGTGTTCCCTCCTCTTTGACATCCCTTCTCCATCCCTCATTCCCTCTGCTTCTCTCCTTTCCTCATCCACTACAACCAACATCACCTGAGTCCTACCAAACAGAGGCATTTGTTTTGGATTTTTTCCCTTGACATCTTTGCTCTGAAGGAGCTTGACCAGTTCCATAATTTGAACAGTCAGTTTGTGTGAGAATACGCCAAGCCTTATTGCTACCCTGTCCTACTTGTTAAATAGTAGGCACATTACTGCAGCGGAACTGTTTCCATCTGAGTCTAAATTGGGCTTGTCTAAAATAGAATCTGTTGTCTTCTGTGCTACCACAATCTTTCCCATCTCTTCCTGGATTTGCTACCTGGTGCCTTTGTTCTCCCGATATTCAGGCTCACAACCCCATGATTATTCTTGGACCCAAGAAGCAGACAGGGGTAGGGAATGCCTTCCCACCAGTAACTAAGTAACTGCTGACACCCTCAGAGCTCATGCTTCTTTTGTTGGGCTTGGCTGTTGCCCAGTCACCTCTGGATGGTGGCTGTAAGCTCCTGGAAGCCTCCTCCCCCACCTGCCTGCTACACAATAGCAACTGACACATTTGCTCCGAATGAACTCCCCTCTGGAGTTCACCACTGTATCTAATTCAAGCACTTGAGTCATTTCAGATGCCCTGAGGACGGATGCTTAGACATCTGACAAATAACATCACCGTATTCTAACACAAAACCAGCTCAGCCAAACTTGTCTCCACAATGCTTGAATAGAGACAGATCTATCACAAGCCTTTACTGTAATTTCCTTTACAAACTATGGCACAAATATTAACAGTCTACGTGGATTAAATGGTTTTCCATCTCTGAGTGTCTCCTCATACAGTTCTTGACCACTGTGAAGCTTTTTTTTCTTCGTTTTTGGGCTTTGCATATTGTTTAGGGCTTTAAAAAAACAAAACAAACAAAAAAATCCACAATAACAATGATCACTATCGTTTATACAACTAGATGTCTACAAATTAGATTTAAGGCTTAACAGCACACACATCAGGCTCCCTTACACCTTATGATCCTGTCTTATGAGAACCACCATTTTCTCACTTGTGTAAGGGAAAACCAATGCCTGGCTAAAGTATGTGATATGCCCAGGTCACATACCAAGTGTAGTGTCTATTGCCAAAGCCTAAGTCTTTAACCTTTATAGCACACTGTCTCTATATTTTCTTCAGGGATGCATCCTTCTTGAAATACATTTGCATTTCTACACCTGACTACTTTTCTGGCCCAACCCT
>CM053756.1:23007048-23023135 GCA_028658305.1 Pachyuromys duprasi | reverse complement strand
TCTGGCTTACCTGATTCCACTAGGCTGTGATTTTAAAGTCTTTGCTTTTATGGTTATCATTTAGGAAGTAAGCGAGATTCCAGTTCTTCTGAGGATGGTGACCAGAGTCAAACTACACGAACTGAAATGCAGCAGATCGTGCGTTTATAGTGTCTCTGTTATGCATGCAGCGCATTTAACTGAGCACATCCTGTTTACTAGAACATTTAATCAAACTCTGTAAGATCTGCAAGGAGCAGGGGCTAATGTATCTGTGTCAAATCAGTGGGGTCATTCCAGTTTAAACTGGAAAGACAATGCGGCTGTGGGTGGGGACAAGAATGTCTTCTCCATCCTTGCTCACCCGGATTCCCCGGATTCGTACATACACTGCTTACAGCTGCACACAGCCCCAGCTTTTCAGAGTCATAACCAGGTAAAGCTGCTGCATCTCACTTTAACCGCTCCGACCCCTCTCTGACCAGGATTACCACTCTCAACCTTAGAGGCATAAGGGAACCGCTGGGGACGTGGAAAGCAAACAACAAGCTGCACAGGTCTCTTTCACAATTGCAACTGTGAAGTGTGTGGACCTTGCTCTGGTTGTGGGAGGCATCTTGGGTGACAGTAATGGATGGCAGGTATTCCAGTCTGCAAATATCCAAATGATGCAATACTCTGAGGCCCTTTCACAACTCCCAGCAAAGCATTCACCATGCCGCAAAAACTAAAGCACGCAAGATAATCACGTCAATTCTCTGTTATCTTTTATCTTCATATTGCTAGCTCAGAAAGGGGCTGACAGGCTGAAAAGAGATCTGAATCCTCATCCCAGACCCCTGCAAGGGAGTTGCTGTGTTGAGCGGGGCCAACTGTTTAACCTCGCTTTCATATTCTCAGTTCTCATCTTTTATTCAGCAAATCAGGAATCAGATGACAGTTTTTGCCTGTGGCCTGGTGAAAGAAGAGGGGTGGTTATCACCTGAGAACACAAAACGGAGACTCACAGGGGGCCAGTTGGCCTCACCACTCAGGAGGCAGCCACCTGTGTGACCACCTGACTACCCTGGGATGCCATGATGCACCCTGTGGTGCGGAGTGTGATGTGGCTGCCTTCTGGTGTAGCACTGGGCTATCCAGACTACCTCCCCCGACCAGTCCCCAGGTCGGTGCAGTGGGCAGAGAGGACTCATTAGCTCATTGACAGCTCTGAGGAGGAACTGTGGGAAACAAGTTGAGCAAGATGGTCTACAGCAGAATTTTAACTCCAGCAGCCCTGAGTGACGCCGAGGTTTGGGCTACGGAAATCTTGGCTATGTCAAGACAATATGAACAAACAACCGAGTGAGTTGTCATTACTCTTAGGGTTTTTGTTGTTTTATTTTGTTTCCATTTTTCCTTTTGCTTTTTCTTTATTAAGACACTTCTTGTTCTCCATGACCCACGAGCACTTTTCATTAAGATGTTTTTCTTACTCTTTTATCTTTTTACAATATGCAGAGTGGAGTCAGAGAGAGAAGGCCACCTTTTACATACTTGACTTTTAAAGTATTTGGAAGATGACCCATTAAGTAAAAATCAAATTTCCCTTGCCTTCATCTAGGCTTCCCTTGGTCAACCATTTAGCTTTCAAATGACAGACTGATCTATGTAGTCATTTAATTTCTTTACTTGTTCCTTCCCCTTTTGTTATTTCTCGTATAAAGATAACTCTGAAGTTCTTCAAAGGAAATTCTCAAACCACTAATTGTTAATCTTAACGTTTCATCCTTGGGAAGTTGTTAGTAATATTATTAAGTATGAAAGCAACACAAAAATAGCCAAATAGTAAAAAGGAGAGGAATTTTATTTTCATTCTTTCTAAATTTTAATGAGCTGTATGCATCCCTTAGGAAGAGATATTAAGTGTCATCAAAAGAATTTGACAATGAGAACATGGGGGACTCCAGCCTGGCTTGTTCTAAGAGCCAGGAAGAATAAAAATAAGCCTTTAACTGGTACTTGATGGATAATTTGTGCCAAAAGGAGAAAGCATATGTTGAGGTATATAGAAATCTAAAACTGTCAAGAGCCAGTCTTCTACCGTAAGAAAATATCCACATATTCCTATGCAATCAGGAAAAAAAATGGCTCACCTCTGTCTTCCCTGCACTCTGGACACAGAGTCAGCAGGTCTGAGGCCAGCCTGATCTGTCTAGCAAGTTCCAGGCCAACCAGGGCTTACTAGCAAAACACAAGACCCTGTCTCAAACATTAGAAAAAGTAAACAAAATAAAAACAAGCACAGAAACAAAAATCAACCAAATTAGGCCCTTTAGAAAGGTCAAAGAGCTATGGCTACAAAGTCCAAGAAAATATGACTTAAGTAAACTATATGCCATATTGATTTTTCTGACATTCTACAACTTTCAAAACAAGTCAGACTGTTTCTGTTGGTTGTTTTTTTGTTTTGTTTTTGTTTTGCATTTTCAAGACAGGGATTCTCTGCATAGCCTTGGCTGTCCTGGAACTCATTCTGTAGACCAGGATGGCGTTGAACTCACAAACATCCAACTGCCTCTGTCTCCCGAGTGCTGGGATTAAAGGCATGTGCCACAACACTCAACCGGCTTCTGACTGGTTCTTAAACCCAGACACTTTAACTGAGCAACAAATAAGCTCCGTTCTCCTCAGCCATAGGCAGGAGGTCTCTGTGCCAGACCCAAGCTCTGTCTGAGAGTTACTTCAGCTACTCTAGAGCAATCTCCCCTTTCCCCAGGCCACTACCATGGCTGCTCGGCTATCAGGGCAGTACCGGTTCACTGATGCTCCTGACAATTTTAGGAGGATTCTGTGAAGAAATCCCTACTACAGAGAAAAACCTAATGGGTCCCAGAGAATAGGAGGGAGACGTCCCTCGACCCCCACCCCACAGCAGGCTTCACTGTGAGCAGGGCAGTGATCTTAAATGATCTCCGTTACCTTCCCAGCATACAGCCATGCCATATCAGGCAGCGCATATCGGGGACCATGCCATAAGAGGAATGTAAAAACACCTCAGGTTGCCAAGGTCTTGCCACAAAGGGATAGAGATCACAGAAAAAGAGAAGTCTATTACCTGTCTGCCACCGTTGTTGTCTCCAAGCAAGTGCCTGCTCTCAACAGTTGTCTAGAAACTTCTGCTTTTCACTACGGGGCCATTGGCCCCGCAGCCTTCTTGGGGACCTCACAGACAGTCGGGGGACAGCGGGGCAGGCATCACTGTGAACTGGCCTGGCCACTCCTTTGCTCAAGTTTGCCTCCCCAAGCAGCGCTCCTCCAAGCTTCACGGAGCCATCCCCTAGAGCCTCATTTCTGTTTGAAAAACAAGAAGCGATTTCCTGGTCCACTTCCCCGGATGGCGTGTGCAATTTCCCTCACGCCCATGGGAAGTCCTTCAGGTCCTCTTATTGAGAAGCCTCTCCACAAGTGGACAGACTTGTTCGGTCAATGCCCCTTGTTCTTGCTTTCCCCCTCTCCAAAGGGGAAAAAATTGAAAACAAAAACAGTACAAACCAGAAATGGGTTTAGCACTTATAAGTGAGCAGGACAGGATACCTGATTTAATCCTTCAAGATATGACCATGTACTTAGAGTGTGTAAGGAAAACTCAAATTACCCATGAGCCCCTTATCTTGAGCAGGGCCAAGAAGTCAGAAGCTAAAAATATATTGGAGGATGAGAGAGCTGTGATTCAAACACATCACAGTAGGGACATCTAGTTTCCAGGGAAACTGACCATTTGTAGACCAAATGATATTCATTCAGTGACACTTCAACATCTCTCAGCAACAGCAATATTTGAAGATAAGAGGAGATGAAGATGGCTGGTCCCCAGGGCTAGTTGGCAGGCTCCTGTCACAGGCTTTAAGAGTAAGCCAGAACCACAATTACAGTTTCTGAGCTGAACACGACCCTGCCTGCCTTTACCTTACAAGTGAGGGAACTGGAGTTTCAGGAGAAGCTATGACCTGCCCAGGGTCAGAATAAAACGGGAAGCAGTATATTGCCATTAACTAAACCCTTTTTTGTGGGAAACGCTGTGCAATTTCTGAAACTCTATCCACATGGGCTTTGCTGAATAAGGTCCTGCTGGGGTCCAGGAATCTGTGTAGGCAGTAAGCAACCCAAATCGTCTCAAGTATTAGAGAAAGCTGTACCATCAGGGCATGGACCCCGGAGCCTCACTGTAAGGAATCAAACCACCAATGCTTGGTCACACAATCACATGTACATGACTTGATGATATTGAACCTTGGTTTTACTGTGTGGAACTGTGATACAACCATGTTGAATATATATTCAACATGCTGTAGATCATTTGGAAGAGCTAGTCCCAGTCTGCACCGACCAGGGAGGTAGGTCAACATGTGAAAACTCTTACCACTCAAGCCTAAAGATGTGAGTTCCATCCCTAGAGCCCACGTAGAGGTAAATGGGGAAAAAAATCAACTCTATAAAATTGTCCTATGACCTCTACACACATACCCTGGCACACCACACCACACACAAACACATACACACTAAATTGAAAAATAAAAGGTTTAGGCCTGGGCTGGAAACACAGAGCCTACTTTCTCTATCTCATTGCTCTCCCTGATCCGCTCTACCATCTTTTGTTCCTGTGCACTTCTGAATATTCTATCTTTGCAGGGCAGACAGTAAGTAGCCATCAGAATGGAGACAAAAGCTAGGTAAAGTCATCCTACCGGGGTCAGTTCGAGTTGCCCCAGAAGACTCAAAAGTCTAAGGATGCTCAAGCCATTTATATCAAATAGTGTACTGTTCGCATATATCCCATGCATGTATTCCCACATACATTAAATCACTCAGTTTGTCAATGCGATGTAACATAAATGTTACATAAATAATTGTGGTTCTGTATTGTTTAGAAGATCATGACAAGAAGAAAGGGTCTGTACACTTTCAGCATAGAATTATTTTCCAAACAGTTTTAATCCAACGTTGGTTGGATTGAAATATATGTTAACAAAAATGTAGAAGGTTGTGTTTGGGCAAAAGAGCATGAACCCATATAATGTAGTAGTCCACACCTAGGCCCTCAGCTGCATTCTATAGCTTGACCTAGATATTTTTTTGCCTGAGGTGTCAGAGTGAGTCCCTGGGCATGGTGGCTGGACTCCAGTTGGCTCTCTGATGTGGACCTGGGAATTGACAAAGTGGCTTTCCCTTTCCTTTCCTTCACTATGGTCGTAGCAGGGAACACTCTGTGCTCACTGCACACTTTACAGGAAAACAAAGCTGGGAGGAAAATGAAACTGCCACATGGTCTCAACTGCAGCTCAGTTAACTGGCAGAGTACCTTGCTTTGTTGCAGCTCCAGGTGGCTTTGACCATCAGAGGCACCTTTCTCTAATTCTAGAATGTCGGGATTGGTGGCAAGTTGAACTCAAACCTCTGCAAGCAAGCTGTGGACGCGGCCAGAGTAAACAATCCACCAACTGTGTTACCCAAGCCTGTTAATAGCAATGTTGTACATGCCAGATGCAGTCTTACAGAGGAGACCCCTGCTTTTCCAGACAAGAATTTCAGCTGCAGTCCATAAGTCGTATTTTCTCATACGGAGCAAGTCATTTTATTCTTCTGTCCTCCTCTTCTTCACCTAAAATGCTTTCTCTTTTTAAGTTTGCAGGTGTTGTTTTCTCCAAAGACCCTTCTAACTCTCCTGTCCTGAGCCAAGTGTTTCTTTTCCCCATCTCATGGTGCCTTAAAGGTGTCTTTGCTGCTATCATTCTGCAGCCAAATGATCATTTTAGTGCACTGACTATAAGCACTTTGAGAACAGGGACTAGTGTGATTTATTTTACGCCTAGGTCCTCCTACAGAAACAGAAAGTGGTAGATGATCAACAGAAGCCGCTGAAATTAAGCCATGTCCTGTCAGTTCTCACGAATGGTTCCTGCCCTTAGCAAAGGGGCCCATGGCTTCAACTTTGGAATGCTTCTCTGCTGAGATGTATCCCCAGGCAAGATCCACTTGGCTTCAAATATTTGTATGATGACTCTCAAATGTATATCTCTGTCATAGACCAGAACCCCTGACCCACACACCCAACTGCCTTTATGCCATTTCCAGCTGGGAGTTCAACAGGACCTCAGGGTACACATGCCCAAAATGAAATCACTGACCTTCCCTCTAAATGAGCTATCCCAATGACCTTGTCCATCTCCATCCTTCCAGGTTACCCACACCCAAACCCTAACAGCCATGTCGGTATCTCTGGTTACCTCTCTCTTGTTAGAAAATAACATCCCCAAGAGAAGAGATGATGACCATTGATTTCCTGGAGAAGACTATTGGAACATAATACATCAGCAAAAATCATAGCCCAGAGCAATATTCCCAAAGACATCCATGCAAATCTACTGGGAAAACATTCCCACTTCCACATCTCGGCTGGACCAGTACCACTTTTTAAATCCATAACCAGGTGTTGGCAACCCTTTTGACCCAATGTGGCCCAGGCTCAGCTCTGTTTTGCTATTTTCATGTCTCTGCCATTGAGCTATCCTTATGCAAGGAAGTAAATAACTAAGCCGTTCTATAGTGTGCTAATGGCTTTATTGCTTTCTGTGCCGTGCGTATTTTGGCAGCGTCTATACTAAAGGCATTGGACATGTCTGTGCTAAGCTGTAACTTCCAAAGTTGTTGTCACACTCATTGTGACATACCCATTCTTCTGTGGGTCTGTTACTATACATCTCTCAGATGGTGGTGGTATTTTGCAGAAGATTCTATATCTTCCGTCTTCTGAGACAGCTTAATGCAGTTTGACAACTTCTACCTCTTGGTGCCTCCAGTAAAACCCGACAGCCTCCCAAACACACTCTAAGTAGAAATCTGCATTGGAGTCTGCCATTTTCCCTGCCTTTTCCTGGAAGAGGGAAACTTGAGCCATTATGGCTCTGTATGGAGCAGCTGCCCTCACTTGACTCTTATTGATCTCTACTTAGGGGAAGCTGACATGAATCCTCAAATACAATATCCAGTTCTCTGAGGTGACAACATTCCTGTAGAAAAAACGGAAATGCTGGCTGCTCCCCTGGTATACCACTCAGATGCCTCAGCTATGATGCATATGACATCAGAGTTATTGGGTAACTCCATCTGTCACCAACGTTTCCTTCCAGGAGTCACCTCTTCCCCTAGTATCATGAGGAGAGCGGGGTGCTGAAGGAGTGGGGCATTCCCTTGGTCTTGGCCTGGGAAGAAATCTGTCGAGAACAAAGCTGTACCTTCGCTCTTGCCGTTTACATGTTAATGCCTGGGTACCCTGGTCAAGCATCTCCGTTCTTCCATGATGCATTCTGGGGCAGGTGCTATGCATCGGCAGATAATGTTTTCTGCTGATGTGACTGGCGCTGAGTGTAATCTGCAAACACTGGACTATAGGTTCAGACCTTCAAAGTGTTCTCCTATGCACATTCCAATATTCTCAGCTCTTTTCGGGCCTCATCAATTCTCATGAACTAGCACCACCACCACATCCCAAAAGAAAAACAAAAAAGAGAAAGAAAAAAAATGAAAAAGAAAACTCAGTCCTTTGTGATAGGAATAATTTCTTCCAAATTTACTAATATAATTAACATGGCTACTAAACAGCCACATTGCCCAAGCTACCATCAAAAATATACATGTATTTATATGTATACATGGAATAGCAATAAATGGAGAAAAAGAGGCCATGAAAATGAAAGAAAGCAAAGAGAAGTATATGGGAGGATTTAGAGGAAAGAAAGGGAAGGGAAAACACTGTAATTATAACCTCAAAAATAAAATTAAAAAATTATAATATGGAGGAGGAGCCAAAGATTCATGCATGGCATGAGAAAAAAATCAAAATCAAAATAGGCTAAAAGAAGCCCAGGTAACCTAGGTTCATTTCTGCCATTGTGTTAAAAACACTCTGTCAGAAAGACTTAAGGGGAAAGGGATTTATTTGGCTTAGAATTTCAGGTCACACCCTATCATTTTAGAGGAAGTCAAGGGAGAAACTCAAGCAGCTGCCCAAATCACACCCACAATCAACAGTAGAGATAAACCAATGCACCCTTGACAGCTGCTCACTTACTAGTTTTCTTCACCTAATAAGATTCAGGGCCCAGCCTAAGGAATGATACCATCAATAGTAGGATGGTCTTTCTACATCAATTAACAATTAAAACAAACCACACAGATACATCTACTGGTCAGCCTGGTCTAAATAATTCCTCATTAAGACTTTTTCTCAGGTATAATGTTCTTTTGGAATGTATACAATTTACCCTTGTTCATTCAAATGCTGATTTCTCTACCCAACTATCTGGTTTCAATCCGTACATTGCATTGTATGCTGTCTCAAGTTTGTGAAACATTTGTTCTCTATATTGTCAATTATACAACCAGCCCCAGTACTGAGCAATGGAAAGGATAGGGTGGGACATCCTGGTCAGGGAGGGAGAGAGAGGAAGCAGGAAGAAGGCAGAGAATCTGCAGGAAAGGTCTTGGAACCACATGGAGGGATCACCCGGACCTAAGACATGACTAAAAGCAAGTATAATGGGTGAAATCTGAATCTTAGGAAACGATGCGGGCTTGGAGGTTTAGGATGAAGTAACTATTGCCCAGCATTGTGCTCTAGGTTAATTATATAAATCCCAGTCTCCGTGTGGTGATTTGGGTAGACAGCTAGTTTAGGAATAACCATTGCTTAATTAAAAGATATATCAATAGTAAATATTAATACCCACAACAGGTGACTGTAGGCTCTGAGACAATAAAAACTAAACTTGACACCGGGTGACTGTTCCAATTGCCTGTGTTAGGGGGAAACTAATAGGCTTAATTTAGGTGACAGTCCCTTCTTAGTGTCAGAGAAAGAATAGAATCGGGTTTTCTGCCTTTCCACGCAGTTCTCTTAAGTTTATATACTAGCATTCCGCATTCCCTTCAAACATATTCCCTCATCCCAATTTCCAGAGCAGAACAGTGAGTCACAAAGGTAAAGTGGCGTGACTCCTCTGTCCTGGAGAA
This sequence comes from Pachyuromys duprasi, assembly GCA_028658305.1. NCBI lineage: Eukaryota > Metazoa > Chordata > Mammalia > Rodentia > Muridae > Pachyuromys > Pachyuromys duprasi. The sequence goes on along the minus strand of CM053756.1, from coordinate 23,014,105 downwards.
GGTGATCAAATATCTGCCAACATGTGTATTCCTTCTCTGTTCATTAATACAGATGATGACACTTTCTACACAAGTTCAAACCGCAGTCCCCTTAATAAGATCATTTCTGCGGTAGGGAAGCAACCCAGTACACATTCTCTCCTCCTTCAGCAACTCCTAATCACACCCACTCTCCAAGCCCTGGCTTCTCTAAAGTTCTCAGAGCAACAGGATAAAGGATAAAGACAGGAAGTTCTTTCTCAATGTCTGTAACTTAACTTTCCTCATATGTCAACCAGCCAGCTTTGTTCCAGAAAGAATTCCGTCTATCCAAGCTGTGAAGTCGTGTGGTCCTCTCTAGATAGAACCCTAGCCTATAGTGGCTTTGAGGATTCCATTAGATTCTCACCTAACTCTAACAAGGAAGATGCTGAAGAGCAGACAACCACAGGAGCACTGGCCCACATCAGGGTAGATTCTAGAACCAAGCAAAACCCACTCTTAGGAGCCATTCTCAGATTCCTGTGCACTCCTCATGGTATGTGTATGCTCCTGGGTTACTGAGCCCAAAGGACTCCCACTTGCCATATATGTTTGTGTCTGCATTGCCCGCAGTTGGTGCAGATGATAATGAAAGTAAACAAAACAAAACAAAATAGACTTTGTGAATTCCTTGGAACCGACGCAGAAAATGTGAGCATAAACAGTTAGGGGTCAGGGAGTGATCAAAGGTGTATTTATAAAATCTGCGTGGGGCAACACTGTTCTGCCACGGGCATCCATCAGCTCTTCAGTGTGTGGTTCTGCAGGCGCCCACCCTTACTCCAATGAACCTCTTTCCTCTTCTTTCCTGAACATGATTCCTCTGATCAGCTCTTCACTCTTTGAGGTAACATAACATTCCACTTTCCATCCCACTAGTAAAAATCGCCACAATCCGTTCTCTGTTAAGAACACTGTTAGGGTCCCTGTATCTTTCGTTTGAGTTTCACCATTTCCACAGAGATGCAGGCAAAAGGTTCACCCATATATGATGTCTGAGATGCAGAGGCCATTTCTGAATACAGAAAGAGGTGATGCTAAGCTTAGAATAGTCCTGTGATCTTTTCATTGTGATCTCTCCTGATTTGGTTTTATTTATTTATTTGCTTATTTGTAATTGAGAAGGGGTCATGGCCTATAGCTCAGGCTGGCCTCGATCTCTTGGAGATCCTATGTGTCAGCCTCCTGGCCACCAAGATAACAAGCCTGAGCTATGATATCTGGATTCCTGACTTAATTAGAGGTGAAAATTAATTAATTAGTTAGTTAGTTACTTGATGACACTGTAAATGAATTAGACAGCTCTTACCAGGGCCTGTATCCTTCCACAGGAGAATGTTGAGTTGATTTTTAGTAAGTTGTAAGACCGCTGACCTGAAACTGTACTGATTGGCACAATAGTGGTATGAACTACATGATGCCACATGCCAAGAGAACAGAAATGCTCTTGCTGTTGGAAGAGTCTCTGTGTGCTTGTGGTACTCAGAGGTCCCCTCTCACCTAATTGTTTGAGACAGCATCTCTACTTCAACCTGGAGTTCACTGATTGGCTAAATGGCTGACCAGTGTACCCTAGGGATTCACCTGTTCCTATCTATATCCCCCCAGGAAGGGGTTAAAGATACCTGTCAGGGTCCCTGGCTTTTATGTGGGCACTATGGATCCAAAATCATTTCACCCACTGAACCGTTTCTCCAGCCTCTCTGTGGAAGCAGAGAAATCTATGTCCACTGCCTTCTTCATTTCTGAAATTATACTTTCAGAAGCAAGCAGATTTAAATGAAAGAACAGCTTAGTTCATAGTTTTGAAGGGCTCAGTGTTATCTGTTTCTATTCCCAGTGGGTTGCATGTTAGTATGAATTGTGAAGGTCCAGAGTTGAAGATTCTGTATGAAATAGGGGAGAGAGGTTAGAGACAAGCAAGTAGGTCAGAAGGTAGGATTTCAAGACAGATTTTTAAATGTGCCTGAGGGCTGGCATGCTGTTTGCGCATAAATCCATGCTTTTCCTGCTAACTCTCAGTGATATCTCTAAAGCCATGTGCCCTGGCCATTGTGTAAGTGATACTAGTTTTCACACTGGCTACTGCATACCCCCTCTCCTTGTTCCTAGTAACCTACATTTGAAAAATGAATTAAATGAGAAAAGTCTCTGTTTTTTGTCTTTCCTGTGGTTTAGGATAAAAGCATGGCTTCTGCTTCTCCTGATGACCTGCATCATCTTCCATGGCTCTGGGTCCTGTTCCCTCTCTCTGTAGGCACTAGGGTCAGACCCACCAGTGTGCTGGAGAATGGCTTTTAAGCTCTTCCTTTGACTCAGCCTGTTCTCCCCCCACTCACTACCACACTCCTCTGCTGCTCTCACAGCAAACCTTAATCAGAGTGTACAAGCCTGAATGTCTCAGCTGCTTTTCAATATATGCTGGAATCCCAAAGAAGCAGAACTCTAATCCTAGTGACGGAATGGACTTGCTAGCAACATGAGGGCAAGCAGACAAAGAGCAAAAGCTTATCTTCATGTCCTTATAAAGGCATCCAGCAGAAGATGTGGCCCAGATTAAAAGCACGTGTCTTCCAAGATCCAGATTAGAAGTGGATTTTCTAATTAAATTCAAATCAAGCAAATAACCCTTCACAGGTGTGCCCTCTATTTTTGAATTTTAGTTAATTCCGTATGAAGTCAAGTTGACAACCAACTTGATGGCTAGATGGCCATCACACCTAGCACCCACGAAACCAGAGGTTCAATCCCCAGTACCAAAAACCAGAATGGTGGTGTATAACCGTGACCCCAGCACTTGAGATGGATAGGCAGGAGAATCAGAAGTTCAAGGTCATGGCTGTATATAGAAGGTTCAAGACTAACCTGTATTGAAGCAGAAGAGGGGCTAAGAAGGAGGACTTATTTGCAAGCAAGTGTGTGGACCTGAATTTGGATGCCCAGAATCCACGTAAATGCCAACTGTGTGTTGTAGCCTGTAATCTAAGCCTCCAAAGATTGAGGGAGGGGATTTCTGTGCCAAGCTAACTAGTTTGGTGAGCTCTGCCCGAGTTGTTCTCTGACCTTCACATGTGGTGGTACATGTACATGTGCACACACATACATATATTCATAAATGGAAAAAAGAAGAAGAAAAGGTGACACAAGATGATTAGTAATTATTGAAAAGAAAAGAGTAGGTGATCAATTAATGTTTTTTTAAAGAGATGAATGGGTGAATCAAAGCCACACTTTCTTTTACTTCATCAGTTTGCAGCTGCCTAGGATACCTGCTGTTAGTATAATTCAATTTTCAGCTGCCTAGGACATCTGCTGTTAATGTAATTCAGTATATTCAAAAGCAGTGTCAGGGTGTGATTTTGTTGACGTCTCAGTTACTTTGTTATTGTTGTGATAATATACACTGACAGAAATAATTTAAGTAAGGAAGGGTTTCTTTTTGTTAATAGTGTGACAAACAGTCCATCATGGTAGTGAAGTCAAAGCAGCAGTTTGAAACGGGTTCATCAAATAGATAATTTAGATTAACTATCACAATAACATATTCACATGAGGTTTTCTATGACATTGAAACCTCAATGAAACCCCTATTACTAGATGTGTGGCCAATGCTCCATACAGAAAGAAGTACATTGCCATCTTGGGTGAAGTAAAATTGTTTCTGGGAGTACACCCAAACCATAAGTTCCTCAAAATGTAAAATACAAGGGTAGCAATTACAAGTCAACATAGCCTTCTGGTCAACTCCAAAAGAGTATTTCAGGAGTAACAATTGCCACTCCACTCACCTACCCACCCACGTCTTGACTCCAGGGCCTCTGATTTTATGTTCTATTTCTCTGGGAGATAATAAACTCTTTTTAAAAAGCTGCTTCAAGAATATATCACACATCAGGCAATGTGAAGATGTTTGCTTGAGGCAAAAATATGAAAAAGATTGGCCAATGACCAGTCAGATCTGTGAAGAACAACAATGGCTCTGAAATTCAGTCATGAGAAGGGGCCAAAAACAGGCTGGTTCATCCCTTTGGATCTGTTTCCCCTAGCCAGGTTGCCTTGTCTGTCTCCAGTAAGAAAGGATGTGTCATGGCAGGTTGATACTCACAGGGGACCTCCCACTTCTCTGAAAAGGGGGAGCACATGGAGGGGAAGAGTTGAGAGGAGAGAAGGGGGGCTGCAATCAAGATGTAAAGTGAATAAATAAATAAATGTTATTTATTTAGGATAGCTGAGAAGAAACCCAAAGTCAAGGTCGCGGGTAGTAGTGGTGAAAATAGAAAATAAATCACAAATGAGAATCAGTTTTTCTGAAGTTTGACTCTTTGTGCTTTTTTAAAGCCTAGAGATGAGAAAAGCTGAAAAATGAGTCTGTGAGTATGCTTTGGGGAAACTAGTCAAGAAGGTCTTGATGAAGCAAGGACACCATTATTTTTGTGACCACTTGTGAATCATTTAAAAGAGAATGTAAGGGCACAAAATTTCCAGACTTACACATGTTAATAACTCATGTTCAAAATAACTTGTTGTTTTTGTTTTGTTTTATTTTCCATACTGGGGAAAAGCTTTAGTCTCTAGTGTCTTGCCTATAAATCAACTGGATCCTTTGCCTCCCCAGACTGAAGTCATGGGCATGACATTTCTTACATGGGCATACCACACAGGTATGGTGTCTTCTTTGTTCACCATTATGGGGACTTCTGAGACAGGCATAGACCTTGTCATTATCTTCTTAATCAAGCCAGTGGACATAAAGATGAATTGTCCTGGGTTCTAGCCTGACCCTAGGTTTTCCAGGCAGGGTTAAAGAAGTTAAAGAGAAGGGTGTTCTTGGGATCTGCCACTGCCCTTTAAAATGACTGAGCATGGGCTGGAGAGATGGCTCAGAGGTTAAGAGCACTGTCTGCTCTTCCAAAGGTTCTGAGTTCAATTCCCAGCAACCACATGGTGGCTGATAGCCATCTATAATGAGATCTGATGTCCTCTTCTGGCCTTCAGGTATATATGCAGACAGAACACTGTATACATAATAAATAAATCTTATAAGAAAAAAAAATGACTGAGCATTATTCAAATGGATGCCTTGCCCTGTGGAGATTGTCCACACTGCCACAGCTCTGATAACCTTCCCCAGCACAAGGAAGAGGCTGGGTTTCCAAGTTCAAGACTTTTTTCTAATTACATTGCCTTTGATTTATCAGCATTCACCTCTCAAGACCATGAAGCTATTTTTGGACTTGAAAGTTAGTGTACAAAACACATCTACAGATCAACAATTACATGACTATTCCAGGCCCACACCCCTCCAGCTTGCCTCATCTGACCTGGAATGTTAAGATGGAAAAGCCATCTTATATTTATATTTTTAGTCTTTCCACACAAATACACACATGAAGATGCAGATATAGGTGTGTGTATCTGTGTGTTTATGTACACCTGAATCTCGTACACACTCAAACTTCACATAGCAATTGGAATGAAGGAGGCAGCATATATGGATCATGAAAGACTTTAGCATAGTTAACAGCTAGACCAGACATTTTCTTAATTTCTCCTCTTTTCATTGAGCTAGGCTTCCCCCCCCCCTCCCTGAAATGCTGGGGACTGAATCCAGGACCACACACACATTAGTCAAATGCTTTAGCACAGTTACATCCTCTGGGACACCCCCTAGTTTATTTGAAAATATAATTTTCTTAACTAATTATTTAACTTGAAAAATTATTAACTAAGAAGTAAAACATTTCTCTTTAAAACATTATTAATCAAGCGAATATTTACATGTGAACTAAACTTGGTGCTTACCAATTTTTAAACACAAATAGAAACTCTAAGGGTCACATAGTTACGGAATTAAAGTGATTCCTGCCCAGTTTCTTTGTCCTTCCCACCCGCAGGCTAATATGACTGGCTACTGCTTTCTGAAAGAGCCACAGGTAGCCTGCGTTGGCTTTCATCACACTAGATAGCTGGAGATGCCCCTGAGCTCTGCTTTCCCTGCCTCTGTCTCCTAAATGCTGGGATGTGGGCCAGCATGCATGGTTTATTCGGTGCTGGGACGGAACCCAGTGCTCTGGTTATCTTAGGAAAGCACCCTACGAGCTGAGTCATGGCCCTAGCTCCTTTTCAAGCTTACTTTTTCAATCCATATTTCAAAAGAGGATCTATGTCAACCGGCAGGAGCTAGAGACCCTTGAGGCAAGCTCGCACCGTTCCAACCATGGCGGAGCCTACTCTTTTTTGTTGAATCTTTAGTATTTGTATTTATTCATGAGTTTGTGTCTGTGTGTGCACGTACCATGGTATATGTGCACAAAACATAAGCAGGGCATCAGGTTTCCTGAACTTGGAGTTAAAGGCAGTTGTGAACTGCCTGATATAGGTCTGGGTCTACCGGAGCAGTAGCAAGTGACCTGAACTGCTCACGTTAAAGCCCTCTCTTTAACCCCAGGCACATGAGATTAAAAGCAACAGAGTAGCTAGCTGAGCCTTTCTGTGTCAGGAGCCATTGTATAAATGTCCGGTTGTATAAATTAACTCCAATATGCCTTCTTCTTCCCTTGAGACAAGGTATCACCGTGGAGCCCTGGCTGACCCGAAACTTTCTGTGTATACCAGACTAGCCTCAAACTCACAGAAACCTTCCTGCTTCTGCCTCTTCCTCCAGAGTATTAGGCTTAAAGACATACGCTACCGCTCCTGGCTAACATATACTTTTAACAAAAAGACACACAGACAACAGCTAGGAGCTTAGATAATATTGTGGAGCTCACTGATGGGAGCAGTTCTTCCTTAGAATAACCAAGGTGGTTTTTGCTGTTGTTGTTGTTGTTTAGCATTGTTTAGAGTTGACAGCCTGCGTTGATAACCTTTTTGAGATTTTGGTTAATCCTTTATTGATCTTTAACACTCTGTAGACATTTCACCCTTAACACATAGCCTTCCCTTCCCACTCTGTCGTCACCAAGTCAAGGAATGAACTCTTCAGATGGGCAGGGGAACTGCTCTAAAGGTCACCTGGCCTGTCTTCATTAGCGTC
>CM053756.1:22952045-23006948 GCA_028658305.1 Pachyuromys duprasi | reverse complement strand
TTTTTTTTAAAGTGTGGTATGCAGTGCCTGGAGGCAAACAGCTTTGGCTCCACCTGAGCCTGGAGGAAGGAAGCAGGAAGTCTTGCTGAGGAACAGGGGTGAAGCAGCTCATTGGGACAGGCTGTCTTTTTACCTCCTGACCCTCTCTCTAATCATGAATATGGAACAACTGCCGCAGTGCGGAAGGCTAAGCCTCTGGCAACATTAGCACACCCCTCTCAAATTCAGAGAACTGATTCTGGGTAAGAAACAGACCATGCACCAGGAGCTGCAGTTGCCTATATAAGACCTGCAGAAGGTCAAGCCAGGAAGCAGTGTCGCACGGAGGGGAGAGGGGGTCCTCTAGCCAGTTGGTGGCTTCTGAGGAAGGGAGAGACAGTTTTCTTTAAGGGTGTGGTTCCTGGTACAAACTGGACTCAAAAACAAGGAGAGAACAGAGGATTCAAACTTAGGATGGGTAGGAGGGTGGGGCTGGATGTGGGAGAAGAAATGGGGTTGAATATGACCAAAATACACTGCATATATACACATGTATACTTATATACAGGTCCATCTCTGTCCTGTCGTGTCCTGCTCAGTACCCTATTCTATACCAGTAGGTCTTCAGCTACGGCACTGCTACAGTATGGGGGGGAAGCAACTCTCAGGGACAGGCAACCCTGCTCCCTGCTAACCTTGGGAAGCATAAGGGCGCGTCACAGGAGATCCTGCAGAGTTTACTCTTTTTCCCTTTGGCCAAGCTACAGTTCAGGAAATGATTCTCCTCAGCTTCTAACCCAGAGGGAGCCCTTTGTCCACAGTCATAGGTCTTGCCAAGTTCTTAGGACACCCCTCCTCACACTCCCACCTTCCTGCCACTTCTTGCCCAAGGAGAAGCAACTGTGCGGGCAGTTTTTTCATGCTTCAAGTCATCTCTAGCCTTGGCTGTCTCACCTCTTCCATTTGCTAGTCAGTCAGAGTGTCATTTATTTATTTATTTTTCCCTACATGCTCTTCACTGAAAAAAAAAAAAAGCAAGGCAAACAAGTAACAGGTTATTTCTGTAATTTTTTTTTGAGCAAAAATGATGTGACGACAATAGAGGAGGGTGAGTGTGTGTGCATCTGAGTGTTAGCGGTAGCCGAGTGAGCCCCTCTTTCTTTCCTGCTGCAAAATCCTCCTCCTGCTCCTCGCCCTGCATACCCAGCGTCACTGGCTGAGGACTCTTTGTGTTTTGTTCTTGTTGTTTCTAAGCCAGGGTCTTCTGTAGCCCAGGCTTCCCTTACATTTGCTGCTTATCCAACGAGTGAATTTCTAATCCTCCCCTGAATTTTCACCTCCCAAGGACTGGGATTTCAGGCATGAAGCTCTCATGGCTGGTGCCACTGGAATGTTCCTACCTGCATCACGTATTTCACTCATCAAAGCTTCTGCCTCCCAGTGTGTGTCTACGGGCTTCTCAGCAAAGGGCCCTCCGGGACTGACTGCTCTACTTCCAAGGTAATATTAAGCATCTTGAGAACCAGAAATGTTTCCTATCAAGAGTTGCTTTGAGGAAACATGATTTTCAGTTTAATTTGCGTGTTTGGGAAAGATGGACATTCTTAACCCTACAAAGCCCACAAAACCAGTTCCAACACTTACCACGCAAATTCTTTGTTAGCCAAATGACAACATTCTGGTGGCTTTGAAAGTGACACCCCCTTGTGCATTTTGGTCAGAGGACAACTTCTGGGATTTGGTTCTTTACTTCTACCATGCCAAGACAGGCTCAGCAGCAAGTGTCATTACCCACTGTGCCGTCTTGACATCAGCTAAATTCCATTTTAAAGCATGGAAGATTTTAGCTGTTCTTCCCTAGCATCGATGCCCCTAGCCCTGCAGCTCAGAGATGCCACCTTTAACCCCCACCCCACTAAACAAAAAAAGGGGGAGAGAGGAATGAACACCCAGATTCCTCCCCATCCATCCTTCCAGCCCTTTCTTGTCAGTGAGCTTGGTTTCCTAGCCACTTCCTGCCTTATCTACCCAGAAGGAAATAACAGCACTCAGGATACTTTGTCTCTTTGCTAGCAGATCAGGCTCCGAGGCACAAGCCTCCTGTCTTCACACTCACTGCCCATTCCATAAAGACTCAGGTTCAAACTCTTCTGGATTATGGAAAGTTGCTTAAGCTGCAGCGGCTAAAGCCCTCCAAAGGAACACATTGCTTGATTCAAGTGTTTATTCTGGGCAACAGCTGACTTCCTGCTTTGCAAACAGAGGTTTCAAAGGACCAATTCTTAAAATTCCAAAGAACCCTATAAGTGACCATATTTTGACCGCTTATAGACCAAAATGAACCAGAATATCAGAAATATTTGATTTGGGGCCTTATTAGATTACAGAAATGTTAAAAAAAATAAGAGTTCATAGCAAAGAAGAGAATTAGCGACCTTCCTCTGGGAACATTTCTAATTTTAGTGTGACCTAAGAATGATCCAAATGATTTTGGTGAAGTCCTGTCTTCACACTCGAGAGAATGAGCTTGGTGCACAGAATGGTGGTTCTAGCATGTGCGTGTCAGAAGATGGACCTCATCAGGTGGTGTTGGGGCCCCGGTTACAAAGTCCTAGAGCTACTGTAGACTCTATCATCTAAAACCCAGCAGTGGAGCTTGGGAACTAGCATTCTACCAGGGCAAGTGGGAGTTTAATAATTATGGAGACACAGAGGACTGCCTTATTCTATAGTTTCTCACCCTGAAAAGATACTGATGATGCGATGTTTGGTTCCCCCACTTTAGGTGGGGTGACCAGAGCCTCCCAGTGCCTTTAGAAAAACATTGGAGGAAATCTTGGACCAGTCCTCTCCCTTTCCCCCAATACACACATGCACGCGCGCACGCACTGATTTCCCGTTAATAACTGAGGTAATTACAACTTCTGTTCTCACATCCAGCTTTGCCTCTCCCTATTCCTTACCTCCTTATCTACCCCACCCAGTTTTATTGAGACATAACTGACAAGAATTAAAGTCACTTATTATGTACAAAATGATGACTTCATACCTGAATGCCTTGTATTTCACACATAAAAGCCTCCCTCCTTCCTTCTTACCCAAGGGCCCTGGAGCCTATGTAATTTCTAGGCCTGAAAATGGCTGCTGTCTCTGTTGCACTGCCTTCCCTTGTCCTTCATGGGCCAGTTCAAGGTCACTTCTACAGGAATCCCTCCCAGTTGTATGCACACCCCTTCTTCCTTCTGTCAGAGCGTTAACTGAACTGTCCTGCAAAGATCTATTTTTAGGCTCTCTGCCTTCCTGCAGCATTCCTACCCTGTCAGTGTTTGCCTACTTTTCAGGCCCAGCGCCTTGCACCATGCAGCCAAGAAAAGGGGGTGGTCACTCATGTTTCTGAATGATCCTTGAGGTGAGGTATTATGAGAGTCCTAGAAGAAGTGACTACTTGGGCTGTGATGCCATACTGATGGAGACATGGCAAGTTATTTAACCTCTCCATTTCTCTGTCTTCTCACCTATAAAGTGGAGATGTTGGTCTAACTGTCTCCCGTTAAATTATGCTATCCATAGGAAGTGCTCAGAGCTGGGCCTGGTAGGTGTTAGTTCCTCCATGCCAGCAAGGGAAGAGCCAGAAGGACTTAAGATGCTTCTCTCCTTACGTACCTCCACATGCACTGTCAAATTCATACTTTTCCTCCCTTTTTTTCTCCCTGCCTCCCTATCTCTCTAAATCATCATAGTTCTTTCCAGGTTACTAATATTTTCCTCCTCTCTCTTTCTCTTTCTCTACAGTATGGTGCAAGCCCATAGCTAAGATCATTTCACATACGTAACCACCTTGAATCACTACTTTGGATCTCCATGAATGTGGGAGTTTTATGCATGTTAAAGTTTTATGGGTTAGTTTTTGAGGCTAAAATGGAACCACCCAATCTCAGCCAACTGGGGACATTAGCCAAATCCTTAATGGAGTAGGGTGTGTTTTAATTTTGACCACTAAATAAATAAGTACAAGTATTTCTGCAAGAGCATTCTGTGCTCTTAATTGCTGAGCCATCTCTCTGGTCCACTATATGTTTTTTTTATTTTTGAGACAAAGTTTCACTAAATAACCCAGGATAGTCTCTAACTCACTATGTACCCTAGGTTGGCCTCCCACTTGAAGTAATCCTCCTGTTTCAACCTCCCCAAGTATTCAGATTACAAACCTGCAGGCCCACATCTGACTTTAGTTGAACATTCACTATTTTTTAAATTCTACCTTTTTCTGAGTAAGTATTCACATCAGTGAGTAACATTTATTCATTGATTAAACAAATTTGAGTGGAATGTTTTCTTTTTCCATTTTATTCATTCTTTAATTTTCTTCCATGTTAGGCATCAAACCTAGGGCTCTTCACAAGCTAAACATGTATTCCAAGTTTACAGTTCCAGGTTACAGTCTACAGCTGGTCACACCATAGCCACAGTGAGAGCAAAGAGTAATTACATGTGTCTTTGTTTAATGTAGCTGCATATGTTCAGTTTGATTTCTCTACTCCTACACAGTCATGACCCCTTACCTAGAGAATGGTGCTGCCCACGGTGGGCTGAGTCTTTCCACATCAGTTATCTTAACTAAAACAATTTTCCAGAGACACACTCATAGGCCAACCCAATGAAGAGTCTAGGCTGTGTCAAGTTTACAAGCTAACCATCACATCGTCCCTGAAAAATCCATGGAGGGGGAGGGATGAGCTTATGTCACCATTGTAAACAGTCTTCTAAACCAAGGTTGGGGGTTATTTTCTAGAAAATGGTTCTTATACATGAATAAGTGTTTATCCAACTTTGGGGATACCACAGAAGATGCTGTTTGGAAAATGTGCTTTCTCCTACCTTCCTACATTCAGGGTCTGATTTCAAAGGCTCAGGGAGCCTGGGAACCTGTATTTTGTCCATCACTCCACCCACATCTTATCATACCTGCATTCACCATGCTTGGTCTCTCTGGTCCTTTGCCATTTACAGTTGTCTTGCACTGCTTTATTGCAAAAATGGAGAACATAGGCTGGGGAGATGGCTCAGTTGGTCCAGTATTACTACACAATTATAAGGACCCAACTTCAGATCCCTAGAAACTCTGTAAAGATCTGGGTGTTACAGTGCACACCTGCAATCCCAGTCCTGGGAGGAAAACACAGGGCAATCCATAGATCTGACTGGTGAGAGAGTCTAGCTGAGTTTCAGTGAGCTTCAGGTTCAGTGACAGACCCAGTCTCCAAAGCTAAGGTGGAGCGAGAACTCATTATCAAGCCATGGCCTCCACACACGAGCATGCACACAAATAAATAAATGCTGTGAAGGAGATTAGGTTTAAAAGCAACGGCAATGCACGTGCTTTCTGCTGACGGCCCAACAGAGGCTGTGGGATCCCATGCAACATCCAACTTGGGGAAACCCGTATCCTCTCTGACCGGTCTCCATTCCTCCTACTTGTGAGAGAAAGAGGATTGGACAGTTTTTCCACTGACACAGTGCTCACATGCTTTCTCCACAATTACCACGGTTCTCCCTCAGACGATGCTGCAAACCACTCTCTGGGCTTTGAAAGCAGAGTAAACCCAAGTGGCCGGACAGGATGCATGCTTGAATGCTCCCTGAATGAAAATTAAAATGCAGCATGATAGCGAAATCGGCAGCCACTCTGGCTTTGTAAATAAGATGGAAACTCAAAGAGGAAATGGTCAGAAGTGTGATGTTGATTAGAGCTGGGTATCAGGGGAATGCTTCAAGCCTTCCTCCTGAGTGCAACGTGCGCTTGCATGCATGTCTACAAATGAGGGGAGGGGCACACGGGAATTCACTTGTCCTGTGCTTAGAGAATTCCAGACAGTGTTCCTGCAGAATACAGAGAGTCTCAAGCAAGACAAGGACTCACGGACCTTCTTCTAATCCCACCTGTTCTTGATGCAGACAACTGTCTGATTTCTTTGTACCCTCATCACACGTGAAAGTGTTTGCCTGCGCGTATGTAGATGGATCATATGCTCTAGAATTTTTCAGAACTGCTGCATCTCCTGGGTGCTTGGCAGTGCAGAAGAAATATGTTCAATACATCATTTTTAACCGATTAAAAGATCTTTTAACCTGCTACACCTCTGCTCTAGTCAACCTCAAGGGCGGGAGGCAGGGAGTCAACTATTTTTTTGAGAAGGAACAGAAATTGAATTAGCATTTTGATAGAAATGTATGTCATGATAAAGAGGGTAGCTATTTTCTCAGATCTAAGCAACGACATGCTGCCTGAGCATAACTGTGAATGAAAATGTGTTTTCAGCAATGTATGACACATTATTTCTTCTCCGTGGATGACTGTGCATGCCCACACAAGCACATGGCAGGCATACACACGTACAGGCACGATACAGGGTGCACGCAGAGCTGAAATGCCTCGATCTTTTTGCTTTCCAGTGTGTGTGTGTGTGTGTGTGTGTGTGTGTGTGTTTTTCTCCCAGCTATGAAAAGCCACGGGGCTTTTCCAGCAGGAGAGGGTTAAGCAGGGATCTCTAGTAATGCCCCCACTTGTTCTTTGAGGAACAACAAAGAGAGGAAGCGTAGCCTCTATGGAAGGAAATTCCCAGGCCTCACATGGACATTCGCAGCCTGCCCTGTGAACCCCTGAGGGGTGTCTGATAATAAACACTCAGCCAACAAAACAACCCAGAACCGCATTCTTACCAGCATTCCTGTATCCCCACCATGGAGCTAGAAAACACTTTTCTGCATCTGGAGATCTGGAAGGGCCTGCACAGCCACCTGCTAAGAAGGCCCAGGGACCCTAGCCCTGTACCAATCTGATGTTTCTACACCAGGGAGCCTCTTTGCTCCCTGAGCCTTTGGCTGTGCTGGGGCTGAGGCTCAGACTAGAGCTGCTAGGATTAGGATCACAGATGGACGCAGGACAGGGCAGGTGCGGAATGCTGCATGTAGACCTGAGACCCACCTTTTCCTTTCCCATGGGCCCCTCAACATAAGCCAGGGCACTGAACCTTAAAACAATGCTGTACAGGCCTTCCTCAAGAGTGTGAGGGAGGGATCAAAATATAATGGGCAGTGAGGTGAAACAAGTTTTTTTTTCTTTTGATTTGGGAGTTTGAGTGATTGGCTGTGTGGGTATATGCACAGTGCATACATGAGCATGCATGGGGTGGCCAGAGGGAAAGTTTGCCTGCCAGTCCTCAAAGCCCATCCAGCTTGTCTTTTGAGTGCTTAATTTTCCTGGAGTCCACCAAGTAGGCTAGGCTAGCTGGTCAGCAGAGACTCAAAGATTTGCTAGTCTTTGCCTTTCTGGCTCCACGGTACCTAACTTTTTACAGAGGTTCCAGGGACTGAATTATCAACACAGCCAGATTTTAAGAAGTTCTGAGAAAAGATCTCACCATGTAACTTAGGCTAGCCTGGAACTCTCTCTGCAGCCAGGCTGACTTTGAACTTGGAGAAACACTCCTTCTTTAGCCTCTCAAATGCTAAGATGAGAAGCGTGGTGGCACACACCTTTAAACCCAGCACTCAGGAGGTGGAGGCAGATAGATCTCTGAGTTCGAGGCCAGCCTGGTCTACAGAAAGAATTCCAGTTCTAGGACAGCCAGGGCTACACAGAGAAACCCTGTCTTGGAAAAAAAGATTAGAATCATGTGCCATGACACCCAGCTTAAGTGACCTTCGGGTTTCTTGGTTTACAGTAGTGAAGAAAAACAAACAGAAAAAAAAAAGTATTGGAAGCTGGCTATTAAACACTTTTACAGGAATTACTTATAAGGACCTTCTGGCAAAGTGGAGTCAAATTGTAAAACCTTAAGCAAAAGTCTACTAGTTGAAGTCTGATAATTTGTAATATAGTAGCTTATTGATTTCTAAACTAATAAGCTACAGGACCTTTTATATCTATTTAAAGATGAATAGATCAAGACCTACAAGAACAACAAAATTATGGATGATTCACTGCCTAGTGTATGCAACGGCAAGTACTGGTGCATGCATGTTGAGGTGATGTGTGTGCTCTTATGATTTTCATTTTTCTGTAATATGCTTAAAAGCCCCTTCAGTGCAACACGTATCCTCAATTGCCATCCCTGTATCAAAACTGAACCAAAATCCAGCACTTAGCACAGATGAAAGTATATCCTTGGCTGCAAATAGAAGGCAGATCTTTTTATTTTTGAATTGCCATCACCGGTGTCTGAGATATTTTTAGATGAAAAAAAAAAAATCAGACCTATCTTCTCATTTGCATTTGCCCGAGCGGAGGACGACCTCCATCTTGACCTCCAGGACTGAAGATCACACTGAGTTGACTGAGAAGGATGACAGCTTCCATGTTTCCCTGTAGGTGGAGTTAACAGGAGTCTCCACTCAAGCCTCCTTCTGCCCTTTGTACTGCAACAATGGACGGAAACGCAACCTTGTTAGAGGAAATTCCCAGGGCTGTGCTTCGGACATTAGACAGTTGCTTTGCTATGCTGTGTAGCCAAAGTGCATCTAAAAATAAACACACAGGTCTGCAAAGGTTCTATAATGTGGCCTTGCACCGTCGGTTTTATTTCAAAAGGATTTTTTTAATATAGCTGTTTTTAGGAAAGCAAACTCAGGTAAACCTGCAGAATAGACCACATTGTGCCTCTGTGTCTGCCTGATGAACTGCAGCAGTTTTTGGTGCTCTTTTGTAGAAAGGAGGGCCGCTGTTCTTTTTCATTCCACTGGGATCTCAAAGTGAGGCTGAAGGAAGCAAAGGCATGCTGGAGTGCATCCCAGCATCTTTAGAAGGGTGTGAGGGTCCTAAACAGACTGCAAGAATAGCCAGCTCTTTGGAGTCTATGAAGAATCAAGCATTAACACAGAATGTTCGATCACCTGGGTCCACTTAAGCTGATTCTCATGTCTCCAGGAATTCTCCAAGTTGTGCAGCTGGCAGAGGCTATGATCAGTATACTCCTTTTCACAAGAAGAAAAAAAAAAAACCAGGAAGAAGGCTGGAGACCTGGATGCTAGAGTAGGCAGCCAGCTCACTTAGTCAACGTTCTTCTCTCCCTAGGGGTCCAACACCCAACTCACAACATCAGAGGAGCATGGAACTACTTAGCTTCAACATGCCTCCGTTAGATTTCTGAGTGGCTAAGAAGACACATCCTTTGGTTTCGTGGCTAGAAAAGGAGCTTGTGATATTTGCCTGATCCTGTGTTGACTGAAAGATGTCTCCAAACATGGCAGTTGACCACCAAATAAGAACGTGTTTGTGACACAAGGACCAAGCCACAGTCAAGTTGTACAGTGACCCAAAAGTAGTTTGAGGTGAACTTTCCCCTCCTCTTTGTTTTCATTTCTGTTTTTTTGTTTTGTTTTGTTTTGGGTTTGTGTGCATGTGTGTGCTTTTTCCTGGAAGTCAGACTTAATCTATTGTTGCAAAGAGCCTATTTTTAAATTATTGCAGCCAAAAAATAAAGCTAGAGAGTGAAAAGTCAGCCCACGTCACTCCAGGCTAGCGATTTTTTTTTCAGGTCTTTATCTGGTGGCTTGGATTAGGGCACTGACATCATGAGATTCTCAAGAATGGGAAGGGACCCTCAGGTCATCGCTCAGACTCCACCCAGTCCGTCATCCCGTTGGGAACACCCTGGCCGCTGCTCTCCTGGGGTGCTGGAATGCTGCCCAGGACAGGGTGTTCCTCACCCCCACAAGACAGCTCACCCATTTTTAGACAATTCTGATGGTGTGTAAACCCTTCCACAGACTGAGCTGAGATCCTTTACACTATAATTTCTATTCGGTGATCTGGTGGCCTTCTCCTTTTCCACACAAGTGACCTTTAAGTAATCAGAGGCAACCTTGACATGCTGCAAGAAATACCTGCGAGTACTTCAACTATTCTTGGATGAGCCTTTCCTCAGTTTCACCATCTTGGTCTCTTTTAAGGTCTGGGATGACTCTTTTACTCAGTGTGACTGGGTGTGTTTGCACGCTCACACGTACTCCGGAGGTCAGCATCACGGTGCCTCCGCTATTACTCTTCACCTTATTTCATGACACAAGGTGTCTTCATTGAGCCCAGAGCTCACTGGTTAGGTTAGAATAAGGGGACAGTGAGCTCTGGAGAGCCACTTATCTCTGTGCCTCTCCTTCCCCCCAGGGCTAAGAAGGCAGATGTGCACTGCCGCATGTGGTTTTACATAGGCAACAGAGATGCAAACTCAGGCTCTGGAGTCTGAGTGGCAAGCATTTTACCCAATGAGCCATCTTCCCAAGCCCCACTGGTATAGTTCAGTCTAGCAGCTTGCTACACATATTAGCTGATTGATCTTCTTTTCAACATACTTTTCAGAAAGAAAATCAGGATTTAGCAAGGTGTGATTACTTATTTGAGGACGGGTAAAAAAAAAAAAAAAAAAAAAAGGAAAGGAATTTAAAACTGCCTGTGCCTCTTTTTAACCCCACAGAAGGATCTGATTAAAACAGACGTTTTGAGGTAGGTGAGGCCAGCACTTAGAGAGAAGCATGAGGACCAAGAGTTCAGGGTTATTCCCTTCTCAGCTATAGAGTAAGATGGGGGCCAGCTGGGACTAGCACGCAGCCCCATCTCCCAGAAAGGATGGTGGTGGAGGACGGTGAGAAGGAAGAGGGAAAAGAAAGTGGAAAGAAATGGAGGGAGGGAGAGACGAGAGAGACTGTTTTCTACAAACCTAAGTTTCAGACATAATCTACGCGTGTCCACTAGAAGCCTCCCGTGCAGTTTAGCTTCCCTTTTGATGCCAGCGCTGCTGCATATTATTCGTCAGGATGAGCGCACTTTTGAGTGGTTAGGAAATGAGCTGAAGGGCTGTTAGGACAAAGGTGCAGTAAGTTAGAGGCAAAGAGGTGAGAGCAACAGGAAGCAAGGAGGAATTTTGGATATCCAGGAGCTATTTATTGGGAAACTTCAGGTGGTGGAGGAACAAGAAAAGAAGGTTAAAAGACAGGGAAATAAGTCACTTGAGAAGGCCTGAGCAGCCTGTGTCACCCTGAGTCTAGTGGGTGGGTCTGGACACATGAAGAAAGGGCTGTTTTTCTTGAGGCTCCATTGGAGCTGTTGCTATGTGGTGCCTCAGGAAAAGGCACCAAAGGACAATGTGAACATCTGTGGCTGGAGTTAAAGGCAGAGCAATGAGATGGCTCCCTCAGGATCTTTTGGGGACTTTGCCTCAGAAACCTACAGCTCATCATGAGAGGTGTAGGGATGTAGCTCGGCTGGTAGCCGGCTTGCTTGCTTAGCATGCATGAGTCCTGGGTTCCATCCCTGGGACAGCATAAACTGGGCATGAGAAGGACAGATTTGCAAACCCAAGATTTGGAGGTGGAAGCAGAGGCATCAGAAGATCAAGGTCATAGTTCTTAGGTAAATAGTTCAAGGCTAGCCTGGGATACATAAGACCTTCTCTCAAAACAACTGTCATGAGCCAATGTGAGAAGAGAGGCACCCTGACCATCTCTGTACGCTGAGTGAAGTCAACGCTTCCCTGTTCACCATTGCATAAAGGCTGAGAGAAAGGCTGTAGACCAAAATCCCCTGACAAGACAGCCGCAGGTAAAGGTGTTACGGCCAGAAACCCTAGAACATGGCACAAGTTTTTCTGCATGACCACACTGTCTTTGTTTGTTTGTTTTTGTTTTTTGAAACAGGGTTAGGCTTTGGCTGTCCTGGACTCACTTTGTAGACCAGGCTGTCCTTGAACTCACAGAGATCTGCCCGCCTCTGTTTTCCCAAATGCTGGGATTACAGGCATGCACCCCTGTGCCCAGCTGACCACATTGTCTTAAAGCTACAAATACCCTCACTTGCATGTGTTAATGTTTATTAACAGATCTGGTTTTTCTTTCTTTCTCTTTCTCTCTCTTTTTTCCTTTCTTTCTTTTGAGAAGTGTAGGACAGAGGATGACCAAAGGTCCTCTGCTGAGGTTCACATCATTTCTTTTGTCATCATGGTCCTAGGACATAGCCAGTTGCCTGATAGAAAGAAGGTGTTGCTGAGAAAGTAAGACTCTGGGTTAGTGTGGTAAAGAATGGAGAACAGGGATTAGGAAGTGCCTAATGAGAGAGGCTAGCTAACCAGAGAGATGTGAAGACTTTTAAAAATGCATGGCACACAGTTGAGCCTCAAAAATCTCTGTAAATAACTGAATCCAACAAAGTCTCAGATCAAAAGAGTATGGGAAAATGTTATATGGATTAGCAGTCTTCCTGCAAGATTTCTAGCAACACATTCCTCCTAACCGTTAATTCAAATTATTCAGCCAGTGCACACAGTCATTTGTTCCTTCCTTTCTTCCTTCCCTCCTTCCTTCAATCAGATAATACTAACTGAATACAAGCAATATGCCAGACGTTGAAATAAAGCATCAGTGTCTAGTTACCAATGAGAAAGCCCATAGCAACTGTCACTTTGTTTGCCATAACAATCATAGGCCCAGGGTGCTTAGTAAGGGGTGGACAGAGAGTAAAGTATGAGAGTAAAGTAGGGCTGTAATGGGTAACTGGGGAGAAGCTAAATGGAGGTATCTAAGCACAGAGAGCAGCACACTGGGACATAGGTAGGCAGCAGAGTGATCATGTGATGAGGAAAGTGGCACTTAGTTGTAAAGTCAGGTGCTGAGAGGTAAGGCTGGCAGGGTACTATGAAGCAGAACTTGAACGCAGCACCTGCCCTCCCCAAGGAAAGACCTGGCAAGATTTATTGCAACCTGGATGAAATACAGACTCAGCAAATCTGGCAAAGAGATGGAGGTTACAAAGAGGGACTGTTGCATTTCTAAGAAGCCGTTAAGTGATGCCCGATACAAATGGTCCACGGTGTCCCTTAGGTATCAGAGATGTAAGCAGCAAGGTGTATAGATTTGACATAGCTCAGGAGGAGAACCACAAAAATCACGATTGCATTTTCCCAAGAACTCTGTGGCAGGATGCAGGGAATGAATGGAAAAAGGCAATACCAAACCTAACTACACAATGGCAAATAAATAAGTAATAAATAAGAGCATCTCAACCAAATAGATAAGGGAAAGGTGTTCTGTAAGTTAGCTGGTAGTCACTGAAATCAGTTCAAACATTCCTGCTTACGGAAAGGCTGATTATGAGGGTGACATGAAACAATAAAATTAAAGCACGCCGCACCAAATTCAGAGAACATTGTGGTATAAACTGAACATGACTTGCCTTTCCCTGGATCTTAGCTGCATCATCTTGAACCCCCACTACCTACCATCAAAAGTGGCCAGCTAAAGGAGGAGCATCACGTCTGCAAAGGATTTCCACACCAAGCAGGTAAAGCCAGGCTTTGTAGCTATCATGGATATGAATGTCAGGAAATTTCAGGAAGAGCAAGAAAGCTTTGGAAAACAACACAGAAGTCCACCACCTTCCTGTGCAACACATCTTTGTGTGTGTGTGTGTGTGTGTGTTTGTTGGATTTTGGAATTGTGCTTGGTTTTTTTTTTTACTTATAATGCACAGATATGTAAACAAGAAGCACCTGTATTGCTGCCAGCATAGTCTCGATCCACCTTGACATGTTTCTAACTCGAAAACAAATTGAAACAATCGCGGTAGAGTTCTGCACAGTGGGGAAGAGGCAAGCCAGCTCACAAATATTTCCCCCTACGTTACACAGAAGCCAAAACACACAATGTCTAATGAGGTGTTCGCCAAAGAAAACAAGAATCAGGCTTTACGTTTCTTGCACGATGCTGATGGCTATTCTCTAGCCAAAGACACACAAACTCAAAACAACCAACTAGACTACTCTATGCCTGCCACTATTTACCCACACAATCTTGTAAACCAGCTGATCTCCACAAGGCACACAAGTTGAGTAGAGGCAGCCACAGGGAAGTGCCGGGTAGACAGACAGACACCCATCCATCTGCTTTAGCGTAGCTTGTCTCATATCCAAGTGGGGGAAAATGACCAAGCAGACACCTACCTTTCTCTTCAGCCTTGGACCAGCCTCTTCAGATTTACTCCTGTGTGGAAGATCTCCCACAGACCTCTGAGGTGAGGTGAAACTTAAGGGTGTTCCATTCATTCAGACAACCCGAGGAAGGTAGAGTCTCACCAGATGAGACCTGAGATAGTCCTGAGCTCACACAGGCTCCCAGACCTCGGGGGCAGAGGTGAGCTGTGGGCTGTTCCTCTGAGCAGGAAGAAACTGGGAGGCAGTGCGTGGCTGGAGGTGGGGGCGGAGGCTGGGGAAGGGAAGTAATGTGGGGACTGTAATAAATGAGAAATCCTCTCCACATGATTTCCTGTATGTGGTGCCTCTTGCTTCTCGCAGGCCTCCCAGAGGAAATCAGAAATTTAAACTTGTCCTTTGGCCACTGAGAGAGGAGAGAATAAACACGCCTTCAAAAACCATGAAAATAAGGAGAAGCAGGCAATCGGCAGGGAGCTCAGCGGCCAGCTACCTTTATCTATAACCCAGCCCTTTCTTCCTGAAGTTTCTCCAAGTGTTTAAATCTGCAAAAGTCAAGGATGCCTTTGTCCTCCACCTCGCAGCTTCTGGCCCTGGCCCAGACCTCCCGTAGCAGAGCTGCCACTGAGAAACTGGTCAGAATAGGCTCAGGAAGAGTGTCTCAGGAGAGACCTGCACTGCTTTGTGTTTGGAAAGACTCATGATAGTCTTTATTAATCTTGAAAAAAATCACCTATTAGTTATCAATCGATTTTGTTCCAGGGCTTGAAGAACTGTTGGTGATCGATGATTCGTAAATTGCAGCAAGCAGAGAACGCTGCATTAGTGGTTCTCAACTCATGGGTCGTGACCCCCTTGGGATTGAAGACCCTTTCACAGGGGCCCTGACATATTAGATACCCTGTACACCACATATTTATTTTATAATTCATAACAGTAGCAAAAATTACAGCAATGAAGTAGAAATGAAGATTAGTTTGTGGCTGGGAGTCACTACAACATGGGGTAGGGAGGGCTGTATTAAAAGGTCATAGCATTAGAAAGGCTAAGAACCACTGCTCCACATAAAGTGTAAAGCTCATTGAAAATGGAAAACGAAAGACACTCACTCAAGTATAAAAACATTCAATATGGCATCAATAGAGCCCTCCGCCAAGGACAGGGAGGGCAGACAGCCTATGTGAGCAAGGGCAGTATAACTATACAGAGTAATCCTCTGAGCTGATCCCAGTTATAGAAGGAGGGTGGGAATTCTAAATGAGTTGGCTTCAACAGGTGTCAGGAGGCTCGGAGCCTCCTGTTTTACTTTGTGGGGTGAAGTATATGATGCTGGTGATGGGGAGAAAGGCTGAACTAGGGGTAGGAAGAGGTACAGACTGCACCGTATCCGCTAAAATCACAGCACTTGACTCCTTGCCAATGTCTTGGCTTCTTCTAGCACCTCCCCTTCCAGATACCAGAAAACTGCCCTCCAAGAGTCTCCATGATATGTTTCCCAGGATTATAATCCTATACTGCCTTCAGAAGAAAAGCCAAACACTTCACTATGACATAGACCAATATCTCCTGCTTAACCTCAACTCTCCCTTCCATGAGCCCTGTTTAATCTTCCTTCTCATTCCCTCCTTCCTTACCTCTCTTTACTTATGAGAGCCACTCTATGCAGAAGGCAGATTCCTTGCTCCAGAGTCTCTTTAACTCTCACAGAGCACATCCTCTGATACCTTGATCCCTGGTCTTGTTCCCTAGAAAGCTATGATTATCTCCTTCCCAACACCCAAAGCCAGGAAGCCTGTCTAGATGTGTTCAGAAGTAAAAAAGATTAAAGTTAGTAAGGGTGAAGGAAAGCACAAGGCAGTCAAGAGGTGAGCAAAGAAAGGGAAAGGAGGAAATGGCAAATGGGAGACTGGGAGGGCAGGAGAGAAGGGGGCAAGTGGGGAAAGGAAGGGCAGCAGGAGGAAGATGGGAAAGGTGGGGAGAAGCCTGGGGTGAGAAAAGGTTAGAAAACATCAAGCCAGGAGACAGGAAGGCAGGGGCTATCACAGGCCAGCGTTTCCTCTACGGACAGCATCAGAGCAGGCTCTCTGTGTTTCCGGCAGGACTCCTTCATCTTTCCTCTCTCCAGCAGGCAGAGGGAGATTCAGGAACATGCCGCCATGGCTACTACTGCAGCAAAGAAATAGCCTCAGCATTTTTCTTGGACAAGAAGGCATTGAGAAAGCCACGCAGTCCTTTGTCATTTTACGGCTTAGAACACACCCATAACAGATACCACTGGAATTTCTAAGCATGGATTTTGGTTCCCTCCCATGATTCTCCAGAATCAAGTGGTCATGCTGTTTGCAAAGACTGCTCTTGGCTGAGAATCTCCATAAGGGGCTGCCTGATTAAAATGCAGGACATACAAACATGTTCAGAGACAATCAAGGCATATGCACTCCGAGTAGCCAGGTTTGTGCTCAGAACTGGAATTTTTTAAAGGTTTATTTTGTTTTATTTGTGTGTGTGTATGTATTTCTCTCTCTCTCCTCTCTCTCTCTCTCTCTCTCTCTCTCTCTCTCTCTCTCTCTCTCTCCCTGTGTGTGTGTGTGTGTGTGTGTGTGTGTGTGTGTGTGTGTGTGTTGGGAGCCTTGCTGCACAGGTCAGAGGAGAAATCACATCCCCTGGAGCTGGAATTGCACACTGCTGTGAGCCATCAATGTGGATGCTAGGGCCTAAGCTTGGGTCCTCTGGAAAAGCAGCCAGCACTTTAAATTGCTGAGCCATCTCTCCAGCCCCATATATGTATATCTAAAATCGTAAAGATATTAACTAAATGAATTATTTGCACTTTTGTTAGTAACTCTCAGTTTGGCTCCTAGTTAGTGGGTATTATTCCCGTCAAAAATGGAAGCATCAGGAAAAACAGTGAAAGACTTTGAAATGGACACGAGAACAGAATCATCATTAACAGAATGTTGAGTGGTACCTAGGAGATCTTTTTATGTGTGTGCCTGAATCTATAGGAGCCTATCTTTTTATTATCCTTGGCCATTTTATAATTATTCTTATAGAAACTGGTGGTACAGTAGGTGGTTCTCATTTTAGAAATAGAAATGCATTTTGTTTTGTGGGGTACAGTGTAACTGATGTCCTCTCTGTACAAATGTTTATTCCAAGCATTTTATTTTGGTTTGTTACATGATATTATCCAGTTTTGCATATATTTGCAAATGCAGTTCAGCCTTTCTGACCATCTGTGTATAAATATACCTGTTCTTCAGATTTCCCTTAGGATAAATTTTTAACACCTTTCACTCCCGTTTATTAATTCATGACGTTTATTAACTCATAGAGGCAACCTCTGTTGTATATTTATTTCACGTTAAGGTAAGAATTATGGTTTTTTTGTCATTTTAAAAATGATCTTTAGACAGAAGGCAGATGTTAATATTGCTGCTGACAGCTTGTTGTTTTAATAATTTCCAATGGCATGCTGTTTCCTTAAATGTTCTGACTAGTGTTCAATGGTCCCTGAGTATATAGAATAAAAGCAGAGAATAAACACATATTGTTAAAGTCAAATGACAAGTGGCCAAAGAGGAACACCTAGCCCTCACCTGCTCTGACACAGAGAGGAACCAAAGCAGTGGGTGTATGGGGGACATTCTGAGGTCAGTGACTGTGGGCAGAGCCTGGAGATCAGCAAGAGAGACAGTGGAACCTTGTAGGATGCAGAGAGCTGGGATGACAGCCGTGAAAGAAGAGAAATTACCAACATCTGAAGTTCTGCTCCACGCCTTGGGGAGTCTCTCTTGTGCAGACATGTAGAGAAGCCTCCCAAACTCCACTAGGACAGATGTTGGCAATGCCTACTTCCTGAAAGTATCGTAATTCCCCCAGGCTCACAACCCATTGGATAAGCAACCTGATTCTCCCCAGGGTGTCATGTTATCATATCCCAGTGACCCCGCAGGATGTTGTGATAGGGACTGGTTCCCCCACTCCTATTTTATGTGCATGAGTCTTATGCTTGAATGTATGTCTTTGCACCAAGTGGGTGCAGTGCCTGCAAAGACAAAAAGATGACAGTGGGTCCCCTGGGACAAGAGTCACAGAGGTTTGTGAGTTTCCATATGGGTGTTAGGAATTGAGCCTAGGTCCTCCGCAAGAGCAGCCAGTGCTTTCAACTGTGGAACCATCTCTCTAGCCCCATAAGGAGATAATTTGAGAAAAGGAAGAGAGAAAAAATGGACAGGTTCAAAGCTGAACTCATATGAACATTCTAAAGCCACAACACCATCTGAGCCACAACACCAGCTTCCACTACTGGATTTTGCCAAACTTTTAAAGAAGTGATGTCAATTCTTCTCAAAAACCTAGAAAAAAAAGAAACCTTCCAGATTCATTCTGAGGCCAGCATCACCCTGTTATTAAAACTAGACAAAGACAGGATAACAAACTATACACAAGTATTCCTGATGAGCATTGATGCAACACTTCTCAAGCAAAATACTTGCAAACCAAATTGAAGAGTGTATCAAAAAATGTCTTTCATGATGATCAAGTTGGTGTCTTTCCAGGAATACAAGGATGGTTAAACATATGCATATCAACAAATGTTGCACAGTGTATCAAAACAACAAATAAAGATTACAGTCTTCTCAACAGATGGAATGTGTCACTCAGTAAAATTCAGCACCTAGAGGCTAAGGAGGTGAATCAGTGCTTGCTGTTCAAGTATAAGGACTTGAGTTTGGATAAAAAGTTGGGAGTGGTGGTTGGTGTTTGCTTGTTATCCCAGAAGTGAGAAGCAGAGAAAGGTGGATCCTGGGGGCTTGCTGGCCAGCCATTCCAGCCAACTCTTACTTGATAGGGACTCTGTCTGAGGAAAATAAAAATGGAGAGAATGAGAGAAAATGACACCTGACATGGACTTGTTGGCCTCTATGTGAACACACATGGACATTCAAGCTTGCATACATACATGCCCCCTGTAGACATTATGTTCCAAAATAAGTCTGGGAGTGGTTCACCATGACAAAGACTGTAGATGATGAAGCCATAGCCAACACCAAATGAAAGAGGAGATGATGAAAGCATTTCTTCCAAGATTGCTAATAACAGAGGGGCTCCCACTGCTGACACCTTTATTCAATCTGGTGCTAGATGATTCAGCCAGAGCAATTGGGCAAGAGAGTTACATTAAAACTCTGTTCCCATACAGCTAGGAAAAAAGTCTAATCACCCCTATTGGTCAAAGATTATGATGATACATATACCAAAACCTTCATCAAAACTTCCACCAAAAGATTACCAGTTCAGTAAAGTAAAACCCAAAAGCTTTTCTACAGAGTGACAGTAATTTTAGTGAGAAAGAAATTATTAAATCAATCAATTTACAATGGCTACAAAAAAAGAAATAAAACACTACTAACAAATGTAACCAAGGCAAGGTTTTAATAATAGAAATTATGAAACACTGAAAAAGAAAATAAAAATACCCATGTTTCTGGATGAGAAGAATTAATGTTGCTAGATTGTCCACACTCAAGGTCATCTACAAATCTAACACAGTGCTTATAAAATTAGTAACAAGACTGCTCAAAGCAGAACTAGAAAAAAAATCTTAAAATTCATATGGAAGCACAAAAAACCCAGAGTAAGCATAGCAAGCTTGAACACAACAAACAAAGCTGTAAGCATCCAGACATCTGGTTTCAAGACATACTACAAAGCCATAGTGACCAGAACAACGTGGTACTGAGCACAGAGGCCAATACTGATCAATAGAACCATAAGTATAGGAATAAGTATGTCAATCCCTAGTTAACTGATTGGGTCCCAGAGGCTTGCGCTAGAGAAGGGACAACACCTAATCAATGCTGCTGGAAAGGCTGGGTATTCACACAGGGAAGGTTGAAATGTGACCTCTATCTGTCACATCATGTAAACATCTGTTCAAGACCGGATGAGAGAACTAAATATGAGACCTGAAGCTGAGCAGAGAGGACTCATAGAGGCGTTGGTGCAAACACTGATTTTTCTGGATACTCTTAAAAGTTCAGGACTGAAAACAAAAAAATAACAAATGAGACTACATTGTACATACACACACACAGAGAGAGAGAGAGAGACAGACAGAGAGAGAGAGAGAGAGAGAGAGCTTTTTCATAGCAAAGGAAACAATGCCCGAAGACACAACCTTAATAATGAGAGAATCTAAAAATGGTAAAGTTTTAAAACTCAATAACACAAAACAAAGCCTACTTTAAAAAATGGTCAAAGGAAGCCGGGTGAGGTGGCACACAACTGTAATCTCAGCCTCGGGGAGGCAGAAGCAGGAGGATCTCTGTGAGTTCGAGGCCAGCCTGGTCTACAAAGGGAGTTCAGAACAGCTAAGGCTACATGGAGAAAACTTGTCTCAGAAAAACACAAACAACAACAACAAAAAACGAAAACAAAAATGGTCAAAGGACATGGATTCATGAATTGAGAGCAGTCACAAGAAGAAACAGGGCATGAAAACCAACAATGTGTGAAAAAATAAGATCTATCATTAACTGTCAAAAAGATGCCAAACAAAACTACGATGAGATAACATTTCACCCCAGTGAGATTGACTATTATTAAAAAGTCAAAAAACAAAAAGGAAGAAAAGAAGGAATGAAGAGAAGGAGGGAGAAAAAGAGAGAGGGGAAAAGTGAAGGAAGGAGGTGGGGGAGGAAGGAAAAAAGGAGGCTGGTAAAAATGTAGAGAAAAACAGAACTCTTATACACTGTCAGTGGAATGTATGTTGGTACAGAAACTGGAAAATAGTTGGGTTCTTGGAAAACTAAAAATAGAACTAGCATGCAATCCAGCTAGCTCGTTATACATACAGAGAAAAGCAAACCAGCTAAGCAGAGGTACCTGTGTGCCCACGTTTATTGCAGCACAGATCACAACAGGATATGGAATCCGGCTAGGTGCCCAGTAACAGAAGAATGGATTAGAAAAACAAAGCTCCTACACACACTGCTGTTTTATCCACCGCCCCCACACGCCACTGCAACCAGGACATTTGCAGTAAAATAGATGGGACTAGAAATATTTATGTTAAGTAACACAAACCAATATGGGACGACAAGTTGACATGTTTTGTCTTTCAGGTACGGAGGGGGTGAGAGAAGTTCTCTTGAAAGGTGTCGTGGTTTGAATAAAGCGACCCCCCCCCCCATAAGCTCACATGTGTGAATGTTTGGTCCCTAATTGTTGAAACTGTTCTGGGGAAGATTAGGAGGTAAGGTTTTGTTAGAGGAGGCATACCACTGTGGAAGAGCTTTGAGGTTTCCAAGGCATACTCCATGTCCAATCCCTCTGGTTCTCTCCCTCCAATATGTGGATGAGATATGAGCTATCAGCTCCATGGTGACAGGTTTGGACTGCCTGCTGCCAAGTTCCCCGATATGATGGTCATGGGCTCACCCTCTGAAACTTTAAACAAATCCCCAGTTAAAACGTTTTCTTTTATAAACTGTCTTGGTCATATTGGTTTCACAACAATAGAAAAGTAACTAAGACAAAAGGGCAATAGTGATTTCTAAGACTTGGAAAGGGGAGAAAAGAGGTGTGTGGAGGGCCAGCAGATGACTCCATGTGTAGGGGGACTTGCAACCAAGCCTGACAACCTGAGTTCAAGCCTAAGACCCACACGGTGAAAGAAGAGAATTGATTCCCACAAACTGCACTCTAATCTCCATATAGAGATTACACACACACACACACACACACACTGACATAAAAGATAAACGATTAAATATAAAAATTAAGTTGATAAGTAGGTGGGTTTGATCAGCATGTGCCACAGGTGTGGGCCAAAATATCATATTGAAATCAATCTGTATGTAGATTTTAAAAAGTCAATAACAAAAGCACATGAAGGAACTGTCAGCTGAACAACAGAGAGCTTCAGCTGGGACAGAAGCACAGGCCAAGCCTGAGGCAGGACTATGTAAGATGAGAGAACAGCTTACCATCTGGAGAAAGAAATCTAGGTTTGGACTAATGACCTTCATAAGGAAAGAACACTCATTTCACCCAGGCAGGGGTTCTTAAAAACAAAATTCTTAGGAAGTTTAGCCACATACATAACTATTTATATAAATGTCCTGCTATCAAGTGGTCATGGCAAACCCATCAACAAAGGAGACTATGTAAGCCGTTTACCCAGTTAGCCCTTTATTTAGGCTGAGCTATCTCCCTGGCCATTTGTCTTACATTCTACACTGTTGGCTTCACAACCTATCTACTCAAATCATAGAATAAACAATACCAAAAATTACTTAAGATCTTACTTCTTACATGCCTTTGACGTAGGTTAACTTGACTAATTCTCCCTAAATGCAAAATTCATGGATGCTTGCAGCTTTTTCTGTCCTTAATAGTTTGTATTTATTGTACAGAATAACAAATAGGGTTCATTATGGCATTTTTCATTATACGAATATAATGTACTTTGATCATAGCCGCCTCTATTATCCTTACTTATTCCACCATCCATTTTTCCTCAGTAGATGTACCTTCATGAACAAACCCTTAACACACCCCAGATTACACACAGGAGAAATCTGTGCTTGTTTTCCTGAGTCTGACTTATCTCACTTAATATGACATCCAATTCCATCTATTTTCCTGCAAGTGATACCCTTTTGTTCATGCATTTAACCAAATAACTTGAATTTAATATAGAATGAAAATTATTGCATGCAGTTCTAATAATTTATGTTATGGAAAATCTGCCAGATCCCATCTCTCTCAGTCCTCTGGGACTCTCCAAGAGAAAGCACGGGGAAGTTGCATTCTTCAGTGCCATCCTCACTAGAACCCCAATGGATAAATCGCCACCTGGCTATGCTCTTGGTTTTTGCAACCAAACCCCACAGTCTCCCACATCCCGAAGCCCAGTTAGCGTAAGACTGTTAAGTAGAACATCCTTCTATTAAATGTCAGAGGAAAGAGAAAAGGATAACTAAGTTATACCTAAGAAGACCTCTAAAGTGCTCACTGTTCACCCCTGTCCTGAAGTCTCCCTGACTTTTGCCCCACAGGGCTTTGTTATGGCCGGTGCTTTCCTGAAGACTGTCTACATGCTATGACTGGGTTCTTCTTCCTTCGCAGGGTCTCCTGGCATCTTTCCTTTTTCCCTGTCTGGTTCTATCTGTCGCTACTTCATTAAGTGCTAAGTTCTCATAATCCAGAGCAGTTCAGCCTTTTTTCTTTGCACGCATCCTTGCAAGTGTTCAGTGGGTGCCAGATTTGACCTCCACCCAACCCAGTTAGTGTATCTTCTAAAATAAGCGTCCATCCAGAGCTTGTGCATCTTAACTTCCTAGTGTGTGGGTATCTAATCTGCATCCTAAGCATCTTTACTGTATCTTAACCAGTTTTGTGTCCTTCATTGTCCCCCACACTGTTGAATATGCTTATTAGTGACAACAGTGAAGTCAGCAGATAGATGGGATAAACAAGGACACAGGAGACTCGTTTTCATTACTGACTGGAAGGCCTTGTTTGCAGAGCCACTGATAACCCAAAGCTGGTAGACAGAAAAGTGAACAAAAGGAACATTGACAAGGTCTCAATGTTCCATGCACTTTCCAGAATGTTCTGTTTCTTTGTTTGGGTCTTGGTTGCTAAGTGTTTTCTATAAATATTAAACATCTTAAGGATTGAATTCCACCCCCAATCCTTCTTATTCTGGAATGAGAAGTGTTCTGGGATGGGTTGCCCTTGGGGTCTCTCTGGGCTGAGCACTCACTCCATGGGGTGGGTTGCCCTCAGATAGAAACCACTTCCTGTGACTTGCTATTGTTGAACCTACTCTGATGCCTCAGTTCCTTCCCAGGGCCTGACTCCAGCACTCCTGGCCTCAATGAACCCATCATTTCTTCTCAGAGAAACACTTCAATTTTGGCTCTTCACCCTTCCCATTCAACAGAAACAATTTTTTTAATGTTCCTAATTCCTACCTGTGCTGGTTAGTTTTTAAATGTCAACCTGCCACAACATAGATTCACCTGAGAAGAGAGTCTCAAGGGATTTCTTAGATCAGGTTTGCCTGTGGGTCTGTGTATGGGTGATAGTTTTGTATGATAATGTAGGAAGACTCAGCCAAGTATGGGTAGCACCATTCCTTAGGAGGAAATTTGTTGCTATGAGACAGGAGAAAGGTAGGTGGGAGCTAGAAACAGAAATGGGCCTCATGAGTACACTGGTTTCTGCTCTTGATCATGGCTGCTGTGATGCGACTTGCTGTCTGAGGTCCTGACCTTGCTTCTCGCCAATAACAAACTAAGCTGTAGTTGTAAGCATCATAAGCCCTCGCCACTGCTGTGTTGCTTTTTCTCAGGACATTTTATTATGGCAACAGAAATAAAACTAGGGAACTATCTCAGAATCCCAAAGACTCTTTTTAAGATGCCTTACTCTGCTAACACCACTAGTCCTAAGCCCACACTCTCTGCTGGTTCTTATAGCACCATTAGAAACAAATGGGACACATTCTGAAATCAAGGAGCTCACAGTCTACCAACAGTTCTCAACCTAGGTGTTACAACCTATTTGGGGTTCAAATGACGCTTTCACAGGGGTCACCTAAGACCATCAGAAAACACAGGTATTTGTGTTATGGCTGATAACAGTAGCAAGATTACAGTTATGAAGTAGCAGCAAAAATAATTTCATAGTTGGGGGTCAGCACAACATGAGGAATGGTATTAAAGGGTCCCAGTATTAGAAAGGTTGGAAACTATTCGGGGAAGCCTTTAAATCATTTCACAACTACACAGATTTGGAGACACTGCAACTTTGGAACGCTAACCTTACTGAGATTTTTCATGTAACATGATAATATATCATTTGGAAAGAATACTAATATCTTAGTCGCACCCCTCTTTTTTCCACATCTGATAGAAACTGAGGGGCTGGAGATAGAGCTCAGAGGCAGAGCAGTTGTGTGACATGCTGAGGCCCTGAGGCCCGAGCTTTCATCTCCAGAACTAAAACAAAAACAAAAGGAAAAGAAAGGAAAGGAAATGTAAAGAAAATAATGTCCGGGTTGAGGATAGGGATGAGACAATTCAGCAGTGAAAAAAAAATTTATTTTTAACTCATGGACCAAGGAGGTGGGTCAGCATATAGAGGTGCTTGCCAATAAGCTTGATGATGTGAGTTCCTGAAGCAATCCATAATGCCTTTTTAGTGTCCCTAGGCACCGAAAATAAACAAAGAAAAGTCCAATAAACTTGGAGAAGTAGATACTTCCAATGAAGTCTGATGTCTAGATCCCAATGTACACAGAGGAGGCAGATGAGCAATCTCAGGAATAAAGAAGGGTCATTGAATTTGCCCTAATTTTACTGGAAACCTGGCTTTGTGTCCCTTTAGATGGTATAATCTCTTGCTGATTTCACTTCTGCATTTTGGCTGTCCTCTGTACAAATGACAAACATGTCTGATTACAGGTGGCAGGACCTTAAGGGAAATGAGGATTTCTAGATCTGGTTCCACACAGTATTTCCAGTGCTGCCTTCAAGGGTCTCAAAGCTGGAATCAAAGGAGAGTGGGAACAGCGCCTTGTGAGGGTGTTTCTTCAAACCGCTCATCAACGGACTTTAATCTATTGTGACCAGAAAATCCTGATAGAAATTTTTTTTCAGAATTATTTGTACACAGATCTTTTTTTATTTTATTGGAATGTCTTCTTGCATCGTATGCAATTATTTTTAAAATTGAAAAGAAAAAAGCTAGGCATGATGGTGCATGACTTAAGAAGCATAGACAAAAGGAACATAGAGTCATCGTTACATACACAGTGAGTTTGCGGTCAGCTTGGGCTCAATGAGACCATGTCTAAAAATATTTTTAAAAAAACCAACAACCTGGAATCCTTTTATGTGTAAAAATAATAAAACAGATTTTTCTTTTTCTAATATTTTTAACAATGCATAGGAAATCAATGAACAACCAGTTAGTCCATTCTAAACAAAATGTGGGCAACTCATGCTCAAAGTACTGTAGCGTTCTGCAGATTCCCATGGACTGCTGCTTACCAGAAAGCACTTGTGGTTTTAGGTAACTCTTATGCACATCTGACATCTTCTCCAAATTAAATCTAGACTAGGCACGGTGGCTCATACCTGTAATCCTAGCATGGAGGCTGAGTTCTGTTTACCAGAAGTTTTAAAAGTTGGGCTACAGAATGAGATCCTATCTCAACAAGAAATAAAACAAAATAATTTCTTTGATGACTTTCCGCCAGCAGCATCATGGGTAGTTTTATGGCCAAATTAGACAATACTTCTGTTCTTATCTGTTTTCTTTAACCAGAGATTTGCTCTAGAGCCAAGTCTGTCTACCAACTCAACTGTCCTCCTGCTTCAGTCTCCCATGATGCAGGATTACATATGCTACCAACACCATGCCTGGTTTAGTTTCTTATTGTTCCAAGTTTTGGTAGATGCGGGTAACATCTTGCATAGTCTTTGAATCATCCCATAGGATGATATTGCATGCTAGAGTTCAGGATTCGTCTCCTAGAAACAAATTCAAACCATGTTGAGGGCCAAACATAGAGCCCAGTGGTAGAGGCCTTGCCTAGCATGCATAAGACATTAGGTCCAGTCTCCAGTCCTGCAGAATATAAGCTTGTGCTGGATATTCCAGTATATTTCTTTTCTTTTGTTTAAGCAAATTTCTGAGCTGAATTCTCAACCGGCTTTTAAACCAGCACCTAAAAATATGGTAAAACTGTTTTTTCAAGTTTTCATAGAATCTGAACCTCTTACTTTTTAACAACAAATGTAAAAACCAGGAAGCATTTGTAAGTTTTGATTTTCTCTTATTTTTGCACCTAGAACTTTGTTGTTGTTTTTTAATAAGACTTTGTAGGCTTACAATGAAATTGTTATTGATGACATAATTTAGTTGGGCATTAATTTTTATAGCAGTGGATATTTTTATTTTGGTAGCTATTATTAACTGTCCTTGCAAAAATTCTCCATCTAGGCGTGATGATTACTTTTTAAACCAGTCTTATGTGTTTGGCCCTTTTAACATTCAAATTTCAAAAGCATTTCTAGTTAACCTGTAAACTTTCCATTGTTTTCTATAAATATTGTCTGTTTGTTGTCACAAAACATCATTGTAATTGGATAAATATTGGACGTAGTACTATTCTTTTTAAAATGCCACTTAATGTTCAAAGCTCTAGTTCAGTGTTTGGATCCTACTGTTTTCCATATGTCTAACTTTTATTTTTCAATTCCACTAGTTACTAGATGGAGCTAGTTACTAGTTGATGTTTTAAACTTGTCCCCATATTTTTGAAAGCCTACGAGTTTTCAGTAGCAGACACCTTCACATCCTACAGCTGACCTTGGAAAGTAGATTTCCAGTAACTCATAGTAGCATGAACTCTGATTTGAAGAAGAATATACAAACTTGTTAACTATAAATCAAATTATTCAAAGATATGAATTTTATTTTTGCTTATTTATTTTGATTTATTTAGTGTATCTTGAAAGTCATTATTTTTTGTGGATATCCCTAATTAGGTAGCTCAAATCCACCCCAGCATTTATATTTGTAGATAACTTTTTTTCAAGGACAAAAACCATTCAAGGAAAACTAAGGCAAAGATTCTAGGCTTATTCTAGGGGAAGTAGGTGTTTTACAGCACGGAAAATTCTTTCTGAACTGCAGTCCCTGCCAGGCCTATGTTAGTGTTAAGGAAGCCATAGTCTCAGGTGTCTACCATTCTGCTAATATGCTCATTTCTCCTGTCCTTTGTGCCAGACAGTTAACTTCAACTATTCTCTCTCCTCCTTGTGACTGATGTCAGCTGTCATGCCCAGATGTTTGCAGCTCAGTGAAGTTTTTCCTGCCTTTCCTCCATTCTTTGACATCTGTGACTATTTTCCTAGTCTGAGCCATCCATACTCCATGGGTAGTAAACTTTAGCGTGGGCTTCCCATTGTGGGGCCACTCTTTTCATCCCAGCAGGCTCTGCTCTCTCTTCTTTCAAGGTTAAACACTCACTGGTCTACACCCATTTTCTGACATCTCAGCTTTGCTTTAACTCTTGGGTAACCTGCTCACTCTTCAAAGTCAAGTTTAGGGCTTCCCCTTACAAGAAGCCTTGTCTAATCTTCCTATTGTTCTGGGAAGACCTTTTCTTACCTGGCTGCATTCTGATTAACTATCCGTTCCCCTCACAAAGACCGAGAGCATAGACCCTATTTCTCATCCCCCTGCATCTGTAGCGTGATGTAACATGTACAAGGCAGAATTGCTGAGTTTGACTTCAGTGCATAAGAGATAAACTTGCGCCAAGGCTCCCAATCTTCATAGAACTCCACTGCGTGAGTAACAACTTATGTTCTGGGTGAGTGGTCAGACTCTTTTCAGCCTCGTGAAAATGGGTAATCGTCATGTTAAAATGCACCAGCCAGCAGCAGAAGTGACTTCGCTCAGTCCTTCATTCAGCCCTCCAGGAAGGAGAAAGAGGAGGACATGAAATGTCAATGCATCTCTGTCAATACATTTCCGGTTCTTCCAACCTGAGGATGTTGGCAATAGAATTGCAATGCCTGGTAGTTATGTCTCATTTAAGGGCTCTCAAAGCCTTTATGCAACACTCAGAATTAGTGAGGTACTTCAGCCAGGTATCTAGCAGGATAATTTTCAGATGATAAAGTAGATTAGCAAATGGGAAATTGAGAATTCTATCCCCTTTACTCACCAAATGAGCACTTTTGATTGCCTCACTTTGGATACTGTTTCTTGAATCAAATTATAAAATATACTTAATTTTGTCCCAAAGATTTTGGTCTGCTAATACACACATATACACAGAGAGGGGGAGTAGAAAGGGAGAGAAAGAGAGATTAAAAATCCCTTAGATTTTATCTACTTATGGAGACATATGTGGTTTACATCGGAGATACCCAAGACCTACCCAGCTGGATGGATCTTGCTAGTATTTAATTGAGAAGAATTTTTTTTGCTGTCTTAGGCTGAGCAAGAACACTCATAATGGTCACCTTTGTCTGCTATCATGCAGACATTGAAAGGAAAGCCTATGTCCCTGAATAAGCTTGACTCTCTTCTTTAGTAAGTATGGAAAAATGGACCTCAGAAAGTTTCCTTGGCTTTTTTTTTCAGACACATAGCTCAATTCAGAAAAGAATGCACTTTTCAACTTCATGAAGCTCATACCCAAAGCCATGTCCCAGTCTCCAGTTTGGGAGGACAGACTCCTTAAGAACATTTCCATTTGGTGGTTGGAGAGTTGGCTCAGAGGTTAAGAGCACTGGCTGCTCTTCCTGAGTTCAATTCCCAGCAACATCTATCTACTATCACAACTATCTATAATGAGATCGGATGTCCTCTTCTGGCATGTAAGTTATACATGCAGACAGAGCATTGTATACATAATAAATAAGTACATCTTTTAAAAAACCATTTACACTTGACTGTGGATCCTGCAAAGGTCCTTTTCATTGCAACTACTGCTATATAGAGTTGAGAGATTGTGAAGCACACTTTGTTCCAAAGCTTCTGTTTGAGAAAACTCTCAGTGGGACCCACAGTAGTGAACAAGAGAATCTCCAAGCATGTTTATTCCTGTTAAAATGAGAACACCCTAAGCGGTTGTCTACCCAGCTCACTGTTTATGTACTGAGAGACATTGTGTCCTCGGAAAGGAGCAAAAGAACAAAGCTTGAGCCTGGGAAAAGTGGAAGTAGCCTCTTTCTCTAAAGCTAATCTTTTTTGCAAAGCCATAAATATGACATAATGTTAATAGAAGGTAATTAGTTCACTCCCCGTAGATGTAATTCTTATCCACCACAATAGAGATTTTCTCTTTTAGTTCTATGCCCCTGCCTCTGAAGGTCCAGGGACCTGAAGACAGGCTGTAGAATGACAAGGAACCTGAGAAAGTCCTATCTCGAGAAAGCAAAGGTTTTAAAATTTTCTAGGAAAACAAATTGTTTCTTTTTCAAAACAGGGTTTCTCTGTGTAGCCCTGGCTGTCCTGGACTCACTTTGTAGACCAGGCTGGCCTTGAATTCATAGAGATCTGCCTGCCTCTGCCTCCCCAAGTGCTAGAATCACAGGCGTGTGCCACCATGCATGACTTCTCAGGAAATTTATATTGAAGGAAAATGATCCATTTTTTCCAACTCTCTGCTTCTGTCTTCTGAAGCAGTAAGGCAAATATTGACCCAGTCCATCGGGAGATATGACTGTGATCAACATAAAACTGATTTTCACTTACATGGGTATAAGTTACAAACAGAGAGAGAGAGAAAGAATTCGGAAAATACATGGAGAACATTGGGACTGGGAATCTACTTTCTTTTAGCACAACATTCTTAGTTTGAAGGAGGGGATAGTTTTGAACTACACGGTATATAATTTGAACAGTAAGTGAAAAAGTTTGCTTGTCTAATGTGAGTTAGGACTGTGTGTGATTTCCACATGACTCCATCCCACAGAGTTCTGACACAACACTAAATATTTGCAGAAGCAACCATCTAACACGCCTGTGAAGGGCAGCGGAGAAAGTGAGCTCATGCCCTTGAGCCGCACTTCATCCTTGACTGCTTTGATATCACGGGGGCCCAGCAGGTCTCCTCTGAGCACCAGGCTCCAACTGAGTCAGAGTCTATACAATCAGCTCAGGATCCTTCTCTGATCTGACATTGAAGCCAGAATGAAAAGGACAGACAACTACAGAGATGCCTGCCGATGCTCATTGCCACCCTATTCACAACAACTAGAAAGTGGAATCAGCCTAGATGCCCACCTTTTAAAAACATGGTACATACACACAGCAGAATTTCCCTCAAATATACAGAGCAAGGAAATTATGGCATTTTCAGGTGCATGAGTAAAACTGGAAGAAATTATCCTGAGTAAGGTAATCTAGGCACAGGAAAACAAATGCTGCATGTCCCCTCTCATGTGTGAATCCTAAAACTGGATTTTGTGTTCAGCTTGAACTACTGTAGAAGGGAATGTTTATGTGCTTATCTGTTCTTTAGCCACCTCATGGCTTCCCATCCGCTTTCTCGGTAAGCTTTTTCAGGAGCTACCTCAATAGGAGCCTGATCTGGTGTGAGATTTGCAGATCCCGGTAAAGAATAAAACTAAAGTCCCTTTGTTAGAAAATTGAGAATTTCTAGACAATATAGAATTGACCCAACCATGCCCTTCTGAATGTGGGACCCTGCAGGACTTGCAAGTCACATACCCATGAAGGTGGCCTTGTAGGAGCACACAGTGTGGAGAATTATTCTCAGGGCTATGAGTCAGAGTCAGAGTGACAAGTGTCATATCCTTGTTAGTGGATCAAACGGTAAAAAAAAAAAAAACCACCAATCTATTTTCCATTCTTTGCTAGAGGAACACTCTCTCAAAATAGAACAACCACCATTAATCATTCCAAAATATCTAGAAAAAAATTTATGTGTTCATAAAGTGTGAACACTTCACACTTTTAGTATGGTGATAAAATGGAATAATAATAGCTTCCGTTCGTCCATACATCCATCACACATAATTTATTCTCTGACATGGCACTTATCAAGTATCTCTTGGCACATGAGCCTATGGTAGCAGCTAGGGTGCTACCTGAAAGTTTCCACTAAATGAGTTAAGACACTTTAATGGCAAAGTATTAGTTATTTTCTTGTTGTAGTAAGTCCAGTAATGTTTCAATATTTGTCTAAGAACTTTAAAGACATTATTTGTTTGTGTGTGAGAGAGAAAGAGAGAGAGAGAGCACCTTTGCTTGCTAAGTCATCTTGCTGGCACAGAACCTTTTTTATTCAAAGTTAAACTGACCTTAAACTTGTTATGTACTCAAGGATAATCTTGAACTTCTAATCCCCTTGCTGATGCCTCCTGAATGCTGAGAATACAGACATGTTCTGCCACGGCTGGCTTTATGTAGACATGGGAATTGAACCCAGGACTTAGTGCATATAAGACAAGAACTCTACAATGTGAGCTATGTCCACTTACAGCTCTGGGTAAGAACTCTCAAGTTTCTGAAATTCTAATAAGTATCCTTGTAACAATCTGAGTTCTCTGCCTACCTGATTCACGTGTCATCTCCTCTCTGGTTCCTCTGAGAGCTTGGGAATGGTTCACATTCAAAGTTGGCCCTCTTGTTATGTTTATATTTTACTTGTTTATTGTATGTGCATGTGTTTGTGCATATATGTGAGTGCATGTGTGCCACAGCGTACTGTGGGAGTCAGAAGACAATCTGTGGGATTTGCTTATCTCCTTCCAATCTGTAGCTGCAGGGACTTGAACTCAGGTTTTTGGGCTTAACAGCAAGTAACCCTGCCTGCAGAGGTACCTCACCAGCTCCATAGTTTTTCATGAGGCTGGACTCACTGAGATACTTCGTGAACTGAGTATCAGCTAGCCTCTGAGGAGATCTGAGAATCACAGTATCTCTGGCTTGCAAACATCTAAGTATCTTGGATGATTCAGCTGCCAAGTGAAATGTAACTTCTAACTTCATTTTCCTCCACTGCTCATGCATATGTGTTTTTTGTTGTTGTTGTTTATCCTCGCTCATTCTCCCACAGAACCTCAAGACACACATGCTCTTTTCTCTTTCTGCATTGCCCTGCTCTTCAGGCCTCCTGGAGAGCCCCTCCCCCGTCGCTCCTACCTTACATACCTATGTGTTCATATCCTTCAAGACTGGGGTGGGCCTGTTAACCAACTCATCCAGCTTTTACACACATAATAGTAAGAAACAACTGAAGACACACAAAGAGATGTGCGCACTACACACGCTTATATTATTTTCTCTTCAGAACAGAAGCAAGTGGAGTATGATGGAGTATTCCTCTAATTTAAGCATCTGTGAGGCTAAAAAGGGCAGATCTTGAGTTCAAGGGCACCCTGAGCAACAAAATACCCTGTCTCATAAAGCAGCAATCTACAAAATGAATGAATCAATGAACAGACATATGTAATGCATTGCTCTTCCTAAGGCACTTTACAAATAAAATGCGCTCAATGTCATTTTATTGCTTCCAAAGTTGTTATTTTAAATCAGTGTCTCACTTTAAAATCTCTAAGAACTCACAATAAAAGAAACATTGACACTGCCCCCTTTCCAAGTTGAACACAATCCACCAAATAACCCCCACCTTGATGCCATCAGTAAAGACCCTAGAGTCCCAAAAGATCATTCCGGGTTTCAATAAGCTATGAAGAGGAGTTACCAAACTCACACAGGAAGTGGAGACAGCTTATTACAATGAGAAAATAGATGAATTCTGGGTATGTTGGTGCATCTTGTTATTCCAGTGCTTGGGGTGTGTGTGTGTGTGTGTGTGTGTGTGTGTGTGCAGTCAATATGCATGTAAGGCAGACTCTAGAATCTAGGAACATTCTAACTGCTTCCATTTGTTCTTTTCCCATAGACTAGGAAGCCAATATTTCCTGGCAAGTACATATGAACATCTCTGAGTGTTGCCAGCCAGAGAGGGCCACTGGACTCATGAGTATCCAGAGATTTTGTGTGTGTGTGTGTGTGTGTGTGTGTGTGTGTGTGTGTAGAGGGGATGCGGGGAGATGATGTCCCAAGTGTATTTTGGCATTTCATTCAGATTGTTACAAGTCAATAGGAGAGTGACAGTGACAGCTAGAGTGAGGCTAGGGAGATGGATGTACATAGATAAAAACCAGGTCTTTAAAGATAAAAGATGAAATTTTTTCTACATTTAATAAAAATGTTTCCTCTTTTGAGGAAGTCCAGAGTCACATTTTGGTAACCCCACCACCACCACACACACATCTAAAATGTCTTAAAATGATGGCGTAACAGTGGCTGCACAGAAAATATACACCCTTAAAGTCTGACTTTCATTTAAATACAAACATCCAAAATATAAATGGAGATGATAGAGAAATTCACAAAACTTTCTTTAAAAAAATAATAAAGACAAAATTCAGTTCTAGTTAGGATGCTACTAAAATCTGTGCAAGCTGTCCTATCCCACTGGGTTTCTATCGCAGTGTTCAACAAGGACAATTCTAGTCCACCCCAGCTTGGGACCACCTTGAAAAACAGACCTGAGTGAAAATTTCTTTGAGAAACTTGAAGGCTTGTTTTTAGGGTGAACAGTACCCTATCCCGGTTCCCAGGGGCTCTCTTCTGGCCACCCAACCACAGAAGAAGCTCCGCTAGTGACAAGTTCTGCTTCCAAGTAGAAGGGTCTGGGCTGGGTACGCTTTGAACTTCAAGACCAGAGCTGAAACCAGCTGCTTCTGGGTGGAGTTTGAATTGATGTGGTTTGAACGTATATGGTGGATACAACTGGTTTTAGGAATGGGTGAACTCTTGGAAGTGTTCTGATGTTGATGCCGGAAGTCTGTCAAACAGCCCTTTCTGTGGTGGTTCTGGGGCTGACTTCTGTGAACAGAACACCAGATCTGAAGATCTGGTGAGAGGGTACCGTCTGGTCCAAACACATTCAGCTCTTTAAAGCATCCTGTTTCTATCATCTCATTTTGCCTGGGTTGGCATGGAGCCTGTGAGAACTTGGGGTGGAAGTCTTCATCTGTATGGTCCAGGTTGAGTCCTTTCACGGTGGAGAGCTGCTTGATGTCAGCACATCCTTGCCAGTCCACAGTCTGGGGCATGCCGCAGATGGACTTGGTCTCTTCAGAGAACTTGGGGGAGTACACCTCCTCAGTCTCCAACACTCAGCCATCCACCAAGTCTTCTTGCTTTACCTTCTCCTTGCGGCCTTGAAATGGTAGCTGGCCCTCAAATACCTCATAGATAAGGCAGCCAAGATCCTAGCAGTCAGGGCTCAGGCCATATGGCTGGTTGTTCAGGACTTCCAGGGCCATGTAGCCAACAGCGCCTACCTGGCCACGGACAAGGTCTCCCTCAGGGATCTTCATAGCCAGTCCCAGATCTGAGATCCTGATGCGGCCATAATCATCTAGCAGGATGTTTTCGTGTTCAGATAGTGTTCTTGCTGTATAAGTATTCCAGGCCACAGAGGATCTCAGCTGCATAAAACAAAGCTCACTCTTCCTCAAAGCCAGGGTTCCCCATGCTGTAGGTGGGAAACTTCAGATCACCCCCATTCACGATGGTCAGAACCAGGCACAGCACATCTTTGGTCTCCTAGGCATACACCAGGTTGACCATAAACTGGCTGTTGATCTTCTCAAGAATCTCCTCCCATGTGGGCTGGCCCCAACAAAGCAAGAAGGGAAAGAAAGACTGAGGTGTGGGCCCGGTGAACTTTTTTTAAAAAAATTAATAATTTTAATTTAATTAAATATAATTACATCCTTCCCCCTTTCTCTTTCTTCCCTCAGATCCCTCTGATATTTCCTCCCCCCATTTTTTCCTGCGCATCCTCATCCCTCCAAAATTCATGGCCTCTTTTTCTTTGATTATTATTGTTATATGTGTATATGCAGAAATAAAGAAATACAACCTGCTGAACCCATTTAGTGTTGCTTGTGTGTGTATGATCTTGAATGTTTGGTATTGGATAAGCAGTTGGGGGGGGGGCTCATCCCTGGGAAAGAATAACTGTAGTTCTTTGTCTAGGGACCCCATGATATCTCCCACTTCCATGATAGCTTATCTTGCTGTTATTGTTCAGGTTTTGTTTAGGCAGCCATGTTATTGAGGTATCATGGGTGAGGCTTTCTTGTCATTTCTAGGAGACATAATCCCACATCAGGCTTCCTGGGTAATACTAGCCTCTCCCAGGTTCCTATAACGAGTGTGTTTCTGAGCATGCTCCCTTGCCCGAGTGAAGCCAGAGTAGACTAAGGGCAGCCAGTCTTTCCCTTGCTCCTACTTTGACTATGTCAGTCTCTGAAATTTTCTCCTTCATTATTTTCTGCCTTTAAATCCTTTTGGTAGAGGACAGATAAGACACTATCAAAAGAATACTTTTGGGGGTTGTTGAGACCACTTGGAGGGTAACTTCGCTTGCCACTAAGCCTGCCTTTCTAAATCCAGTACTTGATCACCAATTCCAGAACCTGCAAGGGAGAGTATTGACTCTTTCAAATTTTTTGGGTTGGTTTGTTTGTTTGTTTGTTTGTTTGTTTAATACAGAAGAAATCAGGGTTCCCATTTTAGGGTTTTTAGGCTCATTAATATATGCATTTAAGAACAGATTCAAATGGAAACTCAAGGCCTGTAGAGGCCAATTTTATTATAGTTTAAAGGAAAACTCAAGGGCAGGCAAACAGTAAATCTTAACAAATATCTGGAGGACAGAAACGGAGGGAAACACACCATTTAAGCTGATGGAGAGGTCAGATGTGTGGGGGAGGAGCAGGCAAACCGTGGCAAGGGGGTGCATTAGAGAAAGAGTAAGGAAGTCCAAAGGATCAGGAAAGCACACTTAGCTTCTGGTCAGCTTCCAAAAGGAAGAGACAGGGAAGACTAAAAGGGGAAGTTATATCTTTCTGTCTTGGGCCCCCCAAAAGAGGGATGACCCAGCTGCCCCTCATGGTAATGCATTGCAGAGACTGCAATGGGTGTGGGAAATCTGAGAAAAAAGAGGATAGTGTATCATTAAAGAGATAATTATTCTGCCTTAGCATGGCTTATATTCAGCCTTCTTTCCTAGGGGTGGTCCCTGGGCCAA
Source organism: Pachyuromys duprasi (assembly GCA_028658305.1). Classification (NCBI taxonomy): domain Eukaryota; kingdom Metazoa; phylum Chordata; class Mammalia; order Rodentia; family Muridae; genus Pachyuromys; species Pachyuromys duprasi. The sequence goes on along the minus strand of CM053756.1, from coordinate 22,970,306 downwards.
ATAATTGGCCCAACTAAAGTGTTGGGTTTCCACCCAGGTCAGAGGCCCTATTCTCTTGGCCAGAAAGAGCTTTTTTCTTAATGGTGTTTATTATTACTCTCACATTTTGACTTCCACGCGTTCTCTGTGGCACGTCCAAGTTTATATGTACATGCTTGTGTGCACACTCACACATGCACAATAAATACAAACAGTTAGCAAAAGTTAAAGAGACCATACTTTTACTTCCTATTGTTCAAAGGAATACGTATGTTCATGTTGAATATTATGAGAACACGTTTTTACTTTAAATTGTAGACAAAAGTCTGCTCCATGACCCTTTAAAGACAGCATTTGTGCAGGTAGGAGAGAAAGTGGTTTTCCTAGTGAGTGAAATCACAGTGAGCAGCAAGTTTTTCTTTTGAGATAAACCACAGAAGCATGAGCATACTGACTTGTTCATTGGCAGGGGCTAGGTACTCCAGATCAATTAACAATAATAATGAAAAAAATATTACTTTGCAAGATCACAGAGGTTAAGAGAAATCGAGAAAACACTCACCAGAGAGGGTTAATAGTTGTAGACTATTATTATATTTATTTTACATTATATTATATTAGTGTGTTGGCGTGGTACTGCATGGTTATGTGACTAGTGACAAACAGTTTCCGTAGTTCTGCTGTTTTTCCTCTCCCCTGTTCACCTTGTTATTATTATGTCCCTAAGGCCAGAGGAGTGCTTAGCTCAGAGGAATCAGCCAACCAATTTTGTAAAATAAATGAATGGGTTGTTGTCTTAGGGTGTTTATTGCTGTGATGATACACTATGACCAAAAGGAACTTGGAGAGGAAAAAGTTTATTTTGCTTACACTTCCACATCAATGTTGGTCGCTGAAGGAAGTCAGGACAGGAACTCAAGCAAGGCAGGAACCTGGAGGCAAGAACTGAAGCGAGGTCACTGGAGGAATGCTGTTTACTGTCTTGCTTTTCATAGCTTGCTCAGACTGCTTTCTTGTAGAACCCAGGACCTCCAGCCCAAGAATGGCAGTACCCTCAGTGGTCGGGCCCTCTCATGTTAATCACTATTAAATTAATGTTCCATGGGCTTGCCTACAGGCCAACTAGAAGAAAGCATGTATGTAACTCTACGCAGCACAGTCCTGTGATGCTATTTGTAACGTTTAGTGTGGCATCTAGTCCATGTACATCTAAGGAGAACCATTCTAGAGAAAGGGGTTAATGCTGTTTGTGTCCCCATTTGGTCATTAGAGTAAAGCTGAAGGAACTCTAGGAATGTTCTCCTTTCAGAAGCACTTGAATGTCTACATCCCCTTTAAGCTTCTCTCCTCCCTGCCCCGGCCTACAAGTATAAATGTTGATCCTTGATATTTACGAGCGTGACATTAACGATGGGAAAGAGAGTGGTCAAGCCTCTACTAACAAGCAGTTACTTATCTCGACCACCTCATGTGTGCAGCCTAAGAACTCAATCCAGTGGGCTGGAGAGATGGCTCCGCGGTAAAGAGCACTGGCTGCTCTTCCACAGGACCTGGGTTCAATTCCCAGCACCTCAAAACTCTCTGTAATTTTTGTTACAAGGATCCGACACCCTCACACAGACATATATGCGGTCAAAACACCAATGCAATGTACATAAATAAAAATAAATAAATACTTAAAAAGAAAAGAACTAAATCCATGCAGGGAAGCTGACTGAGTGAGGGATGAATTCAGATGTAGTCAAATCCACAAACATGGCTTCAGCTAAATGCAGAAAAAAAAAAAAAAAAGATATGTGTCCCTTGACCAAGGATAGACCTATGAGAAGGAAATGAAGGAAATGTTCAAACTAAGAACACATGGAGTTGAGATATCATTTCATGAGATAGAACAAGAACTCCTTCAATTCCTACATAACCCAGCCATTTTAGCTCCATAGTCTTTTGGTTCGCATGCATTGCCCACCTGCTTTCCCTTCTTTCTTTGTGGGTGTAGCTCAGTGGGAGATGTTAACGTAGCACATGAGAGGTCCTGAGTTTGATTACCAGCAACTCAACAAGTCTATGCCATGTTTTAGTTTCTTAGCCTAGCACTGAATGATGCCTGGTGTATCTGCTACATTCTACCATGGTTGACATACCTTGCCTCCTACCCTAAACCTCTGCAGCCCCAGGTTTTCTAATTCCTATAAAACCCATCTGTTTTGCCTGCATGCTTTCCTGAGTCCCATGCACTCTTCCCCTGGCTCTTTTTCTCTTGTCTTCTTCCCTTGCTCTGCCTCCCACTCTTCATAGGGCCCAGTTCAGTCTGGATGCCCCTGGCTGTTCTTTCCCTCGAATCTATAATAAAAACCTCCTTTTCAACCACACATAGTCAGTTCCCAGCACCAAGCCGGGTGTCTCACAACTGCCTGAAATTCTCTCTGTGTGTGTCTCTCTCTCTTTCACACCCACACACATACACAGAGAGAGAGACACTTTAAAATAAATCCTTAAAGCCTGATATTTCAGATCTTTCTTCTCTATTCCAGCCTTTTTCTTCCAACAAATAGAAAGAAATTAAAGAGGTCCTCTTTAGCAAATGCCTCTTTCTGTCAAAGCTCTTCAGTAAGCAAGGGCCTGCAGACTGCAATCTCTGTGCCCGCACCTTGTTTATCTTTCTAGGAATAGAATGTCCTCTACCTCAGACTCTCAGTTTCAGTAGGAATAAAAGTAAGATCTTTTCCTCTGTAGCTAAATTTTCCTTGTCATATCATGCTTCCAATATACAATACAGGTGGATTTTTTAAAAAAACTTGTTTGACTCTTAGATGGGTCTTCCTGCTCCCACATCTCTGGGTGACAGGCTGAGAATAAACCTTGTAATCAATCCCCATGTGGCCTGCCTTTTGTATTTCTCAACTAGCAGGAGAAAGAAGTTAAGGAGTTCAGCTTGGAAGCCTGGCTTCTTGGGGAAGGGTCCTGTAAGCTGAGGACCTTGATCATTTTTCTTGACTTTATTGTCTGCCTGCGTTCAGGTCCTGGAAGTTAATATTAGGGAGGCAACAACTGGCACTTTCACAGCCCAAAGAGCTGCAAAGAATATAAGCTGGTCCAGTAATTCAACTCTCAACCACAAACCCACAGCTAGCGGGAGTTTACTTACATACTACTAAGCATTGAGATTTTTTTTTGCCAGAGGCAAGTTAACAGGTTAAAAGATAAACATTAGCCAAAGAGAATAAGAGGAGCATCAGAAAAACATCCTGGTAGTCCCTCCCTCATCAGCTCTTTGGGGTTCTTGATTGAGAAGGAGAATAAAATTAGAATGGGAACATCCTGAGTTTGAATCCTATTTTTGTCACTTTCTAGATGAGCTTAATTTCTGTTTCCTCATCTACATAACTGGGTTTGTTACGTTATCTTTGTTATATATGATGCATACATATATAAGGACCTAGTGCAGAGACATATAATTGGAAACCTGGAAGGCTGGGGAGAGAGCTTAACTGTCAGAGATCTGGCTGCACAGTCATGAAGATTGGAGTTTGAGCCCCAGAAGTCATGTTGTAAAATCTGGGTGTTCAGGGCTGAGAGTGGTTTGTGGAGACTGAAGCACCCAACCAAGGATCCTGCGTGGACTAGACCTAGACCCTTACACAGATGTATCCAATGGACAGCTTGGTCTTTATGCGGGTTCTCTAGTCCTAGTCTCTGACACAGACTCTATTGCCAGTTTTTTGATCACTCCCCCCTGGTTGGGGCTGCCTTATCAGGCCACAGGAGAAGAGGATGTGCTCAGTCTTGATGCAACTTGAGCTGAGGTGGGTTGGCATGGGGGGGAAGGGGGGAACTCCCCTTCTCTAAGGAATAGGGAAGGGGGCATGGGAGAAAAGAGAAGGAGTGTGGGACTGGGAAAAGGAGAAGGAGAAGGCAACAATTGGGATGTAAAGTGAATAAATAAATTAATCTTTAAAAAAAAAAAAGCTGGATGTTATGTATTTGGAATCCCAAGGCTGAGGAAGCAGAAACAGCCAGATCTTTGGGACTTACCAGTAATACTTCCAAATTCCAGAAACTCATCTTAAAAGCAAGGTGGGTGGCTCCTAAGGAACGACTCTCAAGGGCAATTTTTGGCCTCCACACACACATGCACACATACAGACATGCACACACACTATAGGGCATTTGGGTTCAGCCAGTAGAAGCATTCCAACAGGAACAGCGGCGAAGGTAAGACTGTCTCCTTACTTCTTGGCTATAGAAGTTGCTGCCCTGCAACTTCTGGGTGCTGACAGCATCAAGTCTGTAGGAGTGGCCCCTTGCCCAGGTTTTTGTCCTCCGTCCATTGCTGTTGATTGGCTACAGTGCCAAGGGAGGTCCTTTTTGATTTGAGACTTGGGCTGGCAGAGAGACAGCCTCTGGGGCCTGGGAACAGAGCTCAAAGCCAGGGAAATGTGTGAGGGAAGCCTGGCAAACAAACACGTCCCTTGAAGTTGACCCCAGGGTCAAGGTTGCACTCTTTTTTACTGTCTGTTATGCTGAGGGCATGAGCAGCTTTGAGAGGGGTTTGAACCTTTTGTTTTTGTGGGGTTTTTTTTTTGAGACACAGTCTCACTCTGTTAGCTCTGGCTGCCTTTGAAATCCACCTGCATCTGCCTCCCAAGTCCTAGGATTAAAGGCATGTTCCATCAGGACTAGCCCAGGAAGTGGACTTGGATTTCAGGCAGTTATGAAGCTGCTAGACATGGATGCTGGAAACTCAAGTCCTCTGCGAAAGCCATCTCTCAACCTGATCTTGTAAGAACTTTAAACAGTGGTGTGTCTTGGTGGGAAGGCAAGCCTAACACAGGAAGGAAATTTTGCTAGCTATTTTTCTATTTTACGTTAAATTAAAAAAAAAAGACAGATGTTAATAGCTAGCATATATTGAACACTGAATGTGTTGCAGGAATTTTGCTAAATGCACAATCTGTCTAATTCTCACAGCAACCTGGAGACAGGCCCCTGGCTCTCCTTATTTCAAAGCTGAGGGCTGGGGTTGAGGAGAGATTAATTCCTGAAGGATTTATGGCTGCGTGTAAGAGGTGGAAGTAGATAAGGTGGGCAGCCTCTGCAGGCAGCAACTGTCCGCGACTTCCTCAAACGAACAAAGAAACAAAAGCAAAGTTCCTTTGGGAAGACAGAGTCCCATCTCACTGTCTCATAGTCACACCTCCTATAGGTCTTCTGATTATACTCCGGATGTAAACTATGGCTCGATTTAACACCATCAGACGTGTATGACTGCTCTGCGTGGACACTCCCTGCACCTGCAAGGCCAGGATAAGAACAACACATTCCCATATGGTCTGGAGGGATGGGAGGCCGGAAAAGGGCTGGACGCCAGTATCTGGGCCTCAGTAGAGCAGAAAACAAAGGCAGGGGGAGAGGTAGGCTAGGAAGAAACTGCAGTTCAGAAACCTGAGAGCCCAGCACATTTCATGATGTCCTAAATCACTGTCACAACCCCTTGAGGAGGGAGAAAGTTCCTTTTATAGGAGTCACTTAAGACCATCAGAATTCACAGCTACATTACAACTCATAACAGTAGCAAAATTACAGTCATAAAGCAGCAACAATAATAATTTTATGGTTGGGGGATCATGAGGAACTGTATTGAAGGGTTCTCTCTCTCTCTCTCTCTGTCTCTCTCTATCTATCTGCCTGTCTATCTACCTATCCATCCATCATCTGACTATCATTTATTTTGAGTGTGTTTATGTGTGAACAAGAGCACACTTCCGTGCATGGGTGCCACAGATACTTGTGGAAGTCAGAGGACAACTTCAGGGGTTGAGTTTCTCCTTCCACGATGTTGGCCCTGGGGCCTGAACTCAGTCATCAGGCTTGACAATGGGCATCTTTACCCGCTGAGCCATCTCACCAGCCCTGCAAAATCTGCTTTTTGTTAATCAGGAAAAAAAAAAACTTGAAAATTCTTCTCGTTTATAACTCTCCAGTTCTGTTTCTCTTAGAAGGCTTTCATTGCTACTTTTGCTTCAGCCTGACAAAGGGCCATCAAAATTGTCCATAGGGTGGTAAACAAGAAATGGACATATGTTTCTGTCCTATTCTCAGCCCCTCCCATGGACCTTCCTTTTAGCTTTTTTAAAAAAGGTTTATTTTATTTTACTCATGTGTGTGTGTGTGCCACATGTATACAGAAGACCATGGATGCCAGAAGAGGCTGTCAGGTCCCCTACAAGTGGAGTTGCCACTGTGAATCTCCACATGTGTTCAGTGAACAGAGCAGTAGGTGCTCTGAGCTAAATCCAGCCCTTCCCTCTAGCTTTAGGCAGACATTTTCCAATCTAGATGAATAGAATATCCCATGGTGTGTGTGTGTGTGTGTGTGTGTGTGTGTGTGTGTGTGTGTGTGTGTGTAAAAGCAGAGAAGTGAGATTTATTCAATGTGGCCACAGTTAATTATTTAGTTAACATGACCCAGTATCCAGAGACCCCAAGTCCATCTCTGGAATACTGACAGCAACTTTAAGCTTTAATAGAGGAATAGGGCAGGGAAGAGGCATGCATAATTACACAGTCCTGGCCCTGGTGTGGCACAGGATGATGTCTTGACTGACTTAATAGACAACACATTGTGCTTGCATCCTTTAATATCTTAGTTTGTTTCCCCCGCTGAAGAGGAGGGTGCGAAGTGACAAGCTCTGTTCAAAAATCCTTAGTACTTCAAACACCAAACAGCTGCTTGGTCCGCTTCTCCACCTAAGCCTCCCAAGGACCCAGCAAAATGATTGTGGTCTTCTCCATCTTACGCAATAGCCTCACCAAGGATGTCAGTGACAGACATGGGGTCAGTGTGCGGGTATTGTGCTCTCAAACGATGCCTTTCCTCTAAGCACACTGCATTACGCTAGCAAGGGTGTTGTGTAGAGCTCTTCCCTTGCTGCTCACGTCAGCATTGCCGACATTAGCAAGAGCTACCACTTGCCAGATGCTCATCAAATGACAGGAAGTCTACTCAGAATGCTAAGCATGTCGGAACCCAGCAACTGCTCAGGCAGGTAATGAAGACCTGCAGCAGCCCTCCCCTCCTCACAGATACTGACAGGCATTACACGGACGCATCCCCTGTGACTATCTACCCAGCAGATTCCCAGGTACCAGGGTTGATATCAAAGCGGGTGTTGGTGGCCACACTTTGGAAACTCCCAGTCCTCAGAAAGGTCTCAGACAGGACCCCACTGTTGCCCCCATGAACCCTGCCTTCCTTCTCTTCAGATCCCCAGCCTGAGCTATCTGTCTGGGGACTGAACTTGCCTCAAAGCTTCTGTCATGCTGCTGTCTCTCTGTTCACAGCACTGATAACTCTTCTAACAAATTCCTTACCTCCAATAATCCATTTCAGTGTCCAGTTTGAACTCCCACCAGAGACTTTCAGGCTCCCCCCCCCATTTCTACCCATAACTTTACAAGGAACTCTTAATGTTTCCTTATGACAATGTGTCCAAGGTTTGCCAAGCTAACCAAGTCAGCACCGTTATGTAAAGGATTCAGGCACCCAACCCATCTCATTATTAACACTCATATTACATCACCTGGAAAACTGCCATCTAACAGCGTGGGTCAGACCATTCCCAACATTTTCCTCATTGTTGGGGCTCACAGAAGTGTCAGCGACAACAGAAGATGAATCAGAAAGAACGGCTCATACCACCCTCACCTTCCCATACACCGGAGGCTTGAGAACCTCCCTTGGTTCCTAACCATCAATTCTCAGTCTCCAATAACCTCCTCTCAAGTGTTCAATTTAGTATCTCTGAACTTGAGTATGCAGCAGTTACCTGAACAGTGTGTGGACACACAGGTCCCTGGTGTCTTTGTTTTATTTTATTATTTTATTTTTATTTTAGTGCATGCGTGTGTGTGTGTGTGTGTGTGTAACAGGTGCACATTTCTCAATTGCTTTTCACTCTACCTCACTCAAATTTGCAGAGATCCACCAGCTTCTGCCCCCCGAGTGCTAAGATTAAATGTGCACGCCACCACGTCCTGCTCTACCTTAGTTTTGGAGGTCACATCTCTCACTGAACCTGGAGCTCAATGAGTAAGCCAGATTGGTCACGGAGATTCGGGGATGCTCTTGCACCTTCTCAGAACTGAGATAGCAAGCATGCACTACTGTGCCCAGAATTTTTTACATGGATTTAGAAGAATCAAGCTCAGGTCCTTAGGCCTTCAGGGTAAAAAAATTTAATAAACGATCCATCTCCCCAGTCTGGATATGGCATTTCTAGCAAGTGCTTAATGGCATAGATGCTACTGGTTGGGGTAAGATTTTTGAGAATCGTTCTTTAGTCTAAAAGAAAGCAGTCACAAAGAAGTAATTTTTTTTTTGCAGACTCTGCTATACAATGGTCCAGACAAATTCTGACGATGCTTCTGTGAATATGATCTCTTGTTTATTGCCTTCAAAATCAGTGGCAAAAGGGTGGAGGCTTCGTAACATTCCTTCAGTCTGGTGAAACAGACAGTAGATGGGCTAGTTCTCTGGCCCAGCCAACTCCAGGAAAACAGAGCCACGTTATCGGCAGCACCAGGTGAGGCTCTCAGACAGCACAGTTGTCCTTGGCAGAGCCTGGCAGCATGTAGTTATGGGATTCACAGGCTGCCTCCCCAGGCCCTGGCGAGGGATATGGCTAAGATCTAAGAACCAGGAAGCCTTATCCACAAAACCGATATGCCCCTTGGCAGCACATCACAGCAAGGGACTCCTCTGCTCTGGATAAGAGCATCGGGTCAGGATTCCTCCCATTCAGTTGGCGTAGCATAGCTGTTGGCAATGTTTGTGCCAATGATTCCTATCCAGCAAGATAAGGTCTTGCCAAACCCGCCTGGGCTGGTATTCTTTGGTGATAAATTTCTCCTCTCCCAGGGTGTTCACTGTGAAGAGACACAGAACCAAAGAAAGTCTGGCCGTAAGGGACCTTTGAGGTTATCTGTTGAATGCAGATTTGCAGTTTCACAGATAAAAAAAGTGAACTGTGGAAACAATAGGGGAGGAGGCTGGGTGTGGGTGTCCCAGGGTTTCCCTGACCTGGAGAGAATCCTCCGCATCACATCACAGGGGCAAATTTGTGGGATGGGATCCTGGCTCATCTAGCTATGTTCAAACCAGGTGAAAAGTGGACCTGTTGTAGAGTTAGCAGCAATGGTGGGGTTATGGGACTCTTCTCATACTTTTCTCCTAATCCAGCTCTCCTTACACCTTGCCCCAGTTTTCAGAAGAATCCAGAAAGAGCTAAGGATGTAGCTCAGTGGGTAGAATGCATAAAGTCCTGGGTTAAGTTCTCAGTACCAGCAGCCTTGTGGGCCCAATAATCCAAGCATTTAGGAGGTATCAGTAAGAGGATCAAGAGTTACCTTCAGTTACATGGAGATGTCACAGCCTTAGGACTTTGGCTTAACCCTGCACTCACACAAAATGCCCTAGGTGTGACCCAGCCACACAGGCTGGTTTTTAAGCAGGTGATAATTGCATGCAGGACTTGGCTGATTCCTCCTTTGCTTAGAAGCAGCCCTCACCGTTTACCAGCACCATGAGGCATAATACCCAGGAAACAGAGGCATTGTTTGCCACTCAGCTGAGCTATTGCGCTCTGGGCTTCCGTAAGCTTTCCTGTTAAACAGAGCAAAGCTTCAGCAACATTCCTGACCAGAGCAGCAACATTACTCCCCTCCCCACAACCCTTACCCCATGCTGCCCTGTGCTAGGGAGGCAATTAAGCTTTCAAGTAGTCTGGTTAAGTTTCTTGGTCAGAGCCTGCCCCCTGGAGTTCAGTGTGGGTAAGTACAGTTTCACTCAGCAGCCTTCTTGCAAAAGCATGTTTTTAAAAATACCCTACTGTCCTCTGAAGTTTCTTACAATATAGTGTGGTCATATTCACTCCTCCCAGGTCCCTACCCTCCTCCCTACCCCCACCACTTTATACCTACCCCTTAGAAGATACTATCTCATTTCAGAGAGTGTCCTGCTCCTCTGGCTCTTTCCGCCCCTCTTGTGCACTATTCCCTGAGTCTTGGGTGTAGGGGCTGTGTTGTAAATATATTGATTGGTGATGGGAACCTAAAAGTTTGTTGTCCTCAGCATTTTGACCAGTTGTGGGTCTCTATGATGACCTTTTGTCTGCTGAAAAAAAAAAAGGAAGGGAGGGAGGGAGGGAGGAAGGAAGGGAAAAAGAAAAGAAAAGGGGGCTTCTTTGTCATGGATGAGAGCTACCCTTATGTGATGATAAAAGAAGAAGCATTTAGAGTGAAGTTAGAAATTACAGTGATTTTGGAAAGTGGCTTTTCTGAGGCCCCTGTTTACACCTAAGAGCTGACAGGGCATCGTCTGCCTGGGGTGACGTGTGATGTCTTGCCTTTCTGCTGGATGATCCGGATAAATGATCCCAGCACCTGTTCAGAGTCGTTCTCTTGGTCTTTTCTTTCCTCCTGATAGATTTAGACATTTAGGGATGTTGGTTTGGACTCCGGCCTGGAAAACATGAGTCTTGCTTCTCTGCATTTGCTCAGCCCTTTCTTTTCAGGGTGATAATAATACTTCCCTTAGTTACTTCTAGTATCTGTTGATCTCAGTGGCCCATGTTTTCCCACCTGTTCACATAATCTGCTTCCAAGATGGGGTTAAGGGACAGTTGTCTGGCCACTTGGCTATAGAGAGCAATCTGGGACTCTCACTGCGCTTTTTTTAAGGTCATTAATTATATATGAATTAATTGTGTGCATATGTGCGTGTATGTGTGTGTGCGCGCACACGTGTGCCATGGTCAATGTGGATTCCAATGAACAAACAACCCATGTCAGTTCTCTTTTTCTACCATGTGGTTCCTGGGTCATATCCTCAGGCTTGGCGGTAGGTGTCTTTAGCTACTGAGCCATCGGAACAACCCATGATTATTTTTAAATTGAGTTTAAACCAACTATATTGTTTTGTCCTGAACATACCCCATCTTTTTTATTTAAAAAAACCTATTGACAATAAATTCTATGTATTGATTGCATGTGATGTACAATATATTTTGACTGATGGGTGCATTGCCAAGCCATCATTAAGATCAAGACACTGAATGTATATATCATCTTCCAAGGGAATTTACATGCTCCTTCTTTATTCTATATAATTTACTACCCAACTTCACTCTAAGATAACTAGCCTACTTTCCTCATTTTGGACCATCTTGCTTATCTAGGGTTCAGGATAAATAAAATTATGCAGTGCACCTTGGGGTGAGGGGTTGGATTGTTTGTAAAGATATTCTAGTAGGTGTATGGCAATATCATGTTGTTTTTTTTTTTATTTTCCCTCGTGGCTGGAGATATTGACAGGGGGTCTTTCTTTCCTTTTGATTATTGACATGTCTTCTTGGATGAAGGATGTATGATCTTTCATAGCTCACTTTGTAATTAGTAACATTTCGATTTAATGTAGGACAACCAATGAAGTCACCTATTTTGTTGGGCTTTTAAAAATATATTTATTTATTTTATTCTTTGTATGGGTGTTTTACCTGCATGTATGTCTATGTATCCTGTGTGTGTAGTGCTCACAGAAGTCAGAAAAGGGCAGCAGATCCCCTGGAACAAATGGTCGTGATCTACCATGTGGGTGTTAGGAACTGAGCCCAGGTCCTCTGCAAGAGCAACAAGTGCTCTTAACCACTGAGACATCTCTCCAGCCCCAAAGTAACCAGTTTTATCCTCAGACACCCAAGCCACAAAATCTCATCTGGTTTTGTACATGTCTTCACTGTCATCTGGCTCTGAATGACATGTTGCTCAAAGAAAAAATTGACCCTTGATTATGACTCATGGCTTTATTCGGTTGATAAAAACTGGGTTAATGTGATGTCATTGGATGAATCTCCAGTATGAGAAAGTGCATACACGCCTGAAGGGAGAAAAAAATGAGATAAGTCATTGCTGTTATTCTTGATTCTAGTATAAAACAAACTGACAAAAAACCTATGGAATATCTTTAAACTGGGGCTAGTTCTAGGATGTAAATAAAGAAAACTACAGAACATGCTTGGTTGGTTGAAAGGGATAGCCCTTCCCAGATACTATGGAGACTTGCATTTGTCCGCCATCTACCCCTGGAGATAAGAAATGCTATGTTTTTCAGTTACTACTAAGAAATGAGATAACATAGACTTCAACTCAATGCATGGCTTGCAGGAAAACAACTTTGGAAGTCATCTATCTTTTCCTCAACTGATGGGGGGCAAGTGTCTGGAAAGGTGGAATTCAAAGCACTGTGTGCTTGGAGGCAGAGAAAACAGGAAGCAAGGGGCTAGGCAAGTCACACTTTCCAGTGCTTGAACTGTATTTGGAATTTAAATATTCCTTTTCTTTTAAAAAAAAACCATTTTGTTGTTTTGAGAATTTTATTTGTGCATATAATGTATTTTTAGCAAATCCTCCCCATCCCCACCCTTCAATTTGCCCCTCTCCTCCAATCTCCCCTACCAATTTCATGTGCCCTGTTTTAAAACCCACTGAGTTCATTGTATGAGTTCACTGTATGTGCAGTGACCATCTACTAGGCATGAGTAGCATAGTGATTTGAATGAAAAAGTCCCCCATAGGCTTGGCATTTGAGAACTCATCTCCAGCTGGTCTTGTTGTGTGGGAAGGATTAGGTGTAGCCTTATTGGAGGAAGTGTGTCACTGGGCTTTGAGAATTTCAAGACTCAGGCCATTTCTGGCACTCTCTCTCTCTCTCTCTCTCTCTCTCTCTCTCTCTCTCTCTCTCTCTCTCTCTCTCTCTGCTTTCTGATTGTGGTTCAAGATGTGGGCCCTCAGCTTCTGCTCTCAGCATCCCGCTCCTGCCTGCCACCTGCCATCATGGACTCTAATCCTCTGTAACCATAAGTGCAAATAAACTTTTCTGTAATTGCCTTGGTCATCATATTTTGTCACAGAAATAGAAAAGTAACAAATAGGGGTAACCTCTCAGGGACCACATCTCTAAGAAAGCTAGACTCTCCTTCCCAGGCATTATTGGCTAATAGCTCTTCAGCTAGGGGATGCGACATTACAAACCCTTTTCCTGTCGAAGTTGGAAGTTTGGCTGTATTGATTTTGTGTAGGTCTTATGTACGCAGTCACAGGTACTGTGAGTTTATGTTTACAGTAACTCCGCCATGTCCAGCAAATACTGTTTTGTGATCGATATCCACGATATCTGATTCTTACAGTCATTCTGCCCTGTCTCCCATGGTGATCCCTGAGCTTTGAGAGGAGTTGGGGGGGATAATAGAGGTGTTCCAATTAGAACCTAGTACTCTATAGCTATAATTTAAATAGTTTTGATGAAATCCAAAATGGATTAATAATGATGTCATGATCTAATGTGAAATGGGACCAGGGCTAATAAGTATGACTACAACTTAACAATGTATTTTTTTTCTACTTCTTTCTCCACGTTCCACTTTCCCTCCAAGAGTACTGTGACTCCATGATATTTAAATTTCCAGTAGTCACTAATACATGGATGCAGGAGGGAATAGTACTTTCTCAAGAGAGAGGTGTCCCTCCCTCCCCCAGGTTAGTTTAGAAAATCATAAGTTCTCATCATTGAACATAAGCACATCATCCCAGGCCCTCTACTCAGTAGCTAGCATAAGTGACTCTCCAGTAAGGATGTAGGTGGGGCTGGTCTAAACATACTCCTTAACTCCAGGACCTTGATGGCTACAGGTGTGTGCGTGCATGTATGTATGTATTATGTGTTTATGTGTGTATATGTATGTGTGTAGGTGTGTGTGTGTATATATATATAGTGTGTGCATGTGTGTGTATGTGTACAGGTGTGTATGCCTATGAACACTAAATCCTCGGTATTGCTTAATCAGCCTTAAGCACAATCCAGAGGAACTTGGATGCCTGGCCATTTGTTACTGCCATCTTTTAATAATTACTACTGGATTCTCTTTGCATTCATAATCTACCTTCTTACCTTTTACATTCATTGGCTATATTAGAACTCACCTCTGTGCTGTAGTATGTTGAAAGTCCTTAAGCATTTAGGCTTGGTGACTGTATCTGAGGAGTTTTGCTGCACAAAAGAACAACAAAATAGTTTATATTAGGTAGCCAGTGAATATCAGCATACTTGAAGGTTATTAAGTGTTGGTCTTCATTTGGCAGGGGACTGGAATGAGGCTTCCGGATGGAGAATGGAATCAAAGGTCCCAGATCTTGGGAATAGCTGGAACGCTTTGTGGCAATGCCTGTGCACCAGGCCAGGATGTGTAAAGAATTTTCCCAGGGTGTTACAGTTAATTAGCTCTTTTAGAATAAGATGGCCGGTGGCAGTAGAAACGCCTATGGTGTTCCAAAGCCTATGGCGATACCCAAGTGTTACAGCTCTTGGTTAAGCTTCTGTATGAGGCCCCAAACTGGCCAGAGGGCAGGTCCAAAGTCCATGTGACCAACCAAGTCCCAGGAGGTTCTCCTGGAGGCCCTGGAGGATGGCTGCCTGAATGGCAGCCAAGTTCAGGTGTCCTGAGGTGATTCTCCAGGGAGGAGGGGAGTCCCTCTCCCCTAGAATAAATCATGAGTCTCAGGCAACCCTAGCAGAAAGCTGATGGTAGCACTCAGCTAGAATAAACACATCTAGCATGTTTATTTGAAGCCAGGGATTTATAAGCCTTGGGCAATGGGAGGGGTTTCGAGGGTGAATGTGTTTGATTTACCAGGGTTAGGGGTGCCAGGAATGCTTAATGTAGTGATACAGTGCCTCAATTTCCATGTAGTAGTATGATCCTATCACAAAAATACAGGACTTAATTATCCTATTGGTGGGGGAAAATCTACAAGTAAAATTGAAGGTCACTACTAAAAAACTATGATCTCCCTAGCAGGGTGGGGCATTTCCAGGAATTCCCATATGCTTACTGGACCAGTTTTCTTATCAGGAAAGGGTCTAGTCTGTAATCTTCCCTGAGGGCTATATGATGCCCCTTACAATATCTGGGGTTATCCAGATACGGTGGAGAGAGAATCCTGCTAAGAAAAGGGAGCTTTTCTTAGACTAAGTTCAAGACTATGCAGAAATGTCGGGCTTCAACCCAACTTCCTATAATCCCATTTCCTGTATTCCTGTTATTGCAGTTATTTAAGGAATCAAAATTAAGAAGAAAATAAAAGCATTAAAATTACTAGTCCTTTATTTATTATTGCTGTTGGGTTTTGTTTGTTGGTTTGTTTCTTGAGATAGGGATTCTCTGTGTGTAGCTTTGGCTGTCCTGGAATTCACTCCAGGCTGGCCTCAAACTCACAGGGATCCACCTACCCCTGCCTCCCAAGTGCTGAGATTAAAGCCATGCACCACCACCATTTGGCCCAAATTTTTATATACATAAAAAATTAGCTAAAGATGAAACCAAGGAGAAGGTGGAGATACCTTTATTGTGGATCATCAAAGGAGGATATTTCCCCTTAAGAAAACAGGTATATTTATAGACTTATTTCAATTTTTCTATTACTCTTTTTAATCTGTTTGAGTGTGTGATTTTGGTATTCTGTGGTATTGTTTTGGTTTGATTTGGTTTTTGAGACAGAGTCTCACTGCAGCTCTGGCTAGCCTGGAACTCACAGAGATCCTCCTGCCTCTGTCTACGGAATGCTGAGATGACATTAAAGACATTCACTGAAACATCCAGCTGCTGCATGATCAAAGAGCGGAGTCTGAGTTGTGTCTCTGTGGGTGAAAACATGGTCTTATGGAAAACCAGAATATCATCTAGACTTGCCTGCCACTTCATACTCTTTCATTTATCTTTTATAATCCTCGGATAAGAAGATGCCCAGCTGGAAAGCTATCTGTTCTAGCAACTTTACGTAATAGTAAAGTCTGCCCAAGCATGCAGTGACCACTGGCACAGTGGTCCCTTTGGCTGTTGTACACCCTTCACCTTCAAATGGTTAAGCACTACATAATGGTCCCTCTGGCCATTGTCCATTCTTATCCCATGAAAGTTTTTTTTTTCCAACAATGGTCTCTCTGTTTACTGTCCATTCTCACTCCACAAGAGTGTGGTCTTCTGAAGTGATCTCTCTTACCATTCTCCACTCTCATGCTTGAGGGTGCCCTGCATTATTTCTCAATAAAGTCTACCTGTCTCCTATGTCTCATATCATGACTCTTGATGTCAATAACAAACTTTTATCCCATGTTTCTAATTTATGATTCTTTTTTTAGAAATATAGAATAATCGCTCATTTATTCCTTAATCTGCTTTTTTTTAGCATATGCCTGAGTTTATTTCTAAATGAATTTGGTGTTTCTGTATCTTTACAACTTCCAGCAACCAGCTGGAAAGTGACTTTAAAGGAAACACTATCCCTTTTTATGTCCGTGATTATACACTCTTGATTTGTATATTTGCCACCTGAAGGATTGAAAAAAAAAAAAAAAAACCTTAATATACGTTGTAACACTAATCCCTGGCACAGCTTTGCCTTCCTTTTGTACAACTTAGCATTCAGTTATGTGACTAATCAAGATGATGAAGATTGCAACTTGGGAATGGAATCATGTGTAGGGGGAGATGGTGCAGCAGTTGAAAACACTTGCTTCTTTTTCAGAGAAACTGGGTTCAGTTTTCAGGACCTAAAGGTGGCTCACAAAGATTTGTAAGCCCCACTGTGGGGGACACACTGCCCACCTATGGCCTTTGTGAGCATCAGACATGCACAAGGTGTATATACATACATGTTGGCAAAACACTCATACACATGCAATAAAAATAACCATTTTTAAAAATTAAAACTGAAGCGCGGTATGGCAGCACATGCCTTTAGTCTCAGCACTTTGGGAAGCAGGGAGGCAAGTAGGTCTATATGAGTTTGAGGCCAATGTGGCCTACAAAGCAAGTTCCAAGACAGACAAGGCTACACGGAGAAACTCTATCTCCCTAAGTAGATAGATAGATAGATAGATAGATAGATAGATAGATAGATAGATAGATAGATAGATAGATAGATAGATAGATAGTAGATAGATAGATACATAGATAGATGACTCAGTCATTAAATTGAAATAAAATGTTTCAAAGAACAAGCAATTATTAGGAAACATAAGTTTTAAGATACTTGGCATTCTTTTCTTTGTTAATACTTATTTATTCATTCACTCATATTGAGAGCTTTTCTTTGCTAGACACTGTTCAGGTGTTAGGAATTTTGGAGGGAACCATTTCCATTCCCATTCTCATTCCATATGACATGGAAGCTAAACCAAGAAGGAAGATACAGATTCAGCAACAGCCATCTCCCAAGTAACCCAATGAACAGAGTAGATGGACGTTGCTGAGAACATCACTGACTTCCTTTTCCATCCTTCTGCTATATCTTACATCTTCAATGTCATTTTAGAGATCTCTACCTCCTCACCTCTTTGCCCTCTCTCAGTGAAGTCTCTATGACTCCAACATGGACCTGTTGCTCATGTTCCCTCAGTCAGACAGACTTTGTGTCAAGAAAATAGGCCACTTTATTTTACTTCTGAATCAGTCTCCTGAGGAATCCTCTTGCTTCTGTTATTTTCGCTGATTTTCTTTAAAAATCCCACAATTTTTACAAGCCCACTGCTCTTGGTTATCCTATATTCATACCTTGCCCCTTTCCTTTCTCATGTTCTTTTCATTCACAAGCTACTGGATAGTAATACCAATCTTATCTCTTATTGTTTTTCAACTATATATACATAGATATGACTATGGATACATGCACAAGAATGCAATGCTTACAGAGACCAGCCAATGCATCGAACTCACTAGAGTAGAGATGAAGGCATTTGTGAACTACTAGTGTGAGGGCTGGGAACTAAACTGGGTTCTCTGTAAGAACAGTATGAGATCTTAACCATTTTGTCCACCCCCTATCTCTTCTTTAGCTTCTGATAATCCATAATCTGGGTACTTGGATTTTTTTCATTCAAATTCCCCCAGCAAATGGAGACAGAGAGAGGGAGGGAGGGACAGAGAGGCAGACAGAGACAGAGATAACCACTATAGCTTTGATTATTGGGTTGACATCCAGAATTCCCTGGGAAGAGAGTCTCAAGGTAGAGTTGTCTATTAGATTGACACAAACAAATGTCTGTGCGGGATAATCTTAATTATGTTAATTGAGGAACATCCTTTGATGCTCAGTTCATTATCCTGAACTGTGCAAGAGAAGGTGAGCTGAGCAAAGCCTTTGTGCGTGCTCGCTCTTACTCTTTTTTTTTTT